>CM052810.1:9412175-9444030 GCA_028533885.1 Nasua narica | reverse complement strand
GAGCCCAGAAATGGAACCTCTACTCCATGGTCAACTAATCTTCGACAAAGCGGGAAAGAATATTCAATGGAAAAAAGACAGTCTCTTCAACAAATGGTGTTGGGAATACGGGACAGCCACATGCAAAAGAATGAAACTGGACCATTTCCTTACACCGCACACAAAAATAGACTCAAAATGGATCAAAGAGCTCAATGTGAGACAAGACTCCATCAAAATCCTCGAGGAGAACACAGGCAGCAACCTCTTCGACCTCAGCCGCACTAACTTCTTCCTAGAAACATCTCCAAGACAAGGGAAAAAAATGAACCACTGGGACTTCATCAAGATCACAAGCTTTTGCACAGCAAAGGAAACAGTCAACAGAACCACAAGACAACTGACAGAATGGGAGAAGATATTCACAAATGATGTATCAGATAAAGGGTTAGTATCCAAAATCTATAAAGAACTTCTCAAACTCAACACCCAAAGAACAAATAATCCAATCAAGAAATGGGCAGAAGATACAAACAGGCATTTCAGTAAAGAGGACATCCAAATGGCCAACAGACACATGAAAAAATGCTCCACATCGCTCGGCATCAGAGAAATACAAATCAAAACCACAGTGAGATACCACCTCACACCAGTCAGAATGGCTAAAATTAGCAAGTCAGGGAACGACAGATGTTGGCAAGGATGCGGAGAAAGGGGAACCCTCCTACACTGTAGTGGGAATGCAAGCTGGTACAACCGCTCTGGAAAACTGTATGGAGGCTCCTCAAAATGTTGAAAATGGAGCTACCCTACGACCCAGCAATTGCACTACTGGGTATTTACCCTCAAGATACAAATGTAGTGATCCGAAGGGTCACATGCACCCGAATGTTTATAGCGGCAATGTCCACAAGAGCCAAACTATGGAAAGAACCTAGATGTCCATCAACAGATGAATGGATAAAGAAGATGTGGGATATATATTCAATGGAATACTATGCAGCCATGAAGAGAAACAAAATCTTACCATTGGCAACGACGTGGATGGAACTAGAGGGTATTATGCTAAACGAAATAAGTCAGTCAGCGAAAGACAATTATCACATGATCGCTCTGATATGAAGAATTTGAGAGGCAGGGCTGGGGGTTATGAGGGGGGTGGGGAAGAGAAATGAAACAAGATGGGGTGGGGAAGGAGACAAACCATAAGAGACTCCTAAACTCACAAAACAAACTAAGGGTGGCTGGGAAACCAGATGGGATGGGGAAGGAGACAAACCATAAGAGACTCCTAAACTCACAAAACAAACTAAGGGTGGCTGGGAAACCTGATGGGATGGGGAAGGAGACAAACCATAAGAGACTCCTAAACTCACAAAACAAACTAAGGGTGGCTGGGAGCTGGGGGGGTAGGGATATGGACATTGGGGAGGGTATGTGCTATGGTGAGTTCTGTGAAATGTGTAAGCCTGATGATTCACAGACATGTACCCTGGGGCAAATAATACATTATATGTTAATAAAAATAAAAAAAATTACTTGTTTTTTAGTGCTGCCTTCTGCTTTTAATGTCCCTGCCTTTGCATGTGCTGTTCTCTCTTCTCTGCACTGACCACAGTGTCCTGGGTGTAGTTGTATTATAGCACTTACCACACTTTGTTGTGATTGCACCATATTGTACATTGAAGTTGTCAAATGCACTTGATGTTTCCCTGTAATTTTTGATGCAGAGGGAATTGTAAAATTGGTTTGAATCTATTTGAGTATTTTTATATGCATAGCTTATCTGCAAGAATATACAGGAAACTGGGGCACTTGGGTGGCTCAGTGGATTAAAGCCTCTGCCTTTGGCTCAGGTCATGATCTCAGGGTCCTGAGATCAAGCCCTGCATCGGGCTTTCTGCTTCTGTCTCTCTCTCTGCCTGCCTCTCTGCCTACTTGTGATCTCTCTCTGTCAAATTAATAAAAAATCTTAAAAAAAAAAGAATATATAGGAAACTGGTAATAGCAGTTGCCTTTGGAGCAAAGACCTGGATGTCTCTGTAGTATATCACCTTTGGTACCTTTTAAACCCTGAACCATGTACATACATTTATTTAAAAGAATATCTTATGTATGGGAAGTTAATTGATCAGCTTTATTTAGCTTGTGCACTAATTGATATTAACAGTATTGTATTAGTCTGGGTTCTTTAGACAGATTGAGCCAGTAGGAGATATATGGAGATCTGCTGGCTCACAGTTGAGGCCAAGTCGCATGATCTGCCCCCTGCAAGCTGAAGACGCAGGAAAGCTGGTGGTATAATTCTAGCTGGGAGCCAGTGTTGTCAGTAAGTCCCAGGAAGGAGAAGACCCGCGTCCCAGCTCACTCAGGAAAGCAGAACAAACACTCCTTCCCTCTGCTTTTTCTCCCTTGGGCCCTCCACGGATGGGATCATGCTCACCCACTTTGGGGAGGGCAGTGTATGGGGCTGAGTCCACTGACGCATGTGTTAGTCTCATCTGGAAACACGCTCACAGACACACCTGGAAATAACGTTTCATCTGGGGACCCTGTGGCCCAGTCAGGTTGCACATACAATTAACCATCGCAAGCCCTGCACAGGGAAGTCATGTGAGGTGAGGTGCAGATACGCGTTTTTTTTAAACATCTTATTTATTTATTTGACAGAGAGAGACACAGTGAGAGAGGGTACACAAGCAGGAAGAGAGAGAGGGGAGAAGCAGGCTTCCCGTGGAGCAGGGAGCCCGATGCAGGGCTCGACCCAGGACCCTGGGATCACGACCTGAGCTAAAGGCAGACGCTCAATGACTGAGCCACCCAGGGGCCCCCAGATACTCGTTTTGATACAGATTTTGCCCTGTTCAGTAGGTTCACACTCCTAGATTTGGCACAGTGTGGTGTGTGGCCCAAAGGAGTGAATAATAAAAGCTATAGCTAACACCTCCTGAAGATATATTGTGTGCTGGGCACTGTTCTAAACCATTTAAGGGCATTAATTCATATTCTTTCAGCCTCTTGTGGCAGGTGCTATTATTACTGTCCTTTGACATACCAGGAAATGAGGGTCAAGAAGGGCGGCTTGCCCTTTTGTAATGAGCACTGGGTATTCCATGTAAATGATGAATCACAAAATTCTACTCCTGAAGTCAATTTGACACTATAAATTAAATAAAAACTTGGACGGAAGGAGAGAAAAAAAAAAGGGGGGTAGCTTGCCCACACAGGAACACGTGGTAGTGTTGGGATTCCAGCATGGGCACTTTGGTTCCAGACTGGCTCTTAACTGTATTCTGCTGCTCAGATAAAAATTAGGATGGAGTTCTTAATCCCTATAATGTTATAATTTGTTACATTTGCTGTAACAGTTGCTGCATGTGTAACTTCACTGTTTATGCTGTTTCTATCAGATGTCATCTGTTTAATACCTTAAAAATGTACATTTTAAAATGAAATTTAAAGAAGTATAAATACTTTTTTCTTTGTATATTCTTCCTGTTCAACAGGGATTTACCATGACCATTTAGGTGTAGAATGGCAGATGATTTTGCAGTCTCAGGCTGGAGGTGAGATTAGGATACTTTAAGGGTCCATCTGCTCAAGGCTCTGAATGATGCAGGGTTCTGTCACATTAGGAGTTTACCAGTTTTTAAGGCAGAGGCTTGTCTCAGTTTGGTGGAATAAGCCATAAGTGAAATGAAGATTAAATCAAGACTTTGAAAGCCTTTTCCGATGCCAAGATTGTGACTCCCTGTTGGGTTAAAATACTGCTTTCAGTTATATAAGAGGACTTTTAAGATCATATATAGCTTTAACTTTCTTTTGGAAATGTAACTAAAACTTTTTCTGTAGTTCTATTTAACTTATAATAGGTCACTAACCCAGAAATAATTGCATACTAAAATGTATCCAAATTACTTGTAATTGTGTGTTTCTTTAAAAGGATTAGCCTGTACAATTTTAGAATAGTAAGAGAATCTTATTAAATAGTTTCCCCTTAGGATTTTATCAGTTTATATGTGGGAATGAAGACCTACAGGGCGCCTGAGTGGCTCAGTTGTTAAGCGTCTGCCTTTGGCTCAGGTCATGATCCCGGGGTCCTGGGATCGAGTCCCACATCAGGCTCCCTTCTCTTCGGGAAGCCTGCTTCTCCCTCTCCCTCTGCTGCTCTCCCTGCTTGTGCTCCCTCGAACGCTGTGTCTCTCTCTGTAAAATAAGCAAATAAAAAATCTTAATAAAAAAAAAAAAGACCTACAGAGATTGATTTGCTTCAAGTCAGGTAGGTTATTGTTAGTGGCAAACTGGGCTTAGAATTGAGGTCTCTAGCTCCACACAGAATGGAACTACTCTATTCTGAGGCCTCAGCTGCTTCAAAATGTGGTTATTCAAACTTAACATTGTATTCAGATAGCATAACCTGCTGGTCTGGGAATCTTTGGACATAAGCATAATTAGTTTCTATTCTCAGTTACTGAAAATATCATTTAATGCCCAACAAAGATGATGTAAAAATTATATCAGACTTTCCTTTGATGAACAACGCATGACATTAGAATTTCCCTGAATTTAGAATATAAACTATTGAGTAAGTGGTCAAGCAATTCTATCTACAGTTTTTTAGCATTCAGAAATATCATTTGAAGATTATCTTTTGGCAAGAGAATTTATAAATATCCCCTTAGTCTACTTAGATTTACTGTACCTAATCAGTTGATGCTAAATTTAACAGTATAATTATAGGGCCAGATCCTACCAGGTGAGTTTAATAGCAACCTGGTTGTAGATGAACATATGTGTAATATTTAGTACTACTCTAGGAAGTAATGTTTTTTAGGATCACATCCAGTGTTGTGGGAAAGCTTGTTTTCCAAAGTGAGAGTAACAGTTTCTTATGTGTGTTTTTTCTCTCTTTAGACTTTTGATAAAATTCTTATTGCTAATAGAGGAGAAATTGCATGTAGGGTAAGTAGAATTTTAATCTTATTTTCCATTTTACTTTGTGAATTTTATTATCATTAAATCCCTTTAAATCCAAATCCCTCTTAATAGATAATGTTTACATATTTTAAAATAGGTTATTAAAACTTGCAAGAAGATGGGGATTAAGACAGTTGCCATCCATAGTGATGTTGATGCTAGTTCCGTAAGTATGTTTTGCTTTATTTATTTATTTATTTTTTAAGTATCAGGTTTTATTAAAAAGTGTGTTTTGCTTTATTTAAATTAGGATCTTATTTGTAGTTTAAAAAAAAAAAAAAGAAGATGTAAGTTCTTTTCTTCCCCTTGGCCGAAAAGGATATACACAATTAAAAAAAAATAATTATTGACTCCTGTATTAAGCAAAATGGAAGCATCATAATGTTTTTAATATGTGTCTAAAATTTTTTTCCCCCCCAAGGTTTTAAAAGCCTAGAGTTTAAAAATTGCTAGGCTTGTTTGCTGACCATGAAGTAGATTTGAGCAAAGCTTGAAGTTCAGTTCAAAGATTCATGAGATGTTTATACCGTGCTGCTTTATTTATTTATTTATTTATTTATTTATTTTTAAAATTTTTTTAAAAAGATTTATTTATTTGACAGAGAGAGATCACAAGTAGGCAGAGAGGCAGGCAGAGAGAGAGGAGGAAGCAGGCTCCCTGCTGAGCAGAGAGCCCGATGCGGGGCTTGATCCCAGGACCCTGAGATCATGACCTGAGCCGAAGGCAGAGGCTTTAACCCACTGAGCCACCCAGGCGCCACCGTGCTGCTTTATAAGAGCACAGTTTCCCACAGCTGAATTCCAGTTAATTGTTTAACCTTCCTAAATGCTTCGTGTTCATCTGAAAATTTGCTAAAAGAAGGATAGGGTAATTCTTATTGGACATGAACACAAGGAATAGTATAAAGCAGTGAACGATACATTATCTTATTGGGGATTTTTAACCACAGCAGGCATTTTTAGCAGTTATAAACTATGAAGGAGTAGATGAAAAATCTCATGAGAAAAGAATGTAAATTATTAGAACTTTAGGGGATGAAATATGAGTAGTTGTACTTTAATGTAAATTAGTGTTTTTCATTCTTGCACGCTACTTTTGGTAACAATACTTATTGCTAATGTCAGCTTTTACTGTATAGTAGTAAAATACGGAGAACTTTCAGTATTTGTGATTTCTTGTTTTATCTAGAACTATGTTGTTCATTTAGCTTTATTGACTGTCTTCCTTCTTTAAAAAAAAGAAGAGAACCATTGCAAGCTTCTCTAATTTCCTGAAAATAAAGGTTAAATATTTATCTTGTTTATTTGACAGATACATTTAAAATAGTTATCGTTTACCTAAAAGCAATTAAATCAAGCAATTAAATAAACTTATTTTGCGTATGTTGGTTTTTTTTTTTAATATTGGTTTCTGGCCTCTTTGCTAATAATTTGTTTTAACTGATAACTTCAATAGTAGTTTATATTTCTTACAAGATAGTCATGAAATAATGAGAAAACTATTACTTTAATCTTTCTTGATCATTAAACTAAGGCATTTATCAACAGCAAACTCCTTTAGAAAAAAAGGAGTGCGTTACCCTAAGGCTAGTCATAGATTTAAAATACCTCCTTTTTGGGATGCCTGGCTGACTCAGTTGGTGGAATGTGTGACTCCTGATCTTGGGATTGTGAGTTTGAGTCCTGCATTGGGTGGAAAGATTCCTTTAAAAATCTTAAAACCAAAAAACTCCCCACAAAAAAACCCCACTATAAAACCCTCTCATTGTCCTGTGTTCATTTTCATTGTGTTAGTAGGTCATGAGGTGTTTTCATTCATGAATAAATTGGGAGAGAAAAAGGTTTGAATTGGTGGACAATCACTGTTTTTACATTTACAAGTCTGATAGTAACCTTTTACTTATTTTTCTTATATCAAAATAAAGGTAGTTCGTTCTCATGAAGATGACTGTTGGCATGGATTGTCCAAAATTTATATTTTGATTTTTTTCATGTTTATATTTCAGTGTTGGTGTTCTAGCTCCTTATAGGATGACTACCTTTTCCCATTCTTTTTTTTTTTTTTTTTAAGATTTTATTTATTTATTCGACAGAGAGAGAGAGATCACAAGTAGGCAGAGAGGCAGGCAGAGAGAGAGGGGGAAGCAGGTTCCCCGCCGAGCAGAGAGCCCAGTGCGGGGCTCGATCCCAGGACCCTGAGATGATGACCTGAGTCGAAGGCAGAGGCTTTAACCCACTGAGCCACCCAGGCGCCCCTACCTTTTCCCATTCTTAAATATCTAGCTTTGCATTCTTGTTAGGTGGAAGCTAGACATGACCAGTGGGAGGAGTGCCCTGAGATAGTCCCAAGTCCTTCAAGGGGAATGATAGAGACATGAGCTGGAGGCAAGGATGGGAGTAAATAAGCTACACATTAAAAGTCCTGGAGCACAACATCCTGACCTTGTGGCTTCCAAGACCTTGGGGCTGACAGACTAAAGAGCCACAGATGCAGAACATGTGCTCTTCTCTTCTCCCTCTGCCCCAGGGTAATCCCTAGACTCATTATAATGCACTTGCATCATGGGTAGAGCCCCTCTCCAGCACTGGAGAAAGTCTGCCTTGACAGGTACTAACTTTGTAGGGTCAAAAACTCCTCCTTCCAACCTGTGGGAGGAGTTTCAAACTAATGGAAGCCTCCTGCATTAGAGATCACCTTCCTGTCTGTCACAGAGAGGCCCAGTAGTACCTAATCCTAAACCCAGAGGCCTTCCTGCTCTCCCACCTTGAGGGTGTACTTTCAGCTTTAATAAAGGGCTTTGCACTTGCTACTTTTAGGGTGTCTTTATTTGAACGCAGGTCCTCATGTAAATCTTCTCGTGGCAAATCCAAGTACCGAGACCTCCATTCACAGAACACAGACTTTCTCACCCATAACATTCTGATCTAGAGGTAGAGTGTCCCTTTCCAGGCTTTGAAAAAACTAGTTTCAAAAGAGATGGTCTAAGTTTTAAGGCGGTCTTTCATATCCTTCTAAAGCAGAGATGGTAATTTAATATATTAAAGACTTTTAGTCACTTTTTGCTGAAAGCGGAGAGGAAATGAGTCTACCAGATATTACAATACATAATTTAGAGTAAGACTGACCAGGCCCCACAATGGAAGCATGCATGCTCAGTCAGAACTTCCTCTCAGTATGATCTACTTTAAGTCCTTTATACTAAAAAGGTACTGTTTAGGATAATCTCGTTGGAATGTTCAAAGTTTAATTTAGGCCTCAGCAGTAGAGCCATATCTGCTACTTGCTTTCTGTGTCAGTCTTGAGAAAGCCACAAGGGTGAATTCCTCTGGCAGTTTATTTTGCTTCCTTAACATGTAATTAAAAATGATTACCATCATACCCAATCGGCTTTACAGTATGGGTAACCTGAACAGGAGGTGCTTTTAAGGTGTCTTGTTAATGTTGCAATGTTTATTTTCAGGAGGGTTAGGGTTACTTGGAATACAAAAATCTTATGTGCTTTGTATGTTAATTTCTTAAACGGAAATGTAAATATTGCAGTAGGAAAATACTGCAACAGTTGATTGTTTTTAAATGGCAAGTTAATAGTTTTCACAACTAATTTTTTAACATTTAAGCAGGGGAAAGGATAACTGTTACTGCAACTATTAAGCAATAAGTCACACAAAGAAAGCCAAGTACCTTGCAAACAGTGTGTAATTGAAAAAATTGACTTTTAAAGAAGATCATGCAGTTTTTCCATTGGTCTCCTTTCCCCTGTCCTGTTCTTCAAAATTGTCTTCAGTATTCTTTTTTTTGGTCTTCTGTGTGAATTTTAGGGTAAGCTTATTAAATTAGACACATCTACCAGCATTGAGCTGTTGTCTTTGTGTAAGCATATACTTTCATTTCTCTTGGGTAAGTACCTAGGAGTGGAATTGCTGGGTCGTAGGGTCGATGAGAGGCAAAGCAGCCTTTTCCTGTTTGGATAGTCATACTATTTGGCTGGAGAGTAAACATATTTTAGACTTTGCAGGTCTCCTTTATATGGTCTCCTTTCCATGTTCTTTTTTTTCTGACCCTTTAGAAATGTAAAAACCATTCTTAGCTTGTGGACTATTAAAAAAAAAAAAACCAAAAAAACGGCGTGCCTGGGTGGCTCAGTTGCTAGGCCTCTGCCTTAGGCTCTATCCTAGGTTCCTGGGTTTGAGCCCCACCTCAGGTTCCCTGCTTGGCGGGAAGCCTGCTTCTCCCTCTCCCACTACCCACGGCTTGTGTTCCCTCTCTCGATGAAAAAAAGAACCCATAAAACCAAAACTGTCCTTAGATTGGATTTGGTCTTTGGGTGGGTGGTATTTTGCTGACTCCTAGCACAGACAGATGCATGTTTCTAAGAAGCTGCCAAATAGTCGTCCTTCATGATTGTGCCGTATTCTGTTCCCATCAATAAGGTGTGAGTGTTCATGTTGCTCCATATCCTTGCTCGCACTTGGTTTTATCAGTCCTTTGATTTTTTCTATTCTCCTGGTCATGATGTGTTATCTCATTGTAGTTTTAAACTTTTTTTTTTTTAAAGATTTTATTTATTTATTTGACAGCGAGGAGAGAGATCACAAGTGCAGAGAGGCAGGCAGAGAGAGAGAGGGGGAAGCAGGCTCTCCGCTAGCAGAGAGCCTGATGCGGGCCTTGATCCCAGGACCCTGAGACCATGACCTGAGCTGAAGGCAGAGGCTTTAACCCACTGAGCCACCCAGGCTCCCCCTCATTGTAGTTTTAATTTAAATTCTCTGATGAACATAGATGTGTTGAGTATGTTTTCATATTAATGGCTATTTATATTATTGTTTGTTCGAACATATAATTGGAATGGTAGTAAAGTGAATACTTGTATACCCTTTGCCTGGATTCACCAGTTGTTAACATCTTGATACATTTGCTTATATCTGTATTCATATATATGAATATAAGTATATATTATGTTTCTTCTTCTTCTTCTTCTCCTTCTTCTTCTTCTTCTTCTTCTTCTTCTTAGCTAAAGAATTTGAAATTAAGTAACAGACATTGTGGCAACTCACCCCTAAATACTTTAGTATTTATTTCCAGGAAAAGGATATTCTTTTATATATCCCTTATCAAAGCTAGGAAAATTACAAGTTATTATATAGTATAATATGCAAACTATATTCAAATTTCTCCATTTGTCTCCAAATGAGTGAGAAAGAGAGGGAGAGAGAATAAGCAGGAGGAGTGGCAGAAGGAGAGGAAGAAGCAGGCTCCCCTCACTGAGCAGGGAGCCCGATGCAGGGCTGGATCCCAGGACCCTGAGATTATGACCTGAGCTGAAGGCAGATGCTTATCCAACTGAGCTACCCAGACACCCAAATATCTTTATTATTATTATTATTATTATTATTTTTAATGTACACTCTACACCTAACATGGGGATTGAACTCATGACCTCAAGATGAAGGTGTTCTAATGACTAAGCCAACCAAATAAATGTCTTTAATATATATATTTTTTAACTAACAGTTCAATCAAGATTCATGAATTGTATTTGTCTATTATGCTTCTTTAGTCTCTTAATCTCAAATAGTCCTCCTATCTTCCCTCCTTTCTTTGTTTGATTTTCATGATACTGCTATTTTGAGGAATCCAGGCAGATTAGTTTATAGATATTCTGGATTTGTTGGATTATTTCCTCATGAATAGATTCAGTTTAAATATTTTTTGAGAAGAATATTTTGTAAACGATCTTATTTCTTACTGTATCCTACCAAGAGGTTCATAATGGTTCTGGCTACACTAACTTTGATGACTTGGTTAAGGTAACTGTTAATCCCTTTTCTCCATTATAATGGTGCATTTTTTTTCCTCTTGAAATTTTTGGGGGCGAATCTTTGAATCCATGTAAATATTTGTCTCCCAACAACCTCTCCTGTAATATTTTTGCATCCACTAATAAAAATTATCTGACACAATAATTACTTTGGTTACATTTGTCTGGTGCTGTCCGTGAGAAATATGTCAGGTCTGCTCCATTTTGAATCTTTTTGGTGTTATCTTTTTCTCTTATGTATTTGAGGCCTCCTCTCATGTCTTACTCATTTTTAACTATTTACTTTGAAGCTTGTATCATACTGCTGTATTATCTCAAGTTCCTAGGTGTCTTGTTTCTGACTTTTCTTTGCAATGGACGATCTTTTCACATGCATGGTTTTGGCTTATGACCTCTTATTTGAAATTTCTACTGTTGAACCCTAGCATGGTTTGGACTGCTATTATGGCCTTGTTGGGTGGGTGGTATATTTGTTTCTATCAGGCTCTCCAGGGTATCCTTGATCAGGGCCTAATTTTTATATTAATTTATTGGCATGTTATTTGCTGAATAGATTTTTTTATTTTCAGCTACAGCAGGTAATTTTAAATATTTGTCTTCCATGTACTTAGTAGATGGATATTTTCCCCCTTTTTCACTTAGGATGTCATTTTTTGAGCAACCTGGCCTTGTAGGGAGTTTTCCTTGTAATCTTCAACTCCTTTGAGAATTAAAACTCAGTTCTTTAGATTTTTTTTTCTTACTAGATTACCTAGTTTACCTAGTTTCTTACTAGTTTATTATAAAAAGATGTAGCTCAGAAACAGCCAGATGGGAGACCTGAATAAGGCAAGGTTTGAGGAGAGGACCAGAAGCTTGCATCCCCTCTCTAGGCACACCACTCTCCTCAAATCTCCATGTGCTCACTAACCCCAATTCTTTAGATTTTTGAGATCCCCACTTCCACTCTCCGTGATTAGCTGTGATACCAGCTCTGGTGGGTACTGTCTGACTTTCAACTTCCTCTTTGTTTTTGATCCCTGGGGATTGCTTGTAGTTTCTTGTAAGCCAAGATGTTCATTTAAAGGATGTTTGTTAAATTTAATCTAGGTTTTCAGGTTATCTAGTTGGCTTATTCTTGGATAGTCTTAAAATAGTACGATATCCTATCCTCCGTTGAGGAAGTTGTCCTGCTTTTTTTTGAGAAGTGAAGACTGATAGAGAGCAATATCAAAATCAGACTTAGGAAGGCAGTTCACATACACTGAGGAGATTACTGCAGCTGCATCCAGGGAATGAGGCCAGAGTCCACCAGCAGTATAAGGGACTGCAGTGGGAAATGGTCAGGATAGGAAAGGCAAAAGGGGAATTATGCTTCTTAACAAGTCATGAATTGTCTTTTATGTGTTCTCCAGGCCCTTATTACGCTTTGGAAAGATTTTTTGAGAATGGTTTATAAAGGGAAGATAGGCCTAGTGGAAGACTGTATCCTGCTAGAATTTTGGGTTGTGTTGTATCTGGAGATTGATTTGGGAAGTGTTACTCTCTCTCTACATTAAGTCCTCCTATGCATGGACTTGGATATTCCATTTGATGTCATTCCACTTCGATTGCATTAATTTCAGCAATGTTTTGTAGTTTTCAGTGTATAAGTTTTGCACTTAACTTTGATTTTTATAAGTATTTAGTATTTTTAATATTAGGATTATTTTTTAATTTCAATTTTTATTAATTGCAAGTGAATAGAAATACAATCAACTTTTATATAGTGATCGTGTGTTCTGCTACCTCGCTGAACTTGTTCATTAGTTCCTGTATATGTATGTGTGTGTGTTTTTTTTTAAATAGATCCTTAGGATTATCACTAGGAGACCATGTGCAAATAGAAATAGTTTTACTTCTTTCATTTCAATCTAGGTGCTTTTTATTTCATATTCTTTTTTAATTTTCCTGGCTTTACCTTCAGAATGATATTGAAGTAGTAGTGAGAGAAAGCATTTTGTTTTATTCCTCATCTTTAGGGGAAAGCATTCAGTATTTCACAATTAAGTTTGGTTTAAGCTCTGGGATTTTCATAAATTCCCATTATCAGGTTGAGGAAGTGTCCTGGTATTTCTAGATTATTCAGTGTTTTTTTCATAATTGGGCATTGGGTTATTTCAAATGGTTTTTCTGCATCTACTGAGATGATATGGTTTTTGTCCATTATTCTATAGATATGGTGTATTACATTAAGTTTTGAATATTAACCCAGCCTTGCATTCACAAGGGCTATATCACATTTGGTCATGGTGTATAGTTTTTCGTATGTGTTGCTGGATGCATTTTCTTAGTGTTTTGTTGAGAATTTTTCATTCATGGTTATAAGAGCTATTGGTCTATAGTTTTCTGGTGATGGCTTTGTTTTTGTATCAGAGTGATCTTGGCCTCATAAGTTGGGAAGTGTTCCCTCATCTCTTACTGTTTTATAAGAGTCTGTGAAAAATTGGCATCAATTATTCCTTAAATGTTTTGGTAGAATTCACCAGTGAAGCTATTCTCCATGGGAAGTTCTGGTTTTGTTTTGTTTTGCTTTTGAAGATTTTATTTATGAAAGATTTTATTTTTAAGTAATCTCTCTACTCAACATGGGGCTTGAACTCACAATCCTGAAATCAAGAGTCAAATGCCCTACTGAGTAAGCCAGGCAGGATCCCTCTGTGGATAGTTTTTCAATTAGTAAGTCTCTTGTTAAAGGTTTATTCAGATTTTGTTTCTTCTTCAATCAGTGTCTGTATTTGATGTCTTTCTAGGAATTTGCCCATTTCATCTAAGTTATCTAGTTTATGGATAGGATTATAGTATTTTCTTATTTTTGTTTCTGTAAGTTTGGTTATAATTTCTTTCTTGATTTTAGCCATCTGAGTGTTTTTTTCCTTGGTAACTTGAACTAAAGGTTTTCAATTTTATTGATATTTTCAAAGAGGCAACATTTGATCTCATCTTTCTTTTTTTAATTCTCTACCTCACTTATCTTTAGTCTTTATTTTTCCCTTTATTCTGCTTGCTCTGGGTTATTTTACTCTTTTTAAGAGTTCCTTTCATTTTATTTCTCTCTCTCTCTTTAAGATTTACTCATTCACTTGAGAGAGAGAGAGAGGCAGAGGAGAGGGAGAGAGCCTTCCAAGCAGACTCTGCACTGGGCACGGAGTCTGATGCGGAGCTTAAACCCATGACCCTGAGATCACGACTCTAGCGGAAATCAAGAGTTGGAGGCTAAACTGACTGCCACACAGGCTCCCCTTAAAAGTTTTTTTTTTTAACTATTTAAAAATTTTTATTTTTATTAAAGATTTTATTTATTTATTTGAGAGAGAGTGAGAGAGAGCATGAGAGGGGAGAAGGTCAGAGGGAGACGCAGACTCTCCACGAAGCTGGGAGCCTGATGAGGGACTTCATCCAGGGACTCTGGGATCATACTTGAGCCAAAGGCAGTTGCTTAACCAACTGAGCCACCCAGGCACCCTCCCCTTTAAAGTTTGTTAAGGTAGAAGATGAGGTTGTTGACTTGAGGTAGGTATGTATGTATGTATGTATTTATTTATTTATATTTCTTTAAAGATTTTTTTTTGACAGAGAGAGAGCACAAGCAGGGGAACAAGAGGGAGAAGCAGGCTCCCCACTGAGGAAGCCCATCTATTTTGGTATTTTGTTCTACATTTTTATTTTGAAAGTATTTTATTTCCCTTGTGATTTGTTTTTTGACCCACTAGTTATTTAGTAGGAGTATGGTGTTTAATCCATGTAATTTGTGAGCTTCCCAAGATTGTTTTCATTCCTCATTTCTAGTTTCCTTCTATTTTAGATAGACAATATGCTTTCTATTTTCTTTCTTTCTTTTTTTTTTTTTTTTTAGGATTTTATTTATTTGACAGAGTGCATGTGCACAAGCAGGGTTGGGGGCAGAGAGGGAGAAGCAGGGAGAAGTAGACTCCCTGCTCAGCAGGGGGCCTGACGTGGGGCTTGATCCCAGGACTCTGAGATCATGACCTGAGCCAACGCAGATGCTTGACTGAGTCACCCAGGTGCCCCTCTATTTGTATCTTTTAAAATTTCTTGGTGTTTGTCTTATGGCTTAGCAAATGTTCTATCCTGGAGAATGATTCGTGTGATCTAAATAAGAATGTCTAGTCTGCTGTTTTGTGGAGTATTCTCTATATGCCTTTAAGGACTGGTTGGTTCACTGCAATATTCAAGTCTCTGCTTCCTTGTTGATCTTCTGGTTATTCTACCTGTTATTGAAAGTGAGGTTTAACATGCTTTTAAAAAATGGTAAGTATTTTTTTTGTTTGGCTTGGAGTACAAAATTGGTGACAGTTATAGGCTTGCAGTGATGCATGAAGGAGCCTGAATAAGGTGAGAAATCACTGACTTAGGGACTCTGGGTTGTTGCAGAAGGAATGAAGTACGGTATTCAGGTAGAGATTCTCATAAGAATTCTTTGCAGTATTCAGTAAGCAAGAACTTTTTTTTAAAAAGATTTTATTTATTTGACAGAGAGGAGAGAGATCATAAGTAGGCAGAGAGGCAGGCAGAGAGAGAGAGGAGGAAGCAGGCTCCCTGCTGAGCAGAGAACCCGATTCTGGGCTCGATCCCTGGACCCTAAGATCATGACCTGAGCCGAAGGCAGAGGCTTTAACCCACTGAGCCACCCAGGTGCCCCAGTAAGCAAGAAATTTTGACACTACTTAAATTGTTGTAGACTTAGAGAAAGAAAAATAGATTTCCTTTTTAAAAAATACTTATTTTTTATGAAGCCACCATAATAACTCAGCCATCAAAATCTGGGCAAAGATAGTAAGCGAAAAATAAAATTACAATGACTGTCATATATTGATAGAAGAATCCTGATAGGAAATAGGGTAACATAATTTATTTAAATAGTATGCTGCAGCCATGTGGAATGTATTCATGACATTTCAGTATGATTCAATATTAGAGACTATTAATTTAATTGAATATACTAATAAGTTAGTGGAGGGAAACTAGATGATCATCTTGATAGAGCCGAAATGTCATTACAAGACATTCACTGTCTTCTTGTTGAACCCTTAGTAAAACAGGATTAGATGCATGCTGCCTTCCCTTATAAAAAGGTTATACCTCATGGAAGCATTCATATGAAATTCAGGATGAAGACTGATAGATTTATTATCACTACTGTTATTTAACAGCATTTTTAAAAAAGATTTTATTTGACAGAGACCCAGTGAGAGAGGGAACACAAGCAGGGGGAGTGGGAGAGGGAGAAGCAGGCTCCTAGCTGAGTAGGGGGCCTGATGCAGGGCTTAATGCCAGGATTCTGGGATCACAACCCAAGCTGAAGGCAGAGGCTTAACGACTGAGCCACCCAGGTGCCCCAACAGTATTCTAGAAGTGCTAGGTAATGCAGTTAGGTAAGAGTTATAAAATGGCGGGAGGGAAAGGCAGAAATACTAAGATTGTACTGAGTTTCTAGTTACACAGTTAACTGAATAATTCTTTAGAAATAGTAAAAAAAAATTACTTTGGTGGTTAAATAAATCTATAGTTTTACTATGTGTATCAAGAGGGTAGAAAACACAACTTAAATATATCTTCATAGAAATAGTGGAAAAGGTAAAACAGATATGAAATTTGTAGGACTTATATGAGGACTTCTTATTTTTGTGTAGGGAAATTGAATAGTATAAATACTAGTTATTTGAGGGGCACCTGGGTGACCCAGTTGTTAATCATCTGCCTTCAGTTCGGGTCCTGGGATGGAGCTCCTCATCGGGCTCCCTGCTCAGCGGGAAGCCTGCTGCTCCCTCTCCGACTCCCCCTGCTTGTATTCCCTCCCTTGCTGTGTCTCTCTCTGTCAAATAAGTAAATAAAATATTTAAAAATAGAAATATTATTTGAAAGTTAGTGTATTTTTTGTTAAATCCTAATATAATGTAATTTGGTGGGGGGATTGACAAAGGACTAAATTTGCAGAATGGCCTAGCCAATTCTGTGGAAAATTGAGGAGGGGACTATTCTAACAGATATTAAAGTACGTTTTAATATTTTACCATGCAGAAATAATTAGGGCCACTCCATAAAACTTTGGAGCAAGGAGGGACAAGCCTATGGAGTAAAATCATTAGATTTTAGGCAGAGGGGTGATACAGGAGAACTTCTTGATTTGTTGATGAGGGCCTTATTATATTGACTTAGAAGGCAGGAGAGGTAGATTCTAGGGTTTTATGCCACTCATCTGTGAATTTAGGTAGTCCCAGGGAGGTTAAGAAGTATAAAAGATGAGAAATGTTTGGGTTTAGTGACTAGGACTTTCTAA
Organism: Nasua narica; assembly: GCA_028533885.1. Classification (NCBI taxonomy): domain Eukaryota; kingdom Metazoa; phylum Chordata; class Mammalia; order Carnivora; family Procyonidae; genus Nasua; species Nasua narica. The sequence goes on along the minus strand of CM052810.1, from coordinate 9,426,936 downwards.
ATGGGAAGGTGGATCCTACTTCATTAGTTTGGCGGATGATGGGAACAAAGAATTGGTGAACTTAAAGATTGTACTCAAAATAAATGTTAGATAACTATTTACTTTTATAACTTTTTTTTAAAGATTTCTTATTTATTTGACAGAAAGAAAGATCACAAGTAGGCAGAGAGGCGGGGGCAGGGAGGGGGAGCGGGGGAGGGGAAGCAGGCCCCCCGCTGAGCAGAACCCCCCCCCTCCCCAGGAGGGGCTCAATCCCAGGACCCTGAGATCATGACCCGAGCCGAAGACAGAGGCTTCAACCCACTGAGCCACCCAGGTGCCCCACTTTTACAACTTTTTTTTTTTTTCTTTTACAACTTTTTAAAGAAGATTTTATTTATTTGAGAGAGCACGCAGGCGAGAGAGCATGAACAAGAGATGGAGGGTGAAACTGAGGGAGAAGCAGGCTCCCCGCTGAGCAGGGAACCCATGAGGGGCCTCTAGATCCCAGGATCCTCGGATCGTGACCTGGTCGGAAGGCAGACATTAACCGACTGAGCCAACCAGGCACCCCTATAGCTTTGTTTTTAAGTAAAAAGACTAGTATGCTTTCCCATGTGAAATAGTAAAATGTTGTTATATTTATGTCAAACCTCTGAAGTTATGGTTTTGATTTTTCTTAAAATGGATTAAATGATTTTTTTTTAAAGATTTTATTTATTTATTTGACAGAGAGAGATCTCAGGTAGGCAGAAAGGCAGGCAGAGAGAGAGGGGGAAGCAGGCTCCCTGCTGAGCAGAGAGCCCGTTGGGGGGCTTGATTTCAGGACCCTGAGACCATGACCTGAGCCGAAGGCAGAGGCTTTAACCCACTGAGCCACTCAGGCGCCCCAGATTAAATGATTCTGTATTTTAACCTTTGACTATATTTTCTATCTGGGCTCCTAAATTGAATGTATTCGTATTTTGTTCTTTTGTGTACAATAGTGTTGGATTTAAATGAGAAATACCTGATATCAACTGCTTTAAAAGCAAAACTTAAAATCAGGGAAATAATAAAAAAAAAATCTGGGAAGTAGTCATCATGACTCACATTTTGGTCAGGCAGCCTGCTGTTTGAAGTGTGATTCCTGGTGGTTATTGTAGTCTTACCCTTAGGATTCAGTCATAAGATAGAGGGGGTTTCCTGTGAGCACTCTGGGATGATTGACAGTAAGGTGAGGGGCATGCCTACCCTTGATACTATTTCCCTGCTGTCTGGGGAGGTACCGAGGACAAATAGGACTTCATGATGTCTATGTAATTAGTGTATGTTGGTTCCAGCTGAACAAACTGGAGGGTAATGATCAGGTAAATGAAGAAGGAATACATTAATGTAGGCTAAGGTATAAAAGACCTTTGGGAAAACCTTATGAAATTTTTATGGAGTTAGAATATCTTTATTTTTTTTATCTTTGTATATTTTTATGTGTGTCTATATATCATTAATATATTTGTTAGAGTATCTTTAGTTTTTTCTTAGATGCATAGAGATGAAAGTATTTTAAAGGTAAAAAACTCATGCATTAACATTTTATCATTTATATGATACACTTTTCAGGATATCTTTCAACCTTAAAGTATTTGGAAAAGAGTTAAAGTTCTTGAGTTAAAAATATATTTCACAGTCTGTTGAGAATTGAATCATTGATCCCCAAATAGGAGTAAATGACTAGGGGCAGGTTTGTAAAACTTTGGTGATAACTGAATTCAGGTGACCATTTATTATATGTGTGTGTCGTTTAGATGGTATATTTAAATGACATTTTCTTAAACTTCTTTTACTAGTACAGAATATTTTAAGATGATGCGTGAGGGTCCATGTTTCCCATTTGATCATAATTCATTCAGAAACAAGATTGCAATAGAAAAGCTATAGGATTCCTAATTCCTTCTCGGTATAAATACTAATTGTCATTGTTCAATGTGAAGTTTTCTTATCAGCAACATAAAGTTGTACAACAGAGCCTCTGATAGTTACTGCAATACTACATTTAATAGGAAGGGAGGAATTGGTTTCATTAATGTGATTTGGGACCTTGAGGTTCTGTTAATAGGTAATTAAAGGGTTTTAAATGACATACTTGCCTTAAAACTTGTTATTGTTCACTTTTCTTGTGAAACGTAGTGCTTTCAGTAACCTTTTTGGATTAAGAATACAATGTATCTACCTATGCAAATTTAAAACACTAGACTTTACAGTGAAGAACTAATCAGGAGAAGATTAGTATATGAGATGTTCAGACATTTTCTATTTTTGCTTTTATTGTCCTTGGAAAAATATATTTTGCAGAAACATTATACTATATCAATTTAGAATGTTTTGATTATCTTTGGCTTGGATAAATTACTTTCTTTATATTTTTGGGTAAAATGGAATAGGTTAGGATTCCTGGTAGGGATTTGTTCACATTAATATGGCTCATCAGGGACATTATATTTAATTGGAGATCCTGCAGAATAGTAGCAGGAGGCTGAAGAGAATTATTTAGCATTAGCAATGGCTCGTCTGGGAGTTGTGCACTAATCAAGGAGCTTGAGTGTTAGCAGTGGGTATGATGGGAATTATGACGATTATGACATGTAAGCATGTCTGTGTGCGAACCGGACAGGCAATGAGTTAATCAAGAAGTATATTAAATGGCTCCCATGCTGATTCATTATTATCTACTATAGTGCCTGTCAGGTTGTGTATTTAAAAAATACAATTATTGCTGAATTCAGTATGTATAAATTCAGCCACCATTCTTGCTTTTCAATAAAATAACCTCAAATTACCTAATACATATAAAAATAGAAAAATAAATGAACCCTGCTGACTGTGTGATTTGTGTATTATAGTATCTCTCTCTCTCTCTCTCTCTTTTTTTAACACTTTAGAGTGAACGCTTAATTGTAGATTCATTTAAAAATTGCTTTGCCCTTTATTTGTTTAAACATTCTGGCTTATTTCTACTACATAAAAAGTTTGGGTTCAAAAGCAAAATTTTTCTATCTTTATTTTTCAAGATGAAAAGTAATTCCAATATTTCCAAAATATATTAATATTTAACATAGGAAACTGCAGACAAATCAAAGCATTAATCTTTTCCACCATCAAAATGGTCCAAAATCAGGGGGTGGGCGTGGTAGTTGGTAGAAATTTTCTTTGCTTTAGTGGGTGGTCTCTTTGTGCCAGGTAGACCCATTCTGTGCCCAGCATGGTTAGAGCCATCTGTTATGAAACTATCAGTTAGAAATCCTAGAAATGTACATATTTTGGGGAAATGGAACTTATAAATTGAATTCCTTTTAGAAAATAAATTGAAATACAGCATAAATCCATGAGCAAACTGGATTATATCTATAGGCAAATTTATAGAGTTACTGTACAGAGGAACACACACAGTTTCTTTTGTAATAAGCACTGCCCAATTTAATAAAACTTTCTACCAAACTGTGACCTTCATGTATTAACTTAATTAAAGCAATATTATGGGTACTACTCAAAATGTTAACCTGTAGGTGGTTGTTATTGAAATCCATTATCTATGGAGTCCGTATTAGTGGTCAGCTGCATCAGAAATAAAACTTGCAACCAAGACACTCCCTTGGGTGCTGTGAGCTCAGCGGGTTAAATCGTCAAAACCTGTCAAAGCTTCTTAAAAGATTGATAGTTTAAGCCCCCTGGAGTTAAAGGTAAACCAATCATTCCAGTTAGGAAGGACTATGACTTTAGCAGCAATGTAAAAATTACATTTGGACAGGGAAAAAAGATTTATATCAATATCTTCATTATGGATTATTTTATTGATGTTTGTGTTTGCATACTTGCTATTTAACTTAAAAAAAATTCCAACTTTAAATCTGTAGAAAGTAACTTGTGAAAATTTTCCTTGCTAAATTGGAAAAGGGTATCCTAAGACCTTTTCAATTTTGTTAACAAAACTTAAACACAGTGAAATATTGTGAGTATATTTTGTTTTTGTAGATTTCAAAGTTTCTGGCAAAATTTAAACAGCATAGTTTGGTAAAGAACATGATGTGTTTCAATGTAGTTGATGCCTGATGGTAAGAAAAACTACTTAATCCCGGACTTTTTTTTCAAGCATCTGTTTAAGGAGATTTAGAAGTTCTGTCTGTTTTACTGAAAAAGGATATGTCAAAATATTTGAAAATATAGCTTGCCTTTATAAATATTTATTTTTATCTTGTTAAGTTCCAGTGTTATCCTTGTTAAACTACAGTGTTATAGTAGTTTCAGTTGTATAATACAGTGATTGAATAATTCTGTACTTAATGCTCATCTAAAGTATAGCCTCAATCTTCTTCCCCTATTTCACCCATTGCTTCACCCACCTCTCCTTTGGTAACCACCAGTTCATTCTCTATGTTTAAGTCAGTTTTCTTTTTGTTTGTTTGTTTCTTAAATTCCACACATGAGTGAAATCATACAGCATTTGTCTTCTTTCACTTAGCTTTGACTTCTTTCACTTAGCTTTGTACCTGCTAGATCCACCCATATTGTTGCAAATGGCAAGATTTCATTTTTTTATGGGTAATATTCCTGTGTGTGTGTGTGTGTGTGTACATGTACCACATCATCTTTACCTATTCATATATCCATGGACACTTGGGCTGCTTCCATAATTTGGCTGTTGTAAATAATGCTACAGTAAATGTAGCAGTGCATATATCCTTTGAATTAGTGTTTTTGTATTCTTTGGGTAAATATCCAGTAGTGGAATTACTGGATTATACAGTAGTTCTATTTAATTTTTTTGAGGAATCACCTCCATACTGTTTTCCACAGTGGCTGAAATCAGTTTGCATTTCCACCACCAGTGCATTTTCTCTACATCCTCCCTAACACTTGTTGTTTCTTGTCTTCTTTTTTTCCTTAAGATTTTAAGTAACTTCTACACTCAGTGTGGGGGTCAAACCAACAAACCCGAGATCAACAGTCACATGCCCCACTGCCCTCAGCCAGCCAAGCACCTCTTGACTTCTTGATTGTAGCCATTCTGACAGCTGTGAGGTGATATCTCATTGTGGTTTTCATTTGCATTTCCCGGATGATGAATGATGTTGAGCATCTTTTCATGTGTCTGTTGACCATTTGTATGTCTTTGGAGAAATGTCTGTTCATGTCTTCTGCCTATTTTTTTTTAAAGATTTTATTTATTTATTAGAGAGACAGAGAAAGTGAGAGAGAGCATGAGAGGAGAAAGGTTAGAGGAAGAAGCAGACTCCCCGTGGAGCTGGGAGCCCGCTGTGGGACTCGATCCCGGAACTCAAGGATCATGACCTGAGCCTAAGGCAGTCGCTTAACCAACTGAGTCACCCAGGCGCCCTCTTCTGCCTATTTTTAATTGGATTATGTGGAGGTTTTGGTGTTGTATAAGATTTTTTTTTTTTTAAGATTTTATTTATTTATTAGAGAGAGAGAGACTGAGAATGAGAGGGGAGAAGGTCAGAGGGAGAAGCAGACTTTCCACAGAGCTGGGAGTCCAATATGGGACTCGATCCCGGGACTCCGGGATCATGACCTGAGCTGAAGGCAGTTGCTCAACCAACTGAGCCACCCAGGCGCCCGTGTTGTATAAGATTTTTATTTATCTTTTGAATAACTTGCTGCTTTTTTTTTTTTAAAGATTTTATTTATTTATTTGACAGAGAGAGAGCCATCACAAGTAGGCAAGAGGCAGGCAGAGAGAGAGAGGGGAAGCAGGCTCTCTGCTAAGCAGAGAGCCCGATGCAGGGCTCGATCCCAGGACCCTGAGATCGTGACCTGAGCCCAAGGCAGAGGCCTTAACCCACTGAGCCACCCAGGCGCCCCTCTTGCTGCTTTTGATGTTATCTCTTTATCACTACTTTTTGTCACTTTAATTACTCTGTGTCCTGGTGTGGACCTCCTGGAGTTGATTATGTTGGGCGCTCCCTGTGCCTTCTGGATCTGGGTGTCTTTTTCCCTCCTTAGATTCAGGAAATTTTCAGCTTCAAATATATTCTTTGAGTTTTCCCCCTGTTTCTCTCTCTTCTTCTTCTGGGATCTCTGAAATGTGAATGTTATTAATGCTTGATGATGTCACTGAGTTCCCTCAGTCTATTTTCATTTTAATTGTTTTTTTCTCTCTCCTGTTTAGATTGATTGCTTTCAACTCTTCTTCCTTCAGGTTGCTGATCCATTCTTCTGCTTCTTCTGGTCTATTTATTCCATCTAGTCTGTTCGTTCTTTCTTTCTTTCTTTCTTTCCTTCCTTCCTTCCTTCCTTCCTTCTTTCCTTCCTTCCTTCCTTCCTTTCCTTCTTTCTTTCTTTCTTTCTTCCTTTCTTTCTTCCTTCCTTCCTTCCTTCCTTCCTTCCTTCCTTCCTTCCTTCCTTCCTTTCTTCCTTCCTTTCTTTCTTCCTTCCTTCCTTCCTTTCTTTCTTTCTTTCTTTCTTCCTCCCTTTCTTTCTTTCTTTCTTTCTTTCTTTCTTCCTTCCTTCCTTCCTTCCTTCCTTCCTTCCTTCCTTCCTTCCTTCCTTCCTTCCTTTCTTTCCTTCTTTCCACACGCACACCCGAGTGTTGCTGTTGAAGGGGAGGGCTGGGCAGAGGGAGAGGGAGAGAGAATCTAAGCAGGCTCCATGTAGGGCATAGAACCTGATGCAGTGCTTGATCTCATGACCTTGAGATCATGACCTGAGGTGAAATCAAGAATTGGACACTTAATCGACTGAGCCACCCAGGCACCCCCCATCTAGTGTATTTGTAATTTCTTCATTTGTGAGTTCTTCATCTCTGATTGGTTCTTTTTATATTTTCTTTGTCTATGTTGAGGTCTGACTGAGGTCCTCTACTCTTCTCAAGTCCAGTGATATCTTTATGGCCTCATTTTAAGTTTCTCTATCAGGCATATTACTTTTTTCTGTTCCATTTTGCTCTCTTGCTGTGATTTCTGTCCTGTCCTTTCATTTGGGGCATATTCTCCCTCATTTTATCCAACTCTGTGTGTCTGTTTCTCTGTGTTAGGAAGGTCAGCTATGTCTCTTGCTATTGAAAGTAGTGGCCTTATGGAAAAGAGGTCCTATAGTGCCGTGCAGGGCAGTGCCCCCTGTTCAGCAGAATCTGGCACTTCAGGGATGTCTCCTATGTTTGTTGTGTATGCCCTACTGTTATGACTGAGCCACGTTTGCCTTCAGTCTAGTCATCTTCGATGGTAGTCTTTACCTGTTGTGGATAAGCTTTGGTCCTTGTGGTTTTTTTTTTTTTTTTAATATTTTATTTATTTATTTATTAGGAAAGAGAGAGAGTGAGAGAGAGCATGAGAAGGGAGAAGGTCAGAGTGAGAAGCGGACTCCCCATGGAGCTGGGAGCCCGATGTGGGACTCGATCCCGGGACTCCGGGATCATGACCTGAGCCGAAGGCAGTTGCTTAACCAACTGCGCCACCCAGGCGCCCGGTCCTTGTGTTGTTTAATGGGCCAGTCCAGGTTGCCTTGGGTTTGATTGTGGCAGACCCCATTTGTCAGAGCTGCAGTAGCACCAAACTGTAGGGTGCTTTGCCTGTGTGGTCCACTGAGATGCTTTTGTTGGTGAGCAGGGCCTGTAGTCCAGATGTTTGGACTACAACATCCAAACCAGATGGATGGTTTGGATGGATATTCCAGACCAGATGTTTGTCCCCATCTCTCTGGGCCCACGGTCACACTGGTATGTATGGTTTTCTTCCCCCTCCCTGGGACTGGAGTTACTTTGGAGTGGCACTGGGACACTTGGGGCTGAATGAGTGGTTCCTAAGGGAATTTTGGGTGGGGTGTGGGAGTGTCAGCAAGATCTCTGCTGGTCTGCTCTAGGAAGAGACCCTGGGAAAACTTCTTCTCCGGCCAGCTGGGCTCGAGGGGTGGATCTACAGATGTCCACGTGTTGGCATTTGTTGTTAGCAAGCTAGGTATAGAGTGTTGACCCTACACTCGTTCCCGCAGGTGTCTGTGTATCTAGGTTGGGGGAGGGGAGAAGGGATATGGCACCTGCCAGCTCTTTTGTTCTTGGAGAAGTCTCACAAAGATCCCTGCCCCTCCAACACATGCTCTGAGATTAGTCAGCAAATTTCCTTCCCGTATCCTCTAGCTGTTTTTCAAACTGCTGCTATTTCCCTCCTAAGATTTATTTTAGAGAGAGAGTGCGTGTGCATACAGACAGATGCGCACACATGGGGCAGAGGGAGAGTGAGAGAAAGTTCCAGGCTCAGTGCAGAGCCCCACATCCCTGAGATCAGGACCTGAGCTGAAACCAAGAGTTGGACGCTTAACTGTGTGCACCTAGGCACCCTCAACTGCTGCTTCCGTGCTGTGTTTCAGTGGGGCTCTTTTTTGTGCCGTGTCTTTAAGGGCAGGTACTCAGTTTCCTACTGCCTTCTCAGCTCTTCTAGAGCTGAATGTATTGATTTTTAAAGTTCCAGTTGTTAAGCCCCCTTGTCGTAAGAACTCGTGAAGCTAGGTCCTTATGGTTTTCGAAGCCAAATGGTATGGGATTCATCTTACCAGTGCAGATCCCCCGTGTCTGGGGTGGCTGATGCAAGATCTGTTTCTGTCCCCTCTGCACCCGCAGCATCCCTCCCTGCTGTAGACAGTCTCTTTGGTCGCTTTAGCTTCTGACCACGTCTCTGCCTTTCCTTACCCTCTTTGCGTTAACCTCTGGAGAGTGTTCTGCCAGTCTTCTGGTGGTTTTCTAGGTTATTTATACTGATATGGATGTTGCGTAGGTGGAAATGTGGGATGAGGTGAGCCTAGGACCCTCCTACTCCACCACCTTCCCCAGAAGCGAATGTAGCATTTTTGATGTTGCGGTGTTTATATGACCATGACTTCTATCTGTTACAGCCTCACTTATGTAAGACTTCTTAGTGGAGGGAAAGGTATGATCATTTCAAGTAATAACTATCACTTATTAAGCATCTACAGTATACTAGTGAATTAGAATACATAATAATTCTAATACATAATTAGAATAATTATGTAAGTGAAGAATGATTGTCATTATTTTAAGTTGGGAAAATTAGGGCTTTAAGAGATAAAGCTTGCCTAAGTTCATTTTGCTAGGTAAGCCATGGAGCTCCCCAAGTTGTGCTCTTTCTGTTGTATCTTCTCAAACTAAGTTTGTGGGAAATTACCCTATCTCCCCCAAAGAAAATCAGTTTATTACTTTGAAGGCTGGGTGTTCATTAGGGCCTGCTGTGGGCCAGATGCTGTGCTAGTTGCTTGAATTAGAATAGTGACCCAGGAGCAACATGATTTCTGCTCTCATGGCACTTATAGTCCAGTGATAAAGATAGATGTAAAATAAGAAAATGTATAAAGAAGTATTTACAAATTGTGGTATTATGAAGGAAACCAGTTGTTGAAAGAGAAAAATGGGGAACTCTTAATAGCATGGTCAGAGAATTTTTCTCTGAGGGGGTAAGATCTAGGGTGTGACCTGGTGGGTGAGAGACAGCTTTCAGCTAGGCAATCAGTTAGGCAGTCATTGAGGCAGATGGAACAGCATGTGCAAAGACCCTCAGCCGACGCAGTAGATGGGGACCTAACCTGTCAGGCACTCATTTACTAGGCCTTGAGCTCTAGCTTTAGCCAGTTCATTGACCCTGCTTGGGACAGCCGCTTTCGTTGCTTGTGGCTATTACTTCTCTGTGGTTCCAATGGCAGCTGCCAAGTGGGAGTAGCAAAAGAGATGAGACCAGGAGGCATCTTCAGGAAGATACAAAGCTATGTTATTGAAGAATATGGCACTAGTGGATTTATATCTGATGTATTTACCCAGACTGGCCTCTCTCTTCCATAGGATAGGCTTCAACTCTGGTGAATACATCAGATATAAATTTGCTGTTGCTGTCTCCATTCATCTATTCAGTGTGTTTACTGCAAAGCACTGTCCAGATATAGGGAACGGGGTGTGGTCTAATGGATGTTTTGTAGTCTTGGGACAAAGGGCTGTTTATATTATTTATTTGCTTTAGGTTTATTTTGCTCTTCTTTTTAAAGATTTTTATTTATTTATTTATTTATTTATTTGGCAGAGAGAGAGAGAGAGAGAGAGAGAGAGAGAGAGAGACAGCGAGATAGGGAATACAAGCAGGGGGAGTGGGAGAGGGAGAAGCAATCTTCTCGATGAGCAGAGAGCCCAATGAGGGGCTCCATCCCAGGACTCTGGGATCATGACCTGAGCTGAAGGCAGATGCTTAATGACTGAGCCACCGAGGTGCCCCTATTTTGCTCTTCTTTTTCTAGTTTGTGAATGTGGGAGCTTAGATTATTAACTAGAGCTATAACCTCTTAAATAATATTTAATATAAGTAGTGTGTAAGTACATATAATACCTTTTATATATTGTATTTTCATACATGGTCATATATGTATTTTCATACTGTTGAGTTCAAAGTATTTTCTAATTTTCCTTCTTTAACCATAAGTTACTTACAATTTTTCAACTTCCACGTGTTTGGATTTTTTTTTTTCTTCTTTTTTAAGCTTTATGCCCAACGTGGGGCTTGAACTCATTACCCCAGGATCAAGAGTCTCATGTTCCACTGCTCTATTGACTTAGCTAGCCAGGAGCCCTGGAGACTTTTTGTTGTCTCTCTGTTACTGAGTTCCACTTTAATTTCTTTTATGATCAGAGAACAGACATGTGATTTGTTTTTTTATGTGTTAAGGTTTATTTCATGATGCATATCTGGTATATCTTGGTGACTGTTTCATGCGTACTTGAAAAAACTTTCATCATCTGTTGAATGGATGAGTATATAAATGTCAGTTAGATACAGTTGATTCATTGTATAATCTGTTTCTGCTGATTGTCTACTGCTAATTTGTTGCCTGTTATTGAGAGAAGAGTGTTAGATGCACCAACGATAATTAGGTATTTGTTTCTCTTCAGTTCTGATTTTGCTTTTTGAAGCACTGTTTTTAGGTGCTTATATGTTAAGGATTTGTATATTGTTTTGTTAAATTGACTCTCTTATTTAATGGTATTCTTGATGCTTTGTAATTTGCTTCAAAGTTTGCTTTGTCTGATGGTAATAATGACATTCTAGCCTTCTTTCATTGAATATTTGCATGGTATCCTCTCCTTCTGCCATTTTACTTTCAACCTATGGGTTATAATATACATACTTAACTTTTTTTTTTTTAAAAGATTTTTTATTTATTTATTAGGAAAGAGAGAGTGAGAGAGAGCATGAGAAGGGAGAAGGTCAGAGTGCGAAGCGGACTCCCCACGGAGCTGGGAGCCCGACACGGGACTCGATCCCGGGACTCCAGGATCATGACCCAAGCCGAAGGCAGTCGCTCAACGAACTGCGCCACCCAGGCGCCCTACATACTTAACTTTTCATAATTTATTTAGAAGCCATGTTTTATCACCTTAGTTGGAATGTAGAAATGTTTCTATCATACAGTCACCTTTACTCTTACTTCTTATGTTATGGTTCTCTTATGTATGTATGTATGTATGTATGTATATATTTAAAGATTTATTTATTTATTAGAGAGAGAGAGAGATCACAAGTAGGCAGAGAGGCAGGCAGAGAGAGAGGGGGAAGCAGGCTCCCTGCGGAGCAGAGAGCCCGATGCGGGACTCCATCCCAGGACACTGAGATCAGGACCTGAGCCGAAGGCAGAGGGTTTAACCCACTGAGCCACCCAGGCACCCCTCTCTTTTGTATTTATATACATTAAAGACTGCATTAAGGATGCCTGGGTGGCTCAGTTTCTTAAGTGTTTGCCTTCGGCTCAGGTCATGATCCAGGGGTCCTGGGATTAAGTCCGTTTCAGCCTTCTTCCTCAGCACGGACCCTGCTTCTCCCTTTGCTTGCTACTCCCCTTGCTTGTGCTCTCTCTCTCCCTCTCTGACAAATAAATAAATAAAATATTAAAAAAAAACCCCCAAAACTCCATTAGGCAATCATTTTGCTTCCAACAAATACATTTTAAGAATTCAAGAGGATAAGAATTGTTTATTATATTCACCCCAGTGGTTGCTATTAGTGTTCCTCCTTCACTCCTGATGTTCCAAGTTTCCTTCTGATATCATTTCCCTTCTATCTGAAGAACTTCCTTTAGCCTCCATTTTTAGAACTGATCTGCTGGCAATTAATTCTCTTTATTTTCCTTCCTCTGGGAATGTCTTTATTTTTCCTACATTCTTGAAAGTGGATATAGAATTCTGAGTTGATTTTATATATATATATATTTACCCCAGCAGTTTAAAAATATTGTGCTACTTATATAGAGAAGTTGAGTCAGTATGTTGTACACATGAAATTTAACATTGTATGTCATCTATCCTCAAAGTAAAAAATTGAAGGGGCACCTGGCTGGCTCAGTCAGTAGAGCATATGACTCTTTATCTTGGAGTCATTTGTTTGAGCTCCACATTTTGGGGGTAGGGTTTACTTAAAAAAATTTTTTTTAGGGCGCCTGGGTGGCTCAGTTGGTTGGGTGACTGCCTTCGGCTCAGGTCATGGTCCCGGAGTCCCGGGATCGAGTCCCATATCGGACTCCCAGCTCTGTGGGAAGTCTGCTTCTCCCTCTGACCTTCTCCCCTCTCATTCTCAGTCTCTCTCTCTCTCATAAATAAATAAAATGTTTAAAAAAAAAAACAACAACAACAAAAATTTTTTCAAGTAACTGAAAAAAAAAAGGTAAACTTTTGTTCTAAAAAAAATTAAAAACACTGTGCCACCTCTTTTTGGCTTCTCTGGCTTCTATATGAAATCTATAGTTCTTTAAAAAAAATGACATCTATAGTTCTTTGAGTAATTATTCCCCTATAGTTAATGTGGTGTTTTTCCTCTTTTTGTTTTCGGGACTCGTTCTCATTGTCTTTAAATTTCAGTGGTTTGGTTAGATGTTTTTGATCACTGATTTCTTTTTGTTTTTTGGGGGGATTTTTTTAAGATTCTTGAATCTGTAGTTTTATGTTTTTCACAAACTTGAGTTTTCAGCCATTTTTACTTCAAATATTTTCTTAGCACTATGCTGTTTTTCTTCTTTTTGTTCTGTGATAACCTGTATGTTAGACCCGTTGTCATTATTTCATAGTTCTCTGAAGCTTTGTTAGTTTTTTCCAATTTTTTTTCCTCTTTGACTCAGTTTGTACAATAGATTTCTGTTGATTTATCTTCAAGTTTATTGACTCTCTTTCCTCTGCTATTGAGTTGTATTGAGTCCATTCATTAAGTTTTAAAAAACTTTTTGGTTAGGGGCGCCTGGGTGGCTCAGTGGGTTAAAGCCTTTGCCTTCGGCTCAGGTCATGCTCTCAGGGTCCTGGGATCAAGCCCCTGCATCTGCTCAGCAGGGAGCCTGCTTATCCCTCTCTCTCTGCCTACTTGTGATCTCACTCTCTGTCAAATAAATAAAATCTTAAAAAATGAAAAATTAAAAAACCCCTTTTTGGCTATTATATATTTAAAGTTTCAATATGTTACTTTTTTATAAATTCTATTTCTTATGTTTTCTCATTTGTTTCAAGAGTGTTTACTCTTGTATCTTGGAGTATTTTTATAATCACTTCCTTAGTCTTTCAGATAATTTCACCAGTTTTGTCATCTTGGTTTTGGTGTCTATTGATTCTCTTTCTAAGAGTTGAAATTTACCTTGTTCTGGGTGTGCTAAGCAATTTAGGGTTGTGCAGTTGACCCTTGAACAACACTGGGGTTAGGGGCACCCAACGTCTGTACATTCAAAAATTCACATATAACTTTTGACTTCCCCAAATCTAATAGCCTATTACTGATTTACCCATAAGTCAGTTCACAACCCCCCTGCCCCCATTTCAGCTTTTAGAAACTATTTCCATTTTGTTTGCTTTTGTGGAAGTGCAGCTTAAGTAAGACTCAGTGGTTGCTCCTACCCGTTCATTGGGCCCAGCAGTGGGAGCTGCAGGCCAGTGTTCAGCGGCAGGCTGAGGGCTCCAGTCTTCAGTAGGGAACTGCTGTGGAGGCACAGAGGGCCCCTGCATGTCTTTAGATCAGTGTGCGACTTCACGTTGAGTTATCAGTGAACCCAGAAGCTGGAATAGTCCATTCACCCTGAAGTTCCTCCTCGGTCACAGCCTTTTCAGCAGCCTTTTCACCCTGCTCTTCCTTTTCAATCTTTTGAGGATCTCTGTAGAAGTATAGAGATTAGACATGACCTCCCAGATTAACACGTGTTTTGTATCTTCTGTGTATTATATGCTATGTTCTTACTATAAGGTGGAGAAAAGAAAATGTTACTAAGAAAATCCTAAGGAAGAGAAAATACATTCACAATATAGTAAAAAAAAAAAAATCTGTGTATAAGTGGACTTGTGCACGTCAAACCAGGCTTGTTCAAGGATGCGGTTGTCTTTTGGATATTCTGTGTATTATGAGATTGAGTCTTAAATTCTTTTTTTTTAATTTTTAATTTTCATTAGTTTTAAAATTTTTTATTAACATACAATGTATTATTTGCCTCAGGGTACATGTCTGTGAATCATCAGGCTTACACATTTCACAGCATTTGCCATAGCACATACCCTCCCCAATGTCCATATCCCTACCCCCACCCCCACCTCCCAGCCACCCTTAGTTTGTTTTGTGAGTTTAGGAGTCTCTTATGGTTTGTCTCCTTCCCCATCCCATCTTGTTTCATTTCTCTTCCCCACCCCCCCATAACCCCCTGCCCTGCCTCTCAAATTCTTCATATCAGAGCGATCATGTGATAATTGTCTTTCTCTGACTGACTTATTTCGCTTAGCATAATA
>CM052810.1:9354955-9411675 GCA_028533885.1 Nasua narica | reverse complement strand
CATTCATCTGTTGATGGACATCTAGGTTCTTTCCATAGTTTGGCTCTTGTGGACATTGCCGCTATAAACATTCGGGTGCATGTGACCCTTCGGATCACTACATTTGTATCTTGAGGGTAAATACCCAGTAGTGCGATTGCTGGGTCGTAGGGTAGCTCCATTTTCAACATTTTGAGGAACCCCCATACAGTTTTCCAGAGCGGTTGTACCAGCTTGCCTTCCTACCAACAGTGTAGGAGGGTTCCCCTTTCTCCGCATCCTCGCCAACATCTGTCGTTCCCTGACTTGCTAATTTTAGCCATTCTGACTGGTGTGAGGTGGTATCTCACTGTGGTTTTGATTTGTATTTCTCTGATGCCGAGCGATGTGGAGCATTTTTTTATGTGTCTGTTGGCCATTTGGATGTCTTCTTTACTGAAATGCCTGTTTGTATCTTCTGCCCATTTCTTGATTGGATTATTTGTTCTTTGGGTGTTGAGTTTGAGAAGTTCTTTATAGATTTTGGATACTAACCCTTTATCTGATACATCATTTGAGAATATCTTCTCCCATTCTGTCAGTTGTCTTTGGTGCTGTTGACTGTTTCCTTTGCTGTGCAAAAGCTTGTGATCTTGATGAGTCCCAGTGGTTCATTTTTGCCCTTGCTTCCCTTGCCTTTGGAGATGTTTCTAGGAAGAAGTTAGTGCGGCTGAGGTCGAAGAGGTTGCTGCCTGTGTTCTCCTCCAGGATTTTGATGGAGTCTTGTCTCACTTTGAGCTCTTTGATCCATTTTGAGTCTATTTTTGTGTTTGGTGTAAGGAAGTGGTCCAGTTTCATTCTTTTGCATGTGGCTGTCCCGTATTCCCAACACCATTTGTTGAAGAGACTGTCTTTATTCCTTTGAATATTCTTTCCTGCCTTGTCGAAGATTAGTTGACCATAGAGTTGAGGTTCCATTTCTGGGCTCTCTATTCTGTTCCATTGATCTATGTGTCTGTTTTTGTGCCAGTACCACACTGTCTTGATGATTACCGCTTTGTAATAGAGCTTGAAGTATGGAATTGTGATGCCGCCAACTTTGGGTTTCCTTTTCAACATTCCTCTGGCTTTTCGTGGTCTTTTCTGGTTCTATATAAATATTAGGATTATTTGTTCCATTTCTTTGAAATAAATTGATGGTATTTTGATAAGGATTGCATTAAATGTATAGATTGCTTTAGGTAGCATAGATAGTTTCACAATAGTTGTTTTTCCAATCCATGAGCATGGAACGTTTTTCCATTTCTTTGTGTCTTCCTCAATTTCTTTCCTGAGCACTTTGTAGTTTTCTGAGTATAGGTTCTTTGCCTCTTTGGTTAGGTTTATTCCTAGGTATCTTATGGTTTTGGGTGCAATTGTAAACAGAATCGACTCCTTAATTTCTCTTTCCTCTGTTTTGCTGTTGGTGTATAGGAATGCAACTGATTTCTGTGCATTAATTTTATATCCTGACACTTGACTGAATTCCTGTATGAGTTCTAGCAGTCTTGGAGTGGAGTCTTTTGGGTTTTCCACATAAAGTATCATATCATCTGCAAAGAGTGAGAGTTTGACTTCTTCTTTGCCAATTTGGATGCCTAATTCCTTTTTTTTTTTTTTTTTTTAAGATTTTATTTATTTATTTGACAAAGAGAGAGATCACAAGTAGGCAGAGGGGCAGGCAGAGAGAGAGGGGGAAGCAGGCCTCTTGCTGAGCAGAGAGTCCAATGTGGTCTCGATCCCAGGACTCTGAGATCATGACCTGAGAGGAAGGCAGAGCCTTAACCCTCTGAGCCACCTAGGCGCCCCGAGTCTTAAATTCTTAAAAAAAAAAAAAAATTTTTTTTTTTTAGTTTATTAATTTGACCAAGAAAGAGCGAGAGCACACAGCAGGGGGTGCAGCAAAGTGAGAGGGAGAAACAGGTTCTCTGCTGAGCAGGGAGACTGATGTGGGGCCCCAACCCAGGACCCTGGGATCGTGACCTAAACCAAATGAGCCAAAGGCAGACGCTTAACGGACTGAGCCACCCAGGCGCCCCCAGTCTTAAATTCTTGAGAGCATGTTCTTTTTGTTTTAGCAGAAGTCAACATAGTTGGCTTCAGAGTGAATGTTGTCATCCTTTTCCTGTGTGCTGTAGGCCTTTGTATTTCTCACAGGTGTAATGCCATCTAGGTAGTAAGTCTGAGATCTGTGGTGTGTTAGTTGAGTTTTAAAATATTTTTGGTATGCTTATTAGGATCGTATCTATATATGCCCAATCTAGGGATGGGCCGAGGAGTTGATACATTGGGTCACATCAGGCTAGCCTTTCCTTTGTTATCTGTGCTTGTTCCTTAGGCCTTCCATTTTCATTCCTCTCCCTGAGAAAGTTGGGATTTGGGTTACTTTGCATTGCCACATCTGTGTCTGTGTTTGTGGCCATGCATTGAGAATACAGGAGGAGACTAAGGAAAACTGTTTCTTTTTTAACTCCCTACACTTTTGACACTAAATGTGTGGAGTTTTCCCCTCATACCAAAAACCAGTTCTCTGGCTCTCAGGATACCAGTTGGATGTTGTGCAATTTAATTCAGCCCTATTACCAACTACCTGGAGTTAGATCCCGCAGGTTAAGTCTTGTGGGACCGCCCCTACTTCAGATGCTTTTCTCTAGTCCTGGGTTATCGCTTGTCCTTTTCTCCAACTGGCTATAAATCAGGAGTTTGCACAGCCCCCTCTTCAGGTTTGATAATTTGCTATCATGTCTCAGAACTCAGGCAAACACTTAGCATTTACTGGCTTATCGAAATGATATCCTAAAAGATATAAATGGATAGCTAGGTGAAGAGGTACTTAGGGCAAGGTCCGGAAGGGTCTTGAGCACAGGAGCTTCTGTCCTCGGCGTGTGGGTGTGTGTGTTCACCAACTCTGAAGCTCTCTGAATCCCATTGCTGAGGGGTTTTACGGAGGTTCCATTATGTAGGCATGATTAATTGTTGGCCATTGCTGATTAACTCACTCCTTAAGTCCCTCTCTTCTCCCCTGCGGTTAGGGGAAGAGGGTTGAAAGTTTCAACCCTCTGATTGTGCCTTGGTTAATCTGGTGCCCAGCTCCCATCCTGAAGCAGTCTAGTGCCCCACCCCCAGTCATCTTATTAGCATACAAAAAGACACTCTTATCACTCCGGAGATTCCAAGGATCTTAGAAGCTCTGGTGTCAGGAACTGCGGTCAAAGACCAAATATTAGAACAAAAGATGCTCTTAGCACCCCTGTTTATCAGGAAATAACAAGGGTTTTAGAAGTTCTGTGTCAGGAACTGGGGGGCAGAGACCAAATATATATTTCTTAGGTCCGAAAGAAAAAAGGCAGTGGGAATTTACCTACCCTCATGGGACTGCGGTTTCACTGATGGGAGAAGAACGTTCCTTCTCTGACTGTTTTGGCCCCGCAGGCTCCCATTTTGCCTCTTGGCTCCTATTGCAGCCATAGAATTACTTGGTGGCTGGGACACAGAAGAATCAAGTTTAAAACAATAACAAAAAGCCCTGGGAGATTTCTGTAGTGTTCTGTCTTCCTTCTGTCTTCCAGAAAAGCTCCCTTTTCTGCTTTTTGAGTCAGAGGTATAAGGGCTTCTCCTGGAGCTCTCTCTGTCAGAACCCCAGTACCTACTTTGGGTATCAGATTTTGTTGATTAGCAGGGGTGATCTTGGAAAATGTGAAAACTCACCACTGGCTTGTAGTAATTTGAAGTTTGTTCTTCCTCGATCTGCCGGCTACTTCTCGGGGTTCACAAATAGTTGATTCATGTATTCTGTTCAGATTTCTTAGCTGCATTTAGTGGGACAGATAGAATAGACTACGTCTACTCCATTTTACTTGTAATTATAATGACCAGGGATGTTTTGTTAAAGTCACTTAAAAACAAGTAAGGGAAGGTGTTTGTGTAGCTGATGGGGTGTTTGTGTCCAATATTATGCTGTATACCCTCTGTTATGGGGCAAGTTTGGTTAGAAAACATTAGACAAAAAGAAAAGAGGTTTTCATTGTCACATCACTGCCTGTTAAGTTTTATCTGAGATTTGTGGGAGAGAAAGCATGTTTATAGCTAGCTGCTTGGAATGGCCCAACTGCAGCAATCTCCAGTAAGCTGCTCTTTGTGATGAAATAGAATAGTCCTCATACGAACATTATTCTCTTTTCATAAGAGATAAATGTTGAGAGCCACTGACTTCCCAGTTGAGGCCTAAACTCTTTACTAGGACATTGAAGATTGCTTTCAAGGTGGTTTACTTTCTAGTCTTTCTTTCTCTTCCCTCATCCTCTCCCATCAGTACCTCTTTATACACCTTGCTGCCAAGTTGTTTTGGGGATGTCTGGATAGGTTGGGCTTTTCCCATTTCCATGACTTTGAATACAGAAGTTGTCCTTTAGTTATTCTCTTCATTTTTTTCTATTTGTTAGAAATTCCCTTTTATAAAACTTAAAGAATGGATTCTTCATCTTTCATTTTCTTTACTAGCAATGTGTACATGCTTCTGATGGCAGTTGGCATAGACGTCTGTCTTTTGTTCTAGCCTGAACTCCCGGAAAGGAGAGGACTGTGCGGTACCACCTCTTTACACCCTGCTGTGGCGGGGTGCCGAAGATAAATGTTGGCATGAGTCAGGGAAGGGAGAGGCAAGTGTTCAGGCTCTATTTAATGGTAAAGGGATATGGTGGGTGGAGCATAAAATAATTGAATTAAGAAAGGAGAGTGAAAAGCAGAGACCAGTACTGTATAAATGGAATTAGGAGCTTATGTTTTGGGGCGAAATGTTCTAGTACTTTGGGTTTTGGAAATAATATGCAGGTAGTCCTTTTCCTTGTCTTTTTATTCCATAGTTTTCCTTTTGGAGGGACAGCTTTTTCTCTTGTGCTTTCTGTCCAGAGAGTCAGCGGCCACAGATTTTTTTAGCTTGTGTTGTCCAGATGTTTCTCTTAATTTGAATACATTTATTTACTCTTTCATACAAAAGAGGCATGTGGATAGCTGCACCAAGTGTCCCTTCCTAAGCCAGCCAGGCATTTGTATTTGGAGAAAAATGAGATTCTGAAATGAAAGACAAGTAGCTCATGCTTATGAAACTGTTCATGTCTTCCTTGCCAATTGCTGTTGCTGGGTTGGGCACCGTTTTACCTCTGTCTTCATAGTATGTCCTGTGACAAATCTATTTCCCAAAGTAAGGACCGAATCCATTCTGAAATCTGAGATGCAGTGAGCCTTCCCACACACTAAAGTCTGCCCTGGTACTTCGGTGCCCTTGGGAAGCTCCTTGAACTTAGGCACACTTGGGCATTTATCTGGTGACGTTTGGCCGTGACCTGGCAGGGCGGACAGGCCCCTGTGGGAGGTAGCGCCCTGGGAGGTGGGTCCTGCTGCAACCCCCGGCTCTTGCCTGACAGACACAGTTGAGTTCTTCCTCCTTTTTGATTCCCATTCTCTACCTTCGGGGATGCTTTAATTCGAGGAAAGGTGGAAGTGGGAGCCCTATCTTTGCCTCAGTCCTGATTCTCGAGCTCTGTTTATTTGACTGGGTTCCTCAGAGTCATCCAGACTAAGTCCTCAAAGAAGCACTTGTCAGCTTTTATTCCGTTCCTGGTAGTAGCTAGGCCCAGGCATAGAGCCACAGGTAAATTCAGTGATAGGCAAAAATCACTTTGAATCTAATTATCGATGGTAATTATTAGGCCTGAAGCTCATTCAAGGTACTCATCCTGTCCTCTGGGAGAGAAGAAATTTCCTTGTTTGAGAGATGGTGAGAAAAAAGACGAATAATTTTTAGAGAGAGAATAAAAACATTTCCCAGCTGTTTTTGGTGGCTTCATGTATCCTCTCTTGCTCACTGAGAATCACTGTGCTGACAAAAACATTTCTAGTGCCTTAACCGCTTTTCATGATTGCTGTTTTAAGTAAGGGAGCCAGGAATTTTAAGAAGTGGACCATTCGTGTGGTCGATTTTGCTATTTTTTAAAAAAGATGTGAGAGCAAGACAGAGAGTGTGAGCACCTGTCCATGAGAGGGGAGGGGCAGAGCGAGAGGGACAGTCTCAGGCAGACTCGCTGCTGAGCACAAGGCTGAGGCAGGGCTGGACTTCAGGGCTCTGAGATGGTGACCTGAGCAGAAATCAAGAATTGGAGACTTAATTGAGCCCCCCAGGCACCCCAGATTTTGCTATTTTTAATAACCATCTAAAGCTCCTGGTGAGAAAGCAAGCAGTCACAGACTGTAAGTCAGGGCTTTCGTGTCCTCTGTGAACCCAGCAGCAGTACTGGACGATTTGGGGAGTGGAATCCGAGGTTGGAAAGCCAGCTTTGGCAGCCTCTGGGAATGCCTTGGCATCTGGTGCAATGGCTGCTCTGAAAAGACTATCTGGTGTTTGCGGCACTAATGGAGGGACGGTATCAGGTGCTCCTTAAAGCTAGGTTGTGTTCGTGGCCGTGGTCATTTAGGAACTAGATGATGATTTTCACATACCTGTTTTGCTACCAGATTAGATTTTCAGTAAGGATTTGTTGATATTTTTCATGACCATCTTTTTTTTTTTTTTAAGATTCTATCCATTTATTTGACAGAGAGAGAGACACAGCAAGGGAGGGAACACAAGCAGGGGGAGTGGGAGAGGGAGAAGCAGGCTTCCCACCGAGCAAGGAGCCTGACTCGGGACTCCATCCCAGGACCCTGGGGTCACTACCTGAGCTGAAGGCGGACGCCCAGCGACTGAGCCATCCAGGCTCCCCTTTCATGACCATCTTAAAAAGTTTTAATTGTTTCATTTAGAAAATAATATTCACGGGTGCCTGGGTGGCTGAGTTGGTTGAGCAACTGCCTTCGGCTCAGGCCATGATCCTGGAGTCCTGGGATCGAGTCCCACATCGGGCTCCCTATTCTGCGGGGAGCCTGCTTCTCCCTCTGACCTCTCCCCTCTCATGCTCTCTCTCTGTCTCAAATAAATAAAATAAAAATAAATCTTTAAAAAAAATAATATTCACAATTTTTAGTTTTTTTAAATTAAAAATATACATGCTGCATTTCCTGTGGTAAGAAATACACAATTTTAAGAGTCCTGACATCTAATTTAAGCTCTGAGGATAAATCAGACCTTGTCTTCCTGTCCCAAATTCCCAGAGAAGAGAAACACTTAAAAAAACAAAAGAAAAATAACCAGAATTTTGGTTCAAAACAGTGGGAAGTATGGTCCTGAAAATGATGAGGAATTTCTGAAGGAGAGAGAGCACATGTATTCATTCAGCCGAAAACCCCGGTCTAACACTTAGGCCGGGGAAACTGGCTACAAAAGGGGGACCGGCTTCTGAAGAGAAAGATCTAGAGCAAGAAGGGGAACCTGGGGCAAGTGCCAGGATGTCTGCTTCAGAAACCTTGTTAGGATCCAACTGGATTCCTCTATGCTGAGCGTCTGTCAGGGGAATGGCTGGAAAAGCGTGGAGCCATAACTTGGAATTCTTCAGTAGCTAAAAAATGCGGTAGATCCTTATATATTGACAGAACATTTCTAAGACATATGAGAGATTGGAAAAGAACCTGTAAAATGGTACTAGATTCATGTTGTTGTTTAAAAAAACCTCCACACTAAGAAGATTTTATAGTTTTGTAGTTAAACACATTACATAAAAGCGTAGACAGGGGATGCTCAGCAGTGGCACTATTGACATTTTGGACTGGATAATTCTTTGTTGTGGGGGCTGTCCTGTGTGTTGTAGGGTATTTCGAATCCTCTTGACCTCTGCCTACCAGATACCAGTAACGTCCCTGCAGTCCTTAGCGGTGACAAGTAAAACTGCAGATTTTGGCAGCTGTGTCACACAGGACAAAATTGCTTCCCATTTAGATCCCCTGGCACCTGAGAAGTGATTCCTGGACAGGAAAGATGTAATGGGGACAGAGGTATGGTTAGTGGGGTTATTAGCTTTATTTTGAACAAGGATAATGTTTAGGTATTATGTATAATTAAAAACAAACAAACAAACCCAAGATATATCTTTGCTTCTTTGTAAGATCGCTATGTTAAGCTTAAAAATGGCTAATGGTTGGGGCGCCTGGGTGGCTCAGTGGGTTAAAGCCTCCCCCTTCAGCTCAGGTCATGATCTCAGGGTCCTGGGATCGAGCCCCGCATCGGGCTCTCTGCTTGGCGGGGAGCCTGCTTCCCCTTCTCTCTCTGCCTGCCTCTACCTATTTGTGATCTCTCTCTCTCTCTCTGTCAAATAAATAAAAATAAAATCTAAAAAAATAAAATGGCTAATGGTCAAAAGGAGAAATACAAATAGCTCACAAATGTGAAAATAGGCCCAAAGTCACTAATTATTTGGGAAATACAAGTTAAAAAAAACCCCGCAAAGAATCCTTTTTTCCCCTTCGTTAGTTAATTAAAATCCCAAAGATCAATTATTCAGTGGCGGTGTGGGGAAATTCATCCCTGGTAGGCATGTTAATTGACCTAAGCTTTTAAGCATGTGATTTGTAGCATTTAAACTTTCAAATATTTTTCTTACAGACATGTATGCACACATACAGATTGGCATGTTCAGGGAAGCCTGGTGCAGCTCTTAGTATCTGTAAATCGGAAACTACATCCATTGTTGGAGGAATGGATAAATAAGGTGTGATTTACCCAGGTTACTAGGATGTTAAGCAAGTTGCAGATGTCGTGTAGCAGTTAACTTAAGTTGCAAGAATAATATATAGCATGATACAATTTATGGGAAGAAAATCTTTTTTTTTTTTTTAAAGATTTTATTTATTTATTTGACACAGAGAGAGAGAGATTACAAGCAGGCAGAGACGCAGGCAGAGAGAGAGGGGAAAGCAGGCTCCCTGCTGAGCAGAGAGCCCGATGTGGGGCTCGATCCCAGGACCCTGAGATCATGACCTGAGTCGAAGGCAGCGGCTTTAACCCTCTGAGCCACTCAGGCGCCCCTATGGGAAGAAAATCTTAAACATAAAATAAAACAATGCACTTTCGGGACATCTGGGTGGCTCAGTGGGTTAAGGCCTCTGCCTTCAGTTCAGGGTCCTGGGATCGAGCCCTGCATCAGGCTCTCTGCTCAGCAGGGAGCCTGCTTCTCCTTATCTCTCTCTGCCTGCCTCTCTGCCTACTTGTGATCTCTCTCTGTCAAGTAAATAAATAAAATCTTTAAAAAAACAAAACAAAACGATGCACTTTCATGCCTGCATGTACATATGAAAATGTTTAGGTAAGTCTGGAAGTACGCATGCAAAACTGTTGGTCATTGCCTTTAGGGTCGGAAGTAGGATCGGAGTGGGAAGTAGTGGTTATCTTTGTTGCTTAAACTCTTTGTTTTAGGGGTGCCTTGTTGACTCAGTGGTTAAGTGTCTGCCTTTGGCTCAGGTTATGATCCCAGGATTCTAGGATCAAGGCCATGTCATCTCCCTGCTCAGTGGGGAGCCTGCTTCTCCCTCTCCCCTCTGCTTGTGCTTTCTCTCACTCTCTCACCCTCACAAATAAATAAATCTTAAAAAAAAAATTGTAGTATATTCATACATTACTTGAGTGATTAAAAGAAAACCAAAATTTAGTAACATCTAGATGATTTGTTTTTGTCCATAGTGTCGTCAATTAGTGGTACATATTGAAGAGTGGCAGTGATGGTTGGGCTCCAGTAGTTTTTTGAGATCTCATGACTTTGTTGGCTATCTGTATTTTACAGGTACTGACATGTGCTCTGGAAATACTTTTTAAAAATACCCTGATTTGGACACCAGGGTAGCTCAGTCATTTGAGTGTTGGACTCTTGGTTTCAGCTCAGGTCATAATCTCAGTGTCCTGAGATTGAGCCCTAGCCCTGGGCTCTGCACTCAGTGGAGAGTCTCTTTGGGATTCTCTACCTTTCCCTCTGCCCCTCCCTCTGCTTGCTCTCTCTCTCTCTGTAAAAGAAGTAAATCTTAAGAAAAGGATACCCTGATTACGGGGGCACCTAGGTGGCTCAGTCAGTTAAGCATCTGCCGTCAGCTCAGGTTGTAACCTTGGGGTCCTGGGATCAAGCCCAGTGTTGGGCTCCCAGCTCAGCGGGGAGTCTGCTTCTCCCTCTCCTTCTGCCCCTCTCTTCGCTCATGCTCGCTGTCTCTGTCTCTTTCTCTCTGAAATAAATAAAATTAAAAAAGAAAATACCCTGATTACAAATTGGGTTTCTTTATTTTCTTAAAAGATTTATTTATTTGAGAGAGAGCTTGTGGAAGCAGAGGGGGGGGTAGATCCAGAACCCTGAGATCATGACCTGAGCCAAAGGCAGAGGCTTTAACCCACTGAGCCATCCAGGTGCCCCTCGTTATCAGTATTTTCTTGTCTCTTCTTTTTGTTTTCCTCTTTTCATCCCTTGCTACAGTTTTTATTAGGTGGAACTATTTATATTTTTTACTATATAACTATGCTTTACAAATGCATTCTTTCATAATTGCTTGTCAGTGATAGGCTAGAAATTGTGATTGGATCTATATGGTTTTTTTGTTTGTTTTTTAAGATTTTTATCTTTAGGTAATCTTTATACCCAATGTGGGGCTCAAACCCACAACCTGGAAGACAAGAGCTTCACACTGTACTGACTGAGCCAGCCAGGTGCCCCTATATGTTGTTGTTTTTTTAATTATAAAATATACAGGAAGTAAAATTTGCTGTTTTATTAACTTTTAATTGTGTAATTTGGTGGCATGAAGTACATTTACCATGTTGTGCCACCATCACCACCACCATTTCCAAAGCTTTGTGATCGAATCTCCATAGATTTTATAGGATTGCTTTCTAGGTTGTCTTTCATCTTTAAGGCTCTATGTTTGGCTGCTGATCATGGTTTTGTTCCCATCCTAGGGACTTCTAGTCAGGTTTTTTTTTTTTTTTTTCTAGTCAGGTTTGTGAGGTACACGTGCTCACATCTGTTGGGTATTTCTCTGTGATGGGATGATCTCTTTGAAAAGTTGTATCAGTCTGCAATCAGAAAGTTGTATTGACCACCTTGTGTGTGTACTGAGCTTTCCCAGTAGTTACAGAGAAAATAAATGTCTTGCATTCCCAAGCATTACAGTTAAGCCACACGAAAGACTAGACTTCAGTTTTTTCTTTCTTACTTTGCATTTGCTCTTCAACTCAGGGAAGCCAGGCTTCTATTTGTTGCTCTACTAAGTTGGGCCCCACAATCTCCAGAGATAGGATTTGTTAGATTCAGTAGCTACTTCTTTGAATCCCCACCTTAGTTGGTCGTCTGAGGCCTGTAGCACTGATGACGGGTCCTCCATTTCGATGGCTTTCTTCTCCCTTACTATCCCCTGATGTCTCCGGGCTCTGTGCATCAGATGCCCTCTATCTGCTGCAGGAGCACCCTTCTGAAGTGCCTTCTATCTCCAGAGTCCTCTTTGTCAGGTGAATTCTGATTTTCTCTTTATTAGCTGCAGTTATTAATCAGACATTTATAGTCTGTGTCACTGTGCTATGTGCCAGAAGATCCTCATGTAGCAGAGCTCACAGCATAGTGGGTTTAAAAAAAAATGAATATGAAACTTCCTGACTTTTACTTAATAGTGTTATTGAGGTACAATTTGCGTATCTTAAAGTTTACGCATTTTAAGTGTACAGTTCAGTAAGTTATGGTGAATTTTCAGAGTTGTGCAACCCTCGCTGCTATCCAGTTTTAGAACATTACCATTGCCCACGTGGATCCTTTGTGTCTCCCTCATATCCATTTATAGTTAGTCCTTGTTCACCTCCATCCACGTAGCCACTGGTCTGCTTTCTGTCTGTAGTTTTGCATTCTCTAGAAACTTCAACTGAATGGAATTGTATAGTTGTTTTTTTGTGTTTGGCTTCTTTTCACCTAGCAGAAGCTTTTCAGATTCATTTGTGTTGTTGCATTGATCTGTCCCTCCACTACCCTCTTTGGCTGAGTCTTGTTCTATTGTATGAATGTAATGCATCTTATTCATTTATCAGTTGCTGGACATTTGGGTTGCTTCTAGTTTTTAATTACTATGAATAATCTGTTATGAATATGTGTATACAGGTACATAACATGTAACATACATAACAAGAGGAATGATAATATATGTTATTATAATATATATCCCATATATATATTATCATTCCTCTTGCATATATACTTAGGATTGGAATTGCTGGGTCATTTGGTAACTATACTTAAACTTTTAGGTGTTACCAGACTGTTTTCCAAAGCAGCTGCCCATTTTACATTTCCACTAGTAGCGTATGCGGGCTCAAATTTCTCCTCATTCATTTCAATGCTTGTTATTATTTGTCTTTTTTTTTTAATTACAGTCATCCTAGTTAGTGGGAATTGGTATTGCATTGTTCTTAATGGTGTCTTTTGAAGAGCAAAAGCTTTAAATTTTGAACTCCAGTTTCTCCAGGTTCGTTCGTTTGTTTGTTTGTTTGTTTGTTTGTTTATAAAGATTTTATTTATTTATTAGAGAGAGAGAGACTGAGAATGAGAGGGGAGAAGGTCAGAGGGAGAAGCAGACTTCCTGCAGAGCTGGGAGTCGGATATGGGACTCGATCCCGGGACTCCGGGTCTATGACCCGAGCCGAAGGCAGTCGCCCAACCAACTGAGCCACCCAGGCGCCCTCTCCAGGTTCTTTTATGGATCAGTCTGCAGGGCACTGGCACCTATGGAGTCTATCACTTGAGCTTCCTTGCCCTGTATTTCCACTTGGCTGTTTGAAGCTGTCAAGCAGATCGGGTGTTTATCCTACCTCCACTTCTGTGCCTTGTCTCAGTTTTGACAGTGCCCACACTGTTCCAGGGCCGGAGCAAGTGTTGGGCCCATGCCTTCACTAGCTCTACGTCTTCCTGCTCCAAGTCTCTACAGGACTGGGGTGATTATGGCTTCCCACTCTTGCTAATTCCTTGAACCTCACCATCCTCTGTTGGTTTTTCGAGCCCCAGTCACAGGTTTGTGTTATTTTTAGGTAAACATGTTTGATCATGTCATTTTATTCCTGGAGAATCCTGACTGACCCAGTTTGGACTGAAAAGCATTTCTGAGACAGGGGTTGGACAATGGTGGGCTGTGAGCTAAATCTGACCTACCACCTGGTTTTTGTAAATAAAGCTTTATTGAAACACAGCCATGCCCATTTGGCTTTGTATTGTGCATGGCTGCTTTTGTGCTACAAAAGCAGAGTTGAGGGGTTTGATGGAGTCTAGGCTGTACAGAACCTAAAATACTTACTCTGTGGCCCTTCACAGGAAAAGTTTGCTGACCTTAGTTCTCTTGCATGTAAGGTAGCTCCCACAATCTCCAGGAGGGCCAGACGCCATGGACAACCCAGTCGGGTGAAACGAGTCTGTTAGAGAATAGACCCAACTTCCACTGCTGATCATTCTTACCACTTTTGATGTTCTGAGATAGACCCAAAATTTCCTCTAGCGCTGTCCTAGAAGAACTGTGAGTCCTTTACTTCTATGCCTGGCGTGAGATGTAATCTGCCTGCAGGGGTAAAGCCACTTCACATTACTCTCATTCCTTTGGGTGTGACTGTTTGGTGGAACTGAGGTCACATATATGCACCCTAATTGCAAGGGAGTCTGGGAATTTTTTAATATTTTATTTTTAAGTAATATCTATACTCAGTGTTAGGGCTCAAACTTATAACCCCGAGATCCAGAGTTACGTCTCTACTGACTGAACCAGCCAGGCAAATGTTGGAATGATCGTTTAGTCTTCCTGCGGCATGTGGGAAGTTATCAACCACTATCAGTGCTTTTTTTTTTTTTAATACCCTTTGTTAAAAAATTTATTCTTATTTTCTTCTCATAAATGAAAAGAAAAAATCTCCTAAAATAGATATATGTTAGGGAAGTGGCCCATGTCAGGTGGATGGATGACACCTGCCACAATGCTGTCAGTGCCAAAAGTAGACGACAGTCCATCCGACCAACAGTAGGAGCATCTGTGGTAACATTGGTCATCAGCTCACAACTTCCCCCGGGGGATGTGATCCTTCTGTTGAGTGGCGACAGATGAAGTGGGTTGTGTCCCAGCTAAGGAGCACAGGCCCGTCAAGAGCGGTGTTTTACTCTGATCTTTACTGTGAGCTTTAACTCTCCTTGCAGGCTAACAAGTTAGCTCTCATGGTTTCATGATGCTGATAGAAGATAAAAGGCAGCTGGGTCAGGCATGAAGGACCGTTTACTTCTCACAGCCGTGGCAGTGGTCAGAGTATCAGCATTTTTGCTCTGGTTCCCCAATTCCCAATTCCCAGAAGGTGATACGAAGAGGGTCAGATGATACCTCAGATGAAATGGTTTGCATTTAGCCTTCTTCTCACATAGTGAATCTTTTATGGTGGACTATTACATATCTGCACTTTGCCAGAGTCAGACACTGTCCTTCTCTTCTAGGGCTGTTGGCTATTTAAACACTTGTGCAAATATACTTTAGGACAAAAGGCAGTTGGCGCATTGGTCATATGATGTGCAGAAATATTAAATACTCAGGGAAAGTTTTTGCTGACTTGAGTTCAGGACTCAGCATGTTTTATACCAAGCAGTAAACAAACAAGTGTCTCTCCATCAGGAAGCAAGTAGTCCTAGAACAGTCACGCTGTGGGTGCTTGTTTTACTTAGTTGCCTACCTTCTGTGACTAGCTGCAGAAACTGCTCAGTATCAAGGGGTGGTTTAGACTTTGCCATTTGGAACACTCGGCAAGGATGTTTGGGGTGGTCAGATCCCATGGTGAACTGCCTATTTGGAAAGTATGTAACGACCAGTTATTTCCGTCTTTGACTGGGAGCATCTCTAAGATTGGTCTGGCTATATTCTAATAAAATCGCTATATCCAGTTCACTAATTTGGTTCTTCTCATTGAGAATTGAGTTGGTGCTTATGGCAGTGGTTATATCTGAGATATTATTACAAGTAATAGTTACTGATATTACAAAGTATGGTGGTTTAAATAGAATGACTTTCAAATGTTTTCTCATATAACATCTAATAATTTTAGGTTAGGGAATGCCAGTTGATTTCCAAGGATTCCAGGGGCTTTGGTTGTTGCTCTGCCATCCCCCAAGGCATAGATAGACAAATTTTGCCTATAAAGAGTAAAATATTTTAGGTGGCTGTCCCAACTACTCAACTTTGCAGTTATAGCACAAAAGATACCATAGACAGTAAGGAAATGAATAGGTGTAGCTATGCTCCCATGAAACTTTTTTTTTTTTTTTTTTTTTTACAAAAGCAGACATTGGGCTGGATTTGGCCCTCACTGTAGTTTGCTGTCCCTTGTCCTAGGAAGTTGTTTTAGTTTGCATCATTGAACTTGGTTACTACATCATCTGTGTTCCAGATGAAGGGAAAGAACATGGTCAAAATTCAGAAAATATGCTTATGTTTAAGTTGTAGAGAACTTGCACGTTGTACATTTCACTTTCTGATCCCAGTGACTCAAACTCTCTTATTCTGATAAAGCAGTCACGTGCCATGGAGCAGGGAAATGAAGGTTTTTTTGGGCACAGTAGTGGTCTGCCACAATGGTATGATGTCTTTATTTTAAACTCCTTCAGAACGAAGAGGCATAAACCCCTGTGTTCATTTGAACTACTTTGTAGGTTCATTCAGTTCCCCTTACTGGGAATCAACGCTCCAGGGATGGCTTTTTTTTTTTTTTTTAAAGATTTTATTTGAGAAAGAGAGTGTGAGAGAAAGTGCAAACAAGCAAGGAGAGGGGCAGATGGAGAGGGAGAAGCAGACCCCTGCTGAGCAGGGACCCTGACATGGGGCTCGATCCCAGGACTCTGGGATCATGACCTGAGCCAAAGGCAGACGCTTAACCGATTAAGCCACCCAGTGCCCCTCCAGGGATGTCTTTTTTTGGGGGGGTAGGGGGGAATGTTTTTTAAAAGCATTTATGACTTTTTGTAGCTCAGTCAAGACTAAATTCTTCAGTAAATGGGTTTTCATTGGTGACATTAGTTGTTTAATATTTAGCAGTGTGGATATTAGAAATGGATGTTTATTACTGGAATTAGTACTATTCAAGATATTTGAATTGGCTGAAATATTTCTGAGATCTTTTACTCTTGAATGGGCATGAGACAAGAATTTAGTAAGGCATTTACCTCTAAGGGTGGTGCCTTGCGCTTGAATTCCTTATTTTTGATATCTCACCATCAGAGAGGAGGATTTCTGATTACCTTATAGCAATTGTAAAGATAAAATCTTGCCTTTGGACTTGTATTATGCCTCCCTAGGTGACTGTTTTTTGCAACTTGATGATTTGACAAGAATTGTGATTTTATGCAGCACATGAAATAGGCTATATGCTTTTTTTTTAAGATTTATCTATTTTATTAGAACACATGAGCAGGGAGAGGGGCAATAGGAGAGGAAGAGAATCCTTTCCTGTTCAACTTTTTGGGGTCCACCATCATGTCCAAAAGAACTTAAGAGTTGCGTATGACCAAATTGGCCTTAATTTGTTCATTGTTTTCTTTTCAAATTTTGTGGTAAGAACATTTAGGATGAGATCTAGCCTCTTAACAGTATAGAGTACATTATTGTTGACTGTTAGTTAAACAATATAGTATAGTGGATATCCAGTGTTTATTCATCTTATGTATAACTAGAACTATGCCTATTGGTAAGTCCCCATTTCCTCCTCTCCTTGCCCCTGGTAACCACCATGCCAGTCTTTAATCTTAGGAATTTGACTATTTTACATACCTCCTGTAAGTGGAAACCTGAATTATTTTGTCTGTGTCTGTCTTATTTCAATCAGCATAATGCCCTCAAATTCATCCATGTTGTCACATACTGCAAAATTTCCTTTTTTAGAGAGATTGAGTGGTTTTCAACCGTAAGTGTATACCACACTTGCTTTATCTACTTAGCTGTCAGTGGACATTTAGATTGTTTCCAGACACATCTTAACTATTGTGGAGAGTGTTGCAACGAACCTGGGAGTGCTAATAGCTCTTTGAGATCCTGATTTCTTTTCTTTTCTTTTTTTTTTAAGTAAACTCTGCCCCTGGCTAAGGGCTCAAACTCAGGATGCCAAGATCACAAGTCACATGTCCCACTGGCTGAGCCAGTGAGGCGTACCCCCGGGTAGTTCTTCCTTTAATTTTTTGAGGAACTTCATAGTGTTTGGCATAGAGTCTGTGCCATTTTGTTGGCATAAAGTTCTTCCACAACAAGGATTTTGAAATTTATGAATGCCAGTAATACCTGGTGGTCTTACTAGGTTTCTCTTGTTAGTTTGCTTTCTCATGCTCCCAGTGACCATTTCCAGCCCTTTTAATAATCTTCTTATACCACCAATGACCCCTCTTTTGGTGTTCTCGTCTCTTGACTTATACACAAAAGAGCAGCTGCCAAAAGCCAGAGCCTTTCCTTTCTACCAAAAGATGTATAAATCTACCTGTACTTATGCCCATTCTTGGCACATTCCCACCATTAAGAAGGAAAGGCACATTCCTGATCGGATCTCCGCTGCTTTCTCTGCAGTGGTGGCTCCAGGATGTCTTCGGAGAAGCCCTTCCAGGCAGCACAGCAACTGGGGAGTGGGGGCTTTGGAAGCTCACCTTGAGCTTATAACAAGCTGTTTGTCCTTCTGTGTATCCTGTTAGTCTTTCTTTCTTTCTTTTTATTTAAAGATTTTATTTATTTATTTGGCAGAGAGAGAGAGATCGCAAGTAGGCAGAGAGGAAGCAGAGAGAGAGGAGGAAAACAGGCTCGCTTGCTGAGCAGAGAACCCGATGCGGGGCTTGATCCCAGGACCCTGAGATCATGACCTGAGCCAAAGGCAGAGGCTTTAACCCACTGAGCCACCCAGGCGCCCCTCCTGTTAGTCTTTCCTGTCGATTTTCCTTCATCCATTTTTTTCTTTTTAAAAAAATTTTGTTAATTTACTTAGCACATAGGGAGAGGGAGAAGCAGACTCTCTGGGGAGCAGATACAGCTGCCCCCCACCCCCAACTCATGGCTGATCCCAGGACCCTGAAGATCCCAACCTGAGCCACCCAGGCACCCCCTCTTCATCTTTTTTCTTTTCTTTTCAAGATTTTATTTATTTATTTGATACAGAGAGAGAGAGAGCGAGAGATCATGAGTAGGCAGAGAGGCAGGCAGAGAGAGAGGAGGAAGCAGGCTCCCTGCTGAGCAGAGCACCAGATGCGGGGCTTGATTCCAGGGCCCTGAGATCATGACCTGAGCTGAAGGCAGAGGCTTAACCCACTGAGTCACCCAGGCACCCCTCTGTTTTCTTCTTAAATGCTGGTTCATTGCATGCGCGTGTGCGTGTGTTGGGGGGGGTGGAGATGAGCTCTGTCCCTTTCCCTATCACCTGCTTCCCGATATCTCCTAGCTCTGTCACTTGATTGTCAATATGAATTATTTCATCTCCCAGGTGTTTTGTTTTTTTTTTTAAGATTTTATTTATTTGACAGGGTGAGACACAGTGAGAGAGGGAACACAGGAGTAGGAGAGGAAGAAGCAGTCTTCCCGCTGAGCAGGGAGCCTGACGTGGGGCTTGATCCCAGGACCCGGGGATCATGACCGACTTGAGAGCAGCTGCTTAACAACTGAGCCACCCAGGCGCCCCTCCCAGGTGTTTTTAAGCTCCTTACTTTCCAGAGAGTCCTTCTTATGGGCATTTTTTTCAAGTTCTTCCTAAGAAAAACTCTACTTTCAAACCTTTTCTCAGCTATCACCCTGTGTCTCCCAAGCTTTACAACCAATCATATAAATTACCCTTCCCCTACCCTACCTAAACCTACCCTCCACCCTACCATACTTACCTCTGCCCTCCCTTCCCCATTCTGCAATCCATTTCACTGTGGTCTTGGTACATTGATACCACTTTTGCTAAGGTTTTACTTTCATACTTGGTGTCTCCTTTCTCCTACTCCATCCTTCCCACTGCTCCCTGAGGCTTCTACTAGGTGTCAGTGGTATGAGAATATGGTTCTAATAATGCTGCTTTTCATTCTTTTTTTGTTTACTATATTCTCAGAAATGCATCCCTGCCAAATAGACTCAACAAACCTTTGGTTCCATAATTGATTCTTGGACAATTCCCTTTACTGATAGGAAAACAGGATTTTTAAAAAATTAAATTCTTTATTTAAATTCAATTTAGTTAACATGTAGTGTATTATTAATTTCAGGGGCAGGGGCACTTGGGTGGCTCACTCAGTTAAATGTCTGCCTTCGACTCAGGTCATGATCCCTGCTCAGTGGGGAGCTTGCTTCTCCCTCTCCCTCCTCTGCTTGTGGTCTTTCTATTTCTCAAATAAATAAAATCTTTTTTTTAAGGTTTTATTTATTTATTTGACAGAGAGAGACACAGCAAGAGAGGGAACAGAAGCAGGAGGAGTGGGAGTGGGAGAAGCAGGCTTCCCACTGAGCAGGGAGCCTGATGTGGGACTTGATCCCAGAGCCCTGGGATCATAACCTTAGCCTAAGGAAGACAATTGATGACTGAGCCACCCAGGTGCCCCATAAATCTTAAAAAAAAATTTAAGTGGTAGAGTTTAGTGATCCTTACTTGCACATAACACTAACATCAAATGCCCTCCTTAATCCCCATCACCCAATTGTACTTTCCTCCCCTCCCCTCCTCCCCTCCAGCAGCCTTCAGTTTGTTTCATAGAGTTTAGCATCTCTTACGGTTTGCCTCCCTATTTTCATCTTATTTTTACTTCCTGTCTGCTATGTTTATCTGTTTTGTTTCTAAAATTGGGCATATGAATGAAATCATATGGTATTTGTCTTTTTCTGACTTATTTTGCTCAGCATAACACCCTCTAGTTCTGTTCACATCCTTGCAGATGGCAAGATTTCATTCTTTTTTGATGGCCGAGTAATATTCCATCACACACACACACACACACACACACACACACACACACACACACACACTCTACATCTACTTTATCCATTCATCTGTTGAGGGACATCTGGGCTCATTCCATAGTTTGGCTATTATGGACATTGCTGCTATAAACATTGGCATGTGTGTACCCCTTCGAATCACTATGTTTGTATTCTTTGGATAAATACCTAGTAGTGCAGGGTGCCTGGGTGGCTTAGTTGGTTAAGCAACTGCCTTTGGCTCAGGTCGTGATCCTGGAGTCCCAGGATCTCAAATAAATAAAATCTTTTTTTTTTTTTTTTTAAGATTTTATTTATTTATTTGACAGTGGCAGAGAGGCAGGCAGAGAGAGAGGGGGAAGCAGGCTCCCTGCTGAGCAGAGAGCCTGATGCGGGGCTCGATCCCAGGACCCTGAGATCATGACCTGAGCCAAAGGCAGAGGCTTTAACCCACTGAATCACCCAGGCATCCCATGTATAAGTCTCTTTAGATACATTGTATAAAATAGAAATGTTTTCCCTCCTGCCTTAGAAATAGGATTTTGTCTGGTTTTTAAAAAATGATTTTTCTGGGGATGCCTGGCTGGCTCAGTCGGTGGAATGTGACTCTGGGTTTAAAGGTTATGAGTTCAAGCCCAATGTTGGGTGTAGAGATTACTTAAAAAAAAAAAAAATCTTCAGAAAAAATGATTTGTTTCCCTGGATTTTCAAGTTAACATTGATGCAGTTAGCATTCTTTTCTTTACCTTTTCAGTCTTTAAAGGTGACTTTTGCCTGTTGATAAGGAATTGGGTTAGATCTGGTGAGTTCTAAAGTCTGGACAGATTGTATGAGGCATTACTATTCTATGATTAGGAGCACATCTAATCTACATTCTCTCATCCTGGCAGTGTCTCACCTTGTGTTGTGTTCTTACTGGATGATATCCCTGGGAGAACTCACGTATTCATGAACATGGTAAAGAGTGCCCACCTGATGACAGATCTTGAGTGACAGGTTTCAAAAAACCCTTCCAGCATGAGGAAGCATCTTCAAAACTGCTTATCTTCCCCATCTTTCTTTTTTTTTTTAATTTTAATTTTATTTATTTTAACAGAGAGAGAACACAAGCAGGCAGAGAGGCAGGCAGAGGCAGAGAGAGGAGCAGGCTCCCTGCCGAGCAAGGAGCCCGATGTGGGACTCGATCCCAGGACGCTGGGATCATGACCTGAGCCGAAGGCAGCCGCCCAACCAACTGAGCCACCCAGGCGTCCCTCTTCAGCATCTTTCTTAGAAAGAAAAGTTTTCCCTCGGAAAAGCTTTCACTCTGGTCTAGTCTAGTATACTTTTTAACACTAAGATGCAATGTTTTTGACCAAGCAGAGTATCTTTTTTTTAAGCGTATCTGAGGCATCTAATGGGCTGATATGAAATTTTCCATTAACCCAGTTTTAAAATTTAGGCACAATTTTTAACCTATCTATTTCCAAATGTTTAAAGTCATTTGGAAAAAGTGTGGAAGATGATTTTTTTCAGTTCTGTAAATTGAAAAACACTTTGTTCTGTTAGATTATTATTTGGGAAACAAAAGGCAGGCTCAAGTAATTTTTTTCTATTTAAATAATAAAAATCTAAAATATAAAAGTAAATGCTTGAGGAAATAATTGGAAAATTTTCTGAAGATTACTTCATACTTAAAATCTTTTTTCTTTTTGAAACTTATAGCCAGCAATATCCTAGTTAATTGGAATAGTTCAGTTTCAACTTTTCCATGATTGTCACATATTATTGAAGTATAAAAAAATTTATATTTTTCAAGATGTTGAAATTCTTGAAACATAAATCCATCTAGTCAGTGTAAGCAATGATAAGTCGCTCTTCAGAAGAGCACCTACATGGTTTGAATGCAGTTGGTTTTGTATTAGTAACCCGGTGAAATCACCTCAGGCATTAGTACAATAATAACAACAAAATTGAAGTTTGAGTTTCAAAAGTTTTTAAAAATTTTCTTTCCTGATTGATTCAGAAGTAAGTGTATCTCTCCTTGGGAACTAAGGCAGCAGAGGATTCTAGTTTTTTCTTTCAAATGGCTTTGCTCATGGTTTTTGCTCGTACTGACCCTGGGCTTCACTGTGGGCTTGTTGAGATGCTAGTACAGCTTCTACCCTAAAGAAAGGTTTGTTCTGAAGAATCAACCAATCGGCCATTTAGAAACAGCATGTTTTGCCTTTTCTTTGGAAAGCCTGTAAGCAGTTTTGACCTACTTTTGACGTTAATTTATTTGAATTTTTATTTGAACAATACTGATCATCTGCTAAAATGTTAGGCTCTGAGCTAGATTCTCAGTATGTTCACAGATTGTGATAACAGGAAATATGTCTATTAAGATTTTAGTTATTAAACAAAGGGATGTAAAATTATATATGCAGTATAGTTTAAAGTGTATTTAGAAAAAAAGACTAGCAGTAAGTCAAAAATACTATTAAGATTCTCCTCTTTTACTTTTTTGATGCATGTTTATTATAAAAATTTTGGACATATAAATATATACACATATGTGTGTTTGTGTCTTTTAATTTCTTCCCATACAACCTTCAGTTCACATATGTATTGCTAAGATTGGAGAATTTTTAATTTGCAATAGATTTCACTGGCTTAGTGGCCCCTGGGTGGCTCACTTGGTTAATAAGCATCTGCTTTTGGCTCAGGTCATGATCCCAGGGCCTGGGATCGAGCCCTGCATTGGGCTCTCTGCTCAGCGGAGGCCTGCTTCTCCCTCTCTGCTGCTTCCCCTGCTTGCGTTTTCTTGCTCACTCTCTGTCAAATAAATGCCATCCATTTGTATTTATGAGTTAATGAGCTTTTACCACATAACATTGTGCTGGGAGTGATTTTTTAAAAAAAGGGATTTAAGATATAACCTCTGCCTTGCAGGACCTAATCTGGTGGAGGAGAGTGTCTAAATTGTAACAAACATAATCTATAAAGCAGTCAGAATAACATTGCTAGGCAGTATGCAATTAAATGCCAAAATTTGCACTAAGGACTATCAGAGTTCAGATTAAAGGAGATTCATCCGAAGCTGAAGTACTGGGAAAGACCCATTGGTAGAAGTGAAACTTTAAGTGCATCTTTAATAGTAGGTAGTACTTGGAGGAGGATAAAATACACAGAATAAATGTGGATTTAACTTTACTTTATTCCCACCTGGCTAATGCATTCTTTTTAAAGGATTGCTCAGTGTTCAGTTTCTTTTTTATAGAAAAAAAATCTACAGCCACAGTTACAACAACAAAGTTGTTAATTATAGGGGCTGAACTGGGAAAGCACAGTAGAGTAGGAGCATTCTGGTCTGAGAGGAGAAGAACCACTTGAGGTTGGAGGGCTAGGGGAAGCCAGGCAAAAATGACTATAAGGAGAGCCTTGCTTTGAACATGGGAATATTTGGAATATCTTTGTGAGCCTGGGCGATTTTCCTTGAAGGGGACATTATTAAAGATATTACAGAGTATATGTATTTGAGTATTTTCTATTAAAATATTGATGTGTAAATCTCTTGGGCACAATATAATTTTTTACTTATTGGAAAATACTGAATTGATAAAGATAACTCTGAACTTTTTTTTTAAAGATTTTATTATTTATTTGACAGAGAGATAGAGAGCACAAGTAGGCAGTGACGCAGGCAGAGAGAGAGGGGGAAGCAGGTTCCTCACTGAACAGAGAGCCCGATGCGGGGCTCGATTCCAGGACCGTGAGATCATGACCTGAGCCAAAGGCAGAGGCTTTAACCCACTGAGCCACCCACGCGCCCCTAACTCTGAACTTACTAAAAAATGACTTAATTGGTTGTATTTTTTGTCAATTTCATTTAAAACAATGTGCGTCTTAAAAATTCATGGCCAAAGAATAGAACTTAGCAATACTCCAAAGTATTTTCCATCTTAGATTTTTGGAGGGTTGGGTGGGGTCATAAATGTCCAGGTAGATGTTGGTGCTCTAGTTTTTATGTCTGCCTTGTAAAATAAATTTAAACAGATTGGAAGTTCCTTAAAGTGGAAAACTATTAGGGAAAGCCATTTCAAAGATATATGAATCCCTTTATTATTTTAAGAGTAGTTTCTTTTAT
Organism: Nasua narica; assembly: GCA_028533885.1. Lineage (NCBI taxonomy): Eukaryota > Metazoa > Chordata > Mammalia > Carnivora > Procyonidae > Nasua > Nasua narica. The sequence continues at coordinate 9,387,698 of CM052810.1, read as the reverse complement.
TATTATTATTTTTTAAAGGTTTTATTTATTTATTTGACAGAGAGATCACAAGTAGGCAGAGGCAGGCAGAGAGGGAGAGGGAAGCAGGCTCCCCATCGAGCAGAGGGCAGGATGCGGGGCTCCATGCGGGGGGCTCGATCCCAGGACCCTGAGATCATGACCTGAGCCGAAGGCAGAGGCTTTAACCCACTGAGCCACCCAGGCGCCCCAAGAGTAGTTTCTTTTAGAAATAAGTTATTCTTTTTAGTAGCCTCACCTCAAGCAAAAATAGGTTTAAAACTTTGTATAGTGAGTAGTCTTAAAAACGGAGCATACACCCCTGAAACAAGTAATACCTTATATGTTAATAAAAAAAATGGAGCATATATTTCTAAGTTTTGGGTAGACTTAGAGTTTATGCACATATCAGCTCTTCTAGGAGTAAAGGCAAAAATGGGTAAGAATAATGTGAGAGTATTAAAATGATTGTCAAGATTTTCTGGCTTGTTGATATTGAACTCTTTAGTTCTGGACTTTAATTTGTGCCTGATGCTGACCTGATGCTATGCAGGGACACTCACTGCATCCCTTCATTCAATTCCTCTAATTATCCCCACGTCCTGGGGAGCTTGCTCAGAACTGGGCATGAGTGTTTGTTAGGAAAATATTGGGTTACTCTGGCTACATGTGACAGGGTAGTTTTTGATATAAGATTTATATGTAGATGAACTGAATAGGGGACCAACGTTGTTTGCAGGGGTTTTATTTAATCAGACTGGTAGGGAATATTATTGGAAGTTATCTGGCTAGACAACGATTAGGCTTGTAATAAAATGGAAGTCATAGTTCATAGAGTTCCTGAGCTGATATGTTACACTGTTCTTTTTTTAGTGCCCTTTTAAAAAAGAGCTCTGATTACCTAAATGATAAGGGAAATTATCATATTCACAATGTTGTGTATGTTCACAAATGATGGGAGTTCTTTTCTCTGGGAGCATCAGTTAATGCAGAGATTTGTCTCTTCAGGTTCATGTGAAAATGGCGGACGAGGCTGTCTGTGTTGGCCCAGCTCCCACCAGTAAAAGCTACCTCAACATGGATGCCATCATGGATGCCATTAAGAAAACCAGGGCCCAAGCTGTGAGTCTGAATGAATCTATCTGCCGCAGCTGTTTCATATATAGTGAGGAGAAAGCTAGAGTTTGTATTCAGAAAAAAAAAAAAAGAATGATTGAAAATGCTGTTGCAGTTAGTTCACGTCACATGAGTTAAATGTGGCCGAATTCGCTACTGGAAATCAAAGGCTTTGTAGCATCTGGCAGTGTTGGTCGCTGATCCTGCAGGTGGCTGTTGGATTCAGCTTTCACACCAGGGAGCAGTTTCAGTTCATTTCCAAATTTGTTAGGAAAAAAAAGGAAAGAAATCCCAATTAGTTTTGAGTATTAACCCTTTCAGTGCAATAAGAACATTAAAAAAATCTGTATTATAAATAGGATCCAAAAGATTCTTGTTTAAATTGTTTTAATCATTTAAAAATTATGTATACCTGTTTGCACCTCCAGAAATAAAAACTATGCAATTGATAATTATTTTAGTTTGATAATGTCAGTAGAATACACTTAACGTACATGGAGAAATCAGTAGTTTTTCTCCATCTCCAATTCTGTTTGAATGGTGTGGAATCTAGGGGAAAAAAACTCGTTTTTGACATCAAGAATCATTTCTGTTGGTGTGTGTGTGTGTGTGTGTGTGTGTGTGTGTGTGTTAGATCAGAGAACTAATTATATATAATGTTGCAAACTACGCAGAGTTATCTCTGAAATTGGATGGAAACAGCCAACACCAGCAATTAGCCTGGAGTGCTTCAGTTAGTGTTCACATGTCTTATGAAAGAAATGTTTTAGTGACATACATGTTTAAATAAATAACTGAATTCATGAACCTCTATTATGGATGTTTTCAGTTTATCATCAGAGTTAATGAATGTAAAACTGTTAACCTTTTAATGATAGCTTGTCAGAATATAATCTTTTGTTAAATGTTTCTATAAAATGCATTGGTGGAGTGAAACTCTTTTCCTGTGATGCAGTTGTTTAAATTCTGTACCAAGTTCATAAAACTTAGTTTGGTCATTTAAAAATCTCAGATGTGTAGCTACTTCTAGATTATGATATTGACTTCTTGTGAAATTTGGCTTTCCTTACAGTAGAATTGTTTTCCTGGAAATACGTTCAATCTTGACTGATAATAGAGGGGTAAATTTGTTCGGCCAGTGTGATAGGTCAGGACAATAGAACTTAAATGATAGCAATAGGGGCTTGTGAGAGAGGATAGCATGAAGTGCTTGTGAATGGTTAAGTGGGCCAAGGAGGGAAAGAAGAGTACATGTTAGCAGAATAAAAATTCAGTGTATGAAGAAAAAGTAAAACTAGATTTCAACTTTAGTTTTGACAAAAACTGCTCATTGGGTGGCTGAGTGTATTCATGTTGTCAGGAATAAAATATGTTAGTTGGCTTTTTGGAAAGCAGCATTTCCCGGGACTGTAAAGAAAGGGGAATTAGGAGTGTTTCATCTGTCTAACAAATGGTTTCTTTTAACCTTGTTCTTTGACCCACCAGCCATTAGAAAATTTTCCACGCTTGTGGCCAAGATAAGCATCAGAAAAAGTAGGGAGAGTTCAGGTTGTGTTGAAATAGATAGATGTACGTAGATAGACAGGCAGATTTGTAGATCAATGGTCCTGATTTTGATTAGGACAAAGGTAGTGTGCTGCAAGTGAATTATTACATAGGCAATTTCTTGGAATATGGATCTATACTCAGAAATGTGTGTTAGAACAGTCAGTATGTAGGATAAGTAACCTGACTCCAGGCCCTTGAAATATAAACACATTAGTGCACTCTCTGTTGCTTATAAAGGTCTTGTGACAACGATAAAATTGAAAGTGCTTTTTGTTTTCATTTCTAAGGTACATCCAGGTTATGGATTCCTTTCAGAAAACAAAGAATTTGCCAAGTATCTGGTAAGTGTGTAATGAACCAGAATCTGTTAACTTATATTTCAAAAAAAAAGTATAATGGCGTTACTTTTGTAAATGTGGATAGTGATGAATTGCAGATTTTTTAAAAAAGTTTTTATTTACTTGATTGAGAGCTGAGAGAGAACTTGGGGGAGGGGACAGTGAGAGAGGGAGAAGCAGACTCCCCGCTGAGCAGGGAGCCTGACAAGATGCTCCTCCCAAGACCCTGGGATCATGACCTGAGCTGAAGGCTGGTGCTTAACTCAGTGAACCACCCAGGCATCCCTGAATTATAGAATTATAATTGACTTGTCAATTCTTTGAAAATTATTTGTGAAAAGCAAAGAATTTTTATTCTGTAACCCAGGTCTTGGTTTAAAGAATAAAAGTGGAAAAGCTATAAAATCATCTTTATACCTAGTGAATGATACCAAGTTTGTTATATATTATATGGACTTTTAAAAAATTCAACTCTTGAGTGCCTGGGCGGCTCAGTCGGTTAAGGGTCTGCCTTCAGGTGAGGTCATATTGCGCATGAGGCTCGTTGCTCAGCAGGGAGCCTGCTTCTCCCTGTCTCACTCCCCCTGCTTGTGCTGTCTCTCTCTTTCTCTGTCAAATATATAAATAAAATCTTAAAAAAATATAAAAATAAAAATTACCTCTTAAATAGCTAACTATGTCAGGGACTCCAGTGATTAATTATTATACAAGAACATCATTTCTCTTTTCATTGCATATTGTGGCATTTAAGATCAAATCTTACTACCTTCTCTATTTTGGGAAAAGATTTATGTATGATCTGAGTGAGTCTCTTTCAGATAATATCACCCTGACTGGGTGAATTGAACTGATTTCCCAGGTGTATTTATAAATACATGCAAGATGTTACTTGAAACCTTAGTTTTCAGGTGCTAAAATAGGATTTTTTGAATGCTTCGAGGAGCTGATTTCAGTTATCCCAGGTGGTATCTTAATTTATTATTCTAATATGTTATACTTTGTTTCTGTGAAATGCTTATTTTCGTTCTTTCACGGATTCAAAATTATTTATGAATGTACTTTTCTAGATGACATTTCTGCTTAAAATCCATAAATTTAATTTGGACAATTTTTAAGAACCAAGAATTCTAGTTTAGAATGATCTATTTTAACCTATTGAAAGATTAAAAACTAGGCCCTAAAGATTAAGCTGAGGCCTACAGAAGTTGTGATGTAAGGTGATGTAGGTAGCTAATGTAACAAGTGCCTGCAGTGGACAGATTAGGTGGAAGCAGCCAAAGGTCCAGATTTATCCGGTTGTGTGTAGTATAACCACATTTTCCCACTGACATTCTTTTTCGTTATATTCTTGTTTGAAATTTTGGCTGAGCTCTGTCATTATGGCAGGAAGTAATTTCAATATAACATATATGAATGTGCCTGTACAATATAATGTACTAAATTTAAGTTGTATAGATGGGGCGTTTCTAATCCGTGGCCCATGGGCCAAATGCAGCCTGCCACCTGTTTTTTGTAAGTTAAATTTTATTGGCACAAAGTCAAGCTCACTCACTTATGTGTTGCCTGTGGTGCTTTTGCTCTGTAACAGCAGAATTGTGTAGCTATAGGAGACACCGAATAACCTGCAAAGCCTAAGATATTTACTGTGTGACCCTTTGTAGTAAACATTTACCAATTCCTGATATAGATGACTATTTGATTCTCAGAGAAGTTAAAGGACATGGCCATTATGTTCATTCACGAATTCATTCGATCATTAAAAAAGTGGTTGCTTGGTATCTATGTTTAAGGTATTTGAGAAGGATATAAAGATGAATCAGATGTGTGTCCTGCTCATGACGAGTTCACAGTCAAGTCAAATAATTCAAGTACACAAATGACTTCAGTTCAGGGAAGAAAATATTATGAAGAAATTCACATTCTCCTTAAATGAAGATTATTTCCATCAGGGGTTTCATGTTAGAAGAGTGTAGAATATGTGAATGACTACCTTCTTTTCTCATGACTTTTCTTGCTGATCTCCTCTCCTCCATTTCCCTTTCAAGTCCAGAATTATATATAATTCCGATTTTATCTATGTGGGCTATGATCTTGGTAACTCAGAAGTGTTTTGTGCATGACCGTTGAAATTTATTTATATATGGCTTAAGGATGTTGAGAAATAGGGGGGCTGGGTGGCTTAGTTAAGCATCTGACTCTTGATTTTGGCTTGCGTCATGATCTCTGGCTTGTGAGACTGAGCCTTGCCTCCAGCTCCCAGCCTGGCATGGAGCCTGCTTAAGATTCTCTCTCTCCCTCTCTCTCCCCGCTTCTCCCTTGGCCACCACCACTACCTCTTCTCCCTCCCCCTGCATGCTTTCTCTCTCTCTTAAAAAAAAAGAAAGAAAGAGAGAAAAAGCTGAGAAATATTACTACTCGTATATTTTGTAGATACAGTTTTAAGTACATATGTTTCCTTAACATTAGTAGAATTCACATTTTGGACACAGATCTCTGATTTTATGATGTTAAAATTAAACATTTTCGGGAATGTAAAATCTTAAATTTAAGACACATGTATACGTTGAAGAGAAGATTTCCTTCATCTGTGCAGCTCTGACCCCAACCCCCATAAGTCTCTGGAGGCTGCCACTGTGCCACTGCAGCCGTGTTTATATCCATCTGGAGCGAGTGAGTGTGTGGGTTTGGATTTTGCTATAGATTTGTTATGTAGGGTACTCTTATTTGCCAAAGTAGGATTTTGTTTATAAAAAAAGAAGTGGCACAGAATATTTCTTGCCTTCCCCCAGGCTCTTAAAAATAGGTGTGGAAGGGGCACCTGGGTGGCTCAGTGGGTTAAAGCCTCTGCCTTCAGCTCAGGTCATGATCTCAGGGTCCTAAGAATGGACTCTGCTCGGCGGGGAACCTGCTTTCTCCTCTCTCTGCCTGCCTCTCTGCCTACATGTGATCTCTCTCCTCTCTGTCAAATAAATAAAGTCTTAAAAAAAATAGGTGTGGAATACCAACCTTCAGATATCACTAGCACCATTCTTAATTTATCTTCCTGATAGTCTGTGATGTATTATTACCCTTGGTTTTAAGAAGAGAGAATAATCTCAGAAATAAAGGCTTTGCCGGGTGTCACATAGCTAGTAAGTGAGAGTATAGTTTCTAACAAAAGTTAGAAATTCCTAACTCAGTAAATGTTCCAAACTGCTTCAAAGATGAATTGAAAGTAGACCGAGTTATTAGTGTTTTCTGTTTTGTTTTTTGAAATGATAGCTTTGGCTGGTGCCTAGTTTTGCTCTTGGAGGCTTTTATCTTTTTGCTCATTTTTCCCCCTATTCCTGTGCCATTTTTAAGGTCTAAAAACAATTATTTTCATTTTTCTGATCTTTTGCTCTTGGACGCCAGTGAAAGTAACTGTCTGCACCTGGATTTGCTGACTTTATAAGTAAACTTTTTTTTTTTTTTTGAGATTTCATTTATTTATCTGACAAAGAGATGGCAAGAGGGGGAACAGAAGCAGGGGGAATGGGAGAGGGAGAAGCAGGCTTCCTTCTGAGCAGGGAGCCTGATGTGGGGCTCGATCCAGCAACTCCAGGATCGTGACTTGAGCTGAAGGTAGATGCTTAACAACTGAGCCACCCAGGTGCCCCCTGACTTTATAAGTAAAGTAGTTGAGTGAGCTGGTGGAGCTGTGGCATGGTCATTGATACCTTTTACTGCTCTGTGATGTACTTACGTTGAATTAAATAATCTGATCTCCATAGATTTAGAGGAGAAAGTTCGTGACTCCTTCTGACAGTTTTATGATATATTTGTAATTGTGACTCTTAAATGTTATGTTCAGCAGAATTGAAGAAAACATATGCAAGTAAGTCAATAAAACCCTTATAACAGAATGTCCTTTGAAGTGTTTGAGAAATGTTTCTTTTCCTGCATGTCGGATTAGAAGTTCGCTTCTAGAATATTTGTGGAAGAACTGAAGATGATGTTGAGTAGAAATGTTCTAACATGGATACTTGAAAAGGAGAACTCTTCCTTTATTTCTAGGGAGTTTTTTAAGGGTGTAGACAAGGCAAAAACATTTAGGGGATTTGTGGAGCTCCATTACATGTGGGGTTTTGGGTGGCTTCATTAGAAAGGTTAAGAATCTGGGATTTCCTTAAAAAAAAAAAAAAGAATATGGGGTTTTCTATCCTTTGCTTAAAGTTAAAATAGCTTGAGTTTTATACTCAAGCTTTCCTGCTTTCCTCTTCTCTCTCCTTACTGTCTCCTTGCACTTACTAGCACAGTCTGGAATCAGAGTTAGAATTCTTGCGCTGCCATTTTGTAGCTGTATGATCTTGGACAAGTTTCTTAATATTTAACTCCAATGACTCTCAAGTGTCTTATGCTTACAGTATGCACTTCTCCATTAGACTCTTCATATTGAAAACATACCTTTTGTAGCCAGCATGTAGGTGGCTCAGGTGGTTGGGCATCTGCCTTCAGCTTGGGTCATGGTCCCTGAATCCCGGGATCCACTCTCTGCTGAGCAGGGAGCCTGCTTCTCCCTCTGGCTTTCTCTCTCTGTCTCTGATGATTAAAAAATAAAATCTTAAACAAAATTTTAACTCCAAAGACTCTCAAGTGTCTTACGCTTATGGTATGCCCAGTATGCACTTCGCCATCTGACTCTTCATATTGAAATCATGTCTTTTGTAGCCCACATTTAGATGAATTGTACTTTTTAAATCATTCTCATAATCTATCTTTAATTGTAGTGCTTATTTTGTTTTTTGGTTTTCCTTATTTTCTTTAATAACAACTTTACTGAGATATAATTCCCATGTCCTAATAGTCACCCTTTTGTGATAAGCAATTCAGTGACTTTTGGTATTGTCATGGATTTGGGTACCTCACCAATATGCAATTTGAGTAAGATCTGTTAACATTTAATACATTAGTCATGTGACTGGATTTATGGCTACCATTCTGTTTTCTTTTCCTGTCTTACTTGGATTATCTTAATTTTTGGAATTCCATTTAAATTTATTTATGAAGAAAGACCTTTTCCATTTTTTAGTTGTTTTTCTAGGTATTGCAATATACATTCTTAACTTTTTATGGTCTATTTAGAGTTAATGTTATACCATTTTAGGGGTGCCTGGGTGGCTCAATTGGTTAATCATCTGCCTTCAGTTCAGGGTATGATCCCATGGCCTGCTTTGGGCTCCCTACTCAGTGGGGAGCCTGCTTCTCCCTCTCCCACTCCTCCTGCTAGTTCTCTCTTGCGCTCTGTCAAATAAACAAATAAAATCTTTTTTTTTAAAGATTTTATTTGTTTATTTGACAGAGAGAAAGAGATCACAAGTAGGCAGAGAGGCAGGCAGAGAGAGAGGAGGAAGCAGGCTCCCTGCTGAGCAGAGAGCCTGACTCGGGGCTCGATCCCAGGACCCTGAGATCATGACCTGAGCCGAAGGCAGAGGCTTTAACCCACTGAGCCACCCAGGTGCTCCATCTGTTGCACATTTTTATCTGCCATCTGTTGATTGTCACCCAACTTGTACATGAGTTAGAAGGCTGAAATCATCCATTTTAATTCTTCTGTATCACTGAAGCTTACTGTAGTATTTGTAACTATCCAGTAGGTGAGAGAAGTTGCTGAATTAAAATTTAGAAATTTTAATTCTAGAATTAAAATTTGGAAATAAATATAGAAAGGGCACGTTGAGAAACTTCCCTGTGTTTTTAGGTTGTAATACCATTTTTAACCTCTCGAAGTTGAATTTCATCTATTTATTTGTATATAACCCCTAAACTTAGAATTCAGTAGGAAAGATTTTTGTTGTTGTTGTTCTAGTGAAAGTAATAGATTGAAGGTTTTGTCAGATTAAATGAAGTACATTAATTATCGCTGTTACATATAGTGATTCTTATTGCCTTCAGATACATTCTAAAATTAAGCTTTTAAGTGCATCCTTTCTAAAATGGGCAAAGAGGCAGAAATAATGAGATAATTACTGGGGTTTTGTTTTTGGACTGGACCTTATCTAAAGATATTGTTACAGAGTTCTTGAGGCACCATATTGAAGCACAGAGTGTGATATGCTAATTTGCCAACGGAAGAGTATTCTGTTCTTGTGTACGCACAATTGCCAACATGCTTATGGTGTATTTGTTTAAATCCCTGAGTGTGTGCACATGTGTATATTTTCTTAGCTTTTTATTTAGTTCTTCACATGCTCATTATTTGGTTCTGAGCTCCCCAAATTTGAGAAAACCTGTGCCAGATAGAGAAGTTGGTACCAAAAAATCTGAGTAGGTGACCTTTAAGCTGAGATGCCATGGGAGAAGAGCATTCTAGTCAAAGAGCAAGATTTCTTTGACTACCCTTCCTTCCTCCCTGCTTTGATATTCTTTTCTGGCCTCATAATTACATGTCATGTCAAGGAGCTTTACTTATTCATCTCTGAATTCCTGTTGTTTACCACCTAACTTACTAGTCATAAATAATTCCTTGCCAATTTTATTTTATTCATTTTTAAAGATTTTATTTTTTTTTTTTGACAGAGAAGAGACACAGTGAGAGACGAAACACAAGCAGGGGAGTGGGAGAGGGAGAACGGTCTTCCTTCAGAGGAGGAAGCCTGATGAGGGGCTTGATCCCAGGACCCTGAGATTATGACTTGATCTGAAGGCAGATGCTTAAATCCTGAGCCACCCAGGCGCCCCTCTTTGCTAGTTTTAATGGAATTGTTTATATATATTTCTAAATATGAGACAGACTTTCGGAAGGATGCTTAATCTCCTTGCTGCTCACACAAAGCTCATTTGAAATTCAGTTTTGCTTTTAGAAATAACAAATATTTATTAGAATCTATTTCTTATTTTACATGAAGTAACCCTCTGTTGGATATCTATATATGACTGTTAGTATAATATGACTTCTTCTTCCGTACATATTAATTGTAAATTAGTTTTTCAATCTTTATACTTTGGAGTTAAAACTTGGGCGTGTATTTATTGGTGAAATATATACAGACTGTCTGTGGTTTTTATAATTATTCCTGCCAATACTATTATTTATCATACCATTTAAAAGCAAAAGCAATTTATTTGTTTTTAAAAATTTATTTATTTTTCTAGAGAGAAAGGGAGCTAGTGTGAGCACGGGCTGGTCAGGTGGTGGGGGTAGAGGGAGAGAGAGAAACCCAAAAGCAGCTACCCTCGGAGTGTGGATTCCCCACACAGGGCTTGATCTCATGACCCTAAGATCATGACCTGAGCAGAAACCGAGAATCAGACGCTTAACTGGCTGAGCCATGTTCCCGAAAGCAAAAGCAATTTTGTTTTATTTTTTTTTAAATTTTTAAATTTTTTTAAAAATTTTTTTAAAGATTTTATTTATTATTTATTAGAGAGAGAGAGACTGAGAATGAGAGGGGAGAAGGTCAGACGGAGAAGCAGACTTCCCGCAGAGGCGGGAGTCTGATATGGGACTCGATCCCCGGACTCCGGGACCATGACCTGAGCCGAAGGCAGTCGCTTAACCAACTGAGCCACCCAGGCGCCCGCAAAAGCAATTTTAAAAGTGAGTAGTAGGGAAAGATTTTAAATAAGGAATCTATATCAAGTAAGAGTATAGCCAACAAGATTGATTGTGACCATGGTATAAATGGATGAGATTTCTACTAATGGATGAAATTTCTACCTTTAGCAGATTGTCAACTGGTTTTATGTAGTTACTGTGTGCCAGGAGCTATGCCAAGCACTCTACATGTACTAGCTCCATTTGCTTTTTATTTTTAAAATTTTGAATTAGATTTTTTTTTTTTTTTTTTAAAGAGAGGGAGCATCTTAAGTAGACTCCATGCCCAGCTTGGAGCTGGATGCAGGGCTTGATCTTACAACCCTGAGATCATAACTTGAGCTGAAATCAAGAGTCAGATGCTTAATGGACTGAGCCACCCAGGCACCCCTCCATTTTCTTTTTGTAACTGCCCTGCAGGTGGATAGTTCTGTTTTCACTTTATAGGTTTAAGAAGTAAAAGGAAGGTGAGTGTAAGCAAGTTGCTCAAGGTCATATAGCTGTTAGTACCAGGACCAAGACTGGAATGCAGGCTTACCTACACTCCTGTAGTGGTCTGTCTACTAGTGAGCTGTGGTCCCTCTGAAGGAGAGATTGTACAACTGTTGCAGGACAAAACAAAATAAAAACGTAAATTGTTTTGGGGCGCCTGGGTGGCTCAGTGGGTTAAAGCCTCTGCCTTCGGCTCAGGTCATGATCTCAGGGTCCTGGGATCAAGCCCCGTATCAGGCTCTCTGCTCAGCGGGGAGCCTGCTTCTCCCTCTCTCTCTGCCTGCCTGTCTGCCTACTTGTGATCTCTCTCTCTGTCAAATAAATAAATAAAATCTTTAAAAAAAAAAAAAAAGAAGGAAAACGCTCATTTCTAGCCTCTGTCAAATAAATAAATAAAATCTTTAAAAAAAAAAAGTAAATTGTTTTCAACTTTTTTCTTCACCCATAATTATTTTTTTTCCTGTAAGACTATAATTTTATAATTATTATAACAAATTAAGCCTCTTGGTATCCTTAGCTTGTAGAACATTTTCAGACCTAGGGCACCTGGGTGGCTCAGTTGTTAAGAATCTGCCTTCAGCTCAGGTCACAATCCTAGGGTCCTGGGATCGAGCCCCACATCAGGCTCCCTGCTCAGTGGGGAGCCTGCTTCTCCCTCTCTCGCTTCCCCTGCTGTGTTCCCTCTCTCGCTGTGTGTCTCTCTCTGTCAAATAAATTAAAAAAAAAAAGAACAGAAGCAGATGAAATAGGAGAAAAAGCACAGAGAAGGAGAACAGTGGAAGACAGTAATGGTGGTTTGTAGTAGAGCGTGCAGTCTGTGGCAGCTGCAACAGCACCAAGAACACACATGGTTCAGGACTCACTTTCCAGATGCCTTAGCCAGTGTAGTTTTAATGAATGGGGTGTAGGGGCAGTAGTAGCTTTAACAGGATTTGGTAGAGGTTAAAAATAGTAATGGGGATGATAAGCGGCAGATATTAAAGATACAAAATAAGGAATAAAAAGAGCTAGAAGAGAAAACAGTTCTCTGAGGTGCCAAAAAAAGTGACTAGTAATGCAGAAATTCATGTCCTTTAGAAGGTGGACAAATGTGTTTATTCCCTGAGCAAATTACTTGGATCATTGTACATTTTCTTTAAGGTAAAAGAAAGTTGAAACTGCTAGACTCGTGATGCATAGGCAGGTGTACTTCTGAAGGATCTTGCTAAATGGGACTCTGATAGCAGGAGGGGGAGGATTTGGGTTCCTAGTGAGCTAATGGTTCTATTTTTTGGGGATTGTCAAATAATATGCGAAGTGTTTCATATGTGCTTTTTTTTTCACTGTTTACATACTCTTGTGGCATCATTACCTCTAATTTATACATCAAGGAACTGAATCAAATAAAATAGTTTTCCTGGGGTGCCTGAGTGGCTCAGGTTAAGCATCTGATTCTTGGTTTCGGGTGAGGTCTTACTTGATCTCAGGGTCATGAGATCAAGCCCTGCTTTGGGCTCTGTGGTTAGTGTGGAGTCTGCTTGAGATTCTTTCTCTCAAATAAACAAAATCTTAAAAAAAAAAAAAAAGTGGTGGATGAGGGGTGGCACCTAAGTAGCTCAGGCAAGGTTAAACATCGGATTTCAACTCAGGTCATGATCTGAGAGTCCTAGGTTGGAGCCCTGTGTTGGGCTCCCTGCTAAGTAGGAGACTGCTTGTACCTCTCCCTCTCCCCCTGTTCATGCTCGCTCTCTCAAAATTAAAAAAAAAGGAAAATAATTTTCCTAATCACATACTAGTAAGTGATCAGTTCTTTTGATGTCTGTTCTTTCAAGCTCTTGTATAAAGCTGGTTTAATTGCACACATTGTATGGAAAACTAAAATTAACTCAGAATCGATGAAGAAAAAATATTACTTTAATGTGTATGGTATTTATTTTGATTAATTTGGGGGGTGCTTTAAGAATCTGGCTTACTTTTTAGGTCATCAGAGAATGATAAAATTATATTAAAACATTAATAATAGGGGCACCTGTGTGGCTCAGTGGGTTAAAGTCTCTGCCTTTGGCTCAGGTCATGATCTCAGGGTCCTGGGATCGAGCCCCACATCAAGCTCTCTGCTCAGCAGGGAACCTACTTCCCCCTCTCTCTGCCTGCCTCTCTGCCTACTTGTGATCTCTCTCTGTCAAATAAATAAATAAAATCTCTAAAAAACAAAAACAAAAAACCCCATTAATATTACAAGTGCTTACTTATAGTTTTCTTTAGAAAAATGTTATGCAGTAACTCAAAATAGCAAATTAATGTATTTTTTTTTTAAAGATTTTATTTATTTATTTATTAGGGAAGAGAGAGAGTGAGAGAGAGCATGAGAAGGTCAGAGTGAGAAGCGGACTCCCCATGGAGCTGGGAGCCCGATGTGGGACAGGGACTCGATCCCGAGACTCCGGGATCATGACCTGAGCTGAAGGCAGTCGCCCAACCAACTGCGCCACCCAGGGGCCCGCAAATTAATGTATTAATGATACCTTCATTCCATTGCCCCTTACTTTGAAATTTTAATTTTTTTAAATTAAGCTCTGTCCAACACGGGGCTCGAACTCCTGAGCCCAAGATCAAGAGCCACTACTTTCTACTCACTGAGCCAGCCTGGCGCCCCTGAATATCATAATTTATTTCAAAAGTTAATAATAGGTATTAGATGTCTGTTCACATTTCATTTTAGGTTTTCCTATCGTAAATTGCAGGTGGTATTATGGTGAGTTAGGCTAATATTTTGAGCACCAATAAATGAGGCCCTGCTCATGTAAAGCAAATATTTTGTTTATTTTGAGACCTAAATCATTAGTTTATAGGATGATTTTTTTCTTGACAAACTTCTAAACTTTTCAGAGTCTTGCCGAGTCCCTGGTGAGCTTTAGATCACTAAATCTAAATTTATTGACTGTTTAATGAAGAAACCAATAATTTAGTGTGTTGTTGATTTTTCTTTCTTTTATTTTTAGTTACCCAGAGATTTTATTTTCTCTCTTAGGAAATTATTTGAAGTCAGGATGGCTTTGAAATGGGTCACACAAATCTTAACCAAAGCTGACCATGTTGACAATCATGTTTTGCACAATATTTTTAGTTGAGGAAGGGTAAAAATTTCATGTTTGTCTTAGCTTTTCGGTCTCTGAGGTATTAAAGTGGTGACAGGGCTTCTCTGTTACTGTTTTGCAGCTAGCTCCTTTAATTGATGTTGAATTGTGGCTTTCCGTGCGCACAGGGTTAAGTAAAAGGGCTGCAGTCGTCCAGCGAGCTTTTTCCTTTAATGTGCTCATTAGTGGTGGCAAGTCCAGGTTTCAGCACATGCCAGGAATTTACATTTCATTGCTGAGTGGCTGCCCTTGTTCAAGAGTTGTTTCTAAGCCCGATGAATATATATTGGGAATAAACAGAGTAGAAGAATTGAAAGCCAAATACCCTGCCAGGCCTTTCAGTTGGTTCTGAAGCTTCCAGTGGATCTCTGATTAGCAATGCATGAAGCAGGATGAAAATGCAAAGATGAGGCCTACAAAAGTTGTTCCAGGTAGGCTATCCCGTTAAATCCCCTTTTTGTGACCACCTTTCCATTTCATCTTCCCCAGATTCTTCTCTCAAGGCAGACTTTCTGTTAAAATGAAAATACTGTGTTAGACCTAGGAAGTGAACAATAGAGGATCAACCTGGTTCCTTTACCCCTTCTAACCATAAGGAAAGTCTGATTGTTATGCAATGAATCCACAGAAGCAAAGGGCTTGATCGGCTTTACAGCTCCTAGGGACCCCATTATTGTGATTGGGATCTCTGTGGTGATTCCTTCTGGGATTCATTTTTCCCTCTCTGCCTGATTGGTACCAGCTTGTTCTGGCTTTGGAAAGCTTGCATAGATCATTAAAGGGTAATCTGGAGGCCGTGGTCAGTGTTCCTGGACATAGGGACAGACTTATGTTAATGTTGTCTTTGAAATTGGGGTGTTGGGGAAGATCTACAAGTTTTCTTTTTGTAGAAAAATTTGATATATTATGAAAGCGTTTTTAGAACTCAGCATTTTATTACAAGTTACTTTGTACATAGAGGAAACACTAGCTTAGCTATCTTTAGAAGATTAAAAATATGCTGCTAATTCTTTCTACATTTTACGTTTACTTTCATTTATATGGAAATCTGAATTTTAAGGATGTAGGTATTAATATTGCCAGTTGTCTGTGTTTGATCATCTGGTGTCTGTTTATCTATTTGCTTATTTTTGTGCTACTTTCCAAAACATTGAATTTAAGAAGTCTTGTTCACAATTCATGGTTAGAATCAAAAGTGAATGAATTTATGACTGACTACAGTATTAAAAGACATTGAAAAACATGAATACTCAAAGTCAGATTATTATTATTTTATGGTAAATTCAAGTTGGATGTGATTTAGCTTTTGGGTCATTTAAGCATGAAGGTGTGTTAACCAGAGTTTATTAAATCTTTTAGTTTTTATTAGCTAGAGTTTTAATAGAGGAGCAACGTGGTTTTGAAATCTTTTATATGTATGAAGGTGAAGATGAGAATCTTGAGAATATTAATTTAGTAATGTTCTGATCAGTACTTGAAGCCTTTGCAAAAATGTAACAATAAATTTACCTTCTAGATGACTACTTGAAACTATTCTTTCTGGATGCTTGCCAGATAAAATCCCATGGGATTAAGTTCTGGAAAATCACTTGCAAATTTGTGGGGGAATATCAGTGACTTTGAATATTTAACTGTCTAAACTGTCATCTACATGTGTTCTGTCTGTGCATTGGGTAAAAAAATTAGAAGTTTGTCAGCCAGTTAGAATTAAAGGTGACATCTGCTTTTAATTGGTGTTTTATTTTCTTCCAAGTCAGTAAAAATTCAGTAAGACATGAATTACCAAATTTTGCAATGCTAAGCAACTTGTCAAGTGACAGTAAGCACTACCTTGAGCACTTGTGCAGATGGGAAGTGTTAAAATGTTGATTAATCGTCCCAGTTCTGATTATGGTTTTAGAAGGCTAAAGCTTGTGTAACCATTGCCAGCTTTCTAGTGTCAGAATAGCATTCATTTGTTAATTTTGTAGGCTTTTTTCAATTACTGGCAAATTGCCTCTTGTATAATGAGCCTTTAAATAGTTTTAGTGATACTTGGTTGGTAGACTTAGGGTCAGATGAAGAAATGTAGAATTCCTCTGTTCCTCAGGTCCATTATTTATTTAGTAAACACCTTAGTTCAATTCTTTTTAGTAAAAAAGAAATTGAGAAAAAATTTAAAAGTGGGCTTTAAGATGGTATTCTTTTACACACACCCGTGATATGTTGGGAAGGGTGTTGTATCTGTTTGAATCTTGGCAAAGGAAGCCTTGCCTGGCCCCCTGTAGAAAAAGAAAATCGATTATTTCTGTTTTTACCATTTCCAAACCATTTTAAGATATAAAACATAAATCAGTTCCTTCAAGAAGAGCGTGTAAAAATAGCTCAAGACTTCGGACATTCTCAGAACTAAAAAAAGACCCAAGAAAATATTCCCATCATAGTGATTACATTTTAATTTTCTTGTTACTGAAAATTTGAGTATGATACTAAGTGGTCTCTTTATATAAAGCGTGTCTTTAAAAATTTCACTGTGAGGGAGATACTTTTTTCCTGCTAACTGTTAAATAAAAAGGGAGATTCTCCTTTCTTATTTGAATAGATCTGCATTGTAGTGGTAGAATTCTGTTTCCAAAGTGGTTAGGACTTGAAGCAACATTTCTTAGATTGGGTTCTTACTATTACCAGACTTCAGTTGCAGTCAGGTCTTGTTTTTTGTTGTCCACTTCTGAATATCTATCTGATAAATGTTTTATGTAGTAATACATTCTTCCTACCAGAAAACATTGGGTTATTTAATTTGACTCATAAAATTTTCCTGTTCAGTTACTTGGATAGTGTGTAGATTTTATTTCAACTTAAAAAATAGATAAGATGCTTATGTAAATTCACTTAATAGTTTTAAATATTGTTGATAAGTAGCATCTTAAACCCAGGAACCAAGTTTAGCAGTTCTCACATATTTTTAGAAAATAGTTGAGAAATAGAAAATTTAGATTTTGGGATGCCTGGGTGGCTCAGTGGGTTAAAGCCTCTGCCTTCGGCTCAGGTCATGATCTCAGGGCTTTGGGATGGAGCCCCGCATCCGCATCCGGCTCTCTGCTCAGCAGGGAGCCTGCTTCTCCCTCCCTCTCTGCCTGCCTCTCTGCCTATCTTGCTTTCTCTCTCTCTGTTAAAATAAATAAATAAATAAAATCTTAAAAAAAAAAAAAAAGAAAATTTATTTATTTTTTTAGCTTAACTATATAAAACATTTTGATGCCAAATAACTTCAGGATTCATTGTCCCTGTACATTTTTCAGGTTATTTGCTTTTCAATGCATAAGGCTTTAATTTACCTCCTACTGACACCCCCCAAATGGATTTTTCAGAATTTTGAGACTACTATAGCTGCTCTTACAGTGTGGTTTGGGTTGCTGGTCCACATTCTCCTAAAATGCCCCAAATCTAGAAGGATCGGAGGTTCTGGCAGTATCTGTAGGGCAAATGTTTTCAGATATTTTCTTAGGTACAGAATTACTGTTTCCTATAGTACTTTTGCTTCTTTGAATCCTGTTTTAATGCCTGTTTATTTTAAGACGTAACTAAGACACAAGATTTAACAGCATTTTTTTCCACTGTTAATTTAGATTTTTGTCTGTATGCTCTTTTTCTTTACCTTGAATTTTACAGAATATTAATGAACTTAAATATTTGTACCTTGAAGTAATAAATTGCTTCTGTAAGTAACTGATTTTGTAAATAAAAAATAAAAAAGCTAATTAAAAACTACTGTTTTATTTTTTTAAGTTTAAATTTTGTTCGTTAATGTACAGTGCAGTATTGGTCTCTGGAGCAGAATTCAGTGATTCATCGAGTACAGGCAGCACCCAGTGCTCATCATAATAAGGGCCCTCCTTAATACCCCTCACCCACCTAGCCCATCCCCCACCCACGAAAAACTGTTGAATAACACCTCAGGTGCATTCTCTTAGAGATGCTTAGAGTGACTTTGTGTCCTTTTATTCCTGCTGTGTTTTTAAGGAATAAGAGAAACCCATTTGGTATCTATATTTCACTGAAAAGAAGAACGTATAGCTGGTATTTACGTTGGGGCAATGATTAACTTTTTTGACTCCAAATGCTCTTATAATCTTTTAGGAAACTGAGGATTCTGATAGACTTGGCTGGTTAATCATTTCTGTGTTTTCACTTCAGTTTGGTCACTAATACTTGTTTTTTTTATATTCTTGCTTCTCTTTGCCAAAGCATGGAGCTCCTGTTGTTTAGATTACCAAGCTTTCTTTATCATGTGATCCTGTCACTCTATTGACAGTTGATTGGATCAGGGATTAGTGTCTGACCCAAAGGCAGTGCTCTATGGAGGGGTCATAGTTTAGGAGGGTGTGTGTGGGGTGGGGCAGGGGTGGGCGTTGATTGGATGTGTGCGTGGTGGGAGTCCTAGGTGGGGGTGGGGTGCAGAGAAGGTTGTGACATTTGAGCTGAAATAACAAAGATGAGTAGGAGCAGGCAATGTGAAGATCCAGGGCAAGCCCGCTCCATGCAGAGGGAATGGCAGGTGTAAATGTACTGAGGCAGGAATGAGAGAAAGAAGCTGATGCAGCAGGAGAATAATGAATGAGGAGGCATGTAGTACAGGTTGGAAAAGGTAGGCTCAAGGCAGATCAGTTGGGCCATGGTCACAGGTTGGGATCTCATCTGTGTGGCTTTAGGAAGCCACTGGGGAAATTAAAGCGTGTGCTGACGTAATGTGATGTACTCTTATTGCTATAAGAAGAGTGCATGTCAAATTGAAGAATAATGTGATTAACAATGGTTACGATAATATGAGTAGAAAAATGTAAACTGCATACTGAATAGACAAGAAACAGTGTCCTAGTCTCGCACCTGCCCACCTGAAATGCTTTCAGGACACGGCTCTGTGAAAACAGAGCTGTCTTCTAATTTATACTTTGTAAATCATGGACTTTTCAGTAAGCCACACCCTTACTAGCAAAGGTTAACCTTATACCAAGAATTATTGCTCTTCCCACAATGGTTTATTTCCCCAAGTCCAGATTATTCAATCTTTGAAAAACACTCTAGTTAGACCACTCTTGGGAACCTTTGACCTTCAAGTCCCAAGAGCACTTAGCAGCGAAGTGTGGATACAAAGGGAATATATGGCACTCCAGTTTAAGGTGGCCATTGGAAGTTCTGTATCCTTTGATATCTTCCCACCAGTGTTAATTACTGATGCGCTTCTTTGACTTTCTGTCTTGCTAGCGGGTGATGGTTATACCACGTAGACAAGCTTAAATAAATGCTTGTAAATGTTAGCTGTGCATGTGCGCATGCACTCTCCCATTGTAGTGGGCGATTTGCTTGTCCAGCATCCGTTCTACAATGAATGATTTAGTTAAGCCAGTTATGATCACCTTATCTTCCCTGACAATTACTGATTCGGGGATGAGTCAGTGAAGGCTTAAGCCAGTTTGGGTCAATGAAACATGAGAAGCTTTTCTGAGATTCCTTAGGAGAGAAACTTTATCATTCTAAGCTTTAGCACCAATGTGTCTCTCTCCTTTTCCCCCCTCTTCCCTTTCCCCTCCCTCACATTTTGTGAATAAGAGGGTTTGGTGCTGCTGACAGCCATATTGTCACTGTGAGGGTGGCTGGCAGAATGGGGGATAGATACAAGAGAATGGCAGAGAAATCTAGAAATGTACTTTTAGAAGAATTTTTGTCTAACAGGTTGGTGGGGTGTGTTTTGGGGGAGGGGAGAGTAGGGATGTTTAATGGGTTAGCAGCATTTTGTACTTCAACAGGTATTTATTGAAAAGTATTACTATCTCATTATGCTAGACACTGAGGAACTAAGTTAAAAAGTAGAGTATAGAACTTGCTTTTCGAGGAAACTTATGGGTATTGGCTTTTGATTTGTTTTAAGACTGTCTATTTTTTGCATTCGATTTAGGGACTGAAAAAACACTCTTGTTATTAATATTTAGTGAAAATTGGAAAAAAACCAGAGCGTAAACAATTAACCCTTAGTTATTAGGGAACCAGTCTTAGGACTGTGAATTGCTTTAATGATGTTGCCAGGCAGCCAGAACTATCTGCATATCACGCATGGGTGTGTTGAGAGATCCAAGAGTTAGGAGATAGGTAGGCTTGAGGAAAGAATTAGAAACACACTAGCCAGCTGTCAGCTCTTGTTTCTCTGTTTTTGCTTCTTTCTTTCAAATCTTTCTGTGTGACTGTCTACTTTCATCCTCTGCTTTTCTTGCTCACATGGCCCAGTGGAACATGCCAAAATCATAGCCCCTGAGCTTAGGTGAAAAGAGGAAAGCCGCGTTTTTCTTTCTGTCCTTGTTTCTAGGAAAGGGACTGTGATAGATGTAGTTTGGATTAGCTGCTTTTTGCTCGTCATCTGTGTTGACAGGGCAAGATCATAGCATTCAGAAGGGCTGCAGTTGAGGCGTCTTTTGCTGTGGTTGGGAAAAGGACAGTGCAGGAAAGTTGTGAGCCGAGTAACTCTGCCACAAAATGTCTTTTATACCTCCTGATTATAGGGCAGTGTGATACTTTCAGCCATTGAAGTGTATCTAGTGTAGGTGCTGCTAGGAAGTAGTGGTTAACTCTGGTAGGTTTATTTATTTATTTGTTTGTTTGTTTGTTTGTTTATTTATTTATTTATTTATTAGGAGAGAGAGAGAGAGAGAGTGAGAGAGAGCATGAGAAGGGAGAAGGTCAGAGTGAGAAGCGGACTCCCCATGGAGCTGGGAGCCCGATGTGGGACTTGATCCCGGGACTCCGGGATCATGACCTGAGCCGAAGGCAGTCGCTCAACCAACTGCGCCACCCAGGGGCCCCTAATTCTGGTAGGTTTGAGATCGGGATGGCTGGAGAGAAAATTGTCAAACTTTATATATAAGGGGTGTGTGTGTGTGTGTGTGTGTGTGTGTGTGTTTGAAAGGATTAGTGAAGAAGAGTATTTTGTATTTGTATAGCTATTGGTTTCCTCCCAAGGAATTGACACCTATTATGAAAGCTCTGTGTCCCCATAAAGCTCTGTTTCATGACTGTAGCTTCTTCTGGAGTTACCAAGTATACATGTGAAAAAAACCACAGACTTTTTGAGCCAGGAGGAACTTAGGACTTAACTAATTTGATGGTTTGGCATATATCTTTGGATGCAGTGGCTGCTGGTGAATACAAAGATGAAGGTTCACTACCCTGATGGGGTTGACAGGGAAGAGAGGCAGCCGGGAGGAGGTTCATCACAGTCCTAGGCCGCCCTGTGGGGAAGTCAGAGGAAGAGATTACTATTGACTGGAGAAGAGAGTCTAGGGAAACCTCCTGAAGAAGGTGCCATTCCAGTAGGCCTTGAAGACAGCATTTGGAGAAGATGGTAGAGGAAAAGCGTGGACATACAAAAGGGGAAAGGACATTTCAGGAGGGGGATTGATTTTCTTGGCTTTCCCTTCGAAATGAGCTTGGAATCTGACCACTTCTCACCACTCCCAGCGCTACCGTCTCGTCTAGTCACTGGCATCTCTCGTCTGCATTGTTGCATTAGCTTTCCTTCCTTACCTCCCTCTAGGGTATTCGCAAAATCCAGTCAGGATGATCTGTCAACATGTAAGTCAAATATCAGAGCATTTCTTGGCTAAAAATCAAACCACAAAATACCTTTATTCGCTTCCAGTTTTATTCAGAATCAGAACCAAAGTCTTTTAAGACACCCACTGTCCTCCCTGCACCATTCTGACCTAAAAACCATATTCTTTCTCACTTCCTTTGTTTTAGCTCTTTTTTGAGATATAAGGTATGCTTGCAACCTCAGAGCCTTTTCCTTTGCTAGCTTCTTTGGTTGGAACACTGTGCCTCCAGATAGCTCTTCTTTAGGCCATTATCCGAAGTCATTTTCTCAATGATGCCTACCCTGACTACCCTAATTAAAATTGCAGGTTACCATTCTCCCACCGCCTCATACTCTTAATTCCCATTTCTTAATTTATTTTTCTTGGAAGTATGTATTGCTGCCTGGTATGTATTTAGTAATCACAACCACAGAATTTTTTGTTTATTTCTTTTGATAATTACTATTTCCTCAGTGCCTAGAACTATAACTGACTCATATATATTTGTTTAATGAGCAAGTAAATGAGTAAGAGGTGAATTGTCTACCTTTGTGTTTGGGCCATTCACGGAACATATTTGATACCCTAAGTTTCTCTTAAGTAAGTAGATATTTATAAATGCACAAATCAATTGTATGGCATCTGTGCAAGATGGTTATTCAGCTGGTGCTCATGATTATAATCACTGGAATTTTAAACCTTTTATCATATAAGCCAGTGTTTGGCAAACTTCATCTATAAAGGGCCAGATAATAAATATTTTAGACTTTGCAGGCCATAGTGTCTCAGCTGTTCAACTCAGTTGTAACTGCACAACTTTGCAGTTGCAATGTGGAAGTAGTCTTAGACGATAGGTAAGATGAATGGGTATGGTTGTGTTTTAATAAAACTTTATTTATGGGCGTGAAAAGTAGGGTGTTATATAATTTAACATGTCCTGAAATACTCTGTTTTTTATCCCCCCCCCTCCCCCATTATTTAAAAATGTCCCTTGTTAGTTGGATAGGAACTACTCTGGTCTGGGTGTGGTGTCTGAAACAGCTGTGTGTCTGTGCAAATATAGTTAGTCTAGTGCACATTCACTGCCGTGTTGGTAAGCACATGCTTAGTTATGGCCATTAGAAAGAGACTTGGGGCCAGTCAAAAAGCACATGGCACAGTTATCTGTGTTAATGGATGGGGGGTGTTGAGTAATAGGGGAAATAAAATCGGGATGATACAGAAGTAATCTTAAAATGTGTTGTGTAGTTTGCGTGTGCAGGGCCTAGTAATCATTTTCAGTAACATTCGATTTACATTCTGTTCAGTGCACATCGGTTGAGAATGTGAACAATGAATTCAGATATGCTGTGGAGGAATTATTTTCAGAATTAAAAATCTGCAGATTAATTAAAAATTGCATTGGTAAAATATATGTGAAATATAGTAACTTATGTAAACATTAATGTTAGATTTAGAAGGAGATTTGAATTATCACATTTGAAGAGGCCAGGGGTTCACTCCTCCAGCCCTGAATAGAGTGAGGCAGGACTTGGCAGCATGGTAGATGTGGGACTGAAGCATCAGAGGTTTAACCACTCCATTCTGTGGGTGCTTGATAAATTCATACCTGCTTATGTTTAACTTTATGGATTGGGTATTATTCTGTTTGATGAAAAAATTGCAGAAGGAGGGTAAGCATGTAATACGGAACCAGAATTGTGTCTTAGCATGTTGAGACTAACGTAGGGAAAAGGAATTCTTGGAAATAAAAGTCAGATGGGATCTGTGAAAGAAATGAGGTTTTTAGGCGGATATAGGGAGTAGTGCTCGTTTGAGTCTGTCTGTTTTCACGAAGCTGACCACAAGGTGGGGATGTATGTTGTGTGATCTCTGGATGACCTATGACATCATCCCAAGTTTGCAATAGACTTACATTATTTTATAGGAATTTTTTTTTTATTTGAGAGAGAGAGAGAGAGAGAGAGCACAAGTAGGCAGAGAGGTAGGCAGAGAGAGAGGGGGAAGCAGGCTCCCCGCTGAGCAGGGAGCCTGATGTGGGGCTCAATCCCAGGACTCTTGAGATCGTGACCTGAGCTGAAGGCAGAGGCTTTAACCCACTGAGCCACCCAGGTGCCCCTAGACTTACATTATTTTAAATAACTTTTAAAAATTTTATTTAGAAGATTACAGATGAGTAACTTTGAACAATTATCTTACAGATATATCTTGACTATTTAGTAGTATGAACAATGATTACAATTTTTTGTTTCCCAGTAGTGTAATAAGATTCATACTTTAAACTCAAAAGGTTACACCTTTCCAGTCTAAGGTAATTTCTATGCTGTCTTCTCATCTAAGTAAGTAAGTAAATAAATACCCCCCAAATCAATTTACATGTGGTTAATTTGAAAATTCTTTGTAGGTTGGACCACCATATTGGAAAAGGACAGTCTTTTGAGGGCTTTATTATAGGTAACCTAAAGAAGACAGAAGACTGTATTTTAAATCAGTTATATCTCATGAGGCGTTGGCCTTTATTTCTTGGTAGGTCTTAACTAGGGTTTAAACTCTTCTTATAATAGCTGGAAATTGCTGGTGACTGGTGACTCTTATGCCATCAGAGCACTATTTTCTGATTGGTATGGTGGGTGGACCTTTGTGTTCTATGGAAATGCCTTGGCATGTCATCCCAGCTCATGGAGTTCATCCCTGACGGCAATTTATTATGTGTTCTGCTCACTTGTCACATTCTCTCTGTTCAACTTCTTGGGTGGCTATTGAAGCCAAGAATTTAAGAAGACTTTTGAAGTGTATTTGTAACTAAGTAGCATTATTAAACTGGAGTTGAAGTCTTTGGTCAAGTAGAGTAACTGCAGTGTCAAAATTGAGCTTCTAAAACAGAAAAACATCCTAAGCCACAGAGCTTTATAGCATGAACACTAGTGCTCCAAAAACACCCTCTTTGTTTTGGAACGGAAATATTAAAGGTAAACATAACATGACTAAACTGCTTAAAAATTGTCAGAAGTGTTTCACAGCACATGGCAGTAGAGATGACACAGGTAGCCGTGAGGTTTTAAGTGCCGAGTAATTTCTCACAAGACATAATATGACTGGTTTGGGTCTGATCTGCTGAAGACATTTCCAGGTCCGGGTGAGAATGTCTTCTGCTGATGTCTCTGGTGGTTCTACTTATAAGCCACTAATAGGCAGAATGACTGCTACTGTCCTTATAACCAAACCTGCTTTTTGGTTCCATATTTCAGTGGGGTTTTCTGGTCTCAAAAGCCTTATAACTATCTTTGACTACTCCTCTCCCTTACACTTCCTCATCTACTCATTCTCCCTAAATCCACTGCCAGGTCTCCTGTTAGTATCGCTGCAGCTTCTCTTCCCTCTTTCCCCCCACTCCATCCCTCCCACTGCTGTGCAGTACCTCCTCACTTCCTCTTCACCTGGGCCATGGATCCCTTCACCTCAGTCTTGCCTCCTTGGCGCCTTCTCAGTGCTGCTGCCGCGCCGATTTCTGAAGCGCATCACAGCTCTGCAGCGGCTCACCGTTGGCTGGAAGGCTGCCTTCCTTCCTCAAGTGGACCAGTCACAACACTTCCATTTCTGTCCGGCTTCCAGTACCGTTTGTACTGGAAGTTTCCGTTATCAGAGGAAATCTGGCTGCTGTATCGTGATGGTCATTTCAAAGAAACTTTGTGTAAGAAAATCTTTTCCTCCCAGAAGACAGGGTCTCGCTCTTTTTTTTGGAAGAAGGCTCGCCTTTATTGTAGTCATGTGTTGGAAGGGCAAGCAACTATCCATGCAAGCAGGGTTTTTGGCTGAGGGAAAGGAGCCAAATGAAAGGAAGAGATGAAGGGTGTGGGGGAAAGGTAGTTTAGCTTTCTCAGAAAAGGCCTGAGTTTGTTGGGGCCGAGAGGCTGACAGCAGTAGGACTGTCCCTAGAGCAAGGCTCCTGCAACGTGTTAACCCTGCGCACCCAGGAAGGCAGGCTGGGGGGTCGTCACCAGTCGACAGTTGTGTAACGGACTTCGAAAGTCTTTCACATTTACATGGCAGCTTCCTGTGGGTCCCCTCTGTGTTATGTGCTTTACATATATCAATTCATTGAACCCTCACAGGTTCAGAAACAGGCACAAAGTGGTTAAGTCACTTGTCAAAGGCCGACCAGGTAGTTCATGGTAGAATTGCAGTTCTCCAGGCAGGCTCCACGGTCCCTGCACTTAACTGTTACACAGTATTGCTTCTAATTACTGCCTTTCTTTCAAGAAAATAATGAAAAGCCCTGCCCGACAGTTGTTTTGTGTGATTCAAGGGGCATGAAACATGAGGGGTGTGTAGGTGGTGTCCGTTGTAACTTCAGAACTTTAAAAGGCCACGTCAGGGTGGTGGCCACAGAGGTTTGAAGGGAGTCACACTGCTGGTAAAACATTTTAAGAACATTGTTTTGCTGGGATTTATGTTTATGCCTACTGGATGTTGACATAAAGGGAGGCTTAGCTGATTGCATATGATGTCCGTTTTCTCCCTCATCAGTCACTGGCTTGACCTCAGTGAAGGGAGAAGATTGCACGCTCAGATCTCATTTATCAGAAGTTAGGAAGGGCCTGGTTGGGTTTTCTGAGAAAGACAGAAATATCAGGTGATCTGAGGGTGTTAAAATTATAGCATATCTACTTTAACTGGAGGGAGAAATTTTCTGAAGCAAAGGGCAGGGAATTTTTGAAATATTGCACTCCGTGTATGATAAACTTATATTAAGTTGGCTCACAAAATTTCCATCCATGTTTGCTTTATTCCAGTTGCCCTTATTAGTTTCCCAGAATATTCTAGACTCAATTACAGTACTCATGCTGGATTGTATTTTTTTTTAAAGATTTTATTTATTTGACAGAGAGAGATCACAAGTAGGCAGAGAGGCAGGCAGAGAGAGAGGGGGAAGCAGGCTCCCTGCCGAGCAGAGAGCCTGATGTGGGGCTCCATCCCAGGACCCTGAGATCATGACCTGAGCCAAAGGCAGAGGCTTAACCCACCGAGCCACCCAGGCGCCCCGCTGGATTGTGATTTTAATTGCTTGTTATATCACATCTTCCGAGTTGGTGTGTCAACTAAGAGGACAGTGATACATCTCTGTCTTATCTGTCATTTTATCCCTAGATTTAGCACAGTGCCTGACATACACTGGGCAGTTGGCAAGTGTTTGTAGAATGAATGCATGACTAGCTGTTGAATTGATACCAGAGAAGTCTGTAATTGAGATCTGCTTGTTGTTGGACTTACGGGGAAGAGGAGATCCTTCTGGATGAGCGCTGGTTGTGTGTAACCTCCTCCTCATTCTCTGATGACCAACCCTTTACAGAACAGGGAGAGGTGTTTTCCTCTGTACTTAAATGTTTGCTTTCCCATGCTACTTTTCCAAATCCTAGTTGTCTTTTTCTCTCAAATGCTTCCCTTTTTGTGAAGCCTTCCTTGATTCCCACATTGGACTCTGTTCACAGTAGTGCCTTATTTATTAATTTTTTGGGTGCTTTCACTCCTCTCTACCATGTATCGTTTCTGTTGTCTGGTATGTGTTGTTCTACCAGACTAGAAACTCCTTGTGGGCAGAAACCAGGGTCTTGTCGAAGTCAGCAGGCTTCTGAGAGTAGAAAGGAGCACTAACTAGGTGGGTGCTGGGGTAATCCTTATGTCCTAGGACTGTGCCTGATGTACGCGTGGTGTTCAGTGGTCAGTTCACAGTGTCTGACTTGTTGAAGAAGCCACTCGCCACCTGGACCTGTTCACGAGCTGGGAGACAACAGGAGAAGGTAGCACGGTCTCAGTCTGGTTTCTGTCACTTTACCTGTTTATTAGTGACAGTGGGCAATTGATTTCATCCCTTGGATCCTAATTTTATTGACATGTTCAGTAGAGAGGATTATTTATATTCTGCTGGTTTCTTGTCTCCCCCCTTTTAAGGAAAAGATATTAAAAAGCCTTTTAAAACTGTGAGATGTCCTACAACATAAGCTACTACTGTAGAATTCTAGAATCAAGTGAAGATTTTCTAACTTTGTAAACAAACTAGAAGCTGAGGACAGAACTGTTTATAAAGTGGTTTTTAGGATAAAGCAAGCCATAATACAATGCCCTGTAGACAGTGTTAAATAAGTGAATTAAAAAAAATATTGTTAGTGCTCGCTTCGGCAGCACATATATTAAAAAAAAATTTGTATTATTGAATTCCTTTTTCTTTTACTCTCTTTAAACTTAAAAAAATTTCCCACCTAGAGATAAATTAACGTCTATTTGGGTCATTCCTCTCCATCTTATTGTCACTTTCACTTCATTGCGTCCTTGTTAATGACCACACTGAAGGGTGAAAGTAGCAGGTTGGTAGGTTAGACTGTGCTGAGGAGTGTGAGGAATTACTCACTCGTTCCTGGCAATTAATTGGAAATCATGATCTCTGCTTTTTTAGCATTCCATTCAGTATTTGAAATGAGCTTTGTAATGTCAGCTATCCTAGAGCATGGCAATTAAATGTGCCAACAAAAAAAGAATATCCCAACTGTAGGTAGAGCATGCTTCATTCAAACCATATGACTCTTATTTCCATCCAGTGGTGGTATCGAAAACCTGATGTGTTCCAGAAAACAGTAAATTAAGCAAGGAGTATGGGAGGACTTCTACTTGTAGTACATTTTAAAAAGAAATACATAAGTTTTCAAAGGAAATAGAAAAAGTACATAATTCAGATCATATCCCAGACCCGTTAAAAAAAATTTTAAATGAAATTTAGTATCTAATATTTGGACCAAACAAAAGCTCTCTAGCCTTTCACCAGTTTACCACCTGACTATTCTTACTCACTATTGGCAGTAAATATTAATGGACTGTGAAGAATGAACAGGAAGCTGAGTCATGAGGCATCTGCATTAACATCCCCTCATGCTAATTGAAGTATTATTAAATCTTAAATTTTTTTTACTTACACTGTAAAATTGCTCATCTAATTTCATAGTTATTATACGGTATATTCCAAAATTGAACTGGGAAAGTATTTGTTTCCAATCCAAAAGTACCAATTAATTTTAGTATTCATGAAACATTAAAAATAATTGGATCAGGGAGAAATGAAAGCAACTCGTTTTTAGTTTCCAGACTTTAGGGATATAAAATATTTTATGTGACGTGCAAAAGAAGGAAATTACAGCTTCATAACTAGTTTCTGTGGCCAGTTTACACAAGGAGAACCTTAGCAACATACACAAATTTAAATGTGAAGCTTCTTACTTTGTTCTTTAAGGTATGTATTCTAAAAGAAAAACTTTAAAGTTCATACCTGCATTTTTAATGAAAGCTTTATTACCGTTATAATGTAGCTTCTTGAAAATGCCAGGTAGCTCAGTGATAAATTTGACAGTTTCATCTGAGAAAAATTTAGTGTCATTGAACTGATCATCAGTATTTTGCCAATGTATTTTTTAAATATTCTAAATATTAAACTAGAATTTCTTTAAAGGAGAGAGGCTAAGATTCATCTTATGCCCAAATGCCTGACTTTTTTAGATTTTCTCAATATGATTGCCAGGGAAATTATTGAATTCATTTCCTCTGGGTATCTTCTCTATTGCTTTTCTTTGATTCTTGCCATTGCAACCAGCCTGAGATTTTACATGATAAAGGAAATCTGTGGAACTAATCCTAGAAACCTCTTTCTGTTTTCTCACATAACACCTCCAGGCACAGAAAAGACAGAATACTTCATTTGCATTCTTAAACATTAGGAACTTAGAATGAGTCTTTCAGCTGGAAATGTTATTGCATCTACACCCCCCCCCCCGCCCCCGCAAGAAAAAAAAAAAAGGTTAACAGCCCACTCAGGTTTATGTGAACTCATCTCTTTTTGGTCTCCTGGTCTGCACTAAGAGCGTGATCGATGAAGCTTAAGTTCCCGGCATTTCTCTTCTTTACAATCAGTTAGACTCTGGAACTAGGTATCAGTGATGATTACATGGAACTGAAGAGAAGAAATCAGATATGCACAAAAGAGATGGCAAACAGTGACGAACTTTAATCTTAATCTTCTGAAATGGAAAGAACATTCCCAAAGTTAATATAGAATATAGAAACGAGAATTTGAAAAAGGGAGTATCTTCCCTATGAGCTTGAGAAGTTTATTTACCCCAAAGGTACAAAGATACTCAGAGATTTATAGTTGATTTGGATGGCTTTTATTAAATTAAACAGTACCCCAAACCTTTTGTTTGCTTTAAGTACCGTTGTCAGAAACCCAAAACATTTAATAAAAGAAATGTAACCATTTTCTGACTTAGTAATAGCCGAAAAGTCGACATGGGCATCATTTCCACTGTCTAATATTAGAAGTAGAAAGTTCTGTTGCTGTAATGCTCACTTCCTGTGAATGAAAAAGAGGATTTTATATGTAACTATATTCCTCAACTAGAAAACCTGACTTCTGCCACTTGTTACAGTGGGGGCACTTACTACCCCTCCGTTTCCCTAACTAAATATTGTTACATGGCTATCATCTGGAAGTCATAATATTGCTTGAGTGCATTGTGCCAAGTAGACACTTAATACAAAATATACACTAGCCCGAATGAAATCCAGATACTGGTGATACTGAAAGAGGAAGACACAGATTCCTTTGGCTAAATTAAGTCACAGTACACACTGTGCTCTATAAGGTAAATACAGTTGGTAAGTATGTCATTAGATTTCATTTGATCTTACAATTAGCGTCCCAACCAAATTAACAAACTGTTGTTTTATAAGTTTATATTTAGAATTTTAGAATGAAACTTTTGTCTCCCCTCTACCACCCACCCCCGTAACAGTCAAATGCCTTCATGTTCTTATCCCAGTGAGTCACGTGAATTGGGTTCCAAATCCCCAGTGAGCTGACCAGCATTTCAAAGAAAGTGATTCCTGTAAATGGAGGGAGTTCGAGGCTGACGGCACCCTTTTCTAGGGTTGTTCTGCGCCTCTCTTGACTGGTACCCCATAGTCAGTGTGGAGGAAGAAGAAGTAGGATTTGATTTCTAGTCCTCTCTAATCCCGCGCTGCACCCCCGGCGGCCCGCAGTAGAACACTGTGGGGGGAGTGCTCGTTTCTATCTGCTCCTGGTCCGGCTGCTGGTTTCGCTTCAGGAGCTGGTGTGGCCACTCTGAGATCACTTTCGAAATTTTTATTGTAAAAGTACGAAACTACGCAAAACAAATGCGTGGCTTAAGGTAAATAGTCTTGTAGTTACTGCTTAGGTCTAGACAGTAGATGTTTGCCCTGGAACCCATTGTCCGTGTGGCTGGTCTCAGTCCCGTCCTTGGGTCGCTCCCTGTTCATACCCATTACCTGACTTTTACAGTAATCCTTTTCTTGCATTTAAAATAATTTTAGTGTCCAAATGTGCATCCCTAGAAACTATGGTTGTCTGGTCCATTTATTTTCAACTTTACGCCTTTTAAATTTCTCTTTAATCCACAGATTCAGACCTTTCTTTTCCTTACAGTTTTCTGTTGGAGAATCTTGGGTTACTGGCTCGTAGAATTTCTGTCCATCTTGACTTAGTTGAGTGTGTGCTCATGATACAGGTCAGGGTTTTCCTACCTTCTTGGCATTTTCTGCAAATTGGATTCCTATACCTAGGTTCAGAGATGGGATGAGAGTCGGGTTTGGATGCCTTTCGCCAAGATTGTAGGAAGCACATAGTGTCTTGTTACACTTCTTATAATGTAAGCAGCTTTTGATGCTTACTGTCTATATCTAGTATTTCACTGGATGCAAAATGGTGATATTTGAACTCTGACATCTTTTTCATTAATTGACTGGAATATATTTAGGGGCACCTAGTGGCTCAGCTGGTTAAGCATCTGACTCTTCATTTCGACTCAGGTCATGATCTCAGGGTTGTGAGATCGAGCCCTACCTGGGTCCAGCGTGGAGCCTGCTTAAGATTCTCTCTCACTCTCTCCCTGTGTCCTCCCCCTCGCCCCACTCATTCTCTCTCTCTCTCAAATAAATAGAAATATATTTATAAAGAGACCCTTTGCCACATTTATTGTTTGGTTACCTAGTGGTACAATTCATATAGAAAAAGCAAGATAAATGCGTAATTCTTTACCTTTATTTAGTAGTTTTTGAGGTAATGAATGTTTCCTTATCCTTCAGAGTTGACCTCATTCTTTTAAAAAGTGTCATTATGAAGTCATAGATTGGAACCTATTTTGTATGCTTAATTCTGCTGGAATTATTCGTGAAGCCAAAGTTGTTTCTCTTAGGCCTGAGGGTTCCAAGTTGGCTCATGGTCTTTTTGACTTGACCTCATAATCTTTTACAGCTTCCTTGTTCTCTGGTCTGACAAGACATTCTAGGCTTACGTTTTATATTTCCTGCTCCAGGCCTTTAATCAGCTATCACTGTTTTTGTTTGTTTGTTTGTTTGTTTATTTGTTTGTTTAAAAGATTTTATTTATTTATTTGACAGAGAGAAAGAGATCACAAGTAGGCAGAGAGGCAGGCAGAGGGAGAGGTGGAAGCAGGCTCCCCGCTGAGCAGAGAGCCCGACTCGGGGCTCGATCCCAGGACCCTGAGATCATGACCTGAGCCGAAGGCAGAGGTGAGCCACCCAGTCGACCTTCACTGTGTTTTTTTTTTTAAATGATATTAGAGACAACAGTCAGGGTGCCAGGCATGGTCATTGCTACTGATGGTCCTTTCTTCTAGGCCTTTTAGTTTATAGGACTAGGAAGATATGTGTATTAACAAGTTTTTTTAGATATATGTTAATTACATATGATGCATGTATTAACTATGTTCTGTGAGTAGAATATATAACATGCTAATATTTAATATGTATATTTAGATACAGTGCTATCCCCAAGCACAGATAGGGTGTACATAATATAAATATGTAATATAGATATTGCATAATACACATGCTGTATTACAAATACACAATATTTTTCATATATATATATATATA
>CM052810.1:9312379-9354455 GCA_028533885.1 Nasua narica | reverse complement strand
CAATTTAAAAACCATTTTCTTGAAATACAATTTTTGGTATTCTTTTTCTTTGCTTTAGTTTTCTTGAAAGACTCCTCTTATCCATATATTGGATGCTCTTTCTCTTCAGTTTTGTCACTTTTCTCTTGTATTTTTTTTCTCTTGTATTTTTTAAAGATAATTTCATTGTTTTGATATTTAAGAAAAGTTTCTTGCCTTCATTTTCTATTTCCTGAAAGGCATTATGTTTTCTTTGTTCACTCTTGAGTTCCCTCTGGGTTAGTCTTCATTTCTGGAATGATATTTCTTCTTAATTTCTGATTTTATCTTGAGGCCTGGCACTTCATTTCTGAACATTTCGAATTCTGATTTATGTTATTTCATGTTTTCTATAACTTTAGAAAATATTTTGGGGGGGCTCCTGGGTGGCTCTGTGGGTTAAAACCTCTGCCTTCAGCTCAGGTCATGATCTCAGGGTCCTGGGTTCGGGCTGTCTGCTCAGCGGGGAGCCTGTTCCCCCTCTCTCTCTCTGCCTGCCTCTCTGCCTACTTGTGATCTCTCTCTCTCTCTGTCAAATAAATAAATAAAATCTTTAAAAAAAGAAAAAGATGTTTTTCAGCTTTTGTTGAAACAATAGATAACAATTTTGATCTGTTCCATGTTGATACGTTTTTTTCCTGTGGGTTTTTTTTTTCCTTCATGGATGTTATTCTAGTATTTATTTATTTTTCCTTATAAAAACATTGTATGGGATTTTATCTTGATCCTTTTATTTTGCTTAGTTTTATCTGTAAAGTTTTCCTCGATATTGCTTTTTAACGTACTGTATATTTTCTTAAAATGAGTGATACATGTCTAAGAAGTTTAAGTACCTGAATAGAGATAGTAGGAAATTTTTTTTTCTGAAGTCTTAAAAAGGTGAATTAACATTGTAATCCCCCTATTATTCTTTTTGATGGTCATACCGTTATCACCATATTTGGGGGTAGCCTTTCTATCTGCTACTATGTGCTTTTGACATATTCATATTCATTTTTGAAAGCTTTCTCACTGGCTCATTTTTTAACTCACATGTTAAGTTCCCCACACCAATCTTAAACTGACCTTTTCCACCAGAAACTCTTTTTCCTTTTAGCAAGGAATACATTGAAATCTAGAATCTGAGTCCTTTCGACAATTCAGCAATTTTTTCATGGCTGTCTTTGACCCTGGTTTTACAGTTATCCAAATAGTATGTAGGTGAGCCTAAAGTATATGCATTTAAAACATATCTGAATTCAGAGTGTAGGAGTTTACTAACTTAAAAATTTCTGGGAATGAATTATGTATCATACATTTTTTATAAATGATTATTCTTCATTCACAGCATAAAGCCTGTTTTAAGTTAAATCTCATTATTCTCCTAACATGCTGTTCAAAATCAACCCTTTTTTTCACTCTTCTACCAGAATTTGACCAGAATCATAAAATCACAGAATTTAGAAAATGAATCTTAGAGCAATGATTTTGGCTTTTTGTGATTTCTTTCCTATGTATTGTTATTAAAGTGTTTTCCAATGCTGTTTAACCCCTCCCCCCCTTTTTAAGATTTATTTATTATTTTGGAGAGAGAGCACACAAGAGCCGGGGGTGGGGGCAAGGCAGAGGGAGAGAGAAAGAGAGAATCTCAATCAGACTCCCTGCTGAGCATAGAGCCTGATGCGGGACAAGACCTCATGACCCAGAGGTCACCATTGGAACCAAAGTCAAGAGTCAGATGCTCAACTGACTGAGCCGCCCAGGCCCCCAAAATGCCCATGACTGTAAGACATTTACCTGACTTCAGGTATTATATTTATCATTCATGGTAAATTTACAAGGACCTTATAAAGCATATATTTAGAAGTGCATTTTATTGCTATAGAATGTCAAAAAGACTTACGGGTGATTAAGGGAGACGGAGAATTGGATGGATGACAAAAGATCTGGGGTGAACAAAATATTATCAAAAGGGTAGTCATGATAAATTTGGGCCTTAACTTCGAAATCACACAGATGACTCTGGTCAAAATCTCAGAATTTTTAAAACATGGTCCATCACTTTGCAATTGCCATACTGTCTTACCCTGACCTCATCCTTGCTCTTTTGGTCAAAGAATTATGGGAGTTAGGAACTAGGACGCTGCCTTCTCATTTTGGTTTAATGACATTTAAGGGCTAACCCAGGGAATACTACCAAAACATCTAAAGAAAGAGAACATTAGTTCATCGAAACATCTGTCTGAGTAGTTACCAAGCTTACTACTGGCTATTTTTCTTTTCTGTTGGATGGGACAAAAGAATAAGTCACTAAATACTTGATGTGAGCTTTTTCTCTTGGTAATTTCACATTTTGGGGGAAGTAATTTGTCTCAAATCAGAATGCATGAGAAAAATCTAGTTAACTAATCAGAGGTTCCTAGTTGTTGGGCTCCTGTTAGTCAGAATTTTTACTGTATAATCATAATTCTCATTTATGTTATTTCAACTGTGTGGATATTCTGATTACTTGATTATGTCTGTCTAGCATAGTGGTATTTAAAACTGCATTTATAACAAAAATTCCTCCGTCTTAGCAAGTAAAATGAGAATATGGAAAGACGATCGATAGTTGAAACATGATTGTTTCCTCTTGACTTGGCTTGGCATTTAGTGTGTTGCAGATTTAGGATGAAGAGAAATGAATATGATAATTGCTGTGGTCCAAAATGACTAGTTTATCGAGCTGGATATGTGGACTATGCGGAGATGGAAGCCTATGACCATTTTGCCCTCTTACAGGGCAGCTCCAATTTCATGTGTTTACATTTTGAGGGTTTCACAAAAGATTCTTTTTTTTTTTTTAATTAAGAAAATAAAGTTCTACTAGTAAAAGTAAATACAAACATTTGATGGGGAGGTACTTTATGGGTCTCTGCTTTGGCTGAAGAGGTTTCTCATCTCGCATTCTGCCATTTATAACTGGTAATTGTAGGTATTTGGGTTCCTATAATGTATTTTTTTAAAAAATATTTTTATTTATTTAACACAGAGAGAGAAAGATAGCGAGAGAGGGAACACAAGCAGTGGGAGTGAGAGAAAGGAGAAGCAGGCTTCCCCCCGAGCAGCGAAGCCCGATGCGGGGCTCGATCCCAGCACCCCGAGACCATGACCTGAGCCGAAGGCAGACGCCCAACAGCTGAGCCACCCAGGTGCCCCCCTATAATGTATTTTGAGGTCCTGTAGACCTGTCTTGCTTTTCTAGTGTTCTCTTTTTATCAGGATTTCTGCTAAAGAGATAAGAACTAACAGTTGAGGGGCACCTGGGTGGCTCAGTTGTTGAGCGTCTGCCTTTGGCTTGGGTCATGATCCCAGGGTCCTGGGATCGAGCCCCACATCGGGCTCCCTGCTCAGTGGGAGGCCTGCTTCTCCCTCTCCCACTCCCCCTGCTTGTGTTCCCTCTCTTGCTGTCTCTCTCTCTGTCAAATAAATAAAATATTAAAAAAAAACCCTAATAGTTGAGGCACTCAGCTTGGCGTTTTACATTATTTTATTTAATCCTTTAATCAAACTTGGTTATTATTCCCATTGTCACACAAAGAAAAGGAGATTTTATTTGTTCAGAATCTAAAAATTTGCTTTTCTTCTCCGTTGGTTTTGGGCACAAGGGAAAGTATACATCCTGAGTTTAAAGGCATTAACTTTTCTGTAATTTTATCTGAGTGATTTCATCTACAACTTTTAATTTTCTCTTGTATTTAATGCTTTGAAAATCCATATCTCAGCCTAGACTCATCTTAGAACCTCTAGACTTCTCTGTCAGCTTCCTGTCCACTATCATAGACATCTCACCCCCCAGTTACTTATCTCCTATACATTACTTTTGTTGATTCCCTGTTCTCCTCCCACCTTCTGCTCTTGGTGGGTTTAATCCTCATTGTTCATAATGGCCAAGAGACCAATCCAAGCAACATGCTACAGTAGCTGCTCTGGATAATGTGAGGAGAATGAAGCTCCTTTCCCAAGTCGAGAATCCTTTCAGGCACCAGTGCTAATAAATAGAATATGAGGCATAAAATACACCATTTATTCTTTATACAAACCTGACCAGAGGTCACGTGGGATTCTTCCTTTGTTACTTTTCTTTGGCCCAATTCGGTTTCCTAAATCTTTGTGCACTTGTAGTGTATAAAACAATGTTTATTTTATTTTATTTTGTTTTATTTTATTTTATTTTATTTTATTTTGTTTTATTTTATTTTATTTTATTTTAAGATTTTATTTATTTGACAGAGAGAAAGAGTTCATAAGTAGACAGAGAGGCAGGCAGAGGGATAGGGGGAAGCAGGCTTCCTGGTGGGCCCAATGCGAGGCTTGATCCCAGGACCCTAAGATCATGACCTGAGCTGAAGGCAGCTGCTTAACCCACTGAGCCACCCAGGCGCCCCAACACTGTATATTTTGATGTATTGGCTCAAATGCTTTGCTTTTAAGTTGTCTTTGGTATGTAAATAATTAGTAAATATACATATGGGTTTTTCTTTTTATGAAGTTGTGACTATATCAAGCACCATACTGTTTTTGTTACAAATTTCTACTTGTGTTTCTCCACAGGCAGCAGAAGATGTCGTTTTCATTGGACCTGACACGCATGCTATTCAAGCCATGGGTGACAAGATTGAAAGCAAATTATTAGCTAAGAAAGCAAAGGTTAACACAATCCCTGGCTTTGATGGAGTAGTCAAGGTGAGAAACTATATTACTGTAATATACATATTCTTAAGTCAAATATTTTGTGAAAAGCATAAAATGCAATTATTGCTAAATGCAATAATATAAATGCAAAATAAAATGCAAGATAAAATGCAAAAATATACATGTGTAGGTTAAAATAAATCAGTGTTGTTTACACTGGATTGTTCTGGTTTTTTTTTTTTTAAGATTTTATTTTTAAGTAATCTCTGCACCTAACATGGGGATCGAACTTACAACCCCAAGATGAGGAGTTGCCTGCTCTACTGACTGAGCCAGCCAACCACCCCTGGATTATTTTAAATGGTATATTTTAAAAGGAGCAAGAAGCTACTTAAGCATTGTATTTCATGATCAAAAAAATTTTTTTTAATTGAAGTATCATTGACACATAAAGTCACATTAGTTTCAGGTGTACAACATAGTGATTTCACAACTCTGTGCATTATGCTCTCTGCTCACAAGTATAGCTACCATCTGTCACCATACAACCCTATTATAGTTCCAATGACTGTATTCCCTGTGCTGTAATTTTTATCCCTGTGACTAATTCTATAAGTGGAAGCCATACTTCACAATACCCTTCACCCACTTACTCGTCCCCCCACCCCCTTCCCGTTGGACAATCTCAGTTTGTTCTTCATGTTTATGGATATGAGATTCTACTTTAAAAAAAATATTGGAGAGAGAGAGAGAGAGCTCGCGCACACAGGTGGGGAGGAGAGGGAGGCAGAAGGAGAGGGAGAAGCAGGCTCCCAGTTGAGCAGGGAGCCCGATGTGGGGCTTGATCCCAGTACCCTTGGATCACAGCCTGAACCGAAGGCAGAGGTTTAACCAACTGAAGCCCCCCAGGCGCTAAGAGATTCTGCTTTTTGCTTGTTTATTTGTTTTTTGGATTCCACATGTAAAGGAAATCATATGGTATTTGTCTTTCTCTGACTTATTTCACCTAGTATAATACCCTCTGATCTATCCATGCTGTCGAAAATGGCAAGATCTTGGTCTTTGTTTTTTTTTTTTTAAAAAGATTTTATTTATTTACTTGAGATAGAGACAGTGAGAGAGAGCATGAGAGGGGAGAAGGTCAGAGGGAGAAGCAGACTCCCCATGGAGCTGGGAGCCTGATGTGGGACTCGATCCCAGGACTCCAGGATCATGACCTGAGCCAAAGGCAGTTGCTTAACCAACTGAGCCACCCAGGCGCCCGATCTTGGTCTTTGTTAAAGCCACGTAATAATCCGTGTGTGTGTGTGTGTGTGTGTGTGTGTGTGTGTGTGTGTGTGTATCAGTGTATCATCTCTTCTTTATCCATTCGTCTATCAGTGAACACCTGGGCTGCTCCATGTCTTAGCTGTTGTGAAGAATGCTGCAGTAATAGGGGTACATATATTCGAATTCATGTTTTTGTTTTCTTTGGGTAAATACCTAGTAATAGAATCACTGTATCATATAGGATTTCTATTTTTAATATTTAAAGGAACTTGTGGGGCGTCTGGGTGGCTCAGTCGGTTAAGCACCTGCCTTTGGTCAAGTACCTGAGGATCATGATCCCAGAGTCCTGGGATTGAGCCCCACATCAGGCTCCCTGCTCAGAGGGGAGTCTGCTTCTGTCTCTCCCTTTGCCCTTTCCCCAGATCGTGCTCTCTCTCGTTCTCTCTCAAATAAGTAAATCTTTTTTTTTTTTTTTTTAAGGGAACTTCCATATTGTTTTCCTCAGTGGCTGCTCCAATTTGCATTCCCACCAACAGTGCATGAAGGTTCATTTTCCTCCACATCTTCACCAACATCTGTTATTTCTTGTCTCTCAATTCTAGCCATTCTGACAGGTGTAAGGTGATGATCTCATTGTGGTCTTGATTTGCATATCCTTGGTAATTAGTAATGTTGAGCATCTTTTCATGTGTCTGTTGGCCATCTGTATTGTCTTTTTGGAAAAGTGTCTATTCAGTCCTTCTGCCCATTTTTAATCAGATTATTTGTATTTTGGTGTTGAGTTGTGTATATTCTTTATGTATTTTGGATTTTAAACCCTTATTGGATATGTCATTTCAAATATCTTCTCCTGTTCAGCGATGATTAATAATGACTCATACTTTCATAGGAAAAAACTTGGTGATTTATAAAGGTTCTCTTAGCTCTCTGGACTGCATTTAATGGTGGTATGTACTTAACGTTTGAAACATTATGATGTTTTATGCGTATCTTTGTGTTGAGCTTCTGTCCATATGCATAAAACGTAAATTATAAATGTGTTTCTGGTAGAAAGTGGTATAGCTATGGATGATTATAGATCCCAAACATAACTCCTCATCAAGTAAGCAGCTTTAGCAGCTGAAGGTTTCTAAGATGCCCATGATCCCTCACCACATGGCGCTTCCAGTTTAGTGGAAAGCAATGTGGTCATTGTCTTCCTAGAGTACAGTAACTCCTTGTCACTTGTTGGCTGTCACCTTAGTCTCTCCTTCCCTTTTACAGCCACCGGTCTTAGAAGAATTGTCCTTACTTGCTTTCATGTATACACTGTTCACTTAATCATTAATCTATCACAGACTGGCTTCTTTCCTTATTCTTATG
The DNA here is from genome assembly GCA_028533885.1 of Nasua narica. Classification (NCBI taxonomy): domain Eukaryota; kingdom Metazoa; phylum Chordata; class Mammalia; order Carnivora; family Procyonidae; genus Nasua; species Nasua narica. The sequence goes on along the minus strand of CM052810.1, from coordinate 9,347,153 downwards.
GAAATTTCTCTTGCAATGGCTACCAGCAACCTCTCCTCCTCAGTAAATTCAGTATATAATTTGTAATCCTGGTCTTTAGCTTTTCAAAGCATTTGAGTCTCTTGGTCACTTTTTCCTTCTTGAAATCTCTACTTCTGGCACACTACTCAGTTCTAGTTATGTGTTTTTTGGCTTGTTTTATATTGTTTGGCTTCTAGTTTTGTATTTTTTGGCTTGTTTTGAATGCTTGTTCTTAGTTTTCATGCTGATTGTTCTTCCTATCTTTGTTCTGTAAATGTGGTTTTATTTTGGATTCTGAGTAGGAAACATTTTCTTACTGTGCACTCTCACTCTGGGGCATCCTTACTTGTTCTTACGACTCACATCTCAAATCTCTATATACTTGTCTGTGCTAGATCTCTCTTGAATTTCAAAACTGCAGGCGTGGTTGCTTCTTAAATAGTTCTGCTTGATGCCCCTGAGGCATCTTGAAAGTAACAAGTTCAAAGGTAAGTTTATAATTTTCTCTTTGATTAGCAATAGGCAAACTATGGCTCCATGCCCACCTGATTTGTAAATAACGTATTATTGGAACACAGCCATTCTCTTTCCTTTACGGATTGCTGATGGCTGCACTTTTCACTAGTGACTGAGTTGAGAAATTGTGACAGACCATGTTATCCAGCAAACCTGAAATATTTATTACCTGGCCCATTCACAAAATGTTTGTTGACTACTGCTGTAAGCTTCCCAACCTGTTTCCTTCCTGCCTAAGAAAGTGGTGGTATTTTCCACACTGTTTCTCAAGCTAGAACCTTAGAGGCTTCACAAACTGACCCAGCCAGGTGCCCCCAATTAACTTTCCACACTGTTGGCTTGTGTGACCTTTCAGAAATCCAAATTCTGTCCTATGCCTGTGTTTAAAAACTCTTGGATGGCTATTAATTCAAAGCCTTTAAATAGCTAGCCTTTGTTTTTTCTCTTCAAACTGATAGTGTGCCAGTTTACCCTTTTATGTTGTGTGCCAACCATGTATGACGTCTTTCAGATTCTAGAAACTTCTGTACTAAATTCTGTTATCCATGTTAATTCTGCTTCTGTCTTCATTCCTTATTGTCTCCTCATTGTTTGGCTCTTGGCTTAAACATACATTCCTCACAGAGGCATTCTTTAACTGTCTAGATTAGATTAAGCATTCTGCTGTATTTTCCCTTAGTACCCTACACTTTGCCCATCACATTTTAAATCATTCATTCATTTATCTACTAAGTAAATATTTAAGTGCATACTCTTTGTCCAATGTTGCTTGAAGTGCCATGAGTATAGTCATGAACAACAATAATGAAGATATTCCTGCCCTCATGGAGCTTATACTGTAGAAGAAGGAGACAGACAATAAACAAATACTAAAACATATAGTCCATGCTGTGGTGAAATGAGACAGGGAATGGGGGAAGGGAATGCTGGGAGGTGGTGACAGGGAAAGTCATGTGGATGTCAGGAGGAAGAACAAAAGCATATTAAGCAGAAAGAATAACAAGTGGAAAGGTATTGAGATTGAAATGTACTTGAGGTTCAACAAACAACCAGGAATCATGTGGCTTCTGTGATCAAGGGAGAGAAGAATCAGAGATGAGGTAATCAAAGTAAGATGTAATAGGGAGCTCGGGTTTTATCGGCCTTTCTGCCCATTTTAATGATGGGTTAAATGTATACTTCCTGCATGCGGTGGTAAATTCCTTGCTGGAAGGGATTATATTCTTTTTATTACTACATCACTTCCACACGGTGCCTGGCACATAGTCAGTGCTCTCTGAATATTGTTGGGCCAATAATCTTCTAGGAGATAAGTTTTTAGACATATAACCATGGTATACACATTATCTGTCATTTAGTACATATTTACTAGACACATCAAAGAAAGGAAAGCATAATGAAAAACCAAGAGAAAACGTAAAACAGACAATAGAAATAGATTCACATATCCTGTAGATACTGAAATTGATGATAAGAACTGTAAAATAAGTATGATTGTTATGTTAGAAATATTAAAAAAAAAATGTGGAGAAAATAAACAAAGAATTTCACCAGGGGCTCCTGGGTGGCTCAGTGGGTTAGGTTGCTGCTTCTTGCTTTTGGCTCAGATTGTGATCTCAGGGTCATGGGATTGAGTCCCATATTGGGCTCTGTGCTCAGTGTGGAGTTTGCTTGTCCCTCTCCCTCTGCTTCTTCCCTTGCTTGCTCCCTCTCTCTCTAAAATAAATAAAAACAAATTAAAGAATTTAGCCAAGGAATTTGAATTGCTAGTAAAATTAAGTGGAAATTATATAACAGCAAATATATGGAAATAAGGACTTTAGATAGGTTTAATAATAAACTAAGTAGAATATAGGACCCATGTGTCGTGTATATCAGTATTTCATCCCTTTTTATGGCTGAATAATATTCCATAGTAGCACTAAACCACTTTTTCTTTTTTTTAAACCCATTCATTAGTTGATAGACGTCTGAGTTATTTCCATCTTTTGGCGATTGTGAATAATGCTGCTACAAACATTTGTATGCAAGTGTTTGAGTATCTGTCTTGAGTTCTTTGGAACTATTTACCCAGGAATGGAATTGCAGGGTCATATGATAATTCCATATTTAACTTTTCGAGGAACTGTAAGGCATCCAGGCCTTTGTGTAATCCTCTCTTCAGTTTGGGTAAAACCTGTGACTTGCTTCTTTATTAGAATATGACAAAGGGTGATGGCATGGCACTACCTGAACTAGGTTATGTTACAGGGCAAAGATGATCGGCTATCACTGCATTAAGTTGCATTGTAGGGCAGAGTAATTGAGTGTTATTGCTATATGTTTCATTATATAAGACTCCATCTTAGAAAACTAGGGAACATATTCTAGTTTTTGACTTGATGACATAAGCAGCCATATTGAAGAAGTCCACAAAACAATAGATTACAAGTAGCTTCTAAGGATCTGAGTTAAGGCAGTCTCTGAGAGCTAGCAAAAAGGTAGGGTGCTTAGTCATGAAGCCACAAAGAAATAAATTCTGGATTTGTCCCCAGTTGAGCCTCCAAATTAAAAGGTGGGATAGCCCACACCGCGACTGCAGACTTGAAAGACTGAGTAGATTAGGACAAGTCTTTTCTTTAGTAGGCTGTCAACTGTTTAGTCCTTCTTTCCATTCTTGTTTTAGAGAGTTGTGTAAGTTCAGGTAGTTGGGTGGGTTATTACGAACTGTGATCTATTTCGCCCCAGTACTTCTGCCAGTATAATTTTAATTTTTTTCAACAAGATATCTGTCCTTCTTCAGATCTTCATTGGGGACTTGATTTTAGTCACAAAGGTAGTAATGAGTCAGAGTCCAAATTAATTCTGTCTTGATGATGAATAGCAGAGTCCTCAGGAGTTCACACATGTGGTCATTAGGAGAGCATATGATCTGGAAATTCTGTTTGTCCTAATATTCTTTCTCATGAAGCCAGTGGGTATGGTGTCTTGTAGGGAGAAGATGACCTAAGCTGAAATTAAGAGTTTGATCCTTAACTGACTGAGCTACCAAAGCGCCTCTCAAGAGATTGCTTTAATTCCTGGAGTAGAAACATCTAGTTTTATCTGTAAGGCCATCAGTTCTGCTTCTTATTCTGCTTTTGTTTTCGGGCTCTTTCAAAATTTGTAGTATCGAATTAAAGATTTATCTGTGTGACTATTTCCATCCAGTTTTTGCTTGCTTATAAAATTTCCTGTTTCTGGCTTACGGCTACTCACAAAAAGTGAGGAGGGAGCTGAATCACAACTGCTTCGGTATCTACTCCTGAATGCCTAAAGGCACTAAAGAGCGGGTTTCTGAGGTACCCAATAGATGTCTCCTTTCTTTGCTAGCACAACTAGGTTAGACTCCAACCTATTTTCATAGGAAAGATTCTGATAGTAGCTTCCCCAGGACCTTTTCCATTATTTCTAGTTTTTTTAAACTTCTCTGGTTTCCTGTGCAATTAGGAGTCTGAAGTCACCCTTAGGCCTTCCTATTTTGCCCTTGTATCTACTATTTACTTATTTATTTATTTAGTCTCAGGTTCTTCTTTTCTTTTTAAATTAAAAAAATTTTTTTTTTTCAAGATTTTATTTATTTAGCACAGAGAGGGAGTGCACAAGCAGGGGGAGCAGCAGAGGGAGAAGCGGGCTGAGCAGAGAGCCCCACAAGGGGCTTAATCCCAGGACCCTGGGATCATGACCCGAGCCGAAGGCAGATGCCCAACTGAATGAGCCACCCAGGCGCCCCTTATCTCAGGTTCTTACTAGCAGTGTGAACCAATTCATATAAATCTGGGGACCCTAGATTATTTATACATTCCTCAATTTTTCTCTGTAAATTTCTGTCTAATCTCTGTAAGCTTTGGAAAGTCTTTGGTAATGCTTCTTAGTTCAGAATGAGACCGAAGTTTTAATTTAGCTGTCAAGGTTGGCCCTATTCTGATAGTAGCTTAATTTTAAAAGGTGATGTTGCTTTGAGGGTTTCTGGCCAGTTAGAAGAAAGAGGGAGCAGGTCAGTGGAAGATAGGGCAGGAGGAAATGGAGGAAAATAGGATGGAGGAAAAGGAATAGCAGGATAAAGACCATCAGGTTCGACAGAGTTTTAAATTTTTCACATTTTTATGCCTTTCCTTCCTTTTTTTTTTTTTTTTGAAGATTTTATTTATTTATTTGACAGAGAGAGATCACAAGTAGGCAGAAAGGCAGGCAGAGGGAGAGGGGGAAGCAGGCTCCCTGCTGAGCAGAGAACCCGACATGGGCTCGATCCCAGGACCCTGAGATCATGACCTGAGCCGAAGGCAGAGGCTTTAACCCACTGAACCTCCAGGTGCCCCTATGCCTTTCCTTCTCCCTGTGAACTTTGCCTTCCCTGTGAATTTAATAAGGGAACAAATTTGGAAACTGTATTTCTTTTGGAAGCTCCTTATTGTAATGAAAAAAATTACAGAACACTAGGTGTTTGAACTTTTTATCTCCATAACCCTCCTCCCAGCAACAGATGACTCTTCAGTGAACCATTCATATCAAAAGCTTACCAAAGAATCTGTTACAATTTTTAATTATCCTAGGTAAGATTATGGCTTTTAGAAGCATCAGAACAGCATAGGAACATAAACTTGATTTCTAGATTTAGTACCTTTTTTTTTTTAAAGATTTTATTTACTTATTTGACAGAGAGTTAGAGAGAGAGCACAAGTAGGCAGAGCGGCAGATAGAGGGAGAGGGAGAAGCAGGCTTTCCACTGAGCAGGGAGCCTGATGTGGGGCTCGATCCCAGGACGCTGGGATCATGACCTGAGCCGAAAGCAGCTGCTTAACTAACGGATTCACCCAGGCACCCTTGGATTTAGTACCTTTAAGGAGAAGTTTACTTCAGAGAGAGCATAGGCTTGGCCTGAGATGAAGCCATGAGAGAATCTTGTAATAACATGTCAAATACGTTGTTTGTTCACCTCATGTCTTGGGCCCCCAACCTAGTGGTGGCCATCTCTAATGGAGACCTGACGATATGCAATGCCTTGGTGGTATAAATTTGGAGGGGAGAGCTCTCCCAGACCCAGACTCCCAGACAAAATAAGTCAAGACAGAAAGTTCTTAAGTTTTGTTTGTTTGTTAGATTTTACAGATTTTAGTTATTTATTTGAGAGAGAGAGAGAGAATGAAGGAGTGAGAGCGCACGAGTGGGAGGAAGGGCAGAGGGAGAGGGAATAGGGGACTTCCCGCTGAGCAGGGAGCCCCATGTGGAGCTTGACATTTTAACTTGAGCCAAAGGCAGACACGGAAGTGACTGAGCCACCCAGGTGCCCCTCAAGGTTTTGATACAGGTGTCGAAGAAAATTTTATCCTGTTTAGATACCAGTGTGATGAAATCTTCTGAATACACCGGCTTCTGGAGCTAGCGTGAAGGTGAACTTGTAGGTCCTATACTTGTCTTCTTCCATGTAAACTTTGTCTAAGGGCTTAGAACAAAAAATGTTGAGGATTTTTTTTTCTAATAAGGAAGTCTTCCTCCAGTAATAAACATTTCCAGATCTAATCAGAATATCAAAAGATTCCTCATTCCTAAGTTTTCTATAAAGGAAATCGGAGCTCTCCCCAAAGTGAGATTTTTCTCACCATTGTGGTTGAGGACATCCCTGGGTGAGGGCTCAGTGGGCATCAGAGGAGCTCTGTAGTTTTTGAATCTAGGGTCTTTAACAGAACTTAATGGAACCTCCCAGATTGCCTCAAAGTGATGGTATCTTTAAACGTAGTAGGTATAATACACTTGGTTTTGGCTTGTTCAACGAGGTCATCTTTTCCAGGAGGCTGCATTTGACAACCCGCATTTGAACTTGCAACTGCTGTTAATTTGTAAAATAGGGATAAGTAGCAAGTAGCAGAAAAATCCTCTTATCTTTTCAATTTTGTCTCCTTGTGTGCTTTAGGTGATTTTTAGGATCCGTTCATACTTTCACATAATGGCAGGTTCTCATTACCTGTGTTACTTTTAACTATGGTATACAGTTCTTGACACTTGTTGTCTGAATTTAGTTAAGCCCCAATTGAACGTGCAGGTTATAGTTTTCAGATAAGCATTTAAAAATAACTTTAGGAATGCCCTTTTGTTTTGCTCATAAATTTTCATTCTGGTTTTATTTCTAGTTTACTTTTCATTATCTGTTAGAAGAGACCGCACATACTTTTTAAAATTTGGTTATTTAGTTTTCTTTTGTAGTAACTCTACATTCATTTGGAACTACACTGTTTTTCACGTTTTATAGTTTAAGATTTGTTACATAAGAGATTACCTTTAAGGGTATCTATGCGGGTAGGGGTTTGCTGATGCAAATAAATAGTATAAATTTTTGGAATACTTTGTGGTTTTAGCAATTGCATTAGGAATACTTTTCCATTGGAAGAATGTATGTGTTAACTATAGGTAATTCTATCTTTTTTAAATCTATAGGTTGGTTTTTTTTGTTTTGCTTTATTTTTGTTTGTTGTCCTCCCCTTCCCCCCCAGCCTGTAGTATCTTTAAGGCTAAATTCTTACTTTTTTTTTTTTTAAAAGATTTTATTTATTTATTTGATACAGAGGGAGAGATCGCAAGTAGGCAGAGAGGCAGGCAGAGAGGAGGAAGCAGGCTTCCCGCTGAGCAGAGAGCCCGATGCGGGGCTCGATCCCAGGACCCCGGGATCATGACCCGAGCCGAAGGCAGCAGCTTAACCCACTGAGCCACCCAGGCGCCCCAAATTCTTACTTTTTAAAAAGGAGTTTATTTATTTATTTATTTGACAAAGAGTGAGAGAGCACACAAGCAGAGGCAGCAGTAGAGGGAGAGGGAGAAGCAGGCTCCCCACTGAGCAGAAAGCCCAATGTGTGACTTAATCCCAGGACCCTGAGATCATGACCTGAGCCGAAGGCAGTCGCTTAGCTGTCTGAGTCACCTGGGTGCCCCTAGATTTCTTTTTTTATTGACAACTATTTTCTAGTTTTTTCCCCCAAGTAATTTCACCTAATTTGAGTAAATTAATGTAGTGTCAGTTCATTACATTTCTTTTTAAAACTTTTCTTCGTTTCCCACTTGAGTATTTAGGCTAATAGATGGAGGGGATATAGAGATGGTTTCTTCTCTGAAAACCTTGTATGTAGTACTTAAGCGTCTTCTGGAATGGTTTTCATTATGTCTTGTTCTTGAATCATTCTTTTGATTAGAGAGAAATCACATTATTTTAAAGTATAATTCTCAAGTAGTCATCTGATAACAAGTATCTGTCTTTAACAAGTTCTGTTCTATTCAACACCTTATTAACTTGATCTCAAGAGCTTGAGAGCATTGTGGGCTGTGCACCTGAAGCTGGTAGAAGACAGAGTTTGGAACCTAGCCCACTTGTTCAGAAAAGAATAATGAGCTACAGACCCTGATTTCAAAGGGTTTAAAGTTCCTTTAGGTGACCTACGAATAGACAGGCAACTTAATACATTTTAATAATTTGAAGCTCAGAGTGCACGGGGCCCATGGAGGAGGGGCACTTAACCTGGCTTGCGGATGTCACGGCAGATGGAAGCGATATCCAAGTGATACCTGATGCCGGAGTGGTAGTGAGTTAGCTGAACAGTGACGGTGGGGATGGAGACCCAACTCTAAGGTCAGCGAGAACACCTTACTGGTAAAGCTTGTTGCTGAGCCCCTGCGAGAGCTTCAGAAAAGTGCTGATCTGAGCATGCGGGGCTGTAGAAAGAGTGAGCTGGAGAGAAAACGAGCGTCCAGATATGTGTGGCCTTGACTTCGACGTGCCAGGGTTTGGGGGTGGTTCTGATGCCATTGGGAGCCTCTGAATGGTTTCTTGTAAAGAAGTTAACATGATAAAATTACAGAATTAGAAAACCTACTTTGGTTTGTGATGTGGAAAACGGATTGCAGCAGTGCTAAACTCAAGGTTAGTCAGTGAATTAAAAGTGCTTTTCCTGGGCACGAAATGATAGAGGCCTAAATAAAGTAAAGGGATGGAGCAGAGTGGATGGTGTGGAGGGCCTAGTGGAAGCGGGATTTGTAGCTCCTCCGATCCGCTACACGTCAGGTGTGGGGCAGACGTGTTTCATTGTGATACCTATCAGCATTCCAACTTTGGGAGAAGTTCATTAACCTTCTCTGAGTTCCTATTGCCCTTTACAGAGCGGAGTGTGGTAATGTATTTGTATGAGGTTGGCAAATTTCACAGGGTAGGCTTAAAGTAGTCATTGTTTTTGTCACCTAATTAGCTGGATTTTAAAAGCTGTACTCTTGCTTTAACAAAAAGAGCCAAATAATAACAACAAAAACTAGCATGAAGGAAATCATTTTAAAAACCAAAATAACCAGGGGCGCCTGGGTGGCTCAGTGGGTTAAAGCCTCTGCCTTCGGCTCAGGTCATGATCTCGGGGTCCTGGTATCGAGCCCCGCATCGGGCTCTCTGCTCAGTGGGGAGCCTGCTTCCCCCTCTCTCTGCCTGCCTCTCTGCCTACTTATGATCTCTCTGTCAAATAAATCAATAAAATCTTTAAAAAATAAAAACAACAAACCAAAATAACCAAAAAGCTAAAAAGCTGTGTCCTGGTGATTACAAAGTATAGTATTAGACGTCAGTATCTTTCCCCTGCTAAACCAAGAATGACTCTCCTGCTGATGCATCAAAGGCTTTATATTTTTGAAAAAGGATTCAATTATGTTTACTATGCTGTTTTATAGTTATAAAAATGTATATAAAATGTGTAAAAATGATATAAAAATGTTTAGAAAGATTTGAAAGGATATTCAGAGTCTTCTGCTTGACTCGGAGTTGTTTGGAAAATGCAATCAGCTGGAACTCGTTTCCTAAAGCCAGGACTATTCAGTGTCTTTGCTTTATACAAGAATGCAGAATAGTTTGAGGATGCTTTTAGTGTACGGATAATCTTTACCCATAGTATATTGAAGCAATAACTTTTCCCTCCAAAACAGTTGCTGATTTGTCCTAGAACCACCTGGGGAAAGTAAACTCTTTTTTTTTTTTTTTTAAGATTATTTATTTATTTGACAGAGAGATCACAAGCAGGTAGAGAGAGGGGGGGAAGCAGGCTCCACCACTGAGCGGAGAGCCCGATGCGGGGCTCGATCCCAGGACCCTGAGATCATGACCTGGGCGGAAGACAGAGGCTTTAACCCACTGAGCCACCCAGGCACCTCAGGAGAGTAAACTCTTAAGTAGCTTTCCATGTGCATGAATAGCAGGACTCTCATCCAAGTGAGTACAGAATTGAGGGCTGGTAAGTAGGCTATATTGTAGCAAGTGAGAAAGGAGAGGTATGGTCTGAATCACTGTTGGAGTGAATTGGGTGTTTAGCATCAGGGATAACTATTTAAATATGCCTGTCCTCATTACAGTTTTTGCTTCCCTTCCCCACCCTTCTTCCTTACTCACCAGCCACAATGAGTGCACAGGTCGTTGGACCCGGTGGAGTGTCCTGGGGGTGCAGGTGCGCAGTTTTTGCGGTATTGCAATGCCGGTATTAATGCTGCGTTATCCGGGTTCGGAGGCTGAATGATGACCACAGGATACCCCAACCAAAGACTAGCAGGCGAGGAACAGACTTGGGATTCCGTGGTGGCAGGCTGCCCATTTAATCACAGATTGCCAAGCATACTGTGTGCCATGTATTGTTCTAGTGTGTTCCAGCCCCAACTAATTTCATCTTCTCAGTGACCCTACGAGATAGATATTGTTACTACCTCCATCTTACAGATGAGGAAACCAGATTCCAGGGAGGCACCCTGGGAGGAGTGGGCTCACTCTCCGAGGGAGCCAGTGGTGAGCCCATGCCTTCTGGGCCAGGCACCTGTGTCCTTAGCCGTTGGACTTGGATCCTCCTGGGTGAGGGCTGGAGAGTACGAACAAATAGGCTTGTAGAAAAGGTACCTGATTTTTCTTAGCCCCTTATGACATTTTTGTGATCTACTTCTTCGTTTAGAGCAACATTGCCCACCCCTCCCATCACAGAATTTTTTTACCGTTTTGCTCTTGGGTTAAATGACAGAGCTCTTAGTTGTACTGAAAGAGGGGGTAAAAGAGATGGCTAGTGTTCTGTGCTAGTGCTGTCTTTGCTCTTTTTCCATTTCTGGAACTGCTGGAACTATATGGTTTAATATTTACTTCATCAGTTCCCAAGTGCTCGTAATTCAGAACCAAAGTGTGGCATCCTTTAAACTGGGATTATAAGCTGTGATTACAGAATGAACCACAGGGATTTGAATCAAATCATATCGTTGGACCATTCCTTTTTCCTACTTCCTGCTTTGAAGCCATAGGAATATGGTTGCTAATACTTAATTTCATTTGGTTTTGTGCTTTTCAGTGTTTTCTCAATTGTGTTAACTTTTGATATAAAAACAGAAATATTCTAAGTACTTCATTTGAAAATTGTATAAGGGCATCAGTAGCATTAGATTCATTTTATTGCTTCTGTTGAAATTTTTATATTTGATTTTTCTTTGATTTTCAGGGGATCGTTGTCCTACCTATTAGAAATTTTCTTTTAATAAATTACGGAATATCATTGAATACATCCCGAGTAGAATATGCTGTCTTAATCCCTGTAGTATTTTCATATATTATATTATATGTCATAGAGTTTCTAGATGTGGGAATTATCTTAAGAATGTTCTAAGGGGGGTGCATGGGTGGCTCAGTCCATTAAGCCTCGGCCTTCAGCTCAAGTCATGATTCTGGAGTCCTGGGATTAAGCACTGTATGGGGCTCCCTGCATAGAGGAGTCTGCTTCTCCCCCTGCTTGTGCTCTCTCTCTCTCTCGCTTAATCTCTCTCTCAAATAAATAAAATCTTAAAAAAAAAAAAAGAATGTTCTAAGGGTGCCTGACTGGCTTAGTCACTAGAAGATATGACTGTTGTGAGCCCAACATTTGGTGTAGAGATTGCTTAAAATAAAATCTTTAAAAAACCCCCCAAAAGCTCAAGAGTAAAGTAGAATCAGTTCTCTTTTTCTTCAAATATTGCCAAGTTGGATCTATGAAGAAGTAATGATGTTTTACTTAAAAGAGATTTGCTTTATATGAACAAAGAGTGAAGTATGTTTGGTAAAATAAAGTTTAATACTTATTTTACATTTTTATTAACATTTTATTAATTTTATTGATTTATTTACATTAATCAATTAATACTTAATTTATTAAGTATTAAAATACTTATTTTACATTTTTATTAATGTAATAATACTTATTACATTTTTACATTTTATTAACTTTGAATATCTGTTTTCTCTTACATTTTAATATAATGTAAACTTTTGGCCCTTCAATTTGAAAACTTATTATCGTATAAAGTTTGATCTTTTAACTGACTGCGCCACCTAGGCGCCCCTGATCTTTTAAACTAATGAAATATGCATTTAAAATTACAGTTAAGAGATGCCTGGCTGGCTTAGTTCCTTGGGCGTCTGCCTTCGGCTTGAGTCATGGTCCCAGGGTCCTAGGATCTAGCCCCACATTGGGCTCCCTACTCAGCTAGGAGCCTGCGTCTCCCTCTCCCTTGGCCTTCCCCCCTGCTTGTGCTCTCTCACTCTCTCTCAAACAAATAAATAAAACTTTTTTTTAAAATAAAATTACAGTTAAGGAGTACTATTTTTAAAGAATAGGCTCAAAAAAAGAAAAAAAAAAAAGAATGGGTTCTGTGAAACTTACTGTGTCTCAAACATTCCAAGTTGCAGGACGCAGTGAGAAAAGTGCCTGACTGAGGGTTGAGAGCCAGGGAAGTCGGTACGGGTTGGGTGTGGTTTTGCCCCGCAGCAGCAGCAGCAGCAGCAGAGTATTTCCTGAACGTGCTTTGTGATAAACCGAAGCAAAACCCAAGCCTAGCTGCTTCTCGAGCTCCTGCTCCGAACTACCGTGTGGCTCTTCCTTGCTGTGTATCACTTAGATGTGTGAATTTGAACAAGCCACTACATCTCCTTGGATAGAAGTTTATCCACTTCAAACACTGGTGCTCCAGAGATGAGCAGTTCTGTTGGCGCTCGTGTAGATCATTTAGGCACCAGACTTGTTTCTGTGGAAGCTGATGGGTAGTTGTTTATGCGTTCAACAAATAATGTGTTGATGTATCGCTTTGCTAAGCCCTGGGGGTTTCCTAGAGAGCAGCAGACCTAGTCATTGCTGTCACGGAGACTAAATGACAGGGCTGTCATAGTTGAAGGACAGAGTGTAATCTGGTCACACAGCAGTGACGCCTCACCTGGTACAGGACTGGAAAGGTTTTCTGGAGAAAGTGAGATTTCATGAAACTTGAAGCACATATCCTTGAGTTTAAGAGAAAATGGTAGTTTTTCTTTCTAGACCCCTACTTCCAGACTAAACTCACATTCCTCTTGCCTCTCTCTAAACTCTCCATTTGTTTATTGGTTCAGTCAGTCTTTCATTCAGCAGCAGCTGTTTCCCGAATGACAATGATGTGCCAGGCACTTCTAGGAATTTAAAATCTACCACTGAACCAGTTAGAGATTTTTGCTTTTACAGAGCTTATATTTTAATGCGGTAGGAAGATGCAGAGGGTAGACGATACTCCAAATAATAAGTAAATCATATACTCAGATTCTTCAAAATGCAGCCATAGTGAGGGCTCTTCTTTTTCTTGCTCTCAGGCTGAAGTGCAGCGCTACTCCACTCGATACTTGGCTCGCTGTTCAGGCCCCAACCCCCTACCCCCCCCCCCCCCATCTGGTCCACCACGCTTTCATTTGTCAGGTCTCTTTCACAGAAGCTGCATCTGAGAAGTTTCCTGGAGCTCTGTTTTGCAATTCGACATTCTCCCTTGTCACATGCCCTCTTCACTTACTCTGCGTAACATGCATCTTGGTAATGGTTTCTGAGCTGCTGTATAATCATTTAAGGGCCTACCCTGTCCACCAGACTGTAAATTACTTGAAGGCTGGGATGGTGCCTTTCTTGTTCCCTCCTGTCTTCGGGGCCTGGTATTGGCATATAGGCTGGGAGGATTATGGCATATTTCCTTCCCACCCCACCGGGCCTGGGGGTGGGAAGGAAAGTCAAGGTAGGAAGGGACTGGGGACGAGGCTGGTGGCACAGGCAGGCAGGATCTAGTACTGACACCAAGTCACCTTATAACCACTGGGGTGGCTACAGTAGCATATCATCAAATGCTGGCAAAGATTTGGAGAAATGAGAACCTTTATACACTCATAGGAATGTAAAATGGTGCAGCCACTTTGGAAAACAGTTTGGCAGTTCTTCAAAAGGTTAAATATAATGTTACTGTGTGACCCTGTGATCTCACTCACTTATATAGCCAAAATAGATATATATGTCCATTCAAAAATTTGTACACAAATGTTCAATGGAGCATTTTTCATAGTAGCCAAAAATTAAAAATAATCTACATGTCCATCAACTGATGAATGGATTAAAAAATGAGGTATATCCAAACCAAGGAATAATATTTAGCGATCAAAGGAATAATACTGATACATAGAAAAAAAACCCCACACAGGTGAGGTCATACTAACCATATTCTCCTACAACTTGCTTCCCCCACAGTGCTCACTATATTTGATGTATTCTCAGAGTATAGGAGTTCCCTTCCTAAACCCCAGCCCTCCTTCTCCAGCATAGAGCCAGGCATTTGGAACTCAGTGCTGAGTCCCGAAAGGTCCAGCTGGAACAGGCCATGCCCTCCACTGGACTTCATGCTGTCCTTTTCGGCCGCTTGTTTTTCATCTTCAGTTTTCACCTCATGGACTCGGTTTCTAGAACATATGAAATACCTTCTGAATTTGGGTTTTGTTCATGTTGTTCTTTCTGTTGAGACTTCTTTCACCCGAATCTTTCCTTGGCAGTGTTTGTTTTCTTCAGGCTTTCCATTTCCATTTTACTTTCAAAGGACTCTTTCATTTTTTTCTTTATTTAAAACAAATTCATTTAGTAATCTCTGTCCCCAGTGTGGGTCCTCAGAAGGACCCTTTCTGGACACTGTATCTGTATTTACAACATGTTCTCCGTGTCTGTCTCGCTCAGTCCCGGTTGTTTGCATGTAACATTTATTTCCATTCTCAGTTGATTTTTTTGCTCTCTTTTGGTTTCCCTTAAGAAGGCTGTAAGTTCCATGAATGCAAGAACTATTTCACGTAGTATTACATATGGCTCAACCTTATCTTTTTAAAGATTATGGCATATTCCATTTCATGTATGTATCCTTTTTGGTACAAGTCCCTTATTGAAGGCCTTTAAAGTTGTTTTTCTGATTTTCTTATCAAAACACCAGCAACAAATTAAAATTTATTTATTTATATATCTCTGTGTGCATGCATGTGCATATATCTATAGGAGAGCTTCTAAAAAATGAAGTTGCTGGGTTGAAAGATTTAGGTCTTCAAACTTTTGATAGATACTAACAATTCTTGTTCATATATTTCTTGTTTCATATATATATGTTTTCTTGTTTCATAACAATTCTTGTTTCATATATTCTTGTGGATTTCATTTTATGGAAACTTCTCGTTTAATCTTTTGTCCATTTTTTCCTGATAATTGTTGATCTTTTTCTTTTTGATTTAAGGCTTTTTATTAAAAAATGTTTTCCTGTCTGTAGTCTTCTAAGAAAGTTATACTGTGTGATGTCATTGCCATTGAATTGGGAACTATATAAGGCTTTTAATCTCTTTATATAGCCTGATAATAGCTAAATATGCTAAAAACATATTAGAGATGAGAGTATTTAATAGTTTCTTGTTGAGGGCGCCTGGGTGGCGCGGTTGGTTGAGCAACTGCCTTCGGCTCAGGTCATGATCCCGGAGTTCCGGAATTGAGTCCCACATCGGGCTCCCAGCTCCATGGGGAGTCCGCTTCTCACTCTGACCTTCTCCCTTCTCATGCTCTCTCTCACTCTCTCTTTCCAAATAAATAAATAAATAAATAAATAAATAAATAAAATCTTTTTAAAAAAACTTAGTTTCTTGTTGAAACTGATAATAGTGTTTAAGTGTCCAATATATAATATGTCCTGAATAGAATATCTTGGGATAAATGAGTGACAAAGGAAAAATTACTTTTTAAGGCAGTTTGATTTTACTTGGAAGTTCATTTAGTGAAATTTGCTTTTCATAGTAAGAAATACTTTTTTCTTCAGAGTTGCCAGATAAAAATATAGGTTGCCCAGTTAAACCTGAATTGTAAATAAAGTATTATTTTTTTAAAGTATGTCCCAGATATTGCATCATAGTAAGGAAATGTAATATATCAATTAGTTAAAAGACAAGGTTGTTTGGAGACAGTTTATAGAAGTGTTGGATTTGTGGTAGTCAAAAAAAATTTTTTAGAAGTTTTTAGAATTTTTTTGCTTTGTGTAAGTATCTATATGTCCACACATACATCCATAATGTGTATGTAATAAACAAATATAACTAATGAATTGTTTATTATCTTTTAATATTTGCCTGTTCTCTCAAGGTAACAGAATTTTGTGATAGCGGTTTATTTTCTCTCTGAATATACTTTGCAAATATACTATTACACATTTGAAAGAAAAGACATGTTAAAAGTTTCCTTCTAGGCTCTTATAATCCAGCCTCCATCAGCCAGCGCTCTTCCTGTATTTTGTTCGCGAGGCACTAATTGTCCGCATTTGGCAGGTTTAACACTTCCTGACAGAGAGGCTATTAAGGGGAAGTATTCTCCAATAACTGTCACTGGCTTGAACAAAGAACCTTCAAACTCAATGTGTGGAAACCACTAACATTCTTAAATGACCCTTTTCATGGATTTTTATCCCTTTAAGCTAAAATTTGGAGAATGTAGGGTCAGCGAAAACAGCAAGGTGTAATAAAGCAGTAAACCTTGATTTTTGGGAGAGTAGAGTGGGAGGTATAGATTTATCTCTGCCTTGAAAACAATTGTTATTTGGAAAATCTCATTAGCAGATGTGACTGCTTGGAGTAAAAAAAAAAAAGACTTAAAACTGATGTCGCTTTCAGGACCACTTTGAACTTAACAAGCACCTATTTGTGGAGCAGACTGGCTAATGAAAGGAAATTAAATTTTTCTGACAACTTCCCCTGCCAACCTCCTTATTCAGGGGATGTTATTAGGTACTGAAGACTTTTAGGGAAGATTTTTTTTTTTTTATTAGGCATAAATGAACCAGTTATAAACATCCCCCGCCCCTCCTTTGGGGGGAGGATTCTGACATGGTTACTCAACATTTTTAAATTACTAGCTTAAACGCTTACAAAATACGAGCCTTGCTTTAATGTTTTAAAGTTATTTTCCAAGAATTCAGACATTCTCGCTAGCTAATGGTTTCAAAACATTGTCATTTCTTGTGATTAGTTTACATCAATGAGTTGTAAAGAAAAAGCCACATTTACTAGGGAGGCTTGGGTTTAACACCTTCTGTTTAGCTTTTTCCTTATTGTTCCAGGGGGAAATGTATCAGGAGTGGCCTGTGCTTGTGTGTTAGGTGAGCGTTAATAATCAATGAAATGGTTTAGATTCGAGGGAACTTTTTCCTTCTCTCAGTTGTGTTGGTTGGTATTTATCAATAATTAATCCTTATATTCATTAGCTAACTCTTATCTTGTACTTCTTTGGAAGGCATTTGCTTTCCTTGGCTTTTTTGAAGCTTCCCCCTGCAAGGCAAGTTGGTTCATGGAATTTAAGGTTTTAAATTACGTAACAGGATTACCTAGTAAAGATAAAATATGTACCTGAGAAAAGGATGAAAATAAAAGGAAAAAGCAATGGAGATTTCTAAAGGAATTTGGGGGGGGGGGGACAATTGGCAATTCCTGTAGGTACTGGAAATTTACTTTTTATTTTCTAGAAAATCTTGAGCCTCTCCCAAACAATAGAGAATCAACTCCCCCTGCTGACAGATTCCAGGAAAACATGACATGTAAATATCAGAGGCAAAGAAACAAGTTGGCTGTAGACAAGCTTTAATGATCTGATTTATGATTCGGTATTGATTGTAAACATCTAAATTCTGCTGTTAAATTCCAGCAACTGCACCAGATCATTTGGCAATTCTGGTCGTGCTTCCTGCCAGCTCATTTCAAACTGCTTTGAGTTTCTTAATATAATAATGATGAGGTAGAATTTACATTCCACTTATGGTATTAATTTTACATTTCTCTGAATGAAAAGAGTTAGGAGGTTGTAAAATTGAACATTAAATGAATCAGAGGAGACAGTAGTGCAATATATGACTGCCCTAAAGACATTGTGCAGTGGCTGATGGGATTAATGTTGGGTCTCATTTCCTGCTTTTACAGGATGCAGATGAAGCTGTCAGAATTGCAAGGGAAATTGGTAAGTTCTTAAATTAACTTTGGTAGCATTTCTAGGTCTTTCAGCAGATACGGTTGAGTAAATATGCAATAAGTAACCCCATAGAGCAAATAATATTTTAATACTTTCAGGATTTTGATTACTTGTCCCTTTGGAAGAATGTATCAGCTGAATTACCACGTTCTGTTATGAAACATAAATCGAACTTTAAAGAGTAATTTGACTTTAATTATAGCTCTTTTGTAAGTTGAAATCACAGGGTAGGTGAAAGAAGGAATTGTCTTAACTTTTGAGCTTGGAAATAATGTAAATTTTATGCACTTAGTTGAATACAACTTGTTAAAGACATAGATGATTGAAATGAAGATTTCCTATTTGACAAGGCCCTTCAAGTTTCTACCTTTTCTTAAGATATTAAATATCAACTTTTAATAACCTTGCTAGGAAAGAGAATGTGAGAAATCAGAACTGAATATTATAAATTGGAGTAAAACGTAAACTGAAGGACATCTTAATGACTATTTTCTGGACTGTTTTAGGTACGGTTACACTGGGCAGGGCATATCAACTTTTTATTTTAAAAAATATTCCTATTGGTCGTGACAACACTTCTATTTTCAGTGTCTGCTAATTAAAAAATGTATGAGGGCATATTGTTATCAGGGATTAGACATACTATTAAATAAACTTTACAATTGTATTAATCAAATTAGTATTTGTATACATTTGACAGAACTTCGAAGGTATGTGAGAGAAAGCAGACAATGCTTGGCAGTTAGGAGATCTCAGCATCTTAGCATTCCTACTTGGGTAGGGCCAAACTTTTCAGCATCCCACATTAACATTTCTTTAGTCCTGTTTTCTCATTAAGATTGATGATTCAGAATTTTTTTTTTTCACTGGAAGAACATTTGAGTTGGCAAAATTTACATAGTGTGTGTGTGTGTACGTGTACACGTCTTATTTCTGAAAATAACCAATTGAGTTAGTAAATAACGTTCTTTACTAGGCTCAGGCTAGCTTAACAGTTCTCCAGTGATCTGGAAAATTGTTTAGTTCCTTGGGTCCCTGTTTCTAGTTGGGTCTGGCTAAATTATTTTGATTTGACTCATGGTTAAGTGTATTTTGTTTATTTGTTTTGCAAACATTACTGCTAGTGATGTAGATTTGGACTTAAGACCAGGTCTTAGAAAATCTTATTTTATCTGACTACAACATCTCTTTTTTAATCATTCCTTCAGACATATCAACATTTTCAAAAAGCATTTCAGTACTTCTCAGGAAAATTTGCTAGATTGCTGAATAAGTTGGACTACATGGAACTGATTTGTGGTTTATTCTTTGAGAAAATCAAAAGCATCTCCTTGAGGTTTGAAATCACTGGCATTCCTCACCGCCTCAGAGGCATGCATGGAGCCTACCTGCTGGCTTTTGAGGACACTTTTTTCTAAAGTAATTTCATTTTGTTCTATTGTATACTCTTAGATTTAAAAAGACGTCTTTCTGTTTTTAGTTCAGATAGTATTATTAATTCAATAATACTATTAGCACAGTACTATCTACATAAAAAGGACAGAATGTTTGCAAGAATTTGAGAAACGAAATGGATTAGAAGAAAATCATGAATTATGTTGGCATGCCATATTTCTAATTATGACTCTTCAACTCTTGAGCATTTCCTTTGTATAAATGGCAGGCTGCAGATTGCTTGCTTTCAGGTCTTGTCTTTTACCTTTTTTTTTTTTTAAGAATAATCTGTGACCTTTAAAATAATCAGTTAATCATAATGGGACTCTGAATGGTTCTCATTGCTTGGCTTTCCTCCCTTAATATTTTAATGCTCTCCTTTACTCTCCTTTGAGCTTACTCCTGAGGTTACCTAATTCCATCTCAGGCTCTTTTCTTTATATTGAGGCATAACCTTTATGACTCCTTCCTCTTTCCTATCTTCTAATTCTTCTCCAATTATGCCTTCTCATTTGTGAAATAAATGATCGTAATCATGGCTGTTAAGTGTCAGAGTGCTAGTGTTTTGCTTATGCTGAAAGAAAGGGAAGCCATAAAACTTGAGGTGAAATAAAACATAATAAAGAACCAGGGTCATCAGCTTTATAAAGCATTTGGAATTTCCCTGAAAACCTTTCTGAATCACCGTGGAAACCTCCCATAAAAGCTTTTCCCTCAAGTGCCAGGTTCTAAAATAAATGAAATTACATATTATTAGTCTCTTGGTATTCTATTTTGTTTGGTAATTCATCAGTTTTGTTTTCTACTAATTTTATTGAGATCTATCACATTTTAACTACAGTATGATTTTGATGGGCCTTTCTGAATTCATCTAAGAGTTGAATTAAACATTAACTCCAAGGAAAATATGCTCCTAGTTCTAAACAACTGAATTATAATCAAACCTTTGAACCTGTCCACTTATAGGTAGCAGATTGTCCTTGTCATATATACCTATTCATAGATTTCTCTGCTTTATATCTTTCTGTGTTACATGGAGAAAATAAATTGATCGTCTTTTCTGTGGTTTGCTCCTCTTTTGTGTCTTTACTTCTCTTTTGGAAACAGGAATCTATGAGGCCAAAGGAGGAGCTAAGTGCCTTGAGCATTGATGAATTAGGTGTCTTTTACATAATAGTAGCTGTTGTTTGTGGAGCATTTTTTCCCTGTAGCAGGCACTTTGTGAAGGTTATTTCTAATGCTAATTTTTGGGTTAATTATTTTTATTTACATTTAAGAAACTAAGGATTAGAAATGGTAAGTAATTTGCTCAAGGTCACAGACCTACTGAGTGGTGGGCCTCCTTTAAATTTAGGTTCATTTAGGGCCAACGACTATTGATTTTTCATTATACTTTTGCAAAACTAATGGGCTTAGAGGATGAGAGCTAAAATTTGAGTCACCACTTTGTGTAAGATACTATAAGGCACTTAACGATGTTATATGTGGAATTTAAGAAACAGCCTCTTAGCACTGATAGGGTGAGAGACCATCAAGGCTTACTTAATATGTTACCTTTGCCTGCTTGTTTTTTGGTCTTGTCTCTCTCATTCTCGCTCCTGATTTTTTCCTTTGACTTCTCTAAGTTTAGAGATACAGGGCTATTGATCCGCAGTTTATCTTTAACCTCAGAGATAGACAACAGTAATCATTGAGCTTGATTTGCATTAAAGTTTGATCTTTTTACTCGATCAAAGGTCCTCAATACAATCAAACCCAATTGATTGTAAAAAAAGAAATTGTAGATCTAAAACCTGTCCTTTAACCACTTCCGGATTATTCGGAGTCTTTTCTTTTGTCCGGCTTACTCGAAATCACAAATCGTGCCTGATTTAAATAAAAATTTTTTTGATCCTCAGATTCACTTTACTCTAAGCCTGCTTCACCCATAGTTTTTACGTCTCTCAAATGTCACTCCATTTACTCAGTGGCTAAAGCTAAAACCCAAGATCTATCCTGGTGTTGTTGCCCTGTCATCCTATTGTCAATATATCAATAGATACTGTCAATCCTTCATTCAAAATAACCTCCCATATTCATTACTCACTATCTTTACTACTAGTACTCTTTCCCAAGCTACCATTGTCCTTGCAGGGACTATGACAATAGTTTCTCTACTTCTTTTCTTAAACACTTCAAAGTCATTCTTCACATACTGTCAGTGTGATATTTTAAAACTCTAAGTAATAAGAACACACCCCATCTCATCCTATACCATATCTGCTTTAAACCCTCTAATGGCTTTTCTTGTATTTAGATACAATCAAAATTCCTTCCCCTGACTGCAACTCCAAATGATCTGGCACCTGCCTTTCTCTCCAATCTCATTTTATACTACTCCTTTCATTGCCTTCTGTGCTTTAGTTACACTGCCTTCCTTGAATACACCAAACTTCAGAGTCTTAGAATAAGGTTTTTTGTGCGTATGTTGCGGGGGCTGTCTTGCATACTCTAGCTGGTATTTTCACACAGATGACACCTTGTAGCTTTTCATATATTGGCCTACACTGCTATTTCTTCAAAAGAAGACACTCTCATATTGCTACTCAGTCATTCTACTTATAACCGTATTTTTCATCTCTGCATAGATGTTTTTCTTAACTTTTTCCTCTCTTATTTTGAAAAATTTCAATCATACAACATTTTGAAAGAATTTTACAGTGTGTACCTATATTCCCATCACCAGGATTCCACTATAATTTTTTTATAGATTTGCTTTATCACTTATCTATCCATTTGTTAATCCATCTGGATTTTGTTGCATTTCAGAGTTTAACTGCAGACAATTACAGACTATAATTACAAATATGTATCCCACAAAATATATATTTAACAATTCAGTGTAATAGAATTATTTGCATACATATGTGTATCCTAAAAATCTCACTGGGGTATTGGACATGAACCGTCACCCCAGAGAGTTCCCTCAGGCTCCTTCCAAGTCAGTCCACGCCGTCTTCCCCAGCCCCAGAGTCAGCTAGTTCTAAATTATTGTACTAAAGATTCAATTTTTTAAAAATTGAGATGGAATTTCAATACTATAAAATTCAACATGTGCAATTCAGTGGTTTTTTTGGGGGTATATTAACAATGTTATGCACCCATCACCACTGTCTAATTCCAGTAAATTTTTATTACCTCCAAAAGAATCTCTATACTCATAGTATTCACTCCTTCTGTCTTCCAGTCCTTGGCAACCACTAACTTACTTTCTGCCCCTGTGGGGATTTACCTGTTCTGAATGTTTCATAAAAATGGCACTTTTTGTGTCTGGCTTCTTGCAGTTAGAGTTGTTATCAAAGTTCATCCATGTTTTACCGTGTATCAGGGCTTCCTTCCTTTTTATGACTGAGTCATATTCTATTGCATGTGATGAATACCACTTCGTGTTTATCCACACACCTGTGGGTGAACAGTTGGGTCATTTCCTCCTTTGACTGTTGCACATAGTACTGCTTTGAACATACATCTACATGTATTTGGGTACCAGTCTTTAATTCCTTGGGGTGTATACCTAGTTGTGGAATTGCTGGCTTGTATGGTAATTCCATATTTAACTTTTTTTTAAAAGATTTTATTTATTTGACACAGAGAGAGAGATCACAAGTAGGCAGAGAGGCAGGCAGAGAGAGAGGGAGAAGCAGGCTCCCTGCTGAGCAGAGGGCCCGATGCGGGGCTCCATCCCAGGACCCTGAGATCATGACCCGAGCCGAAGGCAGAGGCTTTAACCCACTGAAACGCTCAGGCACCCCATGTTTAACTTTTGGAGGAACTGCCAAACTGTTCTCCACAGTGGCTGGACCATTTACATTCCTAACAGCCATGTTCCTGTTTCTTCACATCTTCGCCAGCATTTGTTATGTTCAGGGTTGTTTGTTTGTTTGTTTGTTTTTTAAATATGGCCATCCCAGTGTGTGTGAAATGATATCTCACTATGCCAGATATTGACAGAATGGATAAAAAACACAATCCAACTATATGCTGTTGACAAGAAACTCACTTATATCCAGAGATAGAAATGGATAGAAAGTGAAAAGATGGAAGAAGATATCCCATGCAAATAGTAACCAAAAAAGAACTGGGGTGGCTATATTAATACCATACAGAATAGACTGAGTCTAGAACTATTGCAAGAGATAGACGTTATGTACTGGTTATTGTGGACATATGTGCACCAAACAGCAAAGATTCCAAAATATATGAAGTAAACATTACAGAATTGAAAGGAGAAATAGTCCTACAACAATAGTTGGAGACTGCAATACCACACTTTAAGTAGTGGACAGAACATCTGCAGAGAGGATCAGTAAAGAAATAGAGATCTTGAACAACACTATAAACCAATTAGACCTAATATATAGAACACTCTGCCCAACAATAGAAGAATACACATTTTTCTCAAGTATCTAATTATTAAAAGGAAGAGTGACCAACTGAATGATTGAGTTATAAAGAGTTTTTAAGGGAAGGGGAAAAAATAATCTAAAACTGCAATAGGTATCTCATAAAGTGTGTTCCTTGTCTTACAGTGTTCCCAGGACTTAGTTCAAAATGGAACTATCTCCCTGCCCCTTTCATGGAATTGTCTTGATGAATTGCTTTTCTCTTAAAATCACATGAGATTCCTTGCATTAAACAGATTCTATTTGTCTTTGCACATGGTTGTTTTATGTTCATTTAGTTACTGTTTTGTAGATAGTTGACCATGTGGGTTAGTTTCCTTTATATTTCTAATACTTAAGACAATGCTTATCACAGAGTATATATTCAGCAAGTGGTTATTCAGTGAATGAATCCAAACAAATGTGTATATCAGTATACAAATGAATTAAATAATCACACATTAAAATTTTTTTCCACAGTATTATAGATCATAATTATAGATCATAATTTGACAGTAATTTTCTTTTTTTGTTTTAAAGATTTTATTTATTTATTTGAGAGAGAGAGAGAAAGCATGAGAAGGGAGAAGGTCAGAGGTCAGAGGGAGAAGCGGACTCCCCATGGAGCTGGGAGCCCGATATGGGACTTGATCTCCGGTCTCCGGGATCATGACCTGAGCCGAAGGCAGTCACTTAACCAACTGAGCCACCCAAGCACCCTTGACAGTAATTTTCTTATTCCTTTCCCCTTAATTTTCATTTTTGTAACGGAGATACCTGGGAAAACAGGAATATTAAGTAAATTATGATAAACTCTCAACAAATAGATAATTAAAAAATAAACTAAGATTATTCAAGTAAATTTAGAATGTGCTTGTTAACAACTACTACTCAGCAATTCTTTTAGGTTGTTCTTGGATTCATTAGGCTGGGCTGATGGAAGCTTTTAGGAATTTAAGATTCAGATGCATGAGATTATGTGACTGAATCTTGCTGCCTTCTTACTTATCTCTCATGGTGACATCTTACAGTTTTTGCAAGATAGGCTCTCCTATGAATTTCCTTTTCTTCCTCCCTCCTTCCCTCCCTATACTCAATGTGGGGCTCAAACCTAAAATCCAGAGATCAAGAGTCTTATGTTCTAGTGACTGACCCAGCCAGGTGCCCCCTTCCATTTGTTTCTTTTTGATACTAGTCTTCAGACTGCCTTGGCCTCTGTCTCTGATGAGTGTGTAGGGGCTCTGGTCATCCTTTCTTCTCTGCCTTGGCTGTTTTCCTTTGTTTGTTGTTCCTACCTTCCTTTTGACATGTCATCACATTAAAAAAGTTCCTCATATTTTTTTATAAATAAGAACAAATTGTTCATACTTAAGAGGGATAAAAATACTTGGCTAAGCCACCAAATCTTTTATTTCCTCTATTTCATGCTGCTTAGGAAATTTTTCACATGTGGTATATGGCTGTGTGGTTGAAGATACATTGAAGAAACCTTTGAAAAATATTATAATTTAGACCTTCTTCACAATATCACATCGTGTTAATTTATTTTCCAGTTTGGTCCTCAGTGAAGATATGTTTCATGTACTAAGGAGATTTAATTAGTGCCTGAGGAAAAGTTATGTTGAAAAGAATAGTGTTTAAGTATTCTTTGTGAAATCCATTAAAAAGTGAGGCTTTTTACTTTGCTGTTTTCCCATTGATGAAAGAATGTGGTCATTTGAGGTCAGGATGATAATCCCTGGGAGATGAGAACATGAGTTCTGTATCCCTGCTCTTTTTTTCCCCCCACTGTCACTTAGGGTACTTATTTATATTTTCTTTTATTACTCTAGCATACATGTTCTGGGTTTAAGCATGATTTTACAACTTCTTGCTCTGTATTTTTACCATATTTGTTTCCACTGCCTTTTTGTTTTTCTCAGTCCTTAATCACCTTTCTTTTGTTTTATTGTTCTTTCTTGCATTCCTTTTCTTTTTCTATTCTATTGCAAAAGGATCTGCATAATGTTTTGACGATAATGTGAAAACATGGGAGCCTTTGGGTTTTGTTGGGAAACTTCCTGTCTGTTGGGAAGCTTCCCTTTTGCTCTAATTTATTAATACATTGAAATGTGCTTGATTTCTGTTCCCTGGAGCAGAGTTAGGGATCTAATTTTTACTTGCCTGAGTAGAGGGAAATAGGCAGACAAGATCAGTTTTTCTGGAAAGAGTAATTGCTTTTCTTTGCCAAATCAAAACAAGTAAAGTTATATATTGGTTTACTTTAGCTTATAACATGTCTTGATTATATCTTTATGTGTACAATATTGGTTCATTCTTTCTTAAGCTAAATATATTTATATGGTTATTTTTTTATGTGTGTGGATGGCCAACCTAGGAGAGGCAAAATACCCTGTGCCCTCTCACACTTTTTTATTTTCCAGTGGAAAAAATAGTGTTAATAAGGATCACCTGCCAGTATCTTTTTTGGATATTATATATATGCTATATCTGTAGTATTAGCAGAAATATGTATAATTTATAGTTGGACTGCAATACATATCATGTTTACATTCTAGTTACTGGATGATTGTAGATCCCAGGTAATATTAACACATATGTGTATCACCTTAGTCTGAAATATGTGAACCCAAAGTGTACAGCAAAACTAAGTTGATAATGTTAAAACTAACTATAACTACTTTGTAATTAAAAGATAACAAGAATATCAGTAGAAGGTTATAACCAAATATATGCAACCTGGGTAATGTATTGATAATGGTATTTATTTCCCCAAATTGCTTGAATTTAAACTATCTCTTTGTGTATACGATAGGAACTTTTCCATGTAGCCAAGTGTTGTATGGCAGTCACATTTCCTAGTGTATTCTGAATTGTATTTCCTTGGAAACTGTGGTAATATGCTAATTTTTGTTTGAGTCCGTGCAGTTGTCATTAGTTCATGGAGAGCTCTAGTATTGCACATTTGCATTGCTCTTTCCTTGTGATCTTAAGCAACAAAGACTTTTTCTTCTTCCTTTGTGTTCGCTTCCCATCGGTCACGTTGTGGGGTAGGAAGGATTTCTGTTCTGTTGCCAGCCTCATGCAGAGAATAAGGCTGATGGAATTTCTACCATCTGCAGTGTCATGGAGCACAGAGGCAGGAAGTAGAGAGGGCTAAATTGTGATATCAGCAGTGAAGCTTTTCCCATGATTCAGTGTTCACTGTTATATTTCATTATATGGTTTCACTATTTGTTCATGATAGTCATCATCTCCCAAATCGTGAATTCGTCAACTTCTCTCCATTTCTTGCTGTTCTCTCTCTGTTTCAGCTGATCACTGTATAGCCTTTCAAGTGTTTTCCTCTGTCACAGGTGGGATTCCTTTGGAAACAGGTTCTGGAAGTTTACTGGGGGGAAATACTCTTGGGACCAGCATGTGTGAGGGAGTGAAAGAAACGGAATTGAAGGGGAAGCTAAATTGAGTTGAGATGCGGACTCAACAAAGGCTATAGCTGATCTACAGAGAGCTCTGGTCTTTCATAGTTGTTTCAGATTGGGGCCATGGGATTGAGCCTTTCTTTGTACACCCACATCGGTTTACCACTGGTTGTGGGCTGCCCCTAAGAAGGGGCAAGACTTTAGGCACAAAGTTGAGGATCTATCAGCTGTTGTTTGCCAACAAGACTTTCAGGAGCTGGGGAATGGCCTAAAGTGGTGATCTGAATAGAGATCCCTACTTCACAATTTTGATATGTATTTTTCATGATTGCTCATTTCTGAGTACTTTCAGATTTTTCTCCCTCCCTCCTTCCCTCCCTCCCTTCCTTTCTTCCTTTTCAGATTTTATTTTTAAGTAATCTCTACACCCAATATGGGGCTCAAACCCACAACCCTGAGATCAAGAGTCTCATGATCTACATCTGAGCCAACCAGCACCCCAGATTTCTTTTAGAATTTTTGACTTGTATTTCTTAGGAATGTATTTTAAAATAACTGAAAATTTTTTACTTCTTATTTTATTAATTTCTAAATTTCTTTCTGATCAGTGAATACGTTCTTTTTTAGAATCTTTCTGATTTGATGAGAATTATTTTATGGCCAAGGCGTAAGTCACTTTTCATCTTACATGTGTACCTGAAAAGAATGTATATTCTCAAATTATTATATACTATGTTTTATAAATAACCAATAGGTCAGAACTACCTATTATGATGTTTAAACCAGCTTATTTTGGTCTTTTGCTTGTATGTTCCTACAACTTTCAATCAACCAGTGAACCATTATTTTAGGTGGATATCTTGTAAGTATATGGACTGGCGTTTTGTTCTGTTTCTATTCAGAGTGGCAGTGTCTCTTAACCAGAGAGTCTTGTCCATGTACATTTATTGTATTTACTACTATATTTTGATTGACTGACTTTTAAAAAAGATTTTATTTATTTGACAGAGGGAGAGAGATCACAAGTAGGCAGAGGCAGGCAGTGAGAGAGGGGGAAGCAGGCTCCCACCTGAGCAGAGAGCCTGATGTGGGGCTGGATCCCAGGACCCTGAGATCATGACCTGAGCCAGAGGCAGAGATTTTAACCCAATGAGTCACTCAGGCACCCCTATTTTGATTTATTTATATTGTCTGCTTTTTATTTTTGTTCCTCTTCTGGATTCTGTTTTCTCTCCTTTCTTGACTTCTTTTTGATTATGATGATGACTTAAAAAGTCTCTCTTGTTCTGTTTTTTTCCATTTTCCCCTACACCCCTCTCCACTGTGATAGAAATTTTATACTCTTGAGAGTATAAATTTGAGAGTAAGTAAAGATTTGAGAGTATGTTTCTATTCTCCTAGAGTTTACTATAGAGATTTCAGCTTTGGAGATATTCTTTTAGGTGTCCCTCATTCTTTTATACTAAACTTTATAAAACATTCACTTATCTTAAATTTCAGTCTAAAGTTTATTCTCCTACCAAAGAAATACTTCAATGTTGTTTACCCTTTATATGCTATTTTATATTTTATTTCCTTTTTATTTACTTCACTAATAAGACATTATAGGGTATGATCATCCACTGTTCGTTTAACTTTATCCAAATGCTTATTTTCTTTGCTCATTGTTCCTTTCCTCCCTGATTCTGTTTTTCCTGGAATTTACTCTTTAGAAGTTAGTATGGCTAGTTAACTCAGTTTTTGTTTGCATGAACTGACTATTTTTCATTCTTGAAAAATAGTTTTGCTGAATATGCAAATCTAGATTGATAGTAGTTCTCTATCAGCAAAGTGCTAGAATGTTTGTACTCTTACATAGCTTTCGAACAGATAGCTCTAATTTTTGATACTTTGTAGGCACTCTCCTTTCTGCTTCATAAACCATTTTTATTTATGTACACTTTATAAAGAATAAAATCTAGCTATTTTAAGTATAGAGTTTAGTGAATTTTGGTAAATGTAATCACAATTAAGATATAGAACATTTTTACCCTGTTTGAAAATATCCCTTCTCCCATTTTACATTACCACCAGCAACGTTTGAGTGTTCCCGTTTTTCCAACAAAGCACTTAACATTACTTTTCTTTTTGGTTTCAGTTATTCTAATGGATGTGTAGTTTAATTTTATTGTGATTTAAAATTGTTTCCTTAATACCAAGTACTGTTGAGCATATTTTCACATGCTTAATGCTATCACATTCATTAATCTTTTGTAAACTGTCTTTTGAAATTTTTACCCCCTTAAATGATTGATAGACTCAATTATATTTTTTTAGCACAGTTTTAGATTTACTGAATAATTAGCTAAGTAAATGGAGTTCCATAATACCCCTAACCAGAGACCTCTGCAGCTTTCCCAGTGTTAACACTTGGTGTTAGTGTGACACATTTGTTACAATTAATAAACCAACATTGATACATTATTAACTATAGTCCACAGTTTACATTAAGTTTACCTGTTTGTATTGTATGGTTCTGTGTGTTTTGACAAATGCATAATGACATGTACCTACCATTATAGTTTCATACAAACTAGTTTACCCTGTGCGTCACCTTTTCAACCCTCCTTTCACTACCCCCCCCACAACCCTTGGCTCACACAGCTTACTGTACTCTATGCTTTTGCCTTTTCCAGAATGTCATATAGTTGGAATCATATAGTACATAGTCTTTTCACAAGGGCTTTTTTCACTTAGCTGTATGCATTTAAAAATTCCTTCATGTCAGGGTGCCTGGGTGGCTCAGTTGTTGAGCGTCTGCCTTCGGCTTGGGTCATGGTCCCGGGGTCCTGGGATTGAGCCCCGCATCGGGCCCTCCCCTGCTTGTGTTCCCTGTCTCACTGTCTCTCTCTCTCTCTCTCTCTGTCAAATAAATAAATAAAATCTTAAAAAAAAATTCCTTCATGTCTTTTTGTGGCTTGATAGCTCATTTTTAAAAATTGTTGAATAATATTCCATTGGATGAATACAAGATTGTTTCTCCATTTACCTTTTGAAAGATACATTGCTTGTTTCTGGTTCTTGGCAGTCATTAACAAAATTGCTGTACACATTTTTGTGTATAGGTTTTGGGTGACATAAATTTTCAACTCAGTTTGGTAAATAGGAGTATGACTGTTGAGGCCTAGAGTAAGATTATTTTGCATTTCCCCTGGTGGTGAATAAGTGTTCCCGGTGCTATCCTATTGCTCTGCATCCTCGATAGCTTTTGGTATTTTGAGTATTTGGGGATATTAGCCATTCTAATAAGCACATAGTAGTATTTTGTTTTAATTTGCACTTCCCTGAAGACAAAGATGTTGAGCATCTCTTCATATGTGTATTTGCCATCTTGTATCTTCTATATAGAGGTGTCTCTTCAAATCTTCTACTGATTTTTTAATTGGGTTTTCCTATTGTTGAGTTTTAAGAGCTCTATTTTAGATACAGTTCTTTATTAGGTATGTATTTTGCAAAAGTTTTTTCCTACTTTGTGACTTGGGCCTAAATTCTCGAGTGTTTTGTTTTTGATTTGACAGAGAAATGTTTAATTTTAATAAAGCTCAATCATCAATGTTTTTCTTTTATGGGCCGTGCTTTTGGTATTGTATCTAAAAACTAATTGTCAAACCCAAGGTCATCTAAATTTTCTCCTATGCATCTTCTAGAACTCTTTCTGTTTTTATATTCAGATCTTACGTCCACTGAGTTAACTTTTAAAGATTGTGTGTAGATTCACTTTTTTTGTGTATAAACGCCCAGTTCTAGCACCATTTGTTGAAGAGACCATCCTTTCTCTGTTGAATTGCTTTTGCTTCTTTGTCAGAGATCAGTTGACTATATTTGTGTGTGTCTATTTTTAGTCCCTCTATTTTATTCCATTAATTTGTGTGTTCTTTTACCAATACCTTGCTGATTGTAGCTTTATCATAAGTCTTAGAGTAGGATAATACCAACCTTTTGAAATAGTTACTCTCCTCTAACATTAGCTATTCTGGGTCTTTTACTTTTCTATATAAATGTTAAAATTAGTTTGTTGATAGCCATAAAATAACTTCCTGGGATTTTTGATTGGGATTGAATTGCATCTATAGATCAGGTTGAGGAGAACTGTTATCCTACACATGGATATTTCTCCATTTATTTAGATCTTCCTTAATTTCATTTGAATTTCATAGTTTTCTTCATGTAGGTTCCATACATATTTTGTTAGATTTATGCCTGAGTTTTTTGTTTTTGTTTTTTTTGGGGGGGTGTGAATAGGTGTTAATGTAAATGGTATTGGTTTTTAATTTTAAAGTTGAAGTTCTCGTTGTTGGTATATAGGAATACAATCACCTTTTGTGCGTTGACCTTGTATCCTGCAACCTTATTATAATCCACTTATAATGGATGTTTTTGGTGTTGGTGATGGTTGGTTCTTTGAAGTTTTCATTATAGAAATCATATTTCCTCCTAATGAAGGGTTTTATTTTTCCCTATGTGTTTATCTGTTTCTTGTCTTATTACAGAAAATAGAACTTGTATAAAATAGGAGTGGCAAGAGGGGACATCCTTACCTTGTTCCTAATCTTAGGGGGAAAGCATCTAGGTTCTCACCATTAAGTATAATGTTAGGTATAGGCTTTTTGTAGATGTTCTTTATGAAGTTTAACAACTTTTCTTCTATTCATAGTTTGCTGAACTCAGTGGGTGTTGGATTTTTCAAATGCTTTTTCTCCATCTGCTGATATGGTCATGTCTTATTTTTTCTTCTTTAGCTTGTTGATGTGATGGATTACATTAACTGCTTTTTGAGTGTTGAACTAACCTTGCATACTGGGAATAAATCCCAGTTGGTCATGGTATAATTCTTTTTCTACATTGTTGGATTTTTTCCCTTTCAGTTATTTTTATACCTAGGAATCCAAATTTTAAGTTTATGTTTTCTATTTCTCTCACCATCATCATTTTCTCTTTATTAGAGAAAAATTTTGATTTATTTATTTGAGAGAGAAAGAGAGAGAGAGAGAGAGAGAGCAATAGGAAGGGGATGGGCAAAGGGAGAGGGAGAGAGAATCCTGAAGCCGACTCCCTGCTGAACATGGATTGTACTGTGGGGCTTAATTCTAGAACCCTGAGATCATGACCTGAGTTGAAATCAGGAGTCAGCCACTTTTCCGACTGAGCCACCCAAGCACTCCAGAAATAGTTTTTTTTCTTGAAGTATAGTTGATAATTTTTTTGAAATCCTTTCCCATACTTACAGTGTTTGTAATAGCTGTAATTTATAATAGGTCTTTTAAGGGTCTTTGTTTCTGGGTTTGTTTCTGTTGACTGTTTTCTTCCTGAGGCCGATTACATTTTTACTTCTCTTGACATGTCTCTCTCTAAAGTAATTGCTGTGCCCAATGTGGGGCCCAGACTCATGATCCTGAGGTCAAGAAATCACATGCTCTATGGGCTGAGCCAGGCAGGCATCCCTCTTCACATGTCTCTTTTTCTTTTCTTTTCTTTTAAAAGATTTATTGATTTATTTGAGAGAGAGTGAGCATGCGTGAGAATGAGCACCGTGGTGGGGAGGGTAGGGGAAGAAAGGCAGGGGGAGAGGGAAAGAGTCTTAAGCAGGCTCCCCCTGGAACCTAAGGTAGGGCTCCATCTCACCACCCTCAGATCATGACCTGAACTGAAATCGAGAGTCATTGCTTAACTGCACCACCTAGGCATCCCCTAATCAAAATCCAATTTTGATTGGATTGTAAACATTGTGAATGTTATATTTTGTGTTTGGGTTTTGTCATCTTTGAGTAAAAGGTGTTAAGCTTTATTTTGTTTAATATGTTAGTTAATTGATATTCATAATAATATGGTTTTTTTTTAAGTTTTTTTTTTTTTTTTTTTTTTTTTTTAGATTTTGTTTATTTATTTGACAGAGTGAGAGAGATCACAAGTAGGCAGAGAGGCCGGCAGGCAGAGAGAGAGGGGGAAGCAGGCTCCCTGCTGAGCAGAGAGCCTGATGTGGGGCTCGATCCCAGGACCCTGAGATCATGACCTGAGCCCAAGGCAGAGACCTTAAGCCACTGAGCCACCCTGGTGCCCCATAATAATATGTTTTAGGCTTTTCCTTTTTCTTTCTTTCTTTCTTTCTTTCTTTCTTTCTTTCTTTCTTTCTTTCTTTCTTTCTTTCTTTTCTCCTATATATAATTTCTATTTCATTAAACATCTATGCTTTCTTGGTACAATGTAAACTCTTAATGTTTTAGGCAATAGAGAGAGAGGTGATCTTATGTGTATATATATATTTGAAGAATTCCAGTGACTGCTGTATTGTTTGAGGGGACAACTGTAGTGATAGGGAGTTGTGTTTGGAGGCTACTACAGGCGTCCCGTGAAGAGGTAGGTGATGGTAGTTTGTATAAGTGTGTTGGTCATGGAGATAAAGAATAGTGAAGAAATTAGATTTTTTAAAAAAGACTTTATAACTTGCATACTATCCAACAGTTATAGTCCTAGACATGTAATCTAGGAACTCTTACACAGGGTTCCAAGCAACACATTCAGAAATACTCATGGGAGCATTGTATGTACAAATCTGAATATCTGTTCATAGTAGAATAGATAATACTTCAGTTTGTTTATACAGTGACATATATTACAGTAGTAAAAATAAATGATTTGCAACTACTGAAATTATAAATTAATACATTTATTTAGTAAGTACCATTTCTATTCTCTTCTCCAGGTACTCTTAGCTATTGGAGAAACAACAGTGAGGAGAGGCAAAAAGTTGTCATCATTTTTTAAAACTCATTTTGCTAAAAATTATATAAAGCAAGAATCATTCATGTTTATTATTACTGTTGGGTGAAATATTGTTTATGCACAGGATATTCAGTTTCCAAGTGTTGATCTATAGATTATTTGCTATTATAAACAGAAAGTGGCATATTTTTCATGAGGAAATTTAATGGGCACCATTTTTTTTTCAAACTTTTTTTTTTTTAAGATTTTATTTATTTATTTGAGAGACAGAGAAAGTGAGAGAGAGCATGAGAGGAAAGAAGGTTAGAGGAAGAAGCAGACTCCCCGTGTAGCCGGGAGCCCGATGTGGGACTCGATCCCGGAACTCAAGGATCATGACCCTAGCCGAAGGCAGTCACTCAACCAACTGAGCCACCCAGGCGCCCCAATGGGCACCATCTTAATCAAGTAATCAAATGTCATCAGGAAATAGATGGACTTTTTTTTCTTTTTCCTTTTTTTGTTTTCTGGTGTCGTAAGAATTAGGGTACCATATCAGTTATGTAGTATTTAATTTTTTTATTCTGAATCTAATAACAAGGAAGCAATTAGGAAATTCAAATTGTGGGATATTGTTTGCAATAGTCACCTTGGATTTTTCAAAAATATCACTTTTGAGAGAGGGAGAGTGAGCATGCGTGAGAGTGAGGGGTGGCTCAATGGGTGGCTCAGTGGGTTAAAGCCTCTGCCTTCGGCTCAGGTCGTGATCTCAAGGTCCTGGGATTGAGCCCCACATCAGGCTCTCTCTGCTCAGCAGGGAGCCTCCTTCCCCTTCTCTCTCTGCCTGCCTCTCTGCCTACTTGTGATCTCTCTCTGTCAAATAAATCTTTTTTTTTTTTTT
>CM052810.1:9277182-9312279 GCA_028533885.1 Nasua narica | reverse complement strand
TCTCTCTTCTGAGATTCTGTTATCAGATCCTGTTCTGTCCATCTGGAGGACTGTCCTACTCTCTAGAATAGCTTTCATTTTCTTTTAACCTGGAACCTTTCTTTTGGGAAATAAAGGCCTTGTAGTTTTAAGTGTTTTCCAACTATTTTTAAAAAAAGGCAAGGGGTGCCTGGGTGGCTCAGTCACTTGAGCATCTGACTCTTGATTTCTGCTCAGGTCATGATCTCAGGGTCCTGGGATCTAGCCACGTGTCAGACTCCTCGCTCAGTGGGGAGTCTGCTGGAGATTGTCTCTCTCCCTCTCCCTCTGCCCCTTCCCCTGCGCTTGCACGTAAATCTTTAAAACAAAACAAAAGACCAAAAAAATTTTATACTTTTTGAAGAGATTTCTGATTTACACCACCAAATTAGGAATAGGAAAAGGAAAAGTGAAATACTTCACTTTTTTTTAAACTACTGATCTCAGTCAGTCATTAAATTCTGAGAAATCTTAACTCAAGAAACCCTATGTGAAAAACTACATAAAATTCCTTATTTTATGACTGTTGCATCATTAAGGTGTCATGTATTTTATCAGCTTTATGTTACCAAGTTATGCTGCCATGTACAGGGACAGGTTTTGCTTGAAGCGGGGAGGTTATGCATCATGTCTTGTGTGGGACAACATGGTGCTATTAGTTGGGCAAAAAAAAAATTGTTCTTCTAGACCTGTATTCCATAACAAAATGAGAACATACTGAAGCTCCTAGACTCTTCCTTCCTTTCCTTATCATCCATGTTCAAACATCCAAACTATCAACAAGTCCTGCTGACTCTACCTCTAAACCAGTCAGCCTTTGTCTCTTTCTTCCAACTGAGTCCGGATCGCAGCTGGCCTTCCCTTGGAACACTGCAGAAGCTTCCTACTCAGTCTCCCTGTGCCCACCCTTGCCCTTTTATAGTTCAGACCTTGCACAGTAGCCAGAGTGAGCTTCAAAAATCCAACAGTAGGTCGCTGCCCTCTCCTGTATAACTTTCCAACTCATTCCTTCTGTCAGGAGCATTCCTTCCTCACTAGTTTTCAGAGGGCTGGCCCTAGCTCATTCAGGCCTCACTTTCAGTTTCCGTCTTTTATTTAGGGAAGCCTTCAAGGAAAAGTAACCCGAATCACCCCCAATCACTTCCTTGCGTTGTCGGCATCGTGGTGCCCCTCCCTGTCTTCTGCGTGCTGTGTGTATTAATGCGCGCACACGTACCACATTCACGTTCGGGCGCCCGTGTACGCTTACATCTTTCTCCGCTAGATGATAAGTGCCGTGAGAGCAGAGAACTTTATGAATTGTTCATTTTGTATCCCCCCGAGCCAGATCAGTGCTTGGCACATAAAGTGTTTACTGAGTGTATATTTTGAGTTGATGAACGAAAATTTGGTGGAAAGATAGAAAAAAAAGAGGATTGCTGCTTTACGGGGGATTGTTGGGTGGACAGGAGACCAGACCTGTCCGTGAGGTCTGAGGACAGAAACGTGGGAATAGTGCTGTGGTAACCTGAGTTTCTGTATTTTCTTAAATACTTAATTTTTTTTTCTCATGTAGTATTTCATCCATTTATTTTTGGAAGCATTAGGTGGAAGGGAGATAGACCAGAGACTCCCTGCATGTCGGAGTTGGGTGTTAGGAGCATCTCGTGAATCTCTGGTCTGGATGGTGAGATCAGGCAGTGGGAGTAGGCATCCAGGGAGAGGATGAGAAGCATGAGGAAGAACTTGCCAATACCACTAGGACCTTAGGTATCTTTTTTTTTTTTAAAGTAACCTTTTCATACCAAGAGATTTTTCTCCTTTTAAAAAACTTAAAGAATTTTGTTTTGTTTGTTGTAAGGAAAGTTGTTCTGTTTCAAACCAATGGCAACTAAAGAATATAAAATTAAAGAACTGCATCATAGACCAAAGCTGAACACAGGAATAAGTACTCCAATGGATAATAAACTGGGACAGAACATTAGTGGAAATTTTGTGTCTAGACCAGATAAAGTGAAGGAATGGTGATAGGCAACAAATTGATTATTTTGGATTTTTTTTCCAGGAATGTCAACTTTTGGTTGAATCTTTTTTATCTTTTTCCTACAAATTGTGGCACTCTATAACTTATCCCAATTAGAGTTGCAGAGACACAATAGGAAAGTAGGGATGAGAGACTGGGCTTTTTGATATGATTTAACATCATCTGTGTGGAATATTCTTTTCCCTTCTCTTCAAATGGCAAGGTCTAGTTTCTACATGGCACGGTGACAACATAAAAATATGTTCTATCTGGAATTTAATGACTGGCTTGGCATATGAAGTTCAGTAGAAACCCTTAGCTTTATATTATTTCCAATTATAGTTCAGAAATTAAATTGAGTTAGTGACTATAATGTCACTAGTTTATGCCAGTTTCTTCCTCTCTCCCAATTGTGTTATATTTGGCTTGTTTTGTCAGGGAATCTTGTCTTTCTGGGTTGTCTATATTGACAGGTCTAATGCTACATTGCATTTTTTTTTTCTTGGCATATGGATCCATTTGTTTAAATTTTTTGTAAAAACGTTTTCTCAGGCATGCCAGTTTCTAATTTTTAGATATTATTTCTTCACTGCTCCGAAACAGGCTAATTTTTCTTTAATGAGTTCAATCTGATTCCTTTATGTGACACTCGTTGTGAGGCTACAGCATTAAAGGAGACAAAGAAATACTCTTCTTTTCACTCTCATGCAGAATCTTGGGCATGCAAAAGTGAGAAGCATACTTTCTGCCTAGTTTATATTTTAATTCTCTTTTTCTTCTGCCATTCCACAGATACTCCAGCTGGATTATTTCAGTCATTTTTTTTAAACCAGTTCCTGCTATTCCTGACTAAAATGTTGAAATCCTGCTCATCCTTCATAGCCTCATGTAAATGGCTCTTGCTGTAATATACTTTCCTTAATCTCTTTTCTCTTTTCTGTTACCTTCCTATGTTACTTTTCTTTTCTGAATTTCCAATGATAGAATTATTGGAGTATTTTCCCCTTTTCCTCCCAGATTCTAAGACTCCCAATGTGAAAAAAAGTATGTTAATCTTTCTTCTCACTGCCCTTAGCATTGCTTTTTAAAATGCTGTCCCACGTAAACATAACCAACATCAGAATTTTAAAAAGTGAATTAATTAGGAAAAGGAAAGCAAATGCCATTTTAGCTCCATTGAAGTTAAGAGTGATATTTGTGGTTTAGGGGTTAAAGGTCTATGACATTTGGCCCTCTCTTCCTTTTCCTCCAAGATCCTATAGTTAGAGTGCAGTGCTGGTAGAGCATCACAGGCCGGGAAGAGTCTTTTAAGCACTCACTGATCTTTTTCCGCATAAACAAGTGTCTCAGACATGAACGTACCCACCTTGTTTTTGGAAAACCTCTAAGCAAGGAGATTTTTTACAGCTTCTCCTGGTAAAAGCTGTCAAATTTTTACTTATAATAATCTCTAAATACTTATTAGCAATTTTATGATTTAATTTTGTCTTATAAAACTTTAGCTGGAGATGTCATTTGTTTGGGCCTTACTTTGTGTTTCCATCTTACTTGCTAATATACACATTCTCTCTTGGATGAGTGGAAATGATGCGGTAGCCTCTTCACCCATAACAGCGAGTCCTGGAGCTTCTCTTTCCACCCATAATACAATAACTGTGTTGCTTGATTCCCCCCCAAATCATTGTGTAGGTTTTTGCTGATAAAAGCTGTAGGAGTTCTCTGTGACTTTTCAGATGAAAATGCGTCGGATACCTGTAAATCGTTACTTTTGGAAAAGAATTTAATTTGTTATGCATGCAAACAACACTTTTGGGGAATATTATGTGTGTGTGTGTGTGTGTGTGTGTATTTCCGTAATATTATATAAAAGGTGCTTCCTATCTTTGCTTAGTTAATACTATATCTACTTCTGTTTTTGGAATCCATTGTCAAATAACTTGTTTATGTTTCCTTAGCTTTTTATTTCATTACCGGGGAAAATGTTGTATTTATTGGTACAAACAGACCTTTTCTTTTGAAATGATCACACTCTCATTTTTAAGATATATGTGAGATCATTATACTGGTGTTATTTTCCTGACTCTAAAAATGAACTTTTAAATAAATTAGTTATTGTCTTCTGCGTTATTGAACATGTGGTCAGTTGTCATGTTCATGCATCCAGATGATCAAAGTCTGAACTTCTGTCTAATTCTTCCCTGCTGTTAGGCTACCCTGTCATGATCAAGGCCTCAGCAGGTGGTGGTGGGAAAGGCATGCGAATCGCCTGGGATGATGAAGAGACCAGGTGAGGTGCTGTCCAAAATATACTTTTGATGAAAATTGCAGTTACTAGACTTTTATTAAACTGACAAGTAAACAGATACCAAAAGTGTAATGGAATAATTACAATAACCATCTCATTTTTACTCTTTTAGGTGGGGAAAAAATAGAAATTATGCCGAAAACTTTCTCGTTTATATTTTGATGATGATTATTCTGTTATAGAAAGGTTTTTTACTTTCTTAAGTGTTAACAAAGGATTGTCTTTTTGTTTTTACAGTATATTTTTAAAAATTATGGTCATGATTCTATTTTCTAGGCAAAAGCCACTAACATTTGTATGTTGTATATTCTGAATGTGGTCAGAGATTTGAAGCAAACACATTTGAAAGGCAGTCATGATTTCCTTTGCTTATGTATTACTCAGTACACACTTTACTTTCCATTGCTTATCTATAAAAATAGTGAACTACTTTGATAATTTTCGACTGTGGAATGTATTTCCTTTTGAATTTGAAACCACTAAACGTCCTTTATAATCAGTGCACTCTGTTGTAAATGTAGACCATTTTCTTTTAGTATACTAGTTTCAGAAACAAAAGTAACTTTTATAAAACAGTTTAAAAAACCCAATACATTGTTTACGTCATGGTGATTAAAAAATCGTTTTCTGAAAAACTGCCTAGTACAAACAGGTTTTAGGGATCCTGCTTAGGTTTGTCTTTTTATTGATTTTCACATTTGGCAGAAGAGATTTTTGTCTTTTTTTTTTGGAGGGTCAGAGGAGACAAAAAATTACTTAATTATATTGCATTATGTTGCCTTTCAGTGCTCTTTGTTTACCCAGAAGTAATGTGGTCTTCCAGATAGTTCTGCTTTCTTCCTTTCCCTTTCCTCCCCACTCTCTCAGTCTCTCAAAGACGGAAGTCCAGAGCAATTGGTGTGAAAGTTGTCCACTTCAAACCCAATTCAGAAATTAGGTTCTCAAGTGAACAAGAAAGGTAAAAAATTCCTCGAGGCAATACATTACCCTCTAAAATCTCTTGGGAAGACACCAGGTTGCAGACTTGCACAGATGGTTTTATCTCTACTAGAAAATTGTCTCAGAACACCATTTTTTCTTTGGTTGAGCACTCGAGAAAGTAATCGGTTACGTTGTGGGGTGATGAGAGATGATACACTGCTCTTGAAACTCCAGTCTTACTCTGAGTGACAGTCGTACCAGAGACGGACTGCAAAAATTAACTTATAGCATGGATTGGCAATATTTTTTTTAAATTTTTTATTAATATATAATGTATTCTTTACCCCAGGGTACATGTCTGTGAATCATCAGGCTTACACATTTCACAGCATTTTCCATAGCACATACCCTCCCCAATGTCCATAACCCTACCCCCCATACCTCCCAGCCGCTCTTAGTTTGTTTCGTGAGTTTAGGAGTCTCTTATGGTTTGTCTCCTTCCCCATCCCATCTTGTTTCATTTCTCTTCCCCACCCCAACACCCCCGTAACCCCTGCCCTGCCTCTCAAATTCTTCATATCAGAGCGATCATGTGATAATTGTCTTTCTCTGACTGACTTATTTCGCTTAGCGTGATACCCTCTAGTGGATTGGCAATATTTATTGAGAACTTGTATGATAGGGACTGTTTTCGTAGTGTTCCTGGAACACAGCAATGAACAAAAACAGACAAAATAAGTCTTTCCTCTCTGAAGTTTATACACTGGATCATGAGTTCTTAACCTTTGAATTCCTAGTCCCATAAAATTCAGAAGAGTTTTATGCATCTGGAAGAGAGAAAAAAAGGACCTATTTCTTTCACTTGCCTCTAACTGGGATTCAGTGTTTCCTCCAATATAGGCAATGAACTACAAGAGTAGTAGTATCTTTGGAACTTTCTACCACTCTGGAAATCACATATCTTCAACAACTATAATGTGATAATATATCTCTAAGTAGCAGTGATTTTTAGGTTTGTTGTTGGAGCTTAATATGAGTGCAGAACCCTATCCGTATATTATATGCCAAATTTGTTTTTAGAAAATATTTTGAATCCTGTGTTTCTTTTTTTTTTTTTAAAGATTTTATTTATTTATTCGACAGAGAGAGATCACAAGTAGGCAGCGAGGCAGGCAGAAATAGAGGGGGAAGCAGGCTCCCTGCTGAGCAGAGAGCCCGATATGGGGCTCGATCCCAGGACCCTGAGATCATGACCTGAGCCGAAGGCAGAGGCTTTAACCCACTGAGCCACCCAGGCGCCCCAAATCCTGTGTTTCAATATAATTTGTTTTCTGTTCAGTCCTACATGTTTTCTTTCTTTGCACTTTAAGCCTTATTTAGAGAAGAGGTTCCCATGCTGCATGATGAGGCAAAAGCATTCTATAGCTTAAACACATGAAATGGGAGATAGTGCTGTGGCCATCTTTGGGAAAAAACGATCTGCTGGCTATAGCTTCTGGGTAGGAAAGAATGACGTAATACGAATATTAAACACAACTTAATGGTTTTGTAAGAGATGTGTATTTTACAAACTTTAATCTTTTCCTCCTTGTGTGGCCCCTTTTGTATGGCACTTACATAGCAATTAAGCTTAGCATTTATTTTTCATTATTCTTGGAATCTCAGGTTTCTTCTCCCTCATTTCTCTAGAGCTTACTGTTAGCAACATTTTTTTTTTTTTTTTTTTGTTAGCAACATATTTTATGGTGAAGATTACTCTTCAGTTTCTTGGCATTGAGATTTGCTGTGCTGCTGTTAACCAATGGATTTTATTGTAGCATTCAGTAATTTAGAAATCACTATATCCATTCATATAGTGGGCATCTTTTTTGGGGGTAAATAACCCTTTAAAAGGCACATTGATTCAATATATGTTAATAAAATTAATAAAAATACATAAATTTCTGTCTAAAATATTGTTCTCAATTTGATAAAAGTTGTTCTATATCCCCTGTTACTTTGGAAGAATCTAAATTATAGAAAAATTGAGAGAATATAGTCACCAGTTGCTAATATGCCACGTTGTATGTACTCCTTCCTTTCTTGTTTCTTAGGGGATGGTGGATGGGTTTTTTTTTTTGCATGATCCACAAAAATTTTAGCCTCCTTTGGAAGGAAAACCTCATAGCCAACAATTGCTTTATTATTTTATTCTGAGGAATGTCTCCCTGTTGTAACATCTTTTGTAAATGTTTTCAAGGGAAGTAGCATCTATGACTTACCTTGGAATTTTTAGAACATCTCAAAGATATATGTATATATATTTTAAAAACAGTGTTTGTTGTTATTGTGTATTAAATTAGGGTGAGAATCAGGAAGGTGTTTTAAAGTAGACTCATGTTTTTATATTAACCTCTGGCTTTCTTTTCCCTATCCACATGTCAGTGAAATATGGCACAATGGAAAAATTGACCATGTTTACATTTTGGAATACCCCTGCTAGACTTTGGGTGCTTTGAGAGCAGTTTCTGCTTTATTTTTGTATTCCCATCACCTAAATATGCTGCAGGCTCATGGTTTCATGATGAATAAATACTTGTTGAATGAAT
The DNA here is from genome assembly GCA_028533885.1 of Nasua narica. Taxonomy (NCBI): domain Eukaryota; kingdom Metazoa; phylum Chordata; class Mammalia; order Carnivora; family Procyonidae; genus Nasua; species Nasua narica. The sequence continues at coordinate 9,304,445 of CM052810.1, read as the reverse complement.
GTGTAACCGAGCATAACAAATACTTTTTAAAAAGTAGTATTCCATGAGCTCCAAAATATCCTGGTGAGGCTTTCAAATGTGTCATTTATTTGGGTGATTTTGATATTTTTCTTTAGCATTCTTGGTTTAAATGCAAAATGAAAGCTCTCAGTCATTACAGCAGAGACAAACTGTAAAGTGCTTTGTTTTTTCTTTGTGAATCATCATACCTCATCTAATAAAAAGTTGGTCATATGGTACTGAAAACAATAATTCATTGTGCTTTAGTTTCTTTGAGGTTTACAGTCTCCAGAGATGTAAAAACTCTATTCCCCTAAATCAAAGAATAGAGGACTAAGAAAACCTGATACCTTTTCCCTGAGAACTCTGAGAAACGGGAATTGTTGCAATATGTTTTGAATTTATCTTCTGGTCATTGTTTACTTGCTGTGTTGCATTTTTTTAAGCACAAAAACAAATGTGTTTATTTCTAATAATGCCAGATGGAGTGTTTACAAATTAAAAGGCTAGAATTTTAATGTTGTATTTAGTATAGGTATTTAATCTGAAGTTTAAGAAACTATTAGTGACATGTAAAGAGAATTAAACTTTATATTCTGAATATATCAGTGTGTGGACAATAATACACTCAGTTAGTTTTAGGTAAGCAGGTGTGCATTTTTAATAGTCTGACCGAATGATCCCCTTTCATAGTATATGAATTTGGTGAGCATATTTTAATTATAACAATTTAAAAATTATTGTAGTTTGGGAATAAAATGGATAAAGCTATAATTATATCCATATTTTTATTTTCAAAAATTGTACTTTTCTCTTTTAATGATTAATTTTGAACAATTCAAAGATGATAAAGTTGTAATGATGTGTATGGGTATGTGAAGGGCAGTTACATTTAAGTGTGTATATTTAAAATATCATTTAAAAATATCATAAAATGTTCTTGAGGATCCTCCTCTTGTATGTTCATTCTCACTGAGTATTTTGCTGTTAGTTTTGCCCCAGTCATGCCAAGTTTGCCCTTTGCACTTTTGTGTACATATTCTGACTCAAATGAATATGCATTAAAAAGATTTCTTTTATTAGTGGAATTAAGGTATGTTAGGGGTGAGGAAATGGAATTTTATATGGTTTATTAAAAATATCTAATTTTTAATATTTGGTGAACTAAATATTGGTATTCCAATTTCATTATATAAGTTAGGGTCAGGGAAGTTAAATCATTGACCTCAGGTCACAAAGTTTGTGAGTGTAAGAGTTGTTGGTCAACGAAAGTCAATTTAGTTATTTGTGCATTAAGTGAATTTTTCTTTGCTTTATTCATAAGTAAACTAATATAAATATTTAATTGCTTTGTTTTCTTTTATATTGAAGGCTGTATTTGTTTTGTTAGATTGATTGTTCTCCCCCCACCCCCCTTTTTTTTAATTAGGGATGGTTTTAGATTTTCATCCCAAGAAGCTGCTTCTAGTTTTGGTGATGATAGACTACTAATAGAAAAATTTATTGATAACCCTCGTCATATAGAAATCCAGGTTGGTACATTTTAAGATGTTTTCTTATTATGACTTTAAAAAAGCATCATTTCTTTCTTCCATTTAGAATGATTGTTAATTGTTCTGATATGCTTGAATAACTTCAAAATAGAGAATGTGCATGAACTGATCACTTCCCTTTGGAATCTGGTATACTTCTCATCCATGTGCCAGAATGTTGGTCATCATAGGGAATGATACAAAAATCCTGCAAAGAAACAGTTCCAAGCTGACGAAGCTAAAAACATAGCACTTAGTGAGAGAGGGAGTGCCATTCATTCATTCAGTCCCATTCTGAGATGGGGCCATGACAGGGCTGGCTTTTTTTTTTTTAAAGTGCTTGATCTGGACTCCTATCATTTCAATTCACCAAATGTCTGCAGGGCTCACCAAGACAGGCATTCTTCTAGGAGCTGCTAGTACAGAGATGAGTAAATAGTTTCTTCTATTCAGGTTAAGGTTTTAATCCAGCTGCTAAAGCAGTTGTGGGGGTGTGAATTTTAGCAAGACAAAAAATTGGTTTTCTGAAGTAACACACAGAAGAAGACAACGTCTCCTGAAGTTTTCATTTTAAGATGTCTTCTGTTAATTGGGCGCCTGGGTGGCTCAGTGGGTTAAAGCCTCTGCCTTCTGCTCAGGTCATGATCTCAGGGTCCTGGGATGGAGCCCCGCATCGCATCGGGCTCTCTGCTCGGTGGGAAGCCTGCTTCCTCCTCTCTCTCTGCCTGCCTCTTGGCCTACTTGCCATCTCTCTCTGTCAAATAAATAAATAAATTTTTTTTTTTTAAGATTTTATTTATTTATTTTAACAGAGAGAGAACACAAGCAGGCAGAGGCAGAGAGCGGAGCAGGCTCCCTGCCGAGCAAGGAGCCCAATGTGGGACTCGATCCCAGGACGCTGGGATCATGACCTGAGCCAAAGGCAGCTGCTTAACCAACTGAGCCACCCAGGCGTCCCAAATAAATAAAATCTTAAAAAAAAAAAAAAAAAAAAAGAATGTCATCTGTTAAGAACATTATGGCTATGAATTGAATTAAAATTGAAAAAATGTAAATATCAAATTTGAAATCCTGCTGAAGTTTAAGTATTGTTTTACTTATTTCAATATGAATAGAGAATCACAAAACTAAGTAATAGGTTATTTGCTGCCCTTGCCCCTTCCAAAGAGGCATAATAAAAGTCCTCAATTCTGTCATTGTGGTTTTTTTAGGTTAATTATCATTTTACATAGCCTTTTCTTTTTTTTTAAAGATTTTATTTATTTGAGAGAGAGAGAGAGAGGGAGAGATAGCACAAGCTGGCAAGGGGCAAAGGGAGAGGGAGGAACCAACTCCCCTTACCTCCTGCAGGAAGCCCTATGTGGGGCTTAATCTCAGGACCCTGAGATCATAACCTGAGCTGACAGCAGACGCTTAACTAACTGAGCCATCCGAGTGCCCTAGATATTTTTTTGGGGGTAGAAAAATCTTCATCTAGATCCTCCAGTTTTCCAGAGTGGGAAAAAATGTGCAAATATATATATAATCAATGAGTAGTCTTAAAACACTGAATATAGTGTATTTCTCTGGCCCTCCACCCAGAGTGGGCTCTTTCTCTCTCTCTGTCTCAAATAAATGAATCTTTAAAAATACTATTTTTGTCGAATGCTTAGGAAATAGCTTTTTTTTTCTTAAGAGAGAGAGAGCGCTCGGGGCGCCTGGGTGGCTCAGTGGGTTAAAGCCTCTGCTCAGGTCATGATCTCAGGGTCCTGGGATCCCTGCATAGGGTTCTCTGCTCAGCAGGGAGCCTGCTTCTGCCTCTGCCTCTGCCTGCCTCTCTGCCTACTTGTGATCTCTCTCCGTCAAATAAATAAATAAAATCTTAAAAAAAAAAAAAAAAAAAAGAGGGGCACCTGGGTGCCTCAGCAGGTTAAAGCCTCTGCCTTCAGCTCCGGTCATGATCTCAGGGTCCTGGGATCGAGCCCCGCATCAAACTCTGCTCAGCAGGGAGCCTGCTTCCCGCCCCCCCCCCCCTGCCTATGTCTCTGCCTACTTGTGATCTCTTTCTCTCTGTCAAACAAACAAACAAACAAACAAACAAACAAATAAATAATAAATGAATGAATAAATAAATAAAATAAAATCTTAAAAAAAAGAGAGAAAGAGAGCACTCAAGGGGTGGGGCAGTGGGAGAGAGAGAGAATCTTATGTGGGCTTAATCTCACAATTCTGAGATCTTGACCCAAGCCAAAATCAAGTTGGTTGCTTAACCAGCTGAGCCACCCGGATGCCCTCATGACAAGATTTTTTAAAAAAGAATTAGGAGACTTAACAGACTTTAGGGGAAAACAAATGTAATTCTATATATGAATCTAATACTTTACAGTTAGAAATATTTCTGGGATTTCTTGGTTATCATGGCTTTATTTCTTGGACACACAGTCTACTTTCACTTCCTTGTCAACTATGATGAAAAGAAGTAGCATAGGGCGCCTGGGTGGCTCAGTTGGTTGAGCAACTGCCTTTGGCTCAGGTCATGATCCCGGAGTCCCGGGATCGAGTCCCATATCGGACTCCCGGCTCTGCGGGAAGTCTGCTTCTCCCTCTGACTTTCTCCCCTCTCATTCTCAGTCTCTCGCTCTCTAATAAATAAATTAAAAAAAAAAAAAAAAAAGAAGTAGCATAAATTTAGTGTTAAAGTATTTTTTAGACAGTACTTCATGCAGCCACCTTTGAGACTTAAAAATAAAATTCCACCTTCTTGGCATTTCATTATTGCTGTATTTCCCTTTCTTGGAATCATTTTTGAGGTTTAGATAGGTTTTATTACTAAAAATTAAGTCTACATTTCTATGTTAACTACTCATTTTATTGTTTACCATGACCTTTTTTGATTTTTATATTTATATTTTTAGCACCATATAAAATACTAAGGTGATACTATCTGCTATTTATAATGCATAAGAAAAAAAGTGACTTGCCCAGAGAAGTTGCAAAGCAATTCAGAGTTAAAATTATTGCCTAGCCTTTTGGCTTCTAGAATAGCTTTTACTTCTGTGAACTTAATATATTCATTCAGTAATATGTAACTACTCCTTAATCATGAAGATAAGAGTAATCTGTTCCTAAAAGCAAATATTCAGTGCAAAAATATTAACCAAGAGCATATTTTAGGGTTACCAGATTTAGCTGATAAGATACACATTAAATTTGAATTTCAGATAAACAGTATTTTTTTTTTAAGTGGAAGTATGTCCCAACAAGTATTTGGGACCTATTTTTACTAAGATTTTTTGTTGTTTATTTGAAATTCAAATTCACGGGTGCCAGGGTGGCTCAGTTGGTTAAGCTTCCAACTTTTGATTTAAGCGCAGGTCAGGATCTCAATGTCGTGAGATTGAGCCCTGCGTCTCGTCTGGCCTTGTGCTTAGCAGGGAGTGTGCTGGAGATTCTCTCTCTCCCTCTGCCCTCCCCCCTACTCATGTGTGCACTCTGTCTAAGAATAAACAAGTCCTTGAAATTCTCATCTTCTGGTGTCCTGTTATTTTATCTTGCAACTCCAGTTTATTTCTCAGTATTACAAATGGGAAAAATCATGTGTTACATGTTAATCCTAGACCTTTTATCAGTTTCTATAACAAGAATAAAGCACAGTAAAAACATCCTATATAAGAACAGAATAATATTGGATGTAAATAAAATAGCATTTCCTGATATTTAATTATGTTAAAAACAAACAGATGTTTGTAATAACTCATAAGGTTTTCCTAAAGCACCACTAATACCTAGAATGTATATTCCCTTTACTGACACTCCATGTCCTTCACAAAATTTGTACAATTGATGTTACATTTCCAATGCACTGGGTGAAATACCATGTGAGCATTTTTTCATCAAGTCCTTTTCAAACATTTTAGTGAGTTTCAGGGTTGTAAATAAATCTTTCCCCTATTAACATCAACCAAAAGAGGAACCTAACTGAGAGGTATGTGTGTTCTGGGAAGTTCGAGTGGTAAAAACCAAGGGGTGTTGCATGATGAAAATGTTAATTGGGCACATACTGTGTAGGTATCGGAGTGGAATTTTTCAAGTGGTATTGCCATGTCAGGTTTTAGGTGACAAACATGGGAATGCACTGTGGCTCAATGAAAGAGAGTGCTCAATTCAGCGAAGAAATCAGAAAGTGGTGGAGGAAGCACCAAGGTAAGAGTTTTTCTTAATGAACATTCATAATTGTTTTTGTTTATTTAACATATTTCTTTCCCATTTTATTGGCTACAAATGCTTCGATAGCTGTTTGGTTAGATTGTGATGATAGAGTCTATCAGTGTGTATTTTTGTAATTAAGAATTTGCCACTCGGTCTTCTCAGTACTTCAGTGCATGACACGTGAGAGACTAGTTGAAAAGGTGGTGTTTTGTTAGAGGAGAGAGCTGGGTGGATAGCCAACTATGACTTCCATTAGCTTCTAGGTAATAGAGACCCTGCTGGCGTTTCAGGTCTTGTGCCATGCCTGCAAATACATGTCTTCTAGTTTCTTCTGTGGATGCTTTCATAAAGTTGATCCTGAAGTTTTGAATTTATCCTACCATCAAAAGGCTTCTGGAGCATGGCTTTTAGAAATTCCTCGATTTAGGAGAACTATTTTGGGTCCTTCTCCAAGCTACCTTCAGAATGTGTTTAGTGTAGCAATTTCATGGAACTTCATTTCTAATTTGTTGCTAGGTTGGTATTTGTATATATTCTAGTTGTCTCTGTGTCCTTAAAAATTCCCCAGTAGAGTCTACATTGTTATTTTTAATAATCAGGCAATAAGGAGTATAGCCAGTTATAACTTAGTCGTACCAGTGTGCCTTGATATGTATGTATAATTTCTATAAAGAGTAGATGTGAATATGAGTGAATTTTTAATTATAGGGTAATGGCACAAAGCAAGTCCTGCTTTAATTATATTAGGTTTTAAACATACAGTATGGTGTGGTAGTTTTAAAATGTGGTTCCCAAGTTTTTTGTCACTTCTCTTGGTGATGAACGGAGGTAGGGATCTTTATAGACCCTCCCCTTGATTCTGTGCTCTGAGAATAGACTGCATGGAAGCGATGCTGTGTGCAGGCCTAAGGAAAGTGCCAGCTTCCATTTCCTGCCTCTTGGGGGAAACTTGGCTTGAAAACCGGCCCCCGTGCGGTGAAGAACAGCCCCCTGCAGCCTACATGGGGCATGGACCCATCTCATGGCCCAGCACCAGGTTGTAAGAGGGAAGGAAGAAAAAAAGGCAAAAGGAATGTTCTACCTGTATGTTTAAAGAAGGGCCCCAGAACCTACCAGTGCTGATTGCTTGGTGGTAATCTGACGTTAGGGACTTTGCTAGGGAAGTTAGGAAATGTCTTTTTAAAATGAAGTGACCATGTGCCCTGCTGAAATTCTCGTGTGGAAGAAGGGTACATTGCTGATGGAACAGTGATCGTCTCTGACACACCGCTTCTGTAGTTTTGTGTTTTCTTCTTATCGCTTCCAATGTACTTAACTTTTTCTTTTTATTTAAAACCCATTCAGGTTTTACCTGCGATAAAAATCTTCCATAGACTAGGGACCTTGAACTATTATTTTTGTTTCCTTTCTCTTTTCTAGAAATACAAGTTTTTCATATGAACTCATCTGTTAATTGAGAGAAAAAAGGAAAATTTAAAGCAGTAGGAACAAAAACAACAAAAAACAAACCCCCAAGTGAGAACTGGTCATTAATAGTGACTTGATTGGTATTTGTACATTATTATTTGCAAAATCTTAAATAAGTGGAATATTCAGTTTTCAGTTTCTAGAATATGAATTTACTGCTGTGTATTGAGTGCAGTGATGAGATTGCTTACAGCTCTGAGTGTTACTAGCAGAGTTTATGATAAGTGAAAGGACAAGATTAGATAGCACAAAAATAGTTTTACTCCACTGTCTTTGAGATTCTCCAGATGTTATAATGTTAATTTTGGGGTTCTTTCTTTTTTTGCATTAGTTTTGTCAGCTACTTGTCATTAAAATGTCATCTATGCCTATATCCATTAGGTTGATGCAGAACTGTTGTTTATGATAGGTAAATAAGATTCAGAATACTAAGTTCAGTGATTAATCTTAAGCACCAAAAGGAAGACATTAGGAGGTATACTTCCCACCTGTGAAGTATTCATGCCTCCCCCTCCCCCAGTCCAACCTGAAATCTATTCAGGGTTCTAGATCTAACCAGTGTTTTATGAGAAATAGAAATATAATGCAGATGTTAAAATGCTGTGCAACTCTGGAGTTGAACCCAGATTGTGAGAAATGAGAGGAAAGTGAGTAGATCCTTGTCTTAGAAAAAGGGAAGAGAGCATTACAAGTTAAAAGAACTGTAAAGATGTAAAAATAAATAAGTGAATGGAGTGGCTGGACCTTACTTGAATTCTGATTCAAAGATATTACCTGAAAAAAATGGAAATAATCTGGGAGATTTGAATACTAACTGGATATTAAGTGTCTTTAAAAAGTTCTTTCTAATGTTTTAAGTGTAATTATGTTATAAATCTTACAGAAACTGATATGGAAGTTTCTATAGATGAAATGATATCTAATTTGGGATTTGATTTAAAATAAAATTTGTTAAAAAAAAAAAAGCAAAAAACCAAGTGGGCCTGGTAGAAAAATACTTGGACAGTGTAGACAAGACTGTGTGTCATAGTTGTTCCACATGGGAACCAGGTGCATAGACATTCATTATGCTCTTCCATAATAAAGACTTTATAAAAATCACCTAAATCTTGATCCACAAGGTTTAATCCACAAAAAGAAAAGGAGTCAATGTTCTGTTTCTTAGAGCCTTTCTCTCATTGAAGCAAAATATGTAAAAATATGCAAATTCTTTTCTTTAGGGTTTATTGAAGACATTTTGAGCTTTATTTGCCTGCTGGAGGTTAATTTTGGTATTGTGAAAAAAAGTTTTGAGGATTCACTAGATGTACAGTCAATTCTTGTTATTTATGGTAGTTCACAGAGTCACTGTGAACACCGAATTAGCAAATACGTAGGGAAAGTACAGAGTTAGGTCTCGTGAGCCTCTGGTCAGGACGTTTTAATCAGTAGGTAACACTGATGAAAATATCCTCACATAACCTTGTTTTATGTGTGTTTCTGTCGAAAGGCACCTTACTTAATTCGTGTTGTTGATTCATTACTACTGAACTCCCGGTTCTGGTCGGGGCTGGCCTCAAGGAAGCTCATCTAGCACACATGTGTTCTCCCTAAGGCACGTCTCCCAATTTTAGCTTAGGGAAGTTCTGGATATATGTTAAGGTTTTTTTTTTAAAGATTTTATTTATTTGAGAGAGAGATCACAAGTAGGCAGAGAGGCAGGCAGAGAGAGGGGGAAGCAGGCTCCCTGCTGAACAGAGGGCCCGATGCGGGGCTCGATCCCAGGACCCTGAGATCATGACCCGAGCTGAAGGCAGAGTCTTTAACCCACTGAGCCACCCAGGCGCCCCTATATATGTTAAGTTTTACGGGTTGAAAACAACTACTTGTGTTAAAACGGATGGAAATTGCACTTAACTGTAATGTGGGAAGTTCGCATGTTTTATAAAATGTGGGAAAGTTCAGATGTTTTATAAAAATCTGAAGCTGACCTAAACATGTTAGGCTTAATAATACAAAAAGCATGTGTTATAAACATGTAACGCAAATGATATAAAATCTTAAATTGATACAGATGATCACATTTGAGTAAACTTTAAGAAAATTTTTATATGGTACATGCAAAAGGTGACTTTTGTTCAAGATGTTGATTACTCTTTCTGTGTTCGTAGCATTTTTCTGGATTCGAAGACTCGAAGAGCAATGGGAGAACAAGCTGTAGCTCTGGCCAAAGCAGTGAAGTATTCCTCTGCTGGAACCGTGGAATTCCTTGTGGACTCAAAGAAGAATTTTTATTTCCTGGAAATGAATACGAGACTCCAGGTAACTGCTTTTCATTCCTCACCTTGCCTCTTTACTTTCCCTTCCTCTCCCACTCCTTTTTGTTTTTATGAAAGTCAAAAGTCCACCTTCATAAAGTGTTAAATGAAGATTTCATTTTTATGCTTGTGCTAAGACATCTGTTGGGAATGAGATGAGTATCAGGTTAATTTAGTGGCTAGTGTCCCTTCTGCCTTATTACTGTTAACACTCCATACTGGAAATTCCACTTCGGTTCTTTTCACACCTCTCTTGATGACTTGTCTTAGTTAGGGTTCGTGTGCTGTTAAGAGAACTGCTGTTAGACGTAATAAACAGTAAGGGATTCAGTGCTTACAGATCTTTGAAGAGATGGAGGAAGGAAGAGTACCTAGAGTAACTTTCAGGAATGACACTCAGAACTCTGCCACTCAGCCTGGCTTCTAGAGGAACTGTCCCCTCTGCCACTGGGATGAGACTGAGAAGTCGAACAGCAGCTCTGGAACTGTTGACTCAGGGACATGCTCTCTCTGTTCCAACCAAGGGCTCCGGAGGACTAGTGGCTTTCCTTCCTTCTTGCACGTTTCCTTTTATTTAAGTTGTAAACTAATATACACATACAGAAAAGCACGTATAACACAAAAATGCAGGTAAGCATCAAGTGGATCTACAAGTCCCAAAATGCCAGCACTTCTTACCATCCCACCCCTCACCTGCTTCTCCTAAGTATTCCTCATCCATCCTCCTATAGCTGTTTACTGTTCTGAGTTTTTTTTTTTTTTTTAATTAATTAATTTATTTGACAGAGAGAGAGCAGAGAGGCAGGCAGAGAGAAAGTGGGAAGCAGGGTCCCTGCTCAGCAGGGAGCCCGATGCAGGGCTTGATCCCAGGACCCTGAGATCATGACCTGAGCTGAAGGCAGAGGCTTTAACCCACTGAGCCACCCAGGCACCCCTACTGTTCTGAATTCTAAATGCTTGCATTTCTGTATCATTTTTTCCTTTTAGTTATGCACACCCAAGCAATATATAATTAATTGTTCCTGTTTTTTAAATGCTAAATCAGTGGGATCATGTAATATGCAATTTTCTATACCTTGCTTCTTTTTTCAACATAAGATTATAAACTTATAAGATTACACTGTGGGGCTGGTTTTCATTTATTATGGAAGAATTTATGGCATCTAGATGCATCTGAAACCAGTATCATAAATATTTGTAGAGTTTGTGTAGGTATTAAGCTTAGTTGTTGTTGTTCAAAACTTAGGATACTTGTGTTTGAAATCACTTTTATAGCCTATAATTTGTTGGTGTGAATATCTTTAGGAGTGACAGAATTTTGCCTTTTAGAAATTGATTTGATTTTGATTTAATTATGTCTTTATAACAAAGAATATCTAATTAGATAATTAGCTGGGAAGTCATGTTTTTGATTAAAATGGAGACTTTATTATGCCGCTATGGGAATACTAGTTTGTAATATGATTCTGAATACAATTGAAAGTGACTATAAGACATTTGTATTTTATTCCAGACAAAAGAGCTACTAGATTGTTTAGTTAGGGTACTTACCAGAATTTACAGAATTAATAACCAGTGCTATTTTTAGGACACTTTATTACTGTGTTCTTGTTTGTGTGTGTGTGTGTATGTTGTTTGTTTCTGGCTCATTATGGCTCATCTCAACCCATAAGCTTTTACGAGTTTGTACCATTGTTGGTTTTGGTATAAGACCTCTGGAAGTTGGGATTTATATCAAATGATGCTATGCAATTGGTCAAAATCATTAGGTACTTAGGTTTACATTTTATATCTTGGATGGCTGGTCAGCAAGTTATGTTGTATAGTTTCAAAAAAGAGTAAAAATGAATTTAAAGAAAAAATTTCATGAACAGCTTAATTTTATTTATCTGATAGTACCTCTTTTTTGCTTTTTAATATTATACTTGGATTCATTTGTGTCTCTATTTAATGTTTTAATATTTCTTTACTGTGCGTATACTTCCAGTGACCATAATCCTGTTGGTTGCCAGATAAATTAATTTTGATTTTCTGTGTGATGGGGGATGTTTGGTGGTACAGGCTGTGACTGAGTGGGAGTGTGATTAAAGAACTTTGGATTTCATTGTACTCAGAAAGCCATTCTTACATATTTCAAAGACTTCTTTCCGATATTTAAACAATTCAAATGTTCTTTTAATAGATTTTCTTTTTCAAATTTCTTTACTAACCTTAAATTATAATACTTAAGGCACATTTGCCAAATTCTTCATCTTCTAAGATATATGTTATCTCTAATTAGTGTTTCATTTTGAGCCTGGAGAGCTATAATTTTCTGTGTTCTTTTTTTGTTTTTTTCCTTTCTTGAGATATCTTGATTGAACTGTCACTTTTTCCAGCTTCAGAAGTTATACACTTTTTTCTGGTAACAGAAATGTGAGTAGCATCTTTACTTTGCTTGATATTTTTTTAAGAGTGAAATTTGAAATAAATACAGTTTCTTCTTAAAGAGATGTAACTCTGAGAAAGTCATCAGGTTTGGCATGTGAATACTTGGTTCAGTTGACTGGTTTTGTTCTCAGTCTGGTTATAATTTATTCACCAGAATTATTTATGCTGTCCTTATATATGTTTGTGTTCACAGTTGTTGGTTTTCTGTTTCTTACTAATAAAATTCAAGTGCTGCTGCCTTAGAGGTCCCTTTTCACTATGTCCTTCATCTTCCCTCAGAGTCCTCTTTCCTGCCACTGCCATTCTTGATGTACTAGTTAGGAGAGACTCCTTTCTTTCCTGAGTACGCCATTCACTTTGACCTCTCTGTGTCTTTATATGTTATTCCTTTTGCTCGAAACGGTCTCTTCATTTTCTGTTGTAGAAGCTCACATACATACCCACCCATATATACATACCTGTGTGAATGTCATATGTTTCCTTCTTTCTGCTTATGGCAGATGGGTAGGGAGTTGGAGAAACATGCTACCAAAAATCATAATTTTGTTAAAATGCTCTTTTAATTAACTAAATTATATATAATTTTGCTTGAATAATTTTAGTTTCTTGTTGAATGATAAAACTAAGAATCGGCAATATTTGGTAAAAAAGAAAAAAAAGAAAAGAAAAAAAAATCCAAACATTTCAAAAGAGTGTACAACAGAAAAGTAACTCTCCGTACCACATTTTATCACAACCATTTGCTTTTCCTCTTGAGGCAACCTTTGTTTTACTTAACAGTGTGTCTTCGGTAGTGTTCCATACCTAACTTAAAACATTATCTTCTTCATTTTTATGATTTTTAATACTCAGTTGTAGATGTAATCCTATAATTTTACCAGTTTCCTATTGGCAGTTTTCCCAGTATTTTGCTATTACAAATATTGGCAATTCTGAACGACCCTTTATATTATCATTTTGCACATGCGGAAGTAGAATTTCTGGGGAAATATGAATTTTAATAGTTTAGTTAAGTATTATCAGTGTCTTTTACTCCCTCGTCAAAATGGTCTTTGACCTTTAGTCTTTTTCTGATAGCGAGAAATAGTATATCATTTTCATTTTCCTTATTATGAGTGAAGTTGAATTTTTCTTCATAGATTAACATTTCCTTTTTCTTGAATTGACCATTAGCTCCTTGTCCCTTTGGGTTTTCTTTTTTTTTTTAATTATTTTTTTTTACAATGTATTATTTGCCCCAGGGTACATGTCTGTGAGTCATCAGACTTACACATTTCCCAGCACTTACCGTAGCACCTACCCTCCCCTTTGGGTTTTCTTATTAAAGGTGTCCTTTATTTTTTTTAGGCAGTTAGCCCTTTGTGGTATCATGAAGAAACAATGCTCCCTGAATATTTTTCACATTTCTACAGAGTCTTTAAGATAGAGAGTGCTGGAGAGAGAGTCTTATTTTTCTTCAGAGCCATTTGTTGACATTCTTCTCACCTCAGAAAGATAGATGTACATTCCAGAGCCAAGTTTGCGCTCACTCCCACGTTCCAACACCCCCCCCCCCCCAAAGGTAGAGGAAGGGCAAATAAAGCAGAAACTCTTATGTAAGCTCTAAGTTTAGTAGTTTTGGGCTTCCTCGTCTGTGCTACTTACTCCCTGCATGCACTGGGAATCACTTTGCCCCATATGGAAATAAGATGTTCTGTGAGTAAGTAGTTGGTTTCTTCTCCCATTCACAGACCATTTCATGGTAAGATTATCAAATGAGTGTAGATTAAAACACCAAACCCAGATGTGATTTATTTTTCCTTCATCTGTTGCCTTTTTGACTTTGTGTATTGTTTTTTCTTTCTATTTAGAAATTTTTTGTTTTTAAATCTGACAGTTGAATTTTAAATCTCTTATTTCTGGTATTAGAACATACGTAGGCTTTTCCTACGCATTTATAAATTAAACATTTTTTTCCATGTTTTCTTTTAATACTTATTTCATCATTTCTGGTGAAATTTTCATTCCATCTGGAATTCGATTTGATTTCTTAATTTAAAAAATGGCTACCTGACTGTCACAACCATTACTGAATAATCATTCTTTTATGTAGTAATTAGAAGTCACCTTAATTATATCCTGAATTCTCATATGTATGCAGATCTGTTTATTTGGCAGTTTTCTTTTTTTAACCCGTCTGTTTAATCATGTGCTAGTACTACACTATTTCAGATGTTATATCCCTATGTTATAACACAGTATCCAGCGGGACTGTTCCTTTCTCATCTTATTTTTCCATGTAATGTTTTAGAATTAGCTTATTTCATTTATATTTAACCAAAGAAAAAGATTAAAATGATGAAATTGCCGAAGTAGTAGATAAATGTTTCTAATTTTCCAGAGATATTAATTCCTTAAAAGATGTTCTTAATAATAAGAAAAATGGTTATTAAAGCCATTTATATTTTTGTCATCATATTTCTTCATACTCCATTTGAGAGAATGTATTGTTTCCCTTTTACAAAAAAGAATGGAAATTGGCATATTTATACTTAATCCTGCTGTCTTTTCCCCTAACTCTTCATTGTTACTATTTTTCTTATTAGTTTTATTATTGTAGCATGACTTTTCGTCAGGCACAGCTCTTCTAGTGTCTTCCCATTTTGTGTTTTAAATTGTTTTCATGGTCACCATCTGCATCTTATGTAGCTTTGTGATTAATCGGTTGTTCATTTTGATTCATCTTATGGTTAGGTAGTTATTCTGTTTCTTTTTAAAATCAAGTACTTGTTTTTGAGAGGTATCTGTGGGTACTGTATCTTCTGAGTCCTTAGATGGGTGGTAAGGTTATCTTTATAACTGATGAATTATCACCTGGGTATGAAATCATGGGGTTTAAAACAGCTGAATTAGCATGTTCCTGGCTTTTTGATCCAATAGCAACCCTTGAGTAGCCACAAAAACCCATCAAAAAAGAGAGAGAAAAAAAAAAAGGAGAAGTGAGAAACAAATTGGAAGAGGGAAGACTCTTTAAACTTCTATGTGTGGAGAATTTTGGGCAGGGAACAGCCAGTTCTGCTAGGGAGGGAGGGAAAGGAAGGAGGAAAGCTCTTGCTTGTCCTCTCTCTGCCTTTGTTTAGGGACAATTATTGCCTCCCTCTTGCAGGGGAGCTTAGTATTGATGGCTGTGACCAATTTTAATTAATTTAGTTGATTCTTTTAGTATTTTTGTATCTTTTTAATCAATGCATGTATATGGGTCTTGTCTTAGTTTTCTACTTTCTTCTATCAGCTTCCCACCTTGCCACACCCACTGCACAGATGCACACGTCCCATCTTCCTACTACCACTATCATGATTTGGGTTAGCTCAGTATTTGGGATTTTATTATGATCACAGTGTGAACGCTATTCACAGCAGTCCTGTTGTCACCTAAGATTACTTTCACTTTCCTGCACCATTTTTTTCTTTACCACTAAGAATCTTCTTTGCTTAGTTTTCAGTGTGTCTATCACTGATTTATCCACAAACTTGTCCCATGTTTGAATATATTCAGGCACATTGAGTTTTCTGTCAATTTTGTCTTTTTGTAGAAATATTTGGTTTCTTTTAACCTTCTATAATCTGTACTGGTTGCCTTTTACATTTGTACTTTGGCTTTTTAGCTCCAATTCCCTGTTTTATCCTGAAGATTCCTTATACTTCTCTTTTTTGGATCTCTTTTCTCCTAGATTTTTGTCATGAACAGTGTGGTTTATTCTGCTTTTTCCTGGAATATGTCTTTATGTAACTTTCTGAGAACGAGTGCCCAGGGGCTAAATTATATGAGAATTAACATGAGTGCTGAGGACTCTATTAACTTATTGGGGTAAAAGACCCAATAGTTTTTCTTGTGGTATAATCTGCACATCGTAACATTCATTCGTTTTATCTATATCTATTTAGCTAGCTTTCTTTGAATCTTTTTTTTTTTTTATAAGATTAGAGAGCGAGAGCATGCGAGCAGGAGAGGGGGAACAGAGGATCTCAAACAGACTCCCTGCTGAGCACAGAGCCAGACTGTGGGGAAGCGGGGGTGGGGGGGGTGGGGGTGGGGGGGGGGCTTGATCCCAGGACCTTGAGATCATGACCTGAGCTGAAACCAGGAGTCAGATGCTCAACCAACCGAGTCACCTAGGCACCCCACATTCATCCATTTTAAGTATACAAATGCAATAGATTGGATGTTTGTATCCCTCCCAAACTTATATGTTAAAACATAAATTCCAAGGTGATGGTATTTGGAGGTGGCGCTTTGGGGAGGTGATTAGGTTATGAGGATGGAGCCCTCATGAGTGGAATTTGTGACCTCATAAAGACACTCCAGAGAGAAACCTTACCCCTTCTGTTATGAGTGAGTGAGAAGACTGCCATCTATGAACTCGAAAGTGACTCCCACAAGACATTGAATTGGCTGGCACCTAGATCTTGATCTTGGTACTCATCCAGCCTGAGTACTGCAAGAAATAAATTTCTGTTTTTTATAAACCACCCAGTCCATGTTACTCTGTTCTTGCAGCCCAGATGGAAGGAGACAATAAGTCAGTGATTTTAGTAAATATACAGAGTTTTGCTGCTAACAGCAGAATCACAGGATAGAACATTTGCATTACTGCATTAAGATACCTGTGAATGTTAATAATAGTCCTTCCCTTTCTTACATCTCTACTCCCAGGCAACTTAATTTACTTTCTGTTTTTATAGTTTTTATATTGGCCTTTTCTGGACATTCTGTATATATGAAATCAATATGTAGTCATTTGTGTCTGACTTCTTAGCATAATGTTTTTGAGGTTTATTTGTGCTATTCTGTGCAGTAGTCTGTTCTTTTTTATTGCTGAGTAGAATTCCATTGTGTGGACATCATATATTTTACTTATTTCCTTACAAGTTGGTGGATATCTGAACTGTTTCTCCTTTTTGGCTATTAAGAATAATGCTGCTGTCAAGATTACATGTAAGTCTTTGGACAAATTGGTTCATTTTTCTTGGGTAGATACTTGCAGTGGAATTGTTGGGTGTGTGGTAAATTATGAAACTGTCCAACTGTTTTCCCAGTTGGTGCATCATTTTATGTTTCCGTGAATAAGGTGTAAGAGTTTAGTTTCTTCACATTTCTGTATCCTCCTGAACAGTTCTTTTTTAATTGCTTTTTTCTGATAGCCGTTCTAGTGGATACGAAGTGCTACCTCATTGTGGTTTTAATTTGCATTTCCCGAATGCTTAATGATATCAGATCTCTCTTCTGTGCTCGTTTGGTCAGTCATGTATGGTTGCAGTGTCTAATCTAATCCTTTGCCTAATTTTGAATTGGTTTAACTTCTTGTTGAGCTTTAAGAATTCTTTATACAGGACGCCTGAGTGGCTCAGTGGGTTAAGCCTCTGCCTTCGGCTCAGGTCATGATCTTGGGGTCCTGGGATTGAGCCCCGCATCGGGCTCTCTGCTCAGCTGTGAGCCTGCTTCCCTCTCTCTCTCTCTGCCTGCCTCTCTGCCTACTTGTGATCTCTCTCTCTCTGTCAAATAAATAAATAAATCTTTTTTTAAAAAAAAGAATTCTTTATACATTCTTGATACAGATATGTGATTTGTAGATAATTTCTCCCAACCTGTGGCTTATCTGTTTTCTTAATGGTGTCCTTTGAAGCACAAAAGTTTTTATTGATAAAGCGCAATTTACCATTTTTTTCCCCATTTATGGATTGTGTTTTTGGTGTCATACATAAGTAATCTTTGTCTAACCCAAGGTCACAAAGACATTTTCATAAATTTTCTTCTAGAGTTTTGAGTAGAGTATTCTGGATTGGATTGGAAATAACTACTTTAGCATTTTGAAGGCTTTTTTTTTTTTTTTTGCATTCTTTTAGTTTTGATTTTTGATACCGAGATGTATTCTGATTCTTGATCATTTGTTTAAAGTTTTTTTTTCCCATCTAGAAATTTATAAGATCTTTGTCTCTAGTGGCCAAAACTGCTGGTGGTCTACCAATTACTAGTAAGAAAAATAGCTTTTCTCTTTTCGCTTATTAACATTATAGCCTCTTAAGATACTTCTGCTTTACATTCCTGGAATAAATTTTAATTAGACATAATGATTTTCCTTTTGTCGTTTTACTGGATTTGTGTGCTAATATAATGATTTACAATGTTTACTTCTTAAAATACCGTCCTTACCAGATTTGAGTAATAAAATTATATGTTTTTTTTAATCTAACTGTGGGAATAGTTTATAGGTAGTAATAGGCATTATCTGTTTCTTAAATATTAAAACCCAGTATAAATGGATGTGAATCCATTTATACTGGTATCTTTCTCAGGAGTAGGTCTTTGTTTTTTGTTTTTTAAAGATTTTATTTATTTATTTGACAGAGAGAGCACGCATAAGCAGGGGGCGTGGGAGAAGCAGGCTCCCCCCTAAGCAGGGAGCCCAAGATGGGGCTTGATCCCAGAACCCTGGGATCATGACCTGAGCCAGAGGCAGTCCCCTAACCAACTGAGCTACCCAGATTCCCCTCAGTTGTAGATTTTTAAACATTGTTTTAATCCTTTCTGGGGTATACTTTCAGTATTCTTTGAGGTAATACAAATAAAGGTTTTTGAAGGTTTTGATTATTTTATTCATATTCCTCTAGATTTCTTTCTTTTTAAATTGGATCTATTTGATTTAGAGATACATGAAGTTTTTCATCATAACTTAAAAAAATAGTCTTTGTTTTTCAGAGGAATTTTACATTTACAGAAAAATGAGCAGTAAGTACAAAGTGTTTCCATATACTTTCCACTCTCAATTCCCCCTATTAGTAACGTGTTGTCTTAGTATGATATATTCATTACAACTGATGAAATTGTAAATGTTGATACAATTATTGATACATTGTTATAAATATTGATACAAATGTCGATACAGTCCATAGTTTGCATTACGGTTCACTCCTGGTGTTGTACATCCTGTGGGTTTTGACAAATGTATAATGACCTGTATCCACCATTATCATGCAGAGTATTTTCACTGCCCTAAAAATTCTTGGATTCAAGAGCTTTTTGCATTTCTTTCCTTGGCTTTTTCCCTCTTTCTTCTTTTTTTCCTCTTTCCTTTCTTCCTTATTTTTCCTCCTCCCTCTGTGTGTTAGGTTTTTTGTCCCTTTGACACATGGTAATCTTCAAACATACAGAAGTACTAAGAGTAGCAAGAGTTGTATGGTAAAGTCCCATGAAACTGTAACCTAGCTTCATGTTTACATTGCCAGTATTGTTTTATGTATACCTTCTTTTCCTTGCTTTAGCCACTTTTAGCTGGAGTATTTTAACAAAAGTTTCAGACATTATGTAATTTCATCTATTACTACTTCAGTGTACATCTGTATTCATTATACAAGTTTTCCTTGTGTTTTAAATAATGTTTACTTTGCATATTTACCTATAAAATAATTTGGTATGTATAGGTTTATGACTCTTCTACATGAATTGTATGCCTTTTATCCTTACATAATATCTTTGTCTTGTTCAAAGATTTTAATTTTAAATTGCACTGTGACTCCTATCATGTTGCATTTCCTTTCTTTTGCTTTATTTGCCTGTTTTATTTTAAAACTTCTTTATCACTTGTTTTGTGGTTCTTAAAGTTTAAAAAAGAACCAATCTGACACTCTTTCTTTTAGTATGAAAGTTTAGTCCTTCTAATTTTAAATACTTGATTTTATTTCATCTTTCCCTGTGTTTCAGTATTCCCTTTTTTGCTGTTTTCCCCTTTTTTATTTGTTGCTTGAATTAAATTGCTAATTAATCCTGTTGTTTCCTATTGGTCGATTGAAAATTCTCTTGTGCTTTAACATTTCATTTATGTCTGTCTTCCTGTTTAGACTGGCATTTTCTCCATTAATACTTGTAAAGAAGATCTAACTGATTGCCCCAACTTTCCAACACTAAAGATTCTCTGAGATAATCTCATACCTCTAGAATGTATTTGGTTTTCCCTTGTAGTTGATGTCTTCTGTTTCCAGACTTGCTTTTAGGTTGTGTGTGCACAGGTTTCTCATTTGTATATCTTCTCTCTTTCCCTTCTTTGAGAGTTCTGCCCTAGTTCATTGGTTTCAATAGAGCATTTTTTCATGAAGTTTCCTCAGCTGGAATTTATGGAGGCTATGCTTGAAAATGCCACATCCTCAAATATATTTCTTTAGCCTGAAGGGGAATGGTATTTTGAGTCTAGGATTCTTGGGTTTCTATTTTTCTCTTTCAGTAGTTGATATACTCTGCTGTTTTCTGGCTTTTAGTATTAAGTCTGAGGTTCTTCTGATCTGTCTTCCATTATATGTAAAGTATTCTTGCTGTCTGAAAGGTGCCCAGTTTCCTCTTGATCATTGGAACTCAGGGATTTTTTTTTTTTTTGTCTCTACCAGGACATGCCTAGGTATGTGTTTATGTCCATAAATTCTGCCTTTTACTCCGGGTGTTCTTTGGAGTGTACAGATTTAAGTGTTTCTTCATTTCAGAGAAAGTTTCTTCTGTTAACTGTTTTCCTTCTCTCATCTATTCATTTTCTCCTTTGGGAACTCCTTTTTTTGTGGATTAGGTGTACTGGAGACAGGGACGAGCCCTCTGCAGTTTGTGTCTTCTTGCTCATGATTACTCTCATTTTGTATTTGTGTTCTGTTTTTTTTTTTTTAAAGATTTTTATTTATTTATTAGAGAGCGAGAGACTGAGAATTAGAGGGGAGAAAGTCAGAGGGAGAAGCAGACTTCCCGCAGAGCCGGGAGTCCGATATGGGACTCGATCCCGGGACTCCGGGATCATGACCTGAGCCGAAGGCAGTTGCTCAACCAACTGAGCCACCCAGGCGCCCTTGTGTTCTGTTTTTTAATGTTAATTCTTTATGTTGCTCTTCCAGGCTACTAATTTGAGTTCTAATGGCAATTAACCAACTGTGTAATTGGGAAATCATGTTATTTTATCCCAGAAAGTCTCCTTTTGTATGGGGGTACGTTGCTACTCTTGAAGTTTCTATGTGCCCAGTTGCTTTTTGGATGCTTCCCTCACACCTCCTTGGCCCAATCCTCAATTGCTCTGTTTCTCTTGGTGTCTGTAGTCATTATTCTGAGCACTTGCCCTGTCTCTCGTGGATAAGCCACCTGCCATGGCTTACTGTTGATTTTGGGTTCAGTACTGAGTGCTGTTTGGTGTAACATTTGAAGTGGCAGCAGTCCTTCGAGTGGTTGAAGATACAACCATATCTATTGCGGAGGTCAGGAAGAGCATGTATCTCGTAGCATTGTCTTCGTCTCAAAGGCAGACGAATAGCTAATATTTATTGACTACTTGGACTACTTAGCAAAGTGACAGAGGACTCTTTTGGAGCCTTTAGTGACTTTGTTTCAGGCTGCATGGATCTCTGCAGGCCAAGCTGTCTCCCTGACCTCTTTTTTCACATCTTTCCCTGGAGATCTCTGAGTCTAGCCTCTGGGTTTCCCCCAGTCCATGAGAGACTCATGGACTTTTGGCTCTCACTTTCCCCCAGATGTCCCTATTTGCAATATCCTGTGCCACTCACTCACTCTGGGGGAACAGAGACTGTGGGGTTTGGAGTGGGGAGGGGGTGAGTCATACTGGTTTTGCCATCTTCCCAAAGCAGAAATATTTAACCAGGGTTATCTGGATCTCATTAATGAGCTTTGGGGGAGTCTGTAGACCCTCTGTAATTGGGTACATGGTTTTCTAGAGAGAAATTTAGTGAGGTTCTAGACCCTAAAATGGTTCAGAACAACCAGAGATGACTAATGGGGAACTGCTTTAGTCATCATTTTCATTAATTGCAACCATCCATTATTTTTGACTTAGTGCAAGTAAATCCTAGCTCTACTCCTTCCTAGTTGTAGGACTATAAGGAAGTTCCTTGACTTGGCTATGCCTCACTGTCCTCATCTATATAGTGGCAGTAACTATAGCAAGTGCTTTATAGAATTGGGAACATTAATTGAGTTAATTCATTTAAAATGCTCAGAAAAGTGCCTGGTTTAGACTGAGCACTCATTCTTCTTCCTGACTGTGAGAATCTCACCAGTAATATTCCACATGCTATGTTTGTTAAATATTGGTTAACATGTTTACTGTTACCGTTGTCTTTATTAGTAAAGCTTGCCAGTAGTCAGGTTTTTTTCAGATGGCAAAGTGAGCTACAAATTAAGAACTTTCTTTTATTATTCTTCTGTCAGTTAACTGCAAAATTATTGTTACAAATGAGCAAACATACTTGCAATAAACAACTTTGAAGACATCTTTTATTTATCGTTAAGGGTGTTTGTGTAAGAGTCTAAGAGAAAAATGGATATGGAAATCTTTTAAAATTGAAACTGATGGGTAAATGTGTTAAGTTCATGAGCTATTTCTGCTTGGACCCTTGTTTAAGATAAATATTAGGACCCTGACTATACCTTTCCAAATTCGTGTGTGTGTAGGTATGTGTGTGTAATTGTTAATTTCCAAATATAGGGGTTATGATTAGATTTTAGTTATTTGGAAAAACAACCTTTATGTAGTCTACAAAGATTATAAGCATTAGCACACTATCAAGTAAGTAGAAAGGAATAACATCTTATAGTAATTAATAGCCCAAGTGTGGTCAACTGGCTATTCCATATCCTTAAGAACAAAGAGCTGAATTTTCCACTTTTGTTAGATCTTTGTTAGTTGCTTATATATGATTGCCACAATGAGAAGGAATCTACTTTTGCGATGGCATGGAAGAAAAAGTGCAATGAAATTGTTGGAATTCTGTAGCGACCAGACATCTCCACCTGCAATTAGATAATCCTGCACCGTGTGGGATCTTTGTATTCCAGAAGAATTTTAGAAACTCTAAATTGACTCTTGCTCTTTTCTATTTCACTTATTTAAAAATTAAGAATTATTGCAACCCATATTCTGGTTTCTAAGAGTTGACTGTAACTGAACAAATACCGTGTTCTATTTTCAGAGCAGTTTTGGATTTTTGAAATATTCAGGACTATCCATACTAAAAGAAGTTGGTCTTTTTTGGAGTTGGAGCATTGATTGAAAGAATAGTTGATAGGAGAAATTCCAGAAAAATGGATTTGTGACTAATTTGTAAAACTGCATTCCTACCAGAAAGGACACTTTAGATTTGGGCAGAAGTTGACTTTTTCGATTATTTTTAAAGTCAGAGGCCAAGATTCTCAAACTGGTTTAAGTAAGCCAGTACTGGGATGTAGTGGGATATTTGAAGCCAGTATCTTGGGAAATTGACAATACAAAGTAGGGTATATTATGCTTTCCCTTAATATTTATTGACTCATTAGAAGTTGAAGGAAAGAAATTTTTAAAACATGATGTGAATAGGCAAACTTGTCAGATACTTTCAGTTAGGTTTTTGTTTTAAAGAAGTTTTTTAAATTCTTTAATTCTTAAATTAAAGGTTTTTGTAAACTCTTTTGGGTCTTTGAGTTCTGTACTCTTACCTAGATTTTAATTTTTCAAATTTGTCCCTGTATTAGTTTCCTAAAGCTGCCATATCAACATACCACAGACAAGGTAGCTTAACCAACAGAAATTTACTTTCTCACAGTTCTGGGGACAAGGAGTCTAAAATGAAGACGTTTGCAGGGTTGCTTTCTTCTGGAGACCCCTCTCTTTGGCCCGCAGATGGCCATCATCCCCCTGTGTCTTCACATGGTCTGTCTACTGTTCTGTGTGTTGTCTGTGTCCTAATCTCTTCTTTTAAGGACATTAGTTATGTTGGATTAGGGCCCATCCTAATGACCTCATTTTAACTTAATTGCCTCTTTAAAGACCCTATCTCCAAATACAGTCCTATTCAGAGGTACTAGGGGTTAGGGCTTAAACATAGGAATGGGGGGGGGGGGTGGAACGACACAGTTTAGCCCATAACAGCTTCCTTATCCGTTCTTCATCTGATTATTTGTGTTGGGGTCAACAGGGAAGCTCTATGATAGAATCTGTTCAGTTTTCACTGCCACACTTGAACATAGCCATTTATTTTCAAGGTGAGTTTACAGGCATGGTATGGTGGGGCCTATTTCCCAACGTGCTTTTTATCTTTGAGTCCTATGAATCAAAATCTAATAACTTTAGATCTTTATTTTGAAATCCTGTATTCTCAGGAGGTAGAGCTTCAGAAGTTTAATAGATATATGTTAGATTCTGTTCTGGACAAAGCCGTTCTCTGAACTGAAAGAGCAGAACCCAAAATAATGGCATCGGTTGTCCTTTCAGGCTGGAATAACAACAAACTGAATGGAGACCTGTTCTGCCAAATACCGTTATGAAACTCAGTTTTATGTAACAGTTTCCTTGTAATTCAACAGGTAATCATGCCTAAACTGCCCAGTTGTGCTGAGGTGAACAAGGTCTGCCTGCCCGAGGCAGCTTTCACAGAGCCAGCCTCGAAATACGGGTCGGTTTAGACTTGATGCATTTAATAAAGATGTTACCCAAAATTATATTAATTTAAAATAACATTACTTGAATATTAGATATTCTTAATATTCACTCACCATATACCTCTTGCTTTATCTCCTGTGCCTTCTCTCTAAAACGACAGTGGAATATTGAAGAACAAGTTCATCCATTTGAAGGGATTTTGTAAATTTCCGTGTCATTTGGATGTCAGTTACAGCATGTTTGTTGGCTCGTCTAGCTTTGGGGACAGCTTCTGCTTTGAGCAGACAGTTGGGCCACCATTCACCAGCTACAGTTACAGCCGAATACTCCTCCATTTAAGGAACTTCCAATCCTTCTCATCACCTTCTTTCTCTGTTAATGGCCAAGTTTACACATACTTGTTCCATCTGACTTTTCTCCACACTTTTTGTGACATTTTTTCTCTTTGGAACTTCCTCAGTGTTAATTTTCATTGGAAACTAACTTAAGTGTATAATTAGAATTTGCCTGAATCTTGCTCCCCTGGAGGAAAACTTGCCTGTCACTTAGTTACCTGTTCCTTAAATCTTAGGAATTATTAGGTCAATGAAAACAAAATATTTACAAGTTTAAGTCAGAGAAAACCTACTGAATGAGTTATGTGCTGTTGATTATTTGTATTTAACACAGTGGATTTTAAAGAGAAAATGTTGATCAAATTGGATTATTTTTAATTGAAGATAAAATGATCAAATCAGTTATCTCTATTTTAGTAATATTTTATTATATATAAAAACAAACTCTAGTGATGTTGCTTTAATGTCTATTAACTTTAATGTGAAATTATTCAGATGTAGAGAAAAAGTGCAAAATATTACAACGATGTTTTGAACACCTTTCCCTAACATTTACATTTGCTTTATCTGTTTTATCTGTGTCTGTGTATCTGTGTTTGTCTTCTTTACCTGAAGCATTTCAGAATAAATTGCAGGCCCGGTGACCCTTTACTCCTAAATATGTTTATATTTACTCCTAAGTATTTTTCCTAAAAACAGGAAAATTCTTTTACATTACTACAGTACCGTTGTCAAAATCAGGATATTAACATTTACATATTACCTATCATCTAGTCTAGAGGTCATATTCAGATTTCACCAGTTGTCCCATTAATGTCTTTTATAGTAAAAGAAATACATTTTCTGGTTTGGGATCCTATATTACATTTACTTGTCATACCTCTTCCTTTCCTTCTAGAACAGTTCCTTAGTCTTTTATTTTATTTATTTTTGGGGGCCAACTATGGTCTTTACATTGTTTCATGAGCACAGGCCCTTTACTTTATAGAACATCTCTCATTTTGCATTTGTCTGTTTTCTCATGATTGTATCGAGGCTGTGCTCATTGGCACGTATACTACAGAGAATGTACTGTGCTTCTCTGAGCAGCACACCAGGGAAACCTGATGTCTGTCTATGCCATTTACTGCTGAGGTTGGCATGGTTAAGGTGGTCTCTCACATTTCTTTACTGTAGAGTTACTACTTTTCCCTTTGTTGTCAATAAGGTATCTTATTGGGAGGTACTTTGAGACTAGAAATATCTCATTATACTTTCACTCACTCGTTTTAGATATTTCCTAGTTTGTATTTAGTGAGGAGTAAGGCTAAAGATTACAGTGGCAATGGCAGACACAATGCTAGAAAGAGATGTTTTTTCTAAGTTCATCACTATTGACGTTTGCTACCTTTAAGAACTCAGAGGTGAAGCAAAACCAAATTTACCTCACTGTTGCATTTGATAAGTTCAGTTATTTATTTTTTGAGGCAAATACATTTAAAGCAACAAATACATTGAAAATAGTAGCACGAGGTCTAAACACAAATACTTGATATCAGTGACAGCTTGATATGGTGTTCAGGAAGACAAAACGGAATGAAAATAGCAAATGGATTAATCAAAAGTTGGATGTTTGTGGCCATCTAATATAGGCATATAGAACTATATATACTCACCAAAGCATGATTGTGTCTGATTATGTTCCATAATATAACCTTTCATGATTGTAGTTGTTTGCACCTGTTCAAACAAAACATTTATGGAAAGATAGAGGCATTGCCAGCACAGAATGATTTATCAGCTACCGATAGACCCCGCAGAGTGCACCCTCTTTGTCTTTGAGAATTCAGAAATTTTGACTTGTTTGGGGCTCTTTCTTTCTTTCTTTCTTTCTTTCTTTCTTTCTTTCTTTCTGGCTGGGGTGGGGTTAGGTCTTTTGTTGACTAAATCATAAGACTTACCTGTTAGAATGTCAACATCATTGATCTTCAAAGGCAGAATCATATTATTTGGTGTATCCCTTATTCATACCCTTCTTGGAACTAACACCCATTTCTGTTGGGTAAAAAAAATATTATGTATGAATCCAGGTTCTCAAAAATTTGTTTGGTGAGGATAGTCATAACAAGGGAATTCAGTTTTGTATTTTGAATGTTTAAGGCATTATTTCTAAAAGTGTGTTCCATGAAATTCTCATCCCGTAAGGATATCCTGCAGAAGGAGGAGTGTGTGGTTAAATAAGCACCATCCGGTACCTTCCTCTTGAGAATCCCAAAGCATAGTGACTGATTAATGAGTCCGAGGAGTCTTTCTTAAAAGCATGTAGTTGAAGCCAATGTTTCCCAAACAGAAGTGACACAGAAACCTTGTGGGTTTTTTTTTTTTCCTTCCACATAACAGCCCTCAGAATATAGGTTTAGTCGCATTAGACTTGTGTGGATTTTTCCTCCAGGTGGAACACGGCAAACTCATGAGCCTACCAGACAGCAATCTCTGACTCTCTTTGTTATAACCTTTCATCCCAGGTGGCTACCTTCATTTTCCATCGATCCTCTCTCCCACCCTTCCTTTCTCCTTTCCTTTCCTTCACTCTTCCTTTCCTTC
>CM052810.1:9129405-9277082 GCA_028533885.1 Nasua narica | reverse complement strand
TTAAGTATTGAGTTTGACTTGCAGAGGGGACCTGTTTCCAAGTTCTCGGAAATGGGGCCATACGTGGTTATTTAAACAATGTTACATCTACAAGATTCCTGGTAATAATAGTGCAGGGGCTAAAGGAAAAGTTTCACACCATCCAGTTGAATAACTTCAGAATTCTACTAAAATGTGTTTAGAAAGATTTCTTTAACAATATTTGAACCTAAGTGGATATATTTTTTAAATTCTGCAAGTAATCATCTGGCCTTTAGCAGCTAGTTATTATTCCAGTTGTCTACTTCATTATTTTATTTTAAAATGCTTGCCGCTCACTAATTTAGATTGTAAAATGTTCTGTTTCTGTTTGTAATTCTAAGTTGTGGTTAAGTGGGTCCATTTTTGGATTCCATTCAATAATGGGTCTAATGTATTTCTTACACAGTTACAGAGTAGTCTTCTAAGATAAAACAGAACCTTATAATGAATTTGTATCTTTAAACTTTCATAATACTGTGCTTTATAAAAGACAACAGCTCATAATTATGTAGCTGTTTATGTTTACTACATTTTAAAAAAGTTTATTATTATTATTATTTAGTAATCTCTACACTCAGTGTGGGGCTTGAAATCATGACCCTAAGATCAAAGGTTGCATGCTCCATGGACTGAGCCAGCCAGGCACCCCAATTTACTACATGTTTTTATATACATTTTTCCATGAAAAGAATAGGAAGGTCGTACCATCTCTGGAGGGACTTGAATTCCAACCCTGTCTCTACCATTGACTGTAGATGTGGCTCTGAATTTGCTGCTCACTGGTTCATTCAGTATTTATTTATTTGCCTACTATAGAGTGCCTACTTTTCTTAGAAGGAGTTAATCACAGAATAGAGTTAAATCATTCACTTAACTTTAAAAAAAATTTTTTTTTCAACTAATGAGGTGTGTGAATAGTATTGATTTAAAGCCCTTGGCACACATTAGGATCACTTTGAATAGAGTGGCAAGATGGTTTCTCACACGAACTTTGTTTCTAGCGATAAGAGATGAGCTTTGCACTTTTCCCTTTCTTGTTACATTTGTCATATAGAATCTTGTTTCTCAAAAAACCATAGCTTGCTTTCAAAAATTTCGTTTTGAACTATCTAATAAGATCTTTATTTAGTGTCACACTTATTTTACAAAGGGTAGATGCTTATTTTAGTGATGATTTGTCATTAAAATTATGTCAAAATGTCTTAAAATGTTGTTGAAACTGTAAAAAAACTCATAACACACACAGAGCTAATTATGGATGCCATCTGTTTATTTTTACAAAGCCTTTTTTTTTTTTAAGACCATGGCATTGTCTGCTTATGATAAGCTTCGAGATTATTACAATGACTAAGTCCTGTCCTTCAATTAGTGTAGCTGAAGATGGGAAGACAATTCTTTTGTTCTTTGACCTTTTCCCGTGTCAGAGTGTATGAAATTAGACCTGTCACGATAAACTATTACGAAGTACATTTAGAACATGCTTAATTTTTATGAGAGAAGAAATCAGTATTAAAGCAGATGTGGCCGAACTTGTATTTAAATATCTAAAACTTACGCAGGGATTTCAAGGAAAGACAGATCATCTGCTCTTTATCAGTGCCATAAGTGACTTTCTTTTAGCTTTGGTAAGTTTAGGAACTTGTGCGCAATCAAATTCATAATGCTGTGTATCCGTGTTAGTGTTCCTATATGTCGGTGCGTGTTTTTGTATGTGTGTGTCCCATGTGTGAGTATGGAAGGCCCGGGATCCCCATGACAGCATCATCCAAGGTAGTTATCAGCAATTTGCTGAGAGAGCAGAGTGATTTCACTGGCTCAGTTTTGCTCTTGTGCATGCTCAGCACTCCCCATGTAAGTCCTAAGGGAAAACAACCTGCAAGAGCCATCTGCTCCTTTCTGCTACACTGCATTGATGCAAGAGTACGCTAATCTGGTTGCTTGTCAG
Organism: Nasua narica; assembly: GCA_028533885.1. Taxonomy (NCBI): domain Eukaryota; kingdom Metazoa; phylum Chordata; class Mammalia; order Carnivora; family Procyonidae; genus Nasua; species Nasua narica. Next base: position 9,275,116 of record CM052810.1, on the reverse strand, counting down.
GACAGGTTAGTGAAAGCATGAGCCGGGGTGAGACTCGGCTCGCCTAGCTCTTTGGAAGATCCTGAGCTGCCTCTGTGGGTGCCATGCCAAGTGTAGCAGAGTAGCTTGATTATCCGCCATACGGGGGATTGCAGCTAAATATGTAATTTTCAGATAGGAAGTAGTTTCAAAATTGAAAGTGTTAAACATGGCTGGATGACATCTGATTAAAAATGGAGACAAGTAATACAGATAATTTACAAATACTTTTTAGGTGTTTTTTTCAAAATCATGCCTTGTAGGAGATTGTGTTTAATTTTATTCTTTTGGTGTTTTAGTTCAGTGTGATTGAATGTTAAATATAATTAACTTCATTTTACCTAGAAGTTGTTGAACTTGTTCTTGCTTATTTCTGTTTACCTTTTCCCCACACCTATTGATGGGCTCATATTGGCCTCGCAGGTTGAGCATCCCGTCACAGAATGCATTACCGGCCTGGACCTTGTCCAAGAAATGATCCGTGTTGCCAAGGGTTACCCTCTCAGGCACAAACAAGCTGATATTCCCATCAACGGCTGGGCAGTCGAATGTCGGGTTTATGCTGAGGTAAAATGATGTGGAGAGGAAGGATGGTGGTTGTGTCCCAAAGTCATGGGACCAGGTAGAGCTAAACAGAAGGTAAAGTTAGGATTTCAGGACTGGTGTCGAGTATGTGCTTATGTGATACAGAATCCAACTGGAACAAAGGGTTGATAGTTTTGAGGTCATTAAAAATACTTTTAAAAGATTGAGTTTAATTAAGTTCCATGTATTTTTTCTGCATGGGAAAAATAGTTCCCAGTTTAAGGGGCAACAAAGCATGCGTTAAATATTCTTCCTTTTGCTAAATATTCAATATACTTGAAGGGACCGTGGTTTTTGTTTTGTTTGCTTGTTTTCAAATCCCATTTGAAATAAACAGAAACATTTATTTCTGTGTTTTTGTTTGTTTTGTGCTTTTTGTTTTTTAAAGTCCACCCTGGGTACACATGAGTTGTTAATTCAATATTTACTTAAGTTTTTTGCAAGTTTATTTTCTAATAATTTTATCCCTTATGCTTACATGAAAGTAGCAATTAAAATTTAAATTGCAAAGCTTTCATTCATGATTTTAATTATGGATCTTACTCCTAAACTGTCAGTCCAATACTTTTATACTATTTTATAACTGTATTCATCAGATAATAAAGCAGTCAACATCTGAAAAGACTTTTTCTCAAGTGATTAAAATAATTCAAGGAAACATGTATACTATGTTTTACATTTAGAAGTCAAAGTTTGTCAAAACAAAAAGTAAATTACTAGTATTTGTGTCTAAGAATACTGGAAATTGTTTTCAAATGTTTTTGAAGGATGTTGAGAATATACTTGGCTTGGTTATTCTTGCTTTTTATTATATTTTAAGTGGTATTGTTAGGACACTGAACTTATTTAATATTTAGCCTGATGACCTAAGCTATTTACAAATGGAGCACATATCTAATAGCACATGCAAAGTTTCTTTCAGGTCTTTATTTGAAGAATCAATTCTCCAATTTTACCATATGTGAACTGTTTTGAGAGTAAGACAAATATCTTTAGCGTACTACAGTTGTTCTGAACTTGAGGATGTTTTGATGTAGCACCTATGTTATTTTATTTTTACCCAAAGCATTCTAAGAAGATTTATAAAATGTTGGAATTTTATCAATTCCAATAAAGTATGACTAAGGTCAGGCTAAATTCTGCTTACAATTCTGTTTGATTTTTAAATACTTGTCTAAGTAGTCTAGAGTGAGTATAAGATAATATTCTGAAATCTGTGATTTGGTAAATACTGTATGTTGAAAATAGATCTATAAATGCTTTTTCATTGTATAAATATTTAACCTTACTTTGCTGATTTATATTTCAAAGACTGTGCTTCCTTTCCTTTGAACTTTCAGGACCCCTACAAGTCCTTTGGTTTACCGTCCATTGGGAGATTGTCTCAGTACCAAGAACCAATACATCTACCTGGTGTAAGTCATTAAGCTGTAATACCAAGTGAGGAGTTAAAACCTTGATTTATGTCATACTTTTATGTTAAAGCATGTCAACACTAAAGGGTGTAAATTGAAGGACAAGTGGAATTCCTGAGGAATGACAGTTTTTTGTTGTTTTTAAAAAAGTATTTTGTACTTTGTGATATGTAGGAAAGTCAGAATTCACTTCACACGGGAAACAGAGACATCTGACTTGTAAATAAATGATAGTTTACAGTGTTCCCAATTCTTTTGAAAATTGTAGTGAAAAAGATCACAGAATCCTAAGAATGGGAAATGACTTTTCTGTATTACACTATAATCTTTTCACTAAATCTAACCCAGCTTCCCTGTATAGTCAGATGTCAAAAATTCAAGAACAAAATCAGCCCCTTAATGGAAACAGATTAAGGAAAACAGTGTGCCTCATTCTATTAAGTGTCACGGAATTTAAGAAGTACATATTTCCACTGGTTAGAGAACAGTGATCACTGTCCACATAATTAATAATTCTTCTATATTTAATAACTGTTCTTTAAATAGTTCTTGCTGCATAAAAAGAACAAGGACATACCCTTTTTCTTAATCAAGGTAATAAGTGCATATATATATGACATTATGTTAACTAGTGGATGACAAGGCTGTACCATCTGTGAATATGATTATTCGGTTTGATTACTGGCATGGAGATGGTAAAAGATTACAGGAAGGATTCTAAATTCGAAGATGTTATTGGATATATGATTTATTTCACTTTTTAAATTGTTTTTGCCCATACGCGTTCTGAAGAGACTTGACCCTTTCTAGGCTGGGAGACTCCATGCTGTGTTCAAAGCCTGAAGGCAGAAAAAAAATTGTAAAGATTTAACAGGCATTATGTGACGTTAAATAGCAGATGAGAAAACAAGTATCATAGGGACATATCTAAACATTTTTTTAATCAAACAAAAAAGTATTAAATAAGAATTTGTAATGATTCCTCTAGTTGTTAGAAGTTTTCACCATGTTGTAATAGCTAACAAGATGTCAAACATTTTGCCCTCGCAAGTTTTTGCAATTTGCAATTTTCAAACGTGAGACCTGTTGAAAGTACAAGTGATAATGGACAAACTATACCCCCTACAGTCTTTGTCCCACCAAATCTTTCTTCAATTAATGCTGCAGCGGGAGTTTTATGTAATAACATTTGCGGTTGTGAGCCATCCATAGAAAGAAAAAACAATTAAAATGCCTTAAATGTTCTGCTTACTGCTGTTATTTGCTTGTGTGAATGTTGCATGTCAGCTAAATGGACCAAGGAATAGATAAAGTGATTGGGTGCGGGAGAGTGCACACCAAGCTTTGTCTATCATTATTGCTGGGAGCAATCAAATTGATGTCAGCGGGACAGTAGATGCGTTGACAGCTGTAATTATGTATCTCCATGGTGATCACTTTTGGCCTGTCATGGAGGCCCACAAGTCCCCTCCCTTGGAAGCATTTAATCAGATTGGGCTGTCACTTGTCAGGTAGACATGGCGGGCTGGGAGTTGCACTGAGGGGGAGAGGTGAATGGAGCATGAAGGGTGGGAGACGGCTGAGAGTTTCACACGGTCCACCGTTGGTACAGAAGAAAGACATTTAAATTATGCCAGAGCTTTCTGAGCAGTGGCTTGAGACCCTCACACACAGGTGCCTGGGTGGTGGTGGTGGTGTTGGCTTTTCCTCCTTGCCTCTTTAACTAGATCAGTCAGTTTTAACTTGGGAAACTCTTTTTGGCTGTTACCTTTTTTGATCACAAGAATACATTTTTCAGGGTTAATGTACAGGCTGTACGTTTCACATGCTTCTTTAAGCCTAAAATTTACTTATATGGCATTGATGAAGATTTAAAAAAAAATCTTTGATCACCACATTTTACAAATTTGTTATTTTCAGACTGCAGTTTCGTTCTGCTCAGAAATTTGGTTACATTTCCATTTGACTTTATTCTTAAAGCTTTTTGTGCCAAAGCTAAAATACATCTTTTTTGTGTGTGGCCTTTGTTGCCGTAGAGGAATGGCGGCTTAGTTTGACTTTTACCTCATTGTTAGAAATAAAATAAAAGCTGATGATTATTTGAAATAAAGCTACATAAGCAAGAAGTTATAAGTCAGAGTCTTCATGCTTTGTTACCGTTTTAAATTAGAAATGTTGATTTGCTAATGAAATGTGTTTGATTAGAGATGTGTATTGATTATGTTACTATATCTCTTGATTTTACCCTATGTATTTTTAAATTAAAGTGACATACCTTCAATGGTCATAATTTTAGTAGATGACATGGTTATTAGATCCAAGAGCCCTAGGTAACTTAACTTTTAAGATGGTGGTGTTGAAGATAACTAAAATTTTAAGTTATGATAAAAGAAAGTAATAAATAATCTTTATTGTCTATGTTATTTGACCAGTAGGTTGAACAGCAGAGTTCCACACTAGCCTTGTAGCAATTTATGTAGTAAATAGGATATATTTAAAGTCAAACATTTTAGAATTTTGAAATTCTCAATTTGGAACACAGTCTCAATTTGGAACACAGCTTTAGCAAGCATGCTCGGGTTTTAAATAATAATAGATGGTGGTAAAATGAGCTCTTGAACTTTTTGCTACTAAAATTAAGAAAATGCAAGTTCAAAAGGCTCTTTTCTGTTATGTAAGTCGATGGCCAGCTGCCGTTTGGATGCTGTTTAAATGTGGGGGAGGGTAGATGATGATTTTATAGCTTTCACAGCTGTCCCATTAATTCTTTTCTAGTTTTTATAAACATTGTGAATTTCATAGAACTGAAGTATGTTTCCAGAAAATAGAAAGCTGAGATATGTTTAAGTGTGCTGAGTGACTTTCATTTAAAATTATGATTTTCATAGATGAATGTGAATGTAAATACAAATACTATACTTTTGTGTTTGCAAATACAGAAATAAAAGCACTCTGTGTATGTTACAATGTTATCTTCTAAAGCCTTACAAAGAATAATAGTAGTGTGAATTTTTTTTAAGAGAATGAAACTATGCTTTATCTTTTGATGTCACCGTATAATAAAGCCATCATCATACCCTCATGTGGATATCCTAGACAAGAGGTTCTACATGTGGTCCCTTGATAATTGCCTAAATTAAAATATTAAAGGTCTAACAGCCGCTGTGTTGACCTTTTTCTGCCTTGCTGCAGACAGATGAGCTGCTGTTTATTAGGAAGGCATCCTCCCACAGGTGAAGAGCTACGTGAGCTTCCGCTCTTCCCTTCCCACCCCTTTACAATGTTGGGCATCAAAGTCCTGCTGTTCTAGCAGCTTCGATTAAATTCCTCTATCGTCAAGACCCTTAGGTCATGCTTGACAGTCTTAAGTATTTTGATTAGCTTTTAAATACTTCAGATTCCAAAACTTAGGCACAATAATTTAATAAATATTTTGTCCTCAGCAACTGCTCATTTTTAAAGTTTTACATGGCTAACCTCTATGCCTTACTGCTGGTATCAAACTGGGAGATGAAAACAAGAATCAGCGATGTACTAACTAACTTGTTGGCTGGTTAACAGCAATCAGGCTCTTCAAAAGAATATTTTGAACTTGTGCTGTTTTTTTTTTCCCCCATGAAAATCGCAAAATCGGAACTCTAATTGGGGCTGTGTCTTTACAAAGCAAAGCTATGAGAAAAGCTGTATAAACATTAAAGTCTCAGGGGACTAACAGTAACAGAGGAAAAAACGTTGTACAGTCGAAAGGGTAAGGCAAAAAAGGAAAGTGTTACAGACATGAAAGCCACAGGATCAGCGTTCCTGGAGAGCTGATGAGCAGAACTGCCGAGTCCTGCTGCCTGGCTTGACTGGGGTCCTCCCTGGAGCTCTCAGAAGGGTCCAGTGGGGAGTGTGCCTAGAAGGGGCACATCATTCATGCCATGCTTCAGTTGGAAGACACCATCAAATAGCTACAAATGCATCCCAGGATAGTGATGTATAAAGTATTATCATTGTTATTTTTTGAGGTTTCGTAGTTTCTTTGTTTAGTGGAAGAGCAAAAAAATACGTTATACTACATACTAACAGCTCAGAATATTTTGGTCTCTATATAGTTTAGATTGTTTTTCTGTTTTCCGGAAGCTGAAATGTTACTTGAGATTAAATTATCCATCTGCTCCTTGGAAATTAAAATCGTTGTGAGAAAAATATCTGCACAATATGAAGTTACTTTCATTTCTTTCTTTCTCCCAGGTCCGGGTTGACAGCGGCATCCAACCAGGAAGTGATATTAGCATTTATTATGATCCAATGATTTCAAAAGTTAGTTCAATTTCTTAATGATTTTGTTCATTTTTCTTCTGAAGAAGTAGAAGTATTTAATTAAAACAAATCTGAAATTGAGCTTTTCTCTGAATCATGTGCTATAATTAAACCAGTAATTGTGCACTGATGGAAAAGTGAAAGCAGAGCAGATTTTTTTCCTCTTGAGAGATTTCAATATCATGTTACTTTGTAACACTCCCCAATTAAGTCAGTCAGTCGCTCTTCCCAGTCAAATGGAATGATGATCCCCTCTTCCAGCCTCCCAGCGGTAACAAAGTTACCTAACCAGGGACTCCAATGCAGCCCATATAGTTAGGATGAATTAAGTTGTTATTTGGTGGTTCCTGAAAATTGCCCGAGATAGAAGTATGAATGGCAGGCCATTATCAATGAGTTGGAGTGATAAGCCTGTTTTTTGGAGTACTTTTTACCATTTCTCTTCAGTTTTTATGAATCAGTAATTTTTTGTGGGGATTGCACATAATTAAGTTTTATGTAAGAGCACAAGATGTCTTTTTGCCCACCTGTCTTTTTTGAAATTTGACTTCCCAGAATAACAACACTGCTTAAATTCTTACATCTTTTAAAATCTTTAGAATGAAAAACTTTAGAACTAAAATGTAGAATTTCTGACTACAGAATTTACTAAAAATTGTTTCTCAAGATGATGTACTTAGAGCAAACAAGCCGTTTTTTTTTTTTTTTAAGATTTTATTTATTTATTTGACAGAGATCACAAGTAGGCAGAAAGGCAGGGAGAGGAAGAGGGAGAGGGGGAAGCAGGCTCCCTGCTGAGCAGAGAGCCCCATTCGGGGGCTTGATCCCAGGACCCTGAGATCATGACCTGAGCCAAACGCAGATGCCCAATGACTGAGCCACCCATGTGCCCCCTCCCCTTTTTAAAGCAAATTAACTTAAGTTTTTACAGTAACATTATTAAAGTGAACTTTAGGTATTTTGTTTGTTAGAGACATGCTATTTAGTTTAAAAATAAAAAACAAAAATATTATAGATGAATTTTTAATAGATGTGGTTCCATTTTGATGAATACATTTCTGTTCAGAAACGTGACCTACAAATAAATTTTCAACCTGACTTGATACTGAGGAACTGATGGAATGTACTAAAGTAATTGCATACTGCGCATTTACTAATGTAATAATGAGAAAAATATTTTATGAATACTTAAGGTCTTATTAGCAAGCAAATTAGTAATAAAATGTCACTTACTTTAATGGCTAATCTGGTTAAGATTCCTCTAAATAGGCACAGAAATATAAGAACCCTTTGCTTCTGTGCTCTGTTATGTGTAAAAGCCAGCTAAGCAGGGTGTCAAACTTGGAAATGATGTTCTCGTAGGGAGAGAAAAAAACAAATCTTGCCTAATCCTTCCCTATCCCAGATGTTCATATTTTATCCCAAATAATGTTCACATTTTGATATCTTCCCTTTTAAACTTTTTATGCTTATTTTTACTACATTGTAATTGAGCTCAAAAAGCTTCTTTCTGTGATAGTGAACGTGGGAGAAATGTCTGAAGTAGCTTGATTTTCATATTTATTTAGTTTTAAAAATCGTAATTGCCATACTTTATATTACAAACTGAACCGCTGTGAAGTTTCAAAAGATGGCCTGGGAAATTTTTTAGGAAGTATTTTGATTTTTATTAGAATGTATTGTTTGACTTTTAGATAGATTGATACCTATGTAAATTGTTTTTTGTTTGTTTGCTTTTAGCTGATTACGTATGGTTCTGATAGAACTGAAGCACTGAAGAGAATGGAAGATGCCCTGGATAATTATGTTATTCGAGGTAAAAACAAACGTTTGGGGTCTTATAATATACATGGTGTCCAGTTCTAGAAAATAGCTTGAAGATACACTAGAGAATTCAGTAGAAAATGTGCTTACTGGGATGCCGGGGTGGCTCAGTTGGTTGAGCAGCTGCCTGCAGCTCAGGGCATGATCCCAGCGTCCTGGGATCGAGTCCCACATCGGGCTCCTTGCTCGGCGGGGAGCCTGATCCTCTCTCTGCCTCTGCCTGCCTCTCTGCCTGCTTGTGTTCTCTCTCTGTTAAAATAAATAAACAAAATCTTAAAAAAAAAAAAAGAAAATGTGCTTACTATGTGTTTCAGTAGAAATAAGAAAAACTTGAACTAAACTGACAGCCCTATATTTTACATATATATTTTCAATTATTTAATTAACCTTATGATTCATGTCCTTTCCTAGATGAGCATTTAGTATTTTATGTACTATATGGAAAATGGTTCTGTATTCTGAAGTCTGATATTGGCCAGTGCAGCAAATTAGCTATTTATTGTCTTTTGTCATTGTCAATGATGTGTTGAAGAATGACACTTGAATATGTATGGAGATATAAAATATAGTGACCTACAGTTGACTAATTTGGGAGTAGAGAGAATAGCCCTTTGTGTCTATAAGAGCAAATTGTAAAATATTCTCTAGCAAATGCAGTTTTGTTACCTCATGTACTTATAGGTCAGTTCTAATGCTTAACAAAGTGTGATCCTACAAGCCTTTAGGATGTAAAGCAAAAACTGAATTAGAGGCAACCATTTTACTTTTATATGTATATATAAAAGATTTTATCTTTAAGTGATCTTTACTCCCAGCATGGGGCTCGAATTTAGCAACCCCTAGATCAAGAGTTGCATGCTTCACCAACTAAGCCAGCCAAGTGCCTCACAGCCATTTTATTTAAATAATGAAAGCAAAGTTATACTTACTCTTCTTAAGGAGTAAATTACCTTATAAATTGTATTAGCAACTTTTCATTAGTTGTGAAAAGATCATTTCATTTTAGTCCAACCTAAATTATTATCAACGTCAGAATAATGGAGTTTAACATTAAATTTAAAGTGTAAAATATAAGTTCACTTAGAGTTATGAGTGAATAGTGTGGGTCTAAGCACATTCCACGGGAAGGACTGGCCTGGTAGTTTTGTTCTTTTTTCATGGCTCATTAAAACAACGGCGTGAGGAGGCTAGCATTTGGAGGCTGAGGGGTAGAACAGTGGTGGTGTATGATTGCTTAGCCCCCAACAACCATGAGCCTCCAAACCATGAGCCTTATGCGGTTTCAGAGGGATTCCCTTCAAGGGGACACAGTCCCCTTGTAAGGGGAAGTCAGAAGGCTCGGCAAGTAGACAGCAACTTTGTGTGAATTAGAAAAAGTGCTCTTTTCTCAGGATACATTCAGCTCAGAGACAGAGAGCCCAGCTTAGCAATGGAGCACGTCAAACCCTGAACACTGCACCTTTGACCCAGTGCCTTTGTGCAGTAAGCAGTTCATACAACTGTACAGTAGTGGTGCAAGACAATTAAATGACTTAGTTTTGTTTTGTTTTGTTTTGAGAACGTGAGTGGTGGGATGGGGTGGTGGCCGGTTGGGGGGAAGGGCAGGGGAGGAGGGAGAGAGAGAAACCCAAGCAACGTCCATGCTGACACCAGGCTCCATTTAATGGCCCTGAAATCACCACCTGAACCAAACAAAATCAAAAGTCAGATGTTTAACTGGCTGAGGCACCCAGTGCCCCATAATGACTCTTTTTACATATCTACCTTTCTTTGCTCATTTTTATCTATGGCGATTAGTAGTCATCCAGTCCTCACTTTTCCTCATTTTTTTTTTTTCCCTCTTGTTAGATCTGGAGAAATTTCTTACCTCCCTTTCCTTTTACTGTCATTCTCTTTTCATAACATTTGTTAACTAACAGATAACAGTGGTTGTATTTAATCTTATGTGCTAGTAATTCACCTTTGTCAATGGAAGGAAAATAGTCAGCTCTCAAGTGATCTTGGATGTAATAATAAAAAGAAAAGTAACATCAGTATCCAAAGCATATACACATTTGAAAAATCCTCTTCACATTCTTTTTTAGCTCATTCTCTAGTTCTTTTTTTAGCCTTAATTGTGGAGTAGTTACTATTTTTTTTTAAAACTCTGCCATGTTCCACCATAAGCAGCAGTTACATATTTTTCTCTATATATTGGTTAAGTAGGCCTTGAGGGGTCTGTTTTCCTTAGAAATAATACCCCCCAAATGGGTGTTTGGAACACACGTATAGTTTGGGTATGTGTTTGTCTCTATGTCTTGAACTACACACACAGAGACACAAATAAGGTATTTGGGAATATTATTCCCAGAGGCCTTTAAAGTATTTGTAAGAGTTTTTTAGATTCCTGCCCCGAACCAGTATTTTTGTAATTTTTTTAAAGTCGTCCTTTTTTTTTTAGATTTTTTTTTTTTTTAAAGACTTTAATTATTGACAGAGAGACACAGTGAGAGAGGGAACACAAGCAGGGGTAGTGGGAGAACTAGAAGCGGGCTTCCTGTTTAGCAGGGAGCCAGATGATGGCTCCATCCCAGGACTCTGAGATCATGACCTGAGCCAAAGGCAGACAATTAACGACTGAGTCACCCAGGCACCCTAGTATCTTTGTAAATTTTATTGTGGTTGTTGAATTATTAGATTTTGGTTAACTTGAGTTCTGCTCTAATGAGCTTGAGCGGTAAATTCATGTATTTGAGATAGTCAATTTGAGTAAGAATATTTTGTCAGATTACATCTCTGTTAAACTTTGATACAATGTAGTGGCATGGCATGTGGGCAGTTTGTCAAATATTAGTGTTCTACCCTGGCTTCTGAAAGGAATACTCTTTCATATTTATAGAATACACTTTCATGTTTTATATTTAAATGAATGTTTGCCACTTCGCATATTCACTAGTTACTACATTTTTACTTTATTTTATTTTTAAAGAAGATTTTATTTACTTGAGAGAGAGAGAAGGGGAGGGAGCATGAGCAGGAGGAGGGGCGAGGGAGAAGCCGACTCACTGCTGAGCAGGGAGCCTGATGCGAGGCTAGATCCTGGGGTCCCCAGGTCATGACCTGAGCCAAAGGCAGATGCTTAACCGACTGTGCCACCCAGGTACCCCTAGTTACTACATTTTTAAAATAAGTGACTTAAATATGGAGTAGTAGTAGGCTTGCTGTTATTCTCCTATCTTTATATGTATCATATGTAAAATAAAATGTGTTTTATTGAGCAGATAGTTTTCCCCCAGGCTTAGTGTGAAATTTCCCCCTTTGGTTCACTGTGATACAATAGAAAGAAGTCAGACAGGCCTGGGTTCCTATCCTGTCCTGGCACCATTTAGTAACTATGATTTTTGTTAAGTTACTCTGCCTCTCTGAATTCATACTCCACATTTAAAAACGGAGTGTTAGCTTCTGCCTTGGAAATCAGCAGGGAAGATTAACTGAGGTTAAATATGTAAAAATATTTGGCACAGTACTAGCTTTGCAACTCTAGTTCCTACCTTCTTTTGTCTTTCTCTCATTACAATTCTAAAACTACATATTTAAAGATCATATGTCAGAAGTTATTATCAGTCCGTTAGTGTGATACGTGAAATTGATGAAGCCATAGATAAACAAGATTGAAAGTCCATTTTAGGTCATTCCTGGTACTGTGTGCTTGGTTATATGCTTTCATTGCACCCTCTTCTGCTTCTTCAAAGCATTTACCATAACTGTAATTAAAATATTAGTTGTCTAATTGCTAAATGTCGGATTATCTATCTCATAAGACAATTAGGCGCGTGAGGGCAGTGATGGTGTTTATCTTGTTTAGTTGTATTTTACTACTGCTTAGCAGTGCCTAAAATATGGTAGGTGAGTAATACTTGTTGAGTGTATTAATGAATGAGTGATAATATCCCTGTTTCAAGGAGTTTCTAGTGAACTCAGAATGAAACAGAAAGATAACGTGAATTCATAGATGCCATAATGGTGGAGTGAAAAAATACGGTGGGAATTGAGATGAGGGGCTATTTTTCTTTCCTCACCTCTGTGTTTGGTTCTTTGAAAGTAACATGAACACTTCCTTAGGACCTACCAGTGACTTGGGTGAGAGTACCTCGCTTTGCACTTCCTTCGAATGGCTTCTAAGAGTGGCAGCATTTTTTAAAAGACTGAACTCACTGTGGAGGGGAAATACAGAAGATGGACACACTTGGGAGTGTTAGGAGTATGACTTGCTCTCACCTTGTGGAAAAATGACCTGGCATCGGATGTTAAAAGTGCATACTCTTTGACCATACCTGTTTAGTCTTTAGGAATCTTATTCTGCAGAGTTAAAAGACTGAATTGTGAGGTGATGTTAACAAGGATATTTAATGACAGCATTGGTTACAGTAGCCCACATCCTAACCAACTGAGGTGTCTAGCAAATGGGTGGACTGAAGTCAGTCCAACTTATACCTCTTATACCAACTTATAACTTAAACCAACTTATAACCACCCAAGTATAAGTTACTACTTAGCTGGTACTTGAAGACATGTCCATACATATTGTTAGGTAGGAAGGCAATTTGCAGAGTGAGATATGGTGTGGTCTGATAGTTAAGCCAACCTTCCCATCCTACAGTATCTCTATTGTTTTTGGATGAGCATAGAGAAAGATGTGGATGTATAAACATTGGATCAAAAAATATATATAGTCAGCTCAAAAGGTTTATCAGAAGTTTGTTTTCTCTTGATATATTGCTCACAGGCTTTTTATTTTAGGTATTTTCAAACCTAGAGAAAAGTTGAATAAATAATACATTGCACACCTGTGTGTTCTTCACCTAGATTGCTAAGGTTTTTTTACATCTTTTTTCCCTCCGGCTCTCCCTTTCTCCCTTTCTTTGCCTTCTCCTTTCTCCTCCTTTTTGCGCTTCTTCCTTCCCTTCCCTTCTCATTTTATTCCTCAGCTATTTGAAGGGAAATTGCAGACGTCATGATACATGACTCCTAAATATTTCAGTACTGATCTTAAGAGTAAGATCATTTCCTTACAAATCACAGTATTGAAATTGTGATTACCACACTCAAGAAAATTAACAGGAATCTTCTAATATCATCTAATATACTGTTCAAGTTTCCCCAGTTCTGCAAAAAACTGCCTTTTTTAAAAGATCTGTTTTTAATCCTACCCACAATCCAGTCGGAGTTTACACATTGCTTTTCTTTATGTCTCTTTATTATCCTGCTCTTTTCCTTTTTGGATTTCATGTCATCAGCTCCTCAGTAGAGTCCAGGGCAGCTGACCTGCAGAAGGTCTCACATTCCAGATTGGAGGTTTCATTATTGGTCTGGTCAAGGCACTTGGGGAATGAGTTGGAGAGATGGGAGTTATAGTTGGAACAAGCAATGTAATTTGAATTGGTGATTTTGAATATGGCGTAGTTAGCTAACCTTAGATGATTTCAGGGTGTGACTCGGGGACTAGGTGGCTGACGTAAGAGAATAGAGTGTTTGAAATGAGATCCTAGGAGCTGAGTGGTGAGGATGTTGCCTGAGTCATCTACATAAGATGACAGGAGTTAGGATCCAAAGGAAAGTCATGAGTCAGGTGACATAAAGTCTGTAGCAAGTACTGGGTTGTGACGAGGATTTGGGTAAATGACAAGGAATTGGAGATTTTTTGACCAGATAAAATAAACCTTTTTTCAAGGAAAAAGAAGTGTCTCCAAGGATTAGAAGAGGTAATGTTCTAGAAATGGCTGTGGATCTCAACGAGATATGTGAGGGTTGCCGGAGAAGTGAGATCCTTGGGGCACTGAGGTTTTCAAGTGAGGCAAGGTGGTAGATGGAATGCTCCATGAAAATACAGTCAGTAGACCTGACTGATGGTCGTGGAGCAGCCATCTCAGAAAGTGTCGTGGAGTGGCTTGGAAAAGACTCGGCGGAGGTGTTTTGGGGAGGTGGGAGTAGTTGGGAGAGCTGATGCTCTAAGGATGAGGGATGGCCAGAGAAGCTAATCCTTCCGGGAATGGATGCAGAGTCCCTGAAGTACCTGGTAGGGAGGTGAGCCCTTGGGCTCAGAAAAGTGGTCATGAAGGCATTGTGAGAGGGCCAGGTCTATCCACTTTGTATAAATAACCTCTGACTTGATTTCCTTTTCTTTGGCTCGGCCATGCTATGCTACTACTACGCATGTCATGGCCCAGTATAATAGCTTTTTGAATGGGTTCTCTGTAAATACTCTTTATCTGCACCGATGAATTCTTCAGTGTGGACAAAGTAGACATTAAAGTACAATCCTAATGATCCCTTCCCTGCTTAAGACTCTTTAATGTCTCCCTATTGCCTTCCTATGACGCTGCGGTCATTTACACTACTTTATCTCATTATTCCCCCTCCCCCTTGTTCTTTCTCCTTCACTATTGTTTTTATTTCCTGGGATGCTCTGTCCTCTTCCTACCCAAGGACCTTCATAGTTAGGCTGTAGTCTAAGCAGTTATAACAGAATAAAAAATATAGTGACCTAAGATACAATTTAATTTCTCTGCCATGTCATAATCTCAAAAGGACATTGTCAAGGGCTGTTAGGGAGGCTTTTAGATTCACAGCAGATGGTTTTCACTTGGGGGCTCCAAAGTGGCTGCTTTTATGCCCATCGTCCAGCCTCGGCAGGAAGGTGGCAGGGAGAGTTCACACCCACCTCTTTTTTTTTCAGGGCATAACCTAGAAAGCACCTTTATTTCTGCTCCCATCCTATTGGCATTTAATCACGTGGTCTTCCATAGCTGCTAGGAACATGGAAAATGTAATAGATGTCAAGGAGGCCATATACTAAGCTAAGAAGTGATGTTTCTTTTATTAAAGGAAAAAAATAGATATTGGTGGATGACTAGGGGAAGTGAGAATATATATGTGTGTTTACTTATTTCTGGAAACATACACACACACAGGAGCAGAACGAATAACATGGTGTACTTACAGGGTGTGGAGGGAGGATCAGGGGGAACTATTTGGGGGATAGGAAACAAAGCACATGGAATAAAAAGGAGAGACTTCTTTGATTTACTTTTAGAATTCTGACATTAATATTTCAAAATAAAATTAACATTCTGGGGAAGAAACTCAAAATGGAGTACAAACAGAAACAAATGGATAGTACTGTATGAATATCATGGTGACAGGGGTGGGAGGGGGGAGAGAAAAAAAATCTAGCCTTAACTAACTGTTAGTCATATTTTGACTGGATACTGTCAAGCTAAATACAGCATGTATAAACAAACATTAAACTCTAGTTAATAGGTTTGTTTTTCCTAGTTCATGGGTTAGCAGTTCTGAAACCAGTTTATGTATATTCTGGGATTGAGGAAATAAATGCGTGGATTGTAGATAAGATGAATGACATTTCTCATTGTCAGAGAAAGAAGTTAGAGATGTGGAAATGGATGAGGATATAGCGAGTCCTGTGTGTTGAGTTGAAACTGGGGGTATCAGTGTAAACTCGTGGTTTTTAACATAGATTGAAATGTAAGTGTGCAGATATGTTATTGTGTGCATGTGTGTTTCTGTGTACATATATACACATTCTGGAGCTCAGGATTTCTTTAGTACTATTGATATTTTGGGGTAGACAATTTTTTGTTGTGGGGGGCTATCCTTCACACTGTAGGGTGTTTATCACCACCCTAGGCCTCTACTCATTAAATGACAGTAGCGTCCCCTCAGTTGTGACAACCAAGTGTTTCCAGACACTGCCATATGTTATGAGGGAGTGGGGCAAGTCACCCTCGATTGAGAACCACTGCCCTGCTGAGAGGTCATGGAAACATTGACACCCATAGCAATGAGCATTACAGGAACCCAGATCTTATTTTTCAAATGCCATAGTCCCATAAATGGAACCAGCACTCCATGGTAAAATGGCTGATTCCCATAAATGGAACCAGCACTCCACAGTAAAATGGACTGTTACCATGAGCCTGAAACATCTTGTATAAGAAAGTAATCAAGTGCTCAACAATGATGATATGTCAAAAAGATACAGGAACCAGCCCTAAGGGGTTCCCATTGGCCAATCTGGGAAAACTGCAACAAAATAAATAATGTTAGCATTGGGCTAAAGCCTTTGGAATAAGATAAGAGTCCATGATTCATACTGACATAAATAGATGAGAAAGATAAAAGAGGGAAGAGGCACAGCTCTTTTCTATAGATTTTTAATTATTGTAGAAAAATGCCCATTTGTGCCAAATTGTTTGTTTAGGTAAGAATCATCAATGACAGATGCTAAAATTAGTGGGTGAAAATATGAGCAACAGGTATTTGCATAGTTTCATAGTATATCCCCAGGAGATACTAATTCATTATAGTGGGAAATATAATACCTTCAAAATGGACAGACCTAGCAGTTTACCCAAATGATCACAATTAGTATCATTGGTAGTGGGATGTAGTAACATCACGTGCCTCTTGAGGTATGATGCGCTGAAAATAGCACATCATTTCTGTGATGTTCTCCCGAAAGTGTATAACCTGGATATAATCATGAGGAAACAGCAGACAAACCAAATTGGAAGACAGTGTACGAAATAAAGGGCTTGCACTCTTCCAAAGTGTCAAGGTCAAGAAACACAAAAGTAGATGAGCCTTATCTACATCAAAGGAAACTAAGGATACGTGAAGACTAAATGCAGGATTAGTTCCTGAACCAGAAAAAAAAAGTCTTTCTTTTGTAGTAAAGGTCATAAATGAGACAATTGGTGAAATTCAAATAAGGTTTGCAGATTAGATAATGATACTGTTATCAATGTTAGTTTTCAGATCTGGTCATTGTATTGTGATTACATGAGAGACTTACCTTAGTTTTAGGAAATACTGAAGTATGTAGAGGTAAAGTACATCCTGTTTTTGACTTACCCCCAGAAGTTTAAGGAAAAGAAGTGTGTGTGTGTATGTATGTATAAAGAGGAAAAAAATGAATGATAAAACAAATAAATGTGTTAACAGATGTTAACATTGGTGAATCTGGGTGAAGAATATACAGTAATTCTTCATACTATTTTTGTGAATTTTTTTATAATTCTGCAATTATTCCAAAAAAAAAAAAAAAGTTAAAAAAATAGTTGAAGAGGAGCATGCGCCTCCTGCCCCGCAAAGCTAAGGAATTTTACTTAAGGAATGAAAACAGATGCGTTTGTGATTCTATATGATTCATCTGAGGAATTCTAATGGCTAGAAGTCTTAAATTGTTTTGTAAGGGACAGAAAAAGTAGGACAACTTACTGTCTTGTTGCCTAACCGCTTTGTCCAAATAATACTTTTTCCCCTCAGTTGATTATGAGCTTTTGTTAAAATAAAAAATCTTGAGAGCAGAAATGTAATTTGGTTAAAGTCAATTTCTGAGTCCCCGTGAAATAAGCAGTGGCTTTTGGCCTCCGTTTGATCCTGGCTGTGTGTGCAGCTAATGTCTGGCCAGTGTTTTGGAAACAGCAGGTAGTCAGGAGAAAGCGGCTCCTAGGGGTCCTCTCTTCTGTGGGCCTGGTCGTGATTTCCCATACAGATGGGACCCTGTGAACTTTGGCAGAGGTCATTTTGAATTCCCTGTCTAAAACTCAGCCATAATTTTTATGAGTATGTGATTAATAATATCGTTGAAGTTATAAACTGTGTCTCAGAGTACCTCTAGAACCGACTCTGTGTTTAAACAAGGATCAGTTTAAAGAGCACTGTCTTTCCTGGGACATGGAAAGAAAGTAAACTGTACGAAATGCTAACTTGCAGATGTGTAGGCGATCTCTTAACAGTTCCATGATTTTTTTTCCCATCTATCCACTCCGTTGAGCTTTTAGGAAAGGAAAATAGTTTTCTGATTAGTCCCCTAACTAGATTTCTGATTAGTTTTAAATGGCTTTAGAACTCATTAATGTACAGTAGTCTTTGGAGTCAGTGGAGGCACCTGGATTTTGGTTGTCTGCAGTTAGCTACTGTTTCATCTTCTAGTACTTCAGAAAGAGAAGCAGATAATGAGTGGATTTTGCATAGTAATAGGTAATATTTTATTCAGAGAACATTTAAAGAGAAAGTGCTTTTGTGTAGTAATTTTATTCTTGAAACCTCTTTTAGCAAGACAAAAGTCTGTTTTCATGCTCTGCTTACTATTCAAGTAGAAAGATTTTTGAAAGTCTGAACTTCATTTGTGTGCTTGAATGTCTCTGCTCTTTGATATCGATAATGTAAATTAATATTTGCTTATAATTCCTTTTTCTAAAATCACTTATTTTTCAACTTTGAATGTGGAATAAAAGTGCAGTGTACCATTTATCCTGTAAAACTCCGTACATTTTAATTTTTCCATGTCCTCAGTCACAAATTGATCACTGGGTATCAGAAAACAGTCCTATTTTTGTTTCAGATGGTCATTATTTCTGAAATCTGTGTTGGGTTTTGGCATCAGCCTCACAGAGGAGCAAGAAAATTTATACTATCACTAGGCTGTAATAGGAGAGCCAATAAAGTTAAATACGAAATATGAAGTCCAAATGTTATTATTTTTATTTAACTGAAGGACAAAAAGCCTGAGAGTTTAGATTGCCTTTCTAAGTTATTTATTATTTATACATAACTAACAATTGGAAACATTCTGAAATATTAATTTGCACATAAGAACACTTTTTTTTTTGGGAAATAAAATCCAGCTGTACCCTGGTCTTCTAATTTTCATCCTTTCCAGCTCCTTCTTTAGTATCTTATTTTTTCTAAAACTTCAGTTATGATACAGGAATAAGTTACATACTGCTGGCTTTGTCTTCTATTTCTCTGTTTCCTGTTCTGGATTCATCCACGTGGACATCTGCCTCCCTGCTTTCTATGTTCTGGGTGGATCTGCGTTCTAATTGGCCTGCTCTTCTGAACTCTGACCCCTTGGACACCATCAGTCTCCTCTCCCAGGCTTCTCCAGTTTAACCTGTCCACAGTGAATCAGATATTTTCCTCTCAACCTGTTTCTTCTCTATAAAGTGCGACTTCCATTCTGTAGCGCGCCGGAGCCAGAAGTGACTCATCTCCCCCATTCGTGTTTTTTTTTTTTTTTTTTTTAAATACAAGATTTTATTTTTAAGCAATCTTTATACCTAAGGGGGGTTCAAACTTACGACTCTGAGATCGGGAGTCACGTGTTATTTCGACTGAGCCAGCCAGGCACCCCCGTCTCCTCCATTCTTGACATCCACTAAGTCACCATGCCCTCTCAGCCTGCTGAGTCTTTCTCAGGCCTGCTGCTTTCTTCTGCTCACACCCTTGCTGGGCGGGGGTCGGGGGTGGAGGGGTGGCCTTGCCGGGTTTTCAGCAAGTCTCCTGCAATTGTCAGCTAATGGTTTTTTCCATCTTCATCCTCACCCCTCCCCAGTGCCCTTTCCAGTAGCAGTCCGCATGAGTCCTGGAGCTCAAACCTAGTTGTACCTGCCCTGCTTCATCCATTCTGGTTGCCCTCAAAGAGAGGGAAAATCTTTGCTTGGCTGTCAGACCGGAGTGCTGCTGTTGGACTTCCCACACACTCCACTCTTTCCTTTGCTCATGGTCTTTGGCCGTGGTATCCTTTCGGTTCTCTCCACAGAAATACCTGCTGGTATCCATTTGCTTTTGACAATGGTAAGAATTTTTTTTTTTTTTAAGATTTTATTTATTTTAGGGCGCCTGAGTGGCTCAGTTGGTTGAGCGACTGCCTTCGGCTCGGGTCGTGATCCTGGAGTCCTGGAATCGAGTCTCACATTGGGCTGTCTGCTCAGCGGGGTGTCTACTTCTCCCTCTGACCCTCTCCCCTCTCATGCTCTCTCTCTCTCTCTTTCTCTCTCTCTCTCAAATAAATAAAATCTTAAAAAAAAAAAAGATTTATTTTAGACAGAAAGCAAGCACCCATGTGTGCACCTGAGAGCGGGGGGAGGGGGGTGGCGCAGAAGGAAAGGGAGAGAACCCCGTGCAGACTCGGAGCCCTGAGTGTAGAGCCTCTGTGGGCCTCCATCCCAGGACCCTGAGATCATGACCTGAGCCAAAACCAAGCAGCCTATACTCCACTGACTGAGCCATGCAGGCGCCCCAACAACAGTGAGAATTCTTAAATGTTTTAAGTTTCTCCTTGATATTACCTGTCTTGTGTCCTTCTGTGTCTTTCTCTATTTCCTCTCTCAGCCAGGAAGTTTTGTCTTAAGTCTCTACTACTTTCTTCTTCCTGGAATGCCACATCTATTGTTGCCAGTGCATAGAAATCTCTCTGGTGAGCCATACCCGTTTCTTCTTCAAAAGTGCTTTAGTTTTGTCTGTTTGTAAAACATACAACAAAGGGATTCTGTTCCCTTTCGTAGCCTGACCTCTTTCAAGGAGTCTTTTATTTAAAATTTTTGCTTACTGAGTTCATCTTTCTAAGCACTCCTAGCACTTCATTTTCATTTACCCAGATATCACCTATAATATGGGCAGATGTCCCATTTTTGCAAAGATTTGTTAAGTATATTTGTGTCATCAGAAGTTTCTTACACCTTCCAATACTTTCCTCATAGAAATATGCATAATCACAACAGCCCTTCTAACCGTTAGTTGTCAGATATTGTCTTTAAGTCATTTCCACAGAGCAAGGTTGGGATAACCGTGCCTTTGTCCAGGGCCTGTCCTATGAACGGTGTTTATTAGGTCGTTGTCTATAGTGATGACTTCGTCCATGAAAGTCTAGCTAAAGGAGTAGCATTAATATTTTAATTTGGAGCTTTCTCCAAATGCTTTGAGGTAGTTTGGATAGATTGAAAATTGGTATTTATTCACATGGTATCTTGAGTCAGGAATAGAGATGCTCAGAGTTGTGCACCTGGTTGCTGGCTAGCACGGTCTAGTGTGCAGCGATGCCCGGAGCACTGCCTCATTGGATGGAGTAAGTTGGTTGGCTCAGAGATAGGAAATCATACTGAAAGGTATGCCCTTCTCCCCCATATGTAGACATTGGAGTACAGGATAACGCGCTGTAACAAAGATTCTTAAATACAGTGTTATAAATAAAATAGGAAAATATTTACTACCTTTTTTTTAAAAAAGAGGGAGGGATGGGGGGAGGGGCAGTGGAAGAGGGAGAGAGAATCTCAAGCAGGTCCCACTCCCAGCACAGAGCCCAACATGGGGCTCGATCTCACAACCCTGAGATCATGACCTGAGCCGAAATTAAGAGTCAGATGGATGCTTAACTGACTGAGCCATTCAGGTGCCCCCCAAATTATTTACTTCTCATTTAACTATCTGGCTGGTCTGTGCTGAGGGGGCAAGTTTGTGTCCTGTAGTCATTCCAGGAGCTATACCTCCTGCCCCTCCATACCCCTGTCGTGTTGCTGTGCTTCACCTTCATTTCCAAAGCGGAGTTCCTGCCATATCAGGAAGCCCATGGGAGGAGGCAGGAGAGGAAGCCCAAGCAATTCTTTTCAAGTAGGCAAGGCTGGAGTTGGACACATTGCTCTCCCTTCCAGCCCCTCGTCTAGGAATTAGTTTGTCAGGTCCAGCTGTAAGACAGACGGGAACATGGAGTCTGGGTCTGTGGGGTCCTTTTCGTCTGCTAAGTCACCGTTACTGTGGAAAAAATGAAAAGCACATTTTAGGGGAAACCCACAGGCTGCCATAGTTTTAAACATATATTGCTGTTGTAATTTCTGTTTTACTAAACTTTAGATAAATGATTCAGTCTCTCTGAATCACGATGTTCTTACTTAATCTCTTTTCTCCTTGTCATTTTCCTATTCTGTGACTGGTTACAGAAAGTTTCCCCCGAAGCAGGCGCCCTACTGTCGTTCAGTGCTGATAGGTAGCGATTAATTTGCTCAGAGTATCAACATTGCTGAAAACCTTACAGCAAATGGGAGCAACCCTTTTCCAGGAAGGGCCAGAGATTTAACAGCTTCGACTTTGTGGGTCACAGGGGTTCAGTTACAGCTGCTTGACTCTTGTGGCACATAACGTCGGCTGTGAACACTGCTATAGTCCAGAAACACTTGATTTACAAAAATAGGGGGCGGTCGGGTTTGCAGGCTGAATTTGCTGACTGTGGCTCATTAGGATGTCTGTGTCCTGTGGATAGAAAGAGTTGTAAACTTTGAGTAACGGGACCTGTGCGGGATGTGACACCGGAAGTTAGGGAGGGAGGTCAGCGCGGAGGCTCCCGGTGCAGCGGGCTGCCCCCTGAAGTGTCTGACCCGCACGCTGTCTTCTGCGCTGCAGCCGTTTCCACACGAAAGGATGACAGCGCGCTCAACATTAATGCGCCTTCCTGAGTGCCTGGCATTGGTTCTTTGGACCTCATGACGATAATGCAAAATAGGTTCTGTTGTGATCACCATTTTACAGATGAGGAAGCT
This sequence comes from Nasua narica, assembly GCA_028533885.1. NCBI lineage: Eukaryota > Metazoa > Chordata > Mammalia > Carnivora > Procyonidae > Nasua > Nasua narica. The sequence goes on along the minus strand of CM052810.1, from coordinate 9,252,594 downwards.
AAATCTTTGAGAGCCGAAGTAGCTTACACAAGGTGTAGATCTGGTACTTGAGCCTGGGGGTCTGATTCTTTGCTTACTTTGGAATTATTTTTGTGCAAGTGAGCACTCTGTACGGTTGAGTAGCAAGATTGGAATCAGCCTTTCTAGGTTTGTTATGCAGCAGAATGGTATATAGATGAGGACAGTAAGGAGGTGGGATGAAGAAGTGGGAAGGAATTAGCAACCCTCACACCACTTCAGCCCTGTCCTGCTCTAGTCCTGCTCCTCTTGTGGAAGCCTGATCGAATTCCTGCTCCCCCTGGATTTGACAAGCTCTCGTCCTCCCTTTCTAGTCCCCTTTACATCTTCGTAATGTGGGTGACCAAGATCAAACACACCCTTCCTTCAGTCCTTCTGTCTCACAGAACTCCCTCGATGCCCTTCCAGTCCTTCTTGTGGCAGTTACCTGTTCTAACTTTGTAGGGCTCCTTGTGTACTAGGCTCCGTGTTCCTGGGTTTCCTATTGGATCACAAGCTTTTCTCCCTTCCCTTCCGCTTCTTTCTTTTCTTTCTCTCTTTCTCCTCCTCTACTACTGATTGAAGTATACTTGACATAAAATGAACTTCTCCTATTGAGAGTATTCAGTTTAATGAGTTTTGACACATGTGTCCACCTATGAAGTCATCACCACAATCAAGACGCTGAGCATGTCTGTCACCTCCAGAAGTTCCCTCATTGCTTTTGCAATCCACCGTTTTTCTGTCCCTGTCCCAGTGCAACCAGGCGATCTGCTTTCTGTCATTGTAGGTTGTTGAGACTATTCTGCAATTTTATATTAATGGACTTCTACGGTAGTCTTGTTAAATTCAGCACAATTAGTTTGAGATTCATCCTTGCATATCTTAGTAATTCATTTCTTTTTATTGCTAAATAGAGTCCCATTGAATGGACAAATCACATTTTGCTAATTCATTCATCTGTTGATGGACATTTAGATTGTTTCCAGTTTTGACTATTGCAAATGAAGCTAATAATCTTTGTGTATAACTCTTTGTATGGATACATATTTTTATTTAACTTGGGCAGACTTTTAGGAGGTACTTGTCTGAATCATGTGTGAGTATATGTTTAACTTTCCAAGAACCTGCCAAGCAGTTCCAAAGTATTTGTGCTGTTTATATCCCCACCACGGGGTGTGATACTTCTATTGTCCCACATCCTCGCTGACATGTATTATTTCTGTCTTTTAACCTTTAGCCATTTAAATTGGTATTTGGGGGCATCTCATTGTATTTCTTTGATGATAGTGAGGTGCAACAACTTTTCCTTTGTGTATCTTCTTTTGTGAAATGTCCATTTAAATCCTTTGCCCATTTTTTTACCCTGTCATCTTATTGTATTTTAAGCATTTTTGTATATTCCAGATGCAAGGTTTTTGTCTGATGTATGTGTTGTGAACATTTTCTCTCAGTGTGTGGCTTGCCATTTCATTTGCTTAATTGTATCCTTTGAAGCAGACTTAACTTTTGATAAATTATACTTTCTTTCTTTGTGGCTCACAGTTTTTGTGTTCTACCCAAGAATCTGTTGCCTACCTCATGATAATCGGGATTTTTCTCCTGTATTCTCTGTAAGTCCTATAGTTTTAGGTTTTTGTGATCCAGTTTAGGTTCATTTTAGTTTAGGTTCGTGGTCTGAGTTAGGGTTTTTCTTTTTTCCCAAATGGGTATCTGGTTGTTTCAGTACCATTTACTAAAAAGACATTGTTTTCCCTATTGAATTGACTTGGCAGTATAAGCTTCTTAAGTTTGCATTTGGTGTTTTATTGCTACCATAGCTTCAGACATTTTTTATTACTTGAAATCGAGGAGATGAATAATCTTGTCTGGTTCTTGCTTGGTCGTAAGACACAGATGATAAATTGCTCTAGGTATTAAGAGACTTTTAACTGACTTATTCTCTAATTCAATCTGAAACCATTTTATTTTTAGGTGTTACACATAATATTGCATTACTCCGAGAGGTGATAATCAACTCACGCTTTATAGAAGGAGACATCAACACTAAATTTCTTTCTGATGTATATCCTGATGGCTTTAAAGGTTTGTATGCACTGAAATATTTTACTGTATTAAAGTTATTACTTTTATACTTTATTATCATGTATAATTTTTCTATATTGAAATTAAGGCCTTTAGCCTATACTGTACTTGATTTATTAACATAGAAAATCCTAGACTATTGACATTCGTGATTTTGAGTATTCATGAATGACTCATGAATGTGTAATAAACCACGGTTTTGTTGAGTGAATAATTCAACTATGTGGAATGTGGTGTGAGTCCAGTGTTGAAGTAAAACATGTAGACAGAGCATTATTCTACCTGATCTTCTGGTTTCTAAAAGCCAATTCAAATTCGTATTCCGTGCTGCTACATTATATGGGTATATACAGGAACTCTAATGATTAAAACTATGAAAATTTGCACCAAAAATTTCAGAATGCCACATGCTATTTAATGAAACTGAAGATGTTTAAGATGATTATTGTTTTAATTCATAAAATGAAGCTTTTAATAAAGTAATGAGGGGAATGTGATATTTAGCAGTGGGAAGTTACCAATGAGTGTTTCTAGTGGTAGAAAAATTGCTCAAGTGAGAGACAGAGAAAACCTGTTAGTGAACATTAGAATGTGGTTAATATGTGAGATAAAGAAGCCAGCAGGTCTTCCATGTGACTTAATAGAAATGTTATTCAGGTAAAAGCCAAAAGTATCTACATATGTTTCTGATGAATTTGAGGATATACGAAGATGAGAGTTTTCTTTCACAAATGGCAAGTGTTCTTCATATCCATTTAGAATGTTTTAGTGTGTGAGATGACTCAATCATATTAGGAGCTGTATACAGATTCAGGTCAACTTCATGTATTGGGCTTTTGAAAACATTCGCAAAGCAGTTTCTTAGCTTAGATTTTATAGTACAGAGTTTTCGTAAGAGTAACTGGAAACTACTGGTTTGATTGTTCTTTTAAAACTTCAGTGTTATAGGGTTTTATCATTATTACCAAGGGAAATTAAAAATGTTTTTATTTGGGATCTTGAAAGAAAAAACTGAATCATATGGTTCTTTTTCTGAAACTTTCAAATTTTTTTTTTAAGATTTTATATATTTCTTTGACAGAGAGAGAGAGAGATCACAAGTAGGCAGAGAGGCAGTCAGAGGGAGGGGGAAGCAGGCTCTCTGCCGAGAAGAGAGCCCAATGTGGGGCTTGATCCCAGGACCCTGAGATCATGACCTGAACCGATGGCAGAGGCTTTAACCCACTGAGCCACCCAGGTACCCCTGGAACTTTCAAATTTTTAAAAATATAACCCTCACATGAACTACAGTTTTACAGTTGTGTGATTAGTTCATTCAGATTACTGCTGGTTCATGAAGCCAGGAGTTATTGCTTTTGAATATACATCTGGCAACTACAACATAATAGATACTAAGTAAATATTTACTAAATTAATGGTAAGAATCTTAGTGATAGTATTGATGAGAAGGGATGAACTTGGGTGTTTTTAACTGTACATGCATCCAAATTACCAATGTGTTCTATTTTGATCCTAACATTTTGGCCTCTTTTCCTTTTTGAAGTTTTACTTAAAAGTTGTAGTAAGTTCCCAAGTAGACTCAGGTTTTCCGTATGCTTTTATGTCTCCCTGGCTCATGCATCAGTGAAGGTGATGTGTCATGAAACGGTGGAGAAGACAACAGGGGGCCACTTCAGGGAACTTTTAGAACAAACAGATATATGCATACATATATTTATGTGTATATCTGTACTATATATATATCTGGTGTTAGATCTCATTACCGTGGAGAAGAAAATGAGGCATTTGGAATTTCTAAATTCTAAATATATAGGTTAGTCTATACTGTACATTTGGCAGTAGCACAAAATGTTCCATAGTCTCAAGAGATCTCAGAAATCCACTTAAAAACCTAACATTGCCATTTTCCGGGATAAACTTAATATATTACATTTCTGTTTTGATAGGGCATTATCACCATGGACACTGTAATTCTCTTAATGCTCATACAAGATAGGAACACAGTTTTAAAAATTGTTATAAGTTGTTAGAAGGACGATTATTTAATCTCTGTCTTTATTTTCCATGTGAGGAAACCAAAGCTCAGAGAGATTGATAAGGCTAAATGGCCAGTAATATAATAAAGTCCGTAATTGAACTTTGAGTTTCCACTTCCTGTTTTGGTACTCCTTCAGTTCTGCTAGGATTCAAAATCATAAATCAAGGGTTTTTGGAGAATGCTATATATTGTTGTTGGAGAATACCTATAAGCCCTTTAAAAATACACACCTAGCTCTGGCATTCTTAATGTGGGTCCCTTAATTGTCTTCTATCATATTATTTTCATGTCAGTTCTCTGAATGGCTACTATCTCTTGTTCTTCATATCACTCTATTTCCCCCTCCCTGTTTTTCCCTAGAGCAGGTATTTGATATATTAAACTGTATCATCTTTGATTATTTGATATATGCGCCTGAAAGAGACAGCAGGAAGTGGCCACTGAAGTTAATCCAGGATCTTCTCCATATGTTTGAGGCCAGGTCATTTTGCCCCTTTGGGATTACCCGTCTGCTTCCCATCTGTCCAGCTATCGTAGGCACTGTTCACAGGCAAGTGCCTGTTTTTATGACTGCATTAAAATTTTCTATTATATATATTTATTATCCCAAATTTATTTGTAGACTAGGACAGTGTTATTAAAGGTTCTAAGATTGACCTTTGGAATGACTGTGCTTAAAACTAAAACATAGGATACACAGGAATGTATTCTTCATATATACTTACTAGATTCTGATGTTGAAAAGCTATTGTTCTTTGATTCTGAAAAATAAATGAAAATGGGGAGGATGATATTTTGATTTTGGAGTAAAGGGAAAATGAGGAAGAAAATGTTTTGAGAACTGTCATTTCAATTGGCCTGGAATGAACACTTTAGACTCTTTTCTCTGCTGTCTTGCTACAGTTTAACCTCTACCCCCATCAAAGGAAATGATCAGAATTATTTTTCTCTTCTGGAAAGTTGCATATCTTTAGTGAAAATCTGATTCAACACAAGTAATATACCATTAATTATACTTCTCTTCTGGCCATTAAATTTAGTCATGTATTTCTATACCTTTAAAAGTAATGTAATGAAATCAATGTGAATTTGCTCCTTGGTGAGTCACAGATAGAAACCCCACCAGCTGGAGTTGTCACACAAAGGAAACTTTATTTGCAGCAAATAAGGAGATCACGGGGAGTAATTTCCAAAGCTGTGACCCTGTGAGCAAGGGTGCATGGGTTCCTATTATTTAGGGTTAGGATGAATATTTAGATAGGGAGCCTTGTCACAGTATGTAAAGATGGACATAAGGTCATGCATGTGACATAAGGAAACATGCCTATACATACGTTGTATGTTATGTAAATGAGGTTTGTGTTCCTCCTTTGGTGGAGATTTTAATATAAAGAGGTAAAGATAACTGTCATTCTGTTCTCCATCTGCACAGGTGTGAGTTGGGGGTTAATTTCAAACTGGTCTGGGTGGGCTGACCAGCTGGAACTCTTTGGGCAGTCGTTATTGCTTGTGGGGTAGTTTCGGTTTCCATCACAGGATATTATGCCTATGGGTTTTTTGGCTGAGTTAAGAGAGAAACTGGAAAGAAGAGTGTAAGGAAAAATTTGGGCCAGAGGTTGGTGAGCACACGCAGGTGGGCAGTAAAGCTCATGTCTTGGGGTCTAGCTGGTGATAGTGGTACTTTGATGATTATTGGACTGTTGTGTTTCCTTTGAGAATTCAGTCATTAAAGTCGTTCCCACAAATAACTGGTGTAGGCTCTTGAAGAAGTTGAAAATCAAATGATTTATTTTCCTTGCATTTAAGGAATTTATATCACGAGAGAAGTACATGTGTAAGGAACTAATTACACTACAGGACAAAATAAGTTCTAGGTGAAGATAGAAGCAGACTCTGGAGCTCGGAGAAAAAAGTAACCAATTCTGATTGTGGGAATCAAGGATGAGTTACAAGGATGAGGTAGCGTTTAGACCATTGTAGCTTCTCTCCAAGGACTGTCTTAGGGCGCTTGCTGCTCATCTCTGCTCGATCTGTCCTTTCTGACGAGAGGCTGATAGTTTGAAATCAGCTTTGGGGAAAGTACTTAAGACAAGGAAACTGGCAAATGCCGTTTGCCAGTGCCTTTCCTTTCCCTTCTTGCCCAGATTGGTTGTTAATCATTTACCAGCAAACCGGTGCCTGATCCTTTGACTGTTGAGAGCAAGCAGAGTCATTAGTACAAAGGAGAAGGGTTACCACCCTGGGTGGGAGACCTGGAGGAGTCCCTGAGGATGGGGGGTGTTTTAGAACCCAGAAGGGGGTCAAATGACTGACCTTATTGAAAACTAGTAAGAACAGTTAATTAAGGACATTAAATTAGAGGAGAAAAACTTTAATGAACCAAGAACTGTGATTTTTAGAAGTGTTTTGGCAAAGTCAAAGGTGGGATGGATACTTCTAAGAACCAAATCAGTGATCCTAAGAAATAAATGGAAGTTTCTCAAAATATATAGTAAAAAGGTAAAGAGAAGGAAACAATGTGTGTGAAATCAGAGACGTGGAGGGCAGACCCAAGAGATTTTGTATGTACAGAATAGTTTCATGAACAGAAAATGGACAAATAAAGGAAGGTTAATTTTAAAAGAAGTAATAGGGGAGATTTTTTTTTTTTTTCACTGTTCTTGAGAAAACCTTGTGGTGTCATTGGAAAGATTTTTTTTAGTTTCAGACAAGATTAATGATAAAAAGTAGCTCTTGTAGGCATACCTAGAATAAAACATTTTTAAAGCTTCTAGAAAGAAAAAAGAAACACCAAGTCATGTGCAGAGAATATAGACTGAAATCATCTTCAGACTCCATAAACTGGAAATGAGAAAATCTTAAAATATCTACTTCATTAGAAAGAACTTGACCCAAAAGTATTATACACAACTAACATATTTTTTGTATCTCAATTATGAAAAGAATTTTTTTATTTTTAATTTTTTAAAAATTTTAAGATTCAGAAAATATCATCATATATACCTTTTTTGAGGACATAACTGAAGAAAGTGCTTTAACCAATTTGAGGTAAAGATGACAGGATGCCTGGGTGGCTCTGTGCTTAAGTGTCTCCCTTTGGTTCAGGTCATGATGCCAGGGTTCTGGGATTGAGTCCTGCATTGGGCTCTTTGCTTAGCAGGGAGCCTACTTCTCCTTCTGCTGTTGCTTCCTCTGCTTGTGCTCTTTGTCTCTTTGAAAAAAAAAAAAGGGCGGGGTGGTTTCCTGGGTGGCTCAGTCAGTTAAGCATCTGCCTTCGGCTCAGGTCATAATCCCTAGGTGCTGGGATCAAGTCCTACATTGACCTCCCCACTCAATGGGGAATCTGCTTCTTCCTCTGGCCGTTCCCTCTACTTAAGCTCTCTCTCTCTCTCTCTTGCAAAAATAAATAAAATCTTAAAATACATATCCTTTTTCCCCAGCCACTGAATTGGTTTTATTATTATTATTATTTTTATTATCTATTTATTTTTAGGTAGGCTCCCCATCCAACATGGGACTCAAACTCATGACCCTAAGATTAGGAATCACAAACTCCACTGACTGAGCCAACCAGGCACCCCTGAATTTAGTTTTTTAAAAATGCAAGCCCATAAGGACAAAGAGAAGAGATAGCATTCTGGAAAATGAAGAGCCGGAAGATGAGTCTTAACTGACTTAGCAACTTAAGAAAGTTGAATCCTAAGCTGACAACGTGAAAAACTGGGAAATGACTCATTATCACCATGGAACCCTGCAGAAGTCTTAGCCACTATTAGTTTCAGATACCTTGGGGAATTCCTGTAGGTAAGACTGTTGTCTAAAATTTGTGGAAGATGTTCTCTGTATTTCCTCCCCTTACTCTTTAGAGGAGGGTGGCTCTTCTCCCCTCTGGGAAAAGCTTTGAGATTTTTCTCCATAGAGAATAAGATGCGGTGTACCCAGTGGACACCAGGTACAGGACAGAGGATCGAATGAATGTGGACATACTGAATGAGGTGATGCCCCCTCTCTCCACCATCATTCCCCGTGTGGTTCCCAAAGTGCTGGCAGGCAGGTCTTCTTAGTCCCCGTGGTACCGTATCCTTCTCTGAGAAACCTAACTGGCCACAGAGAGATTACCAAAGGATCCCCCCACACATGAAGCCTGCACATGGAGCAAATGGCCAGCAAAGCCACATCCCCCGTGGCTCAGGATCAGGATATCTGTCATCATCATTTAAGACAACACTAGATTGGAAGGGAGGCACCAGATGACTGTTAAAAATAGATGACAGAGCTAAAGCCACTTAGGAGAACACAGATCAGGCTTCCGAGAAACTGGGTCATGCACATGGGGGTGGTGATGGCCCGAGGTTTACAGAGGTGGATCTCAGACCTTGTGGGTGCTACTCTGTGACTTGACCTCCACATAGGAGCCGCCAACTTAATGAGGGAGGCTGGGAGAGCCTAGACATTATTTGGGGTTTGGGGCTTTTGTTTGAAATCCCCCCTCCCACATATACCCTTATCCCCACAAAGGCTAAGAAGGTGAGGACTAATTGTGAGGAGGAAGTTTTTCTCCTTTCTTTCACAAATATGTACCGAATCTCTATGTAGGGTCTCTGGATACCGAAAACAATTTCAAAGAGACCGAGGGTTTTTAAATTAAGAGCTGTACCTTTTTCCAACCTGTCCTCACCAGAGAAGGCCATAGAGATTTCAAGCTCTTGCAGGCGCCAAAAGATGGATTTGAGAACCTCCTAGAACTCGTCTCAGGCTAGGGTTCCGACCTCTACCTGGACGGGACTTGCTGCTGTTGAAGACATCGGCCGCTGGAGTGTGAGGCTGTGTCTGTCCTGTGCGCCGTGCTGGAGGTTCTTGGGGTTTCTGCCGCCTCACTGTTCGGGCCCCCCAGACTCCCAGGATCATGCTTACGAATCTTCTCCATCGGGGTGGGCAGAGGTGAAAAGCAGGCGTCAGATTTCAGAATTCTCTTGTTGACCTTCACACTTGACAGAGGGCTAGGAAGACTCAAGAAGTATTTAAATACACTTCCTCTACATCCTGAAGTTCTAGGTGCTTAGGATTCCTCGGTCAGCAGAAAGACTTGCCCCTTGGAGGGTTTTCATTGCTGGCAGTTAACGGGCAGCAGGTGTTCTCAAACCCCTCCTCGAAACTGCAGGTTTTTCCAGACGCGAACCTGCTCACAAGTGCCAGTGCACTGCGTTTGTCGTGGCTTAGTCACATAAAGCTGGGAATTGAATGCAGGCTTGTCTCCGTTCAGCACCAAAGGAGCGCGCCACCCCAGCCCGAGCTGCTACCCTCTTGCCTGGACTCCGAACAACCTTCTCGTTGACCTCCTTCCTGCCACCATTGCACTTTCCAGTTCATCTTCACTCAGCAGCCAGAGTTCACTTACGGAACCCAATCACATCTTCTCCTTTACTTTGAAAGCCCTCAGGAAATGTATGGCTACACGAATTGCAGTATATTCAGGCCAAAGAATACTTCTCAATGTAAAAGTGTTGGAAACTGCTGATTCATTAAAAAACATTGGTGAATCTCAGAAATATTTTGTGCAAAAGAAGCCAGACACAGAAGAGTCCATTTATATGAAACTAGAAAATATATGAAACTAGTTACATGAGGCCAGGGACGGATGTGATCAATCAAGAGACTCAAGGGAACATTTGGGAGTAGTGGAAAATTCTAAATAGATGGTTGTGGTGTTTATATGGGCACACGCATTTGTCAAAACTCTTGAATTGCACGCTTAAAATGGACCCATTTTGTAGCAACTGGTACCTTGCAAATGGTAGCTCAAAGTTATTGTATGCAAATGATACCCCAGGTTAAAAAGAAAGCCCTAACCTTGTTAATGGTATCCACTGCAATTAGAATAAAATAAAAACTGATGGTTTACAAAAAAATAAATACTAGAAAGGTATATGTAAAAATTCATTCGCCTTTTCTAATTAAAACACTCTCTGAGACTCCTAAACTCACGAAACAAATTAAGGGTTGCTGGGAGGTGGGGGGTAGGGTTATAGACATTAGGGAGGGTATGAGCATTTCACAAATGCTGTGAAATGTGTAAGCCTGATGATTCACAGACATGTGCCCTGGGGCAAATAATACATTATATGTAAATAAAAAATTAAAAAAAAAACACTCTCTGAAATCAAAATTAAACTAAATTTGACTAAAAACCCACTTAATGAAAACTAATAACAAACATAATTTTAAAAGAAATGCTATAAAAATTTCTCTTAAACTCAAGAACAAATGGATTATATAAAAGGGCCATTATTATCAATCATTGTCTTAGAGGTTCAAAAAGTCCAAAAAAAAGTTGGTTTAAATATTTTAAAAAGAAGAAATTTTCGGGGGACCTGGGTGGCTCAGTCATTAAGCGTCTGCCTTCATTCAGCTCAGGTCATGATCCTGGGGCACTGCATCAGGCTTCCTGCTCAGCAGGAGGCCTGTTTCTCCCTCTCTCACTCTCCTTGCTTGTGTTCCCTCTGTCCCTGTCTCTCTCTCTCTGTAAATAAATTAAAATCTTAAATTTTTTTTTCTCTTTTTCTATGTATAATTGTGTCCCTAGAAAACCCAGAAGATACTGCTAAAAATGTCTAGACTTAATAAAAGCACATTTGGCAAGGTGGCTGAATGCAACAAGATAAAGCATGCAAAGTTATGTCTCTTCTTTTTGTTAGTAACAGCCAGCTTTAAATGAAAATGGAAAAAAGCCGACCCTGTTCATATTAACTAGTATCTTGTAAAATGGTGGGGAGAAATTTAATAGGGAAGACATAGAACCTATACAATTCCGTAAATTGTAAAATCTTGTCGAAGAAGAAATAAGATGTGAACAGATGGAAAAACATAGGAGTTACTGTTTGGGGATGCAAAAGTATAGGAATGCTGATCTTTTTCAAATTGATACACAAATTTTATGTCATTTCAGTTAGATTCACAAGGTCCACTACATTGTGATTAAAAAGTTTACATGTATTCATAAATTTTTGAAAATAGCCAAGGGAATTATGAAAAATGATAAAATTGGCCCTCTGTGTATTAAAATGTATTGCCAAGCCTTTCTATCTAAACAATATGGTATGAAGTATGAGAATGGAAGTACTCGAAAAGAGAAAACAGAAAAATGAATAAATGTCAGTGTAAGGAATATCCCTATTCCTCATAAATAGAATAGTGTACGTAGAAATTTTGCCTCTTACTATTCATGAAATGTTAGCCCCTTAATTTATGTCAAATACAAAAATGAATCCAGATAAAGATTAATTATAAAACACAAAACCAATTAGAATAAAATTGAGGAGTCTAGTCTCTAGGAGGAACCTAGAGATTGAAGTGATCTTTTATTTTTTTTAAAAGGTTTTATTTATTTATTAGATAGCGGGAATGAGCGTGGGGCTGTGCAGAAGGAGAGGGAGAAGCAGACTTCCTGCAAAGCAGGAACCCAACACAGGGCTCGATCCCAGAACCCTGGGATCATGACCTGAGCGGAAGGCAGATGCTTAACCAACTGAGCCACTCAGGCACCCCTGAAGTGATCTTTTAAAAGAATACCAAAAAAAGGTTTCTTTTCTTTCTTTCTCTTTCTTTCTTTCTTTCTTTCTTTCTTTCTTTCTTTCTTTCTTTCTTTCTTTCGACAGAGTGCACATGTATGTGAGCGGTGGTGGGGGGACTGGGGAGAGGAGGCAAGAGAGACAGAGGGAGAGAATCCTGAGCAGTCTCTGCCCAGCATGGAGTTAGATCTCAGGACTCTGAGATCACAACCTGAGCGGAATCAGGAGTCCAATGGCTTAACCAACTGAGCCACCTAAGAGCCCTTCAGAAAGATTTCTAATGAAAACTAATGATGTGACAGTGTTATGGAAAATGTTGTGTCTCTTTGGCAAAATGCTAAACCCGAAGTTAGCATTTTAAAAGAATTTTAATTGGCCCATAAACTTGAAATTGAAAGCCGTTGTGGAAAAAAAAATTAGTTTTCGTTTTCTTTTTTTTTTTTTAAGACTTTATTTATTTATTAGAGAGATGGAGAGAGAACATAAGTAGGCAGAGCAGCATGGAAAGGGAGCAGGAGAAGCAGGCTCCCCGCCGAGCAGGGAGCCTGATGTGGAGCTCAATCCCAGGACCCTGGGATCGTGACCTGAGCCAAAGGCAGCCGCTTAACTGACTGAGCCACCCAGGCACCCCTAGTTTTCTTTTTAAATTATTATTCTGTGGTCAGTGTCCATTAAATGGCTAAAACATGGATTTTTTTAATTTCATATGTTGATTGCAAATTATTTGAAATTTTGCATTTGAACTTTCTGTAATTTAAAAAAATTACTGGGTCCATATTATACCTTGGAACCTAAAAAATAGCAGATATAAATATTTTTTAAAAACTAAGTTTTTTTACGTATCATATACTATTATATACTATAAGCGTAGTCTAATAATATCTTGAATTGAGCCATAGTATGATTATTATAACCTCTAGTCACAGACTACCTCCACATGGTTCTGATACTAGACAAAGCCCTTTACATTTTAATGTCTATTATTTCATAATTTGTAAATGTTACTGCTGTTAGAAAAGAACTAAAAAAACCTATCCTTCCATTTTTTTATTTGTGCAAAAGAAAGTGATTATGATGGTGAAAATCATAATCCCTTACTAGAGATGGTATGAGAAATACATGTTGTGTGAAGAACTTTGAAGGACCTCTAGGTGGTTAGCCTGGAGAATTGGAGGCTTATTAATAAGGAGTAATGCAGCTGTCATCAGTTTGGCCCAGTTGAGCCCCACGCAATGATTTATGTTTATTTGTTGACTGTGTCTAGCACAAAAGGGGCCACTTTTGTAGTTGGTAGGACATACCATATATTGATCACTCTGGTGAAGGAGCCAGATGATGAACTGATCCTTAATCTCCAACCCAGGATTCAGTTAGGGCCCGTTTCTGCCTCGGACCAGCTTTCAGGTCCAAATGGTTGGGCCGGATTTGAGTCTAATCTAGTTGGAACAACAGTTGGAACATGTATTACCAGACATCAGGACCAGCTGGGTCAGAGATTTCAGCAAGGGGAAAACCAGAGGGCTTATTAATGAATAACATTCAGAAGGAGTCCAAAGTCAGAGCCAGAGTGGGCATGTTTTCGGTATCAGGCCACGAGAGGACAACGGGAATCAAGGCCCCTCTGATCTGCAATCAGGAGTAGCCTTATGCTGGAACTCAATATCATAAGAAGAGTCATGGCGGGCAGGGTGTCTAACTGCAGTCTGTGTCCTTCAAGATTGGTAATATACAAGTGTAAGAAAGAATGAGAAGAATAGAATTATTTGGTGTTAAGTTTGGAAAAGTTGGGTGGAAGTCGCAAACAGTCTTAGTATGAGAAGCAATTATCCAATGATTTAGAAATCTTTGTCAGTTTGCAGGTGTTGGAGTTTTATAGATCCTAGAAAAGGTGTCAAACAGTAGTGTAGAAGAGGCATTCGTACTGCATGGAGGATGAAGTAGATCATCGCTTTTTGTTTTGTTTTATTAGAGAGCACGTGCATGCAGGTGTGGAGGTGGGGTGGGTGGGAGGGTTGGAGGAGCAGAAGCAGAGGCAGAGGTAGAGAGAGAATCCTAAGCAGCTTCCATGCCCAGCACCGAGCTTGACTTAGGCCCGATTATGAAAGTAGCTTTGACCTTGCAGGCCCTCAAAGGATCTTGGGGACTCCCAGTAGTCCCCAGGCCACACTTTGAGAATTGCTCTTGTAGAGTGTATATTTTGAGAAGACTGAGACCAAATTTTTGTAATCCTCATATGGGGTAATTACAGGATCATATGAGATGTTTTCATCACTACTTAAGTGTTGGGAACAATCAGGAACTTCTCAAAGCCTGTAAGAGTGTGGTTTAATCAGGCCATTGAGGGTCTATTAGTGAATTTCCAGAACTAGTTGATAAATCCCACTTGGGTTTTTTTGTCTTATTTGAAAAATCTTGCTCTCCTCCCCGCTGCATGGCTGGTACAATATTAACTCATAATAGATGTGTTATAAAATACTGATTTGCCTGACTAATAGTTCTATAAGATAGAAGCACCAGATATTAACATGATGTATGTGATTGATTGTTGATTGATTTCCCTAGGACACAAGTTAACAGAGAATGAGAGAAACCAGTTATTGGCAATAGCATCATCATTGTTTGTGGCATTCCAATTAAGAGCACAACATTTTCAAGAACATGAAAATGCAAGGTATGTAGATCATTTAAAACAGCATAAATGAGAGAAAAACACTGATAATCTAAGCAGCATGGGAAATAGCTAATAAAAGATGTGACTGATCTTAGTTTTGAATCTTGTTGTTTGGAGAAGTATAATACAATCACACTTTGAAAAATGGCATTGTTTCTATTTTTTCAAATGATTTTTTTTAATTCAGAAAAAAAGGATTTTGACTCCTTTAACTTGGACATTATTAGAGGTAGGAAGATATTCTGAAACCTTATGGAATGTCTGTTTAAGTAATTTGTATTTATTTTTCTGTTTTATACATTCGTTAACCTTGAACAAAGTTTTAAAAAGTGTTAGATTCAATTAGGATTGAATCTGAGCAGTTAAAATATACATATGTATTAGAAACTCCTAAGATACCAGAAGGAATTAACACTAAGGTAAGTTAGCTATTTGTGAGTCCTAAGGATACTTTTTAGCTTCCTAGTAATGTAAATGAAAGAGAAAACATGCTTTGTAGCAAGGCAAGCAAAAACAAAGTCAGCATGACATTAATGCCTCTAAATGACAGGAGACCTTATTATGAATGTGTGTCCTTGCTAGTGGAATCCTGCTCTAGCAAGTACAGTCTATTTATTACTTGCTAGAGTGACGTTGTTGATAACTTTGTGTCAGTTCAACTTCTTTTCCATTCTTTTTGCTTTTCCACAAGAGGAAGAACAAAGATAAAAAGAAAGAGTGGCAGGTGATTGAGCATCTCTGAGGAACACAGATCAGAAACTCAGATTACCTTTGAAGAATTAGGTGGAGGAAAAGTAAATTGGGTTTGGGCTATTATATCTTAATGCCTAGCTGGTTTTACTCAGAAAATCTCGGAGTAATTGGTACTCTTCATTTGTTCTCATTCTCAAGAAAATGTATAGGAAACTTAACATATGATTTTTTTTTCCACTTTTTTTTTTAATCGAAGTAGAGTTGACACACAGTGTTACCTTGGTTTCCGGTGGATAACGTAGTGATTTGACAGCTCTATACCTTACATGATGCTCACCACAAACATAGTTACCATCTGTCATCATATAACCCTATTAGAGTCCCGCCGACTATGATTCATCTGCTGTACCATTCATGTGGACTCACTCATTCCATAACCAGAAGCCTGTACCTCCTCCTCCCCTCCTCCCCTTCACCCATTTTGCCCATCCCTCCCTCCCCCAACCCTTTGCCTGTGGCAGCCATCAGTTCTGTATATTTATGGGTTTGTTTCTGCTTTCTGTTTGTTCTGGTTTTTAGATTCCACACATAAGTGAAATCACACGGTTATTTGTCTGACTTTTTTCACTTAGCATAATCCATTCTAGGCCCATCCATGTTATTGTAGATGGCAAGACCTCATTCTTTTTTGTGGCTGAGTAATATTAACTCTCTCCCTCCCTCCCTCCCCTGCCTCTCTCTCTATGTATATAAAAGAAGGAAATGGCCATTGTAAATAATGCTGTCATAAATGTAGGAGTTTATATATCTTTTGAATTAGTGTTTTCATTTCCCTTGGGTAAATACCCATTACTGAAATAATGTATGGTCTTGTTTTAAGTTATGATTTGATATCTAGGGAGAGACGAAAATTATAGAATATCAGTAAATTACTGAATGAGTAAATTACTGAATGAGGAAAATGGGCAGTAGAGCCATGAATCTGATTGGGTTTTTTTCCCCCTTAAGTTGCGCTGACTAGTGTGATAACCATTGGCCATGTGTGCTTACTTGAATTAAAATTAACTTAAAATTTCCGTTTCTCAGGAATGTTCAGTGCCACTGTGTGTCACTGTGTGTCACTGTGTGTTCAGTGTACACTGTGTAGTCACCAGCCGTATCTCCTCCTGTGCTGTGGTTAGTGGCTACTGAATTGAACAATAGAAAGAACCTTCCATTATTATAGTTTACTTCCATCAAACTCCGCTGGGACAGGGATGTTTTGGAAGTACATGTGTCTCTAGCTTTTGTTTTAAAACCAAAATCATACCTTGTATTATTTTTTATTCTTTTGATAAGTACAGTAGTCATATCTCGATTACTTTCAGATGTTATTTGGACCTTGATCATTTCTGAAGTCCTGAGTGTAGCTAATGATGAACTGGTTTGATCTTTAAGAAATGTATTCAGGTCGTTTTCCAGAGAGTGCTGACTTACCACTAAGAAGAGTTTGAAAAAGGTTTAAAAAGGAAAAGAATAAAACTTACCTGTAATCCCATAAACTCTTCAGTAAGCACTTTTTCACATTTTGATATATTCCCTTCTAAGTGTATATATGTGTGTATGTACACTTATATACACACACATGGCATATATAAACCTTACATGGAGTCATACTGAGAATATAGTTTGAATTCTATTTTTTAATTGTAGTTTTATGTTGCAAATATGTCTTTTATTCCCTAGTCTTTAGAAGCATATTTTTAATTTTCATTACAGATTTTAAAACATATGCAAACTTTTGTTCTTCAAAAGATATCACTGAGAAAATTATAAAACAGTATAGCAAGTGACAGAATGTATTCAGAGATATATAGATATGTATAAATAAGTATTGTATATAGATAAGGGGCTTGAGTCTGTAATGTATAAATAATTTTTAAAATTCAAAAATAAGCTAGACTCCCTAATAAAAAAAATAGAAGGTGTTTCTTAAAGAAGTTACATGAATGACAATTTCATGAAAAAGTTGTTCAGCATTGTCAGTCACTAGGAAAATCCAGATTAAAATCACTGTGCTGCGTTCATACACACCAACTAAAATGTACATTAAGTGGTAAGTGGGTAAATAACTGTGATATATCCATATAATGGAATACTATTTAGCAGTAAAATGGAAAGAAGTACTGATACATGCATCATGATGCAAAAATCTGAAAAATAAGTCACGCTGAGAGAAACCAGTTTGAGAAGACTCTATAATCTATAATTTTATTTGAAATTTCTAGTAAAAGCCAAAGTATAAAGACAGGAGGAAGATCAGTGGTTTCCTAGGTGCAAGTGTTGATGTCACAGGATTACATCTTTATACATTCTGTGCCCCAAACCAAAACCCAATAGTTATTTTAAATGTATTAGTTTTTCAAATTATGTAGAAAACAAAATGTGAAGTGTCAAACCAGAGTTACCATAATATTAGCTTTTAAAACTGTTTCTGTGTTTACCTTTACTGAGGGCCTTACTTACTCATGTGGCTTCCTGGTTCCATCTAGTGTCCTTTCATTTCAACCTTGCAGGACGACTGCCTTTGCCATTTACTGTAGGGCAGGTCTAGTGGTCACAGACTGCCTCAGCTTTTGTTTATCTGGAAACGTCTTAATTTCCAGTTTTAATGTCTTAATCAAGTTTTGTTGTTAGGGTTCTTGGTTGACAGTTTATTTGGTTTCTTTTTTTCCTTTTAACGCTTAGCATGTATCAGCCCACTACTGCCTCTGGCCTCCACAGTTTTCTTTTCTTTTCTTTTCTTTTCTTTTCTTTTCTTTTCTTTTCTTTTCTTTTCTTTTCTTTTCTTTTCTTTTCTTTTTTCTTTTCTTTTCTTTTCTTTTCTTTTTTCTTTCCTTTCCTTTCCTTTTTTCTTTTCTTTTTTCTCTTCTCTTCTCTTCTTTTTTTCCTTAAGATTTTATTTATTTGACAGAGAGAGATCACAAGTAGGCAGAGAGGCAGGTGGAGAGGGTGAGGAAACAGGCTCCCCGCTGAGCAGAGAGCCCAATGCGGGGCTTGATCCCAGGACCCTGAGATCATGACCTGAGCTGAAGGCAGAGGCTTTAACCCACTGAGCCATGCAGGCGCCCCTGGCCTCCACAGTTTCTGATGAAAATCTGACAGTCTATTGAGAATCCCTTTTATGTGATGATTTGCTTCTCTCTTGCTACTTTCAAGATTTTCTCTTTATCTTGGGCTTTTGAAAGTTTGATTATGATGTATCTTGATGTGGGTCTATGAGTTCATCTGACTTGGGATCCATTGAGCTTCTTGAATTTTTTTTTTAAGTTTTATTTATGTTTATATGAGAGAGAGGGAGAGCATGAGCGGAAGTGGAAGAGGGAGAGAGAATCTGAAGTAGACTCCGTGCTGAGCACAGAGCCCCACATGGGGCTTGATCTCAAGACTCCGAGATCATGACATGAGCCAAAACCAAGAGTTGGCTGCTTAGCCAACTGCACCACCCAGGCGCCCCAGGCTTCTTGAATGTTTATATTGAATGTCATTAAATTTGGGAAGTTTTCAGCCATTATTCAAATATTTTCTCTACCCCCTTTTCTCTCTCCTTCTGGGACTCCCATGGTACGTAATTGATTGGCTTTATGATATCCCATAGGACCCTTAGGCTCTGTTCATCTTTCTTTGATCTTTCTGTTGTTTATACCTGAGAATTTCTCTTGTCTTCAAATTGACTGAGTCTTCTGCCTACTCCAGTCCACCTTTGAATCCATCTAGTGAGTTTTTTCATTATTGTAAGTGTCAGCTCTAGAATTTTTAAATTTCCTTCTATGTTTTTAATATCTTTATTATTTTCATTTTATTTACACATTGTTTTCTTGACTTTCTCCATATCTTTAGCTTTTTGAGCATTTTTTTGTTTTGTTTTATTTTGTTTTTTTGTGGGTTTTTTTTTTTAGATTTTATTTATTGGACGGGGGGGCGTGGGGAGGGCACAAGCAGGGGGAGTGGCAGGGAGAGGAAGAAGCAGGCTCCCCACTGAGCAAGGAGCTTGATCCCAGGATCCTGGGATCACGACCAGAGCTGAATGTGGTAACTCTGGAACTTAGATTCTCCTCCTTCTCCAGGGTTTACTCTTTTGTTATTGTTGTTGTTGTATCTGTTTATTTTGTTGGGGGCTGTCTCTGTGCCAAGGAGATATAAATATAAGGTCTTCTCAGGTATTTTCTGAGCATTTCCCTGTACATGTGTGGTCACTTTCCAATTTTCCTCATAAATGCAGCCATTTTTGAATGTCTTAGTCTTTAATGTCTGGCTCTGAAAGGGGAAAAACAAAATATGGAGGAAAATGGGGGAAGTGACCCTTTAAATCCCCTGGGAGTCACTTCAGCCAGAGGGGATGAGGCTCACAATAGTGGGAGGCGGTGCAGTAACAATGGTTACCCACCTTTTTTTCTGTACCTCTGTGAGGAGAACAGCAATCAGTTAATGTAGCACAGGTCCCCAGTATTTGGAGGTCAGGGTCCTTTTTTTGCCCACCTGGGCTTCCACAAGCTGTGTGTAAGCTGCCCCAGGAATACATAGACAGCCTCCTGCCGCCAGCTGGGGATGAGTAGCTGGCACTGGGCTAAGAGCTGAAATTGACCAAAATTTATTGCAGTTTACCATCCACCTTTTCCCCTGAAATTTGTAAGCCTTTGACTGGACTGGAATTCTAAACCAGTCATCAGACATGTCCTGCTAGTGTCATCGTCGTCTAGGTAGAGAGACATTCCTGTTGCTTCCTAGTCCACCCGGCATCCCAGAGTCGTCCTCCTCTGTATATTACTATTGACTTCATTACCCTCTATTTTTTTTAATCTTTAAAAAAGATTTATTGATTTATTTTAGAGAGCATGCCTGAGTAGGAGGAGCAAAGGGAGAGGGAGAGCAAGAGAGAATCTCAGTTAGACTCCCTGCTGAGTGCAGAGTCTGTCGTGGGGCTCAGCTCGGGGCTTGATCTCACGACCCTGAGATCACGACCTGAGCCGAAACCAAGGGTCCTCTGCTCAACTGACTGGGCCACCCAGGTGCCCCTCATTACCCTTTAAAAGTTGGAAAAAATTACATTAATGATACCTATCGGATATATATAGGCCCAAAGTTCAGTTATATAGATAATTGGGCATGTCTTCCCCATATAACAATGATTTGTTTTTGGTGAGTTTATTTTCTGTGGAACTTACTTATGTAGTAAACCAGCTTATTGTGAAACCGGTACTATCGATGACAATACTAGCAACATGTATTGATGTATTGGACAGTGTATAATCTTACTTAGGCAAAGTGAATCTAAGTTATTTTTGCTTGTTTCCTGAAAAGGTCCCTGACATCAAAGCTGATGTTAGGTGATTGAATCTTTACATTTTGCCTTCGGAGGCACGTTTTCATTATTGGCTTGGGAATGGAGTCTAAGAGTCAGCCTCCAGGTGTGGCTGCGCACTGCTCAGTCATGGGTGTGCTCATGTAATGTTTGTGCTTCCAAATCCAGTAGCCCACAGCCCTTCCTCTGTGTGGCTTGTTTTGGCTGCTGATGTTATTTTCTCAGTGTCTCCATGGATTTTACTCTTTCATCATTTATGACTTGGAAAAAGACACTGACGGTATGTACCCATAGTATTTGGATAGTAAGAAGATAGCAGTGCGTTTTAGGAAAAAAAAAAAGTTAATGTCAGAAACAATAGCAATTTTTCTTAGGATAACTGTAAATAAATTTGCTAAACACCGTTTAGCACAGTTTAGCATAAGTACATGTTAATTATTCCAAAACACCAATATTGACAGAAATGAGTCCTTGAAAATGGTGTTAAGCAATCACTTCATGTTATTTGAAGCTAAAGTGATTTTGTCGGCATTGTGCTTTGATTTAATAATTTGTTGCACTAACAGATAATGATGAGAGGAAAAAATAGTCAAGGAAACAATTTAGTCCCTTTCAGTAATCTTTCATTTAGTTTTGCTCAAGATGCCAGTTTTCCTTAGGTACAAATGCTGCTCGCAGGTCAGAATTTACTAAGCTGAGTGAGGCCTTTTCATGTCCACCTCTGCCATCGCAAGCTTCTCAGGTGCTAAGTGAGAACACCACGGGCTTTCTCTAAACTTCTGTACTTCCGCCATTCCCACTGTGACTTCTGCACCTGTTGTTTTCTTTTGTTAGATCTGGTAGCTGAGTAAGGAGTCCTCCAGCCTCTCTTAAGCTTCATCACTTATATTTTCTGATTCCGTAATTATCTGTTAAGCTGCCTAATTTGTCATGTAATGATTATTAGTTTTAGGGAGAGCTGTGCCAACTTTCCTGGTGGTAGGATGGCTGGTGACCAGACCTCCTCCCTAGCAGAGGACTGTTTTGCATTCACTTACCTTGTCTGTCGTAAGAAGACGGCAAGGGTTGTGGCTCAGAGTAAGCCCTTGACTCCTGTTAACGCGTCAGTCCTCAAGGCTAAGCTACAGTGAGGTGGATGTGGGGAGTATTATCTGTTTTTATATATTAAAGCTATTTTAAGGTGTTCAAAGTAAATGTTGATTCCATGGGTTTTATAAAAGTTGTTTTTGTTTTTTGTTTTTTGTTTTTACTGCCGATATGTAGTAAATTCATCAAATATTCGTGGCTCCTTTTTGCTTGTTTGCTTCATTTTCTTTCTTTGCAAGTACTTTTCACCGTTCCCCAGAGAACATGTTCATCAAATTCCTAAACATTTACAGGGCACCAGGGTGGCTCTGTTGGTTGAGCGGCCAGGTGATCCCAGCGTCCTGGAATCAAGCCCCATGTCAGGCTCTGTGCTCAGTGGGAGTCTGCTTGAGGATTCTCTCCCCCTGCCCCCTACCCCTTCCCTGCTCTTGCTGTCTGTGTCTTTCTCCCTTTCTCCAAAATAAATAAATAAATCTTTAAATTCCTAAACACTTCCATGGGAACTATTGGGAAAATCAGCAACGTCGAACTCTTTAATTCATTTGGAATTCACTTACATGTGGGTCATAAATGGGTTTCTTCATTGTTATTTGGCAACCTTTTATTTATAAAACATTCCGACTGATTCCTCAAAGTAGTATCTCGTCATATGTCCAAGGATAGCAAGACAGAAATATACATGAACGTCTCAGTCAGTTTGGGCCACGCTTGGAAGTTACCATAGACTGGGTGGCTTAAATACCAGATGTTTATTTGTCACAGTCCTGGAGGCTGGAAGTCTGAAATCAGGGCTCCAGTGAGGGCTCTCTTCTAAATTGCCGAAGTCTACTTCTTATATCCTCACTTGGTGGAAAGAGGGCAAGCTAGCTCCCTAGCCCCCTCTTACAAGGGCATAATCCCTGTTTATGAGTGCTCTGTTCTCATGGCCAAATATGTTCCAAAGCCCCCTCCTCCAAATACCATCACAATGTGCGTTAGACTTCAACGTAAGAGTTTTCGGAGTGAGGACACAAATATTCTGTCAGTAATTGTGAGTGTATGCTTACATACCCACTGCCAACTCCCGCCCTCCCTCCCTCTCCTCTCCCTTTTCTTTTCTCTGCTGCCTTCCCTTCACTTTCCATCCTCTTTCCTTCTTTCTTTCACCTCTGTGACTTGTGCATGTGCACAGACCTCCCCTCCATCTAAGTAGGTATATATACGTCACATAAATATATTCTGTGGTTTAGTGGAAAAAACTAGAACTTAGAAGTCTGGTATTTAGTTTTAACTATACATATATTTATTAGTAGTGTGACCTTAGATATGTTACTTTATTATAAGCTTAATTAAGTTCAGCAGTAAAGTGGGAATAGGGTGTGTCCTGTACTGTTTTATAAAGTTTTTGTGAGAATAATTGATCCTATATAAGTATGTTTCAATACCCAAATTCTTTTACCTAATTTGCTATAAAGAAATAAAAAATGGGGGCACCTGGGTGGCTCAGTTGGTTGGGCGACTGCCTTTGGCTCAGGTCATGATCCTGGAGTCCCAGGATCGAATCCCGCATCGGGCTCCCAGCGCCATGGGGAGTCTGCTTCTCCCTCTGACATTCTCCTCTCTCATGTTCTCTCGCTCTCTCTCTCAAATAAATAAAATATTAAAAAAAAAATAAAAAATGAATTCTATATTATAATACAAAACCAATGAAATGCTTTATAGATAAGCAAAAACCATCAAGAACAAGAAATGCCTTTGTTTATATCAGATAGCTATAAATATAACAAGAAAGTAGAATTTGGGGTCTAATTCTCTTCATTGAAATAAATGAGATGTCTTGTATTATAGTCCAGCAGGTGGGACACCAGTAGGGTGTGTTTTTAGTGTTATTTATATCATTCTTTTTCTTTGTGGTTTTTATTTTGCATTTTCCTGTAAAAGACCTAAGATTATATCAAGTACTTATTTGTATTGTTTTTCCATTCTTTTGTAATTTTCCTTTATTACACTAGTATTTCATATTTCATATTTATTTTGTAGGGTGATATGAAGTTGAGATCTCATTTTACTTTTTCATATAGTTAACCAGTAGAATCAGGTCCATTGTTTTAAATTTTAATTCCAGTGTAGTTAACATACATTGTTATATATGTTTCAGAAATACAATATAGTGATTCAACAATTCCGTACATTAGTCAGTTCTCATCATGATAAGTGTACTTTTAATACCCATCCCTCCCACCAACCTCCCCTCTTGTTCTTTATAGTTAAGAGTCTGTTTTTCAGTTTGTCTCTTTTTCTTTGTTTCGTTAGAATTAGTTCCATTTATTCACTTGTCTATCCTTTCCTTATTGATTATAAATGTTACATTGATCCTATGCAAAATTCTTAAAATATGTAATGGTCTAATTTCTGAATTTTTCTCTTATATTCATTTGTCATTCTCTCCTTATATTTATAATTTATTATTTTCTTCTAAAATTTATTGATCATTCTTCTAGCTGAGCTTTGAAGGCACTTTGATATTGGAATTGCCTTAAAGTTATAGTAAGTTTGGGTAAGATAGACATCAAACGCTGAAGTTTTTCAAAAAATATATGATTGTATTTATCAAAGTTTCTTTGTTTCCCTCATTAAAGCTTTATAATTTTTAATTGTAAAGGTTGATTTCTTTTTATTCTTAGTTTATGTCTTTGTGTCATTATTCTTAGGTTGTTTATATGTTGTATTATGGTTGGGATCTTTTTCTTCTTTTTAAAATGATTATTGATTTGGTTAAGAGAAGCTAATGATATTTGTATTTTTTTAATTATAAAAAAATCAGAATTTGCCATCTTAACCATTTTTAATTACACAGTACATTTATGTTAACTATATGCACAGTATTGTGCAACAGATCTCTAGAAGGTTTTCATCTTGTAGAACTGAAATTCCACCCTCATTGAATGACTTCTGTTTCTTCTCCCCCAAACCCTTGGCAACCACCGTCCTTTCTGCTACCATTGAGTCTGATTACTAGTTGCATTTCTTTTGTAATAATTCTTTTTCCTAAACTTAAAAAAAAAAAATCCATTATAATACTTTTTTTACTTGATTTCAAGAGGGGCAATCCTATAACCTTCTGAATCACTTGGGATGCTTCTGGGTACAGGTAACAGAAATCCCTATTCAGACCGACAGAAGTTCTCACAGTGAACAGGAAACTCAGAGGAGAGAAAAGACAAAGTTCAGTAGATTCATCTGCTGACGCCACGTTCTTTTAGCCTCACTTCTTTCCGTGGCTTTTTCATAAGGCTGTGATAGGACAGCTGTAGAAGGTTCAGGAGCAAATCTAGATTAAGTTTCCGAGGATTCTATCTGTCTCTAAGTGAGAACACCTTTCCCATCTGTTCCCCAACCAGCTACTTCACAGTTCTTATGGTCCAGAAGTAAAATTCCTGCCCATTCCTAAGCCAGTCACTGCAAAGGGAATTGGATTCTCATGATTGTCTTGAACTAATTTTCTGGTGTGAAATAGATGTTGAGTAATCAGCTAAAGTGACCACCACATTTTCCAGTTACTGCATGCCCTCCCTTCTACTAGAACTTCCAGTACAGTTTCATGTTTAAGAGCAAAGGCTTTTAGGCCAGGGACTTGGATTTCCCCTGGTTCTGCCAGTCCCTAGCTATTATCTTAGTATAAATTATTGAATTTATTTTGAACTCCATTTCCTCATCTGTAATGTGGAGATAATAGTAGTTCTTAAAGAGTTTTTGTCAATGTCAGATGACATATAAAATACTCAATATGCTCATTTAATTTTAGCTATCCTTACCCAATTTTCTTTTTTTAGAATTCCTAATGACAAAGATTCTATTTCAAGGATAATGGCCATGATGCATGCTTGTTTTATTTTTTGCTAACTGAAACGCCTTGAGTATTTGAATATCAAGATATGTTAGCAATTGGTAAGAAATATTTTTTTTCTTGCATTAAGGATGTGTTCTTCTATTCCATTTTGAATAAGAGAATCATATACAGATATTAAACATAACCATTTTTCTTTTAATATCATCTATTGATCATTATAAGAGTGAGTTAGAAAATTTAGATGATTTAGCAGGGAACGAAATGTTTTTAAAAAAAATCCTACCCCCACTGAGCTTACATTTAAGCAGACGGTAGATAGACAAAACAGGTCAGGAAGCTGTATGATATGATAATGATAATGATGATAAATATTTTGGTGATAAAACAGGGAAGGACTATAGATTATCCTGGGGGTGGGTGGTGGGGTAGTTGAAGTTTTAATCTGGATCACAGGGAAGTGGATGGCAGGGAAGATTAGCAGGATGAGAAGATTAACTTTAGAGCAGAGATCTAGTGGAGGAAGGGAGCTGGTCACTTGAATATCTGGTACAAGAACCTTTCTGTCAGAGGAGAAAGCAGATGCAAAGCCCTAGAGGTTGGGGTGTCTGGCTGGCTCAGTTGGTCGAGCAGGCAGCTCTTGATCTTAGAGTTATAAGTTCAAGCCCCACTTTAGGTAAAGAGATCACTTAAAAATAAAATCTTTAAAAAATCTCAAACAAAAAAACCCCAAAGGCCCCTGAGGTCAAAGTATGCCCCGCTTGTTTGACAAAGAGCAAGGAGGCCAATGTAATGAGAGGAGTTAGTAAGCTATGCAGGAATAGAGCTGGAGTGGGTTTGGGTAGGCCGTTGGAAGGGTTCGGGTTTTCAGTGAGTGAAATGGGGAGGCATTGCAGAGTCTTGAGCAAAGAACTTGTACGAAATGTAGTAATGAGCATTGTGGCTGCAGTGTTGTAAATGACTGTAAGGGGGAAAGAGGGGAAGCTGGGAAACTGGTTAGGCCTGGAGGTCCTAGGCCTGAACCCTGGGACATTCCACAGTAACAGGTCAGGAAAGTGAGGCAGATCCATTGAGGGTAGCTGAGAAGGGACAGCAGAGGAGATAGTCGGGAAAGTAGTCTGGGGTGAAGTTCAGAGAGCCAAGTGCAGAAAGGGTTCAAGGAGGCAGAAGTGTTCAACTGAACTACGGCACATTTGAAGAGTGACTGTTGACCATTGAAGTTAACAGTGTGGAGGTCATAGGGGACCTTGAAGTGGGCATTGTTGGAGAATGTTGTGTGGGAAGTGGTGGTTCAAGGTGGATTTGAAGGAGGTTCGAGAACAAGTGAGAAGAGAGAAAATTGGAGATTGTAGGTTCCAGCAACTCTTAAAAGGATTTGCCTTTTTAAAATATACATACTTGTAATGTCTTATTTGGTTTTACAGAAAATGGGCCATTCTGCTGGAAAGGATGACTTTTTTTTTTTTAAAGCGTGTTGTGTTGTCAACATTTCTCTGTATTAAATGGTTTTTGAAAAAGTAGTTTTCAAAGACTGTACAACATTAGTAGCTTGGAGAACATGAGTATAGAATAGGAAACCTTGTTCTTATAAAATTGATAAACCTGGAGAATTAATTTCAATTAGGGAATGTGGTATTAAGGTCCCTGCAGTGCAGAGTGAGATTGTGTGCCCCCCATGTGTTATAAACATACAGATGTGTACCAGGAATTCTACCTGGCTTATCTTATTTATGGCAGTCCTTCTCTTCAGTCAGTTTGCCTAGGAAAACCATATCATCTTTGGTTCTTTGGCTCCTTCGGCAGGCACTGATGTCAGGTGGGACCAGCACTGAATGACGTGGTGGCTGGACTCGGGATTTTGGTCCCAGGACCGCTACCCAGTCCGGTGGCACAAGTCTCCATAGAAACGCTTCAGCTTTTGACTCCAGTTTCCTCCTCTGAGAAATGGCAGTGTTGGATCGGATGATTCCTGACTCCCCCGCCCCGTGCTGATCTGAGTGAATTGCATGAAGTCAAACAAGACCCTTTGACTTCGTGGTTTCTACTTAAAACTTCAAGTACCTCTCTTGAGATTCGAGCAGAGGTGAAAGTCTCAGGAAAAGGAACTCCTTCACTGTAGCCAATGATTACACTGATGAAAAGACTTTGGCCTGAAAGGTTTTAAAACATGTCGTGTCTGCTTTTGGGGAGATCATTCTGGGCATGTGGAGTCAATGTTTCACCACCCCTGGGAGCTGGTCCCCGGGAGAATGTACCAGGGGCATTGATGGGCTGCAGAGCTTGCCCTGGGTTTCCCTGCTCGCCAGAGTAGCGTAATGGAAAGTTACATTCACTTGAATCATACTTGTATTGTATTTTGTTTCCTCCTCTGGCTTCCTGATAAAATAGAGAATCAATTTTTTAGTGATTTTTACCTGACACATGCAGTTATCTGTTTTTTTTTTTTTCTTCTCTTCCTTCATTTCCTGGTTGTAGATTTATAATTCACTCAGCCATTACTAAGTTTTCAGTTAGATCATCAAGGTTTGAAGTTTTAAAATACCACAAGCATTGAAAGATAGCTGGGGAAAGAAGCAGAATAAAGCAGCCATGTGAAAATAGTTGCCAGGGAGAAGCAAGTATTGCCGTACAGTTGCGGTTGGTTCCTTTACTTAAGTGTCTCTGTTTAAAAGGACATATCAAATGATTAACACACTTACACCATCTCTGACGATAAAAGACAACTTTAGAGCACACTTGTTTCATGTATGCCCTCAGGTAAGCTGCTTCATTATGACATTGCAGTTTTCCTAACTGACTTTATAATGAAAACAACAGTACTTTGGGTGTATGTTCACAGACATACATAGCCATAGATGCCTTTGGAAATAACCTACTTTCCTTTGAGCAAATAAGTCTCCTAAAAGGAGCAAAAGGAGAAAATGTTAATTCAGTTATTAGCCTTTAAGCTTGCCTACCTTTTACTACCTATCTCTGTTACACTATTTTTACTTACTTAACGTGAGTACGTCCTGGATGATTTAGAAATCTCTGTGAGGTTAAGCACATAATACTAAGTGGCTGAGATGTCTTATTTATACATTTTTTGCTAAATCTTACATTTAAAAATATTTTTTCTTTGATTCCACTCTAACAGCTGAACAGAAGGCAGAATAGCCTCATTATTGTGGGAGAATTTCTCTGTTCCCTGCAATGATTCCAAAAGCTCTTGCACACTTCATCAGTATTATTGTAATTCTTTGGCTGCAGGATATTTGGCACTGTTGCACCCCACTGGCAAATCCTATTCATACTTCTTTTCCATTCACCACCGCCATTGGAGAATTGATTTCTCTCTCCTCTCCTCTAACCTTTCCCAATTCATTTCGGATTGTTCAATGTGAAACATTTTAATTTCATATCATACAGCTATTCAGCCCACAATCCCTTTTTTAACCTGTCACCAGGGTGACAGCATAGCACGCTTTCTTTCGGCAATCAAGTTTTTATTTCACATGCTTAATGTTGCATTAAATGTTTGCGTTTTGTTTAACCCCCCTTAAATACTCTGAACTCTAGATATGTTTTATAGGATAATAAAATCCTCGATTTCTGAACTGAAACTAAATCAACACCATCACTACATTCATAGTAAAATGTCAGATGATTAATGTACATAATTCAGAGATTATTAATAGAAATCCAAGTTAGCTGATCTGTGTAAGGCAATTTTCTGTAGGTAATGGAGGAATATTTGTGTATATTTATGTTTAGCCTTGTTCCAAAAGAAGATTCAAAGGAGATTTAGATTTGTCAGAGAAGTAAACATTTAAAAAGGCAGTGGAATTGGTACAAATAGAAAAATACATCTTTTGAAGATAAGACTTAATTTTTCAGTATAACGCTCTTTTCCCTATTTGTGTGTGTGTGTGTGTTTGCTTAAAAATATATACTATAATGATTATATATATAGGATTGTATATATAATCCTATATATTAGTTATATATATGGTTATATATATGTAGTATATATATACTATAATGATTTATGTATTTGGTGATGGATGAGGGAATCTACCAGAATGAGATTAAGAGTTCTTCTAGGAGATTGATTTGGGCATTATGTTGATTAACAGCTATTTATACATTTACTTGAGTACAGGCACACCTCAGAGATACTGTGAGTTTGGATCTAGACTCCCACAATAAAGTAAATCTCACGGTAAAGCTAGTCAACTTTTTTGGTTTCTCAACACATATAAAATTTATGTTTACACTATACTGTAGTCAAGTGTGCAAAGCATTGTGTCTAAAGAAACTATTTACACACCATAATTTAAATTACTTTGCCAAATAAATGCTCACCACCATATGAGCTTTCAATGAGCTGTATAATCACTGACCACAAGTCACTGTAACAAATCTAATAAGGAAAAAGTTTGAAATACCGTGATAATTACCAAAATGTGACAGAGACACAAAGTGAGCAAGTGGAAAAATGGTGTTGATAGACGTGCTTGAAGCAGGGTTGTGACAAACCTTCAGTTTGTTTTTTGTTTCTTGTTTTTCTTAAATGCAGTATCTGTGAAGTGTAATAAAGCAGAGCACAATAAAATGAGGTATGCCTGTACTACTTTTTCTTTAAAAGAAATAATCTAATAATGATAGGTTAGTAAAGATGAAAATGAATGTTTAGATCTTCATTCTTTGAAAGGAATAGACCTGAGTTTCTCTTTATAGAGCTACTTTCCATTTTTATTCAAAATAACCGTTTCTGTGAAATTTGTTCTGTGAGTAAATTTTATGAAATTTGGAATATTCTAAGAAATTACAAAGAAGTGTGTAAGAAAAGAACAGAGATTAGTAATCCATGTTGTTTGAAAACACTGTTAATTTAAAAAAACATTAGCATAGTAGCTCTTTAAGTATCCTAATATTCCCTTATATAATTTGTAAAGTTCTTACATTAATCTATAGGAGAAACTCTGAATTAAGCTACCCATTTTTTTTCTTTTAAACTATCTTTTTATTTTACTTAAAAAAAACCCAACAACTTATGACTTAGAAATCTTTGGAATTTTTGACCTCTCACAGTGTGTCAGACTGATTTCATACTTCCAGTGCTTATGTGTAATGAATGGCCCTGAATCCAGGTAACATTGGACGAGAGGACCAGTGTCCTGACCTTCCACCTCACAAAGGTCACTTTCTTTTGGTAGAATAAATTCCTAGGAATATATATTTTGATGATAATACCTTTTTGCCTTCATAATTAGAGTTAATAGATTGTTCCAAAAATAACAAATAGCAGCCCTTGTGATAAGTTGCTTGGGCTTAGAGTAATAACAATTCCTGCCCTTTAGGAAGCTTAAACTGGAATGGGATAGGCAGACATTAAACAGAAAGTTATCAGTTCTGAAGACTGCTAGAGGAGAAGGGCAGCTTGTCCTGGTGAGGGAAAGGAATCTCATTTTCAGGTTAGCCACATTTGGTTAATGTCCAGTTTTCAATAAAATGTCATAAGACATGCAAACAAATTTGGAAGTATGTTCCTTTTACAGGTTAAAAAATCAATAGAGGGGGCACCTGGGTGGCTCAGATGGTTGAGCAACTGCCTTCGGCTCAGGTCATGATCCTTGAGTTCCGGGATCGAGTCCCACATCGGGCTCCCAGCTCCGCGCAGGGAGTCTGCTTCTTCCTCTAACCTTCTCTCCTCTCATGCTCTCTCTGACTTTCTCTGTCTCTCAAATAAATAAATAAAATCTTAAAAAAAAAAAAAATCAATAGAACCTGTCCAGGAGGGAGCCCAAATGTTGTGCTTTATTGTGCAATAACCTAAAATAACCTGTTAAAAATATATTCAGAGGACCAAAGGAAACCAGATATAAAGAATTAAAGAACAGAATGGCAACCATGTCTCACTAAGTAGAAAATATTGATAGAAATTCAAGAGATGAACATACAGTGCCTACAAGAAAAAGTACACTAGCGAGGACTCAGCAATAGGTTTGAGCTGGCAAAAGAAACCATCAGCAATTTTGAAGATATGTTCATTGAGATTATCTAGTGTGAAGAATAGATAGAACAATGAGTAGAGCTTCAGAGACCCATGGGACACCATCACATGTACCAGCATGCATGCCGAGTCCCAGAAGGACTAGAGAAAAAAAGATAAAGGGATGGAAAGAATATTTAAAGAAATCATAGCTGGGGGTATCTGGCTGGCTCAGTAAGTATAGAGCATGCGACTCTTGATCTGAGGGTCATGAGTTTGAGCTCCAATTTGGGTATAGAGCTTACTTAAAGAAAGTCAGAACAAAACACATTCCAAATTTCATGAAAAACATTAATATGTGCATTCAAGAAGCTTGGTAAACTAGGAGAAGCTCAAAAAGAGCTCTGTCTACACACATCACTGGTCAAATTGTCAAACACCAAAGAGAATCTTAAAAGCAGCAAGAGAAAAATGGCTCATCCTGTGAAAGGGGCATTCTCAATAAGATTAGGAGTTAACATCATATCGGAAACCATGGAGTCGTAAAGAGAATAGGATGGTGTATATAAAGTGCTGAAGAAAAACAAAAACAAAACCAGAATGCCACCGAAGCATTCTATATCCCGCCAAACTGTCCTTTAGAAATGAGGGACATTCCCAGGTAAACAACAGCCAAGAGGAATCCATTGCTAGAAGACCTACTCAACAAGACCTACTCAACAAGAATTAAGAAATGAAGTTCTTTAGAGTGAAATGAAAGAATACTAAACAGAAACTAAAATACACATGAAGTAATAAAGTGATTAAAAATTACTACATCAGTAAACACAAAAGACCGTGGAAATGTACTTTTACTTTGTACATCTTTTTTCTTCTGTTTTAAAAGATAACTGCATAATGTAGTAGTTATAATTCTAAGTTGGTAGGTGCACATTATATACCGATGAAATTTCTATGACAATAGGACAGATGAGGTTAGAGGAAACAAAGTATATTGGAGCAGATTTCCTGTGTAATATTGCAGTTGAGTTAGCATGAATCCAAATGATGTGTTTAAACATAAGGTAATCCCCAGGGTAACCACTAAGAAAATAGCTTTTAAAGATGGTAGATGAGGGATGCCTGCGTAGGTTCAGTTGGCTAATAAGAGTCTGCCTTCAGCTTAGGTCATGATCCCAGGGTCCTACGATTGAGCCCCACATTGGGCTCCCTGCTCAGTTGGGAGCCTGTTTCTCCTTCTTCCGCTCCACCTGCTTGTGCTCTCTGTCTCTCAATGTCAAATAAATCTTTTTTTTTTTTAAAGTAGTAAATGAGGGGCTCCTGGGTGACTCAGTTGGTTAAAGCCTCTGCCTACAGGACATGATCTCAGCGTCCTGGGATCGAGCCCTGCATCGGGCTCTCTGCTCAGCAGGGAGCCTGCTTCCCCCTCTCTGCCTGCCTCTCTGCCTACTTGTGATCTCTCTCTCTCTCTGTGCCAAATAAATAAATAAATAAATAAATAAATAAAAATTCTTTAAAAAAAAAGTAGTAAATGAAACATCAAGGGAATTTAAATGGTACACTAGAAAAATATCTATTTAAACAAAAGAAGAGAGGCGCCTGGGTGGCTCAGTTGGTTGAGTGACCGCCTTCGGCTCGGGTCATGGTCCCAGAGTTCCGGGATCGAGTCCCACATCGGGCTCCTAGCTCCACTGGGAGTCTGCTTCTCCCTCTGACCTTCTCCCCGCTCATGCTCTCAATCTCTCCCTCTCTCTCTCTCTCTCAAATAAAAAAAAAAGTCTTTAAACAAAAGAAGGCAGCGATGGAGGAATCGAAGAGCAAAAATTGAAATGAGAGATACAAATCCTACTTGAGTATATTAAATGTAAATGGATTAAGCATGCCAGTCAAGGGTAGATATTGGCAGGATGGATTAAAAACAAGATCAAACTATATGCTTTCTACAATAGACATACTTTATTATTTTTAAAATTTTCCATTTGTTTATTTAGTTTCCATCATGATAAGTGTATTCTTTAATCCCCATTCCTCCACCCCCTCCCTTCTGGTAACCAACCAGATAGTTAGGAGTCTTTTTCATGGTTTGTCTTTATTTTTCCGTTTGCTCATTTGTTTTGTTTTTTAAATTCCACATATGAGTGAAATCATATGGTGTTTGTCTTTCTCTGACTTACTTCACTCAGCGTTATACTCTCTAGCGCCATCCATGTCGTTGAAAATGGCAAGATGAAAAACAAGATCAAACTGAATGCTATCTATAATAGATATACTTTAGATACAAAGATACAATCTTTGTATCTAAATCAGTAGGTTGAAAGTAAGAGGATGGGGTTATCAGACAAATTTTTGCAATACTAATTTTGTTACTACTAATGCTAATATCAGACAAAATAATTTTTAAAAGATTTTATTTATTCATTTGACAGAGCACAGCAGGGAGAGACAGTGAGAGGCAGGTCCCCCTGCTGAGTGCGGAGCCTGATGCGGGACTCGATCCCAGGACCTGACCATGATCCCAAGATTAGGACCTTAGCATGATCCCAAGATCAGGACCTGAGCTGAAGGCAGACACACAACCGACTGAGCCACCCACGTACCCCCAGACAAAATAATTTTAAGACAAAAATTGTTATTGGAGACAACGAGGGAGAATGTATAATGATACAGGTGTCCATCAGAAAGCTGTAAAAGTGGTGGACGAATTTATGTACAAAGTAACACAATTGTAGACTGTTATACCTCATTTTTCAGTAATGGATATAGAACAATTGGACAAGATCAACAGGGAAGTAGAAGACTTGAAAAACACTAGAAACCGTTAGATCCAGTACATTATCTATAGGCCAACCCATGCAACAGCAACAGAATATGCAACTTTGGGCAATTCAGAAATATGTGGAAATTAACCTAAATAATCCGGGGGTTAAAGGAGAAATTACAAGAGAAATTAGAAAATATTTTGAACAAATGATAACAAAAGCATAGTATCCAAAAACTTTTGGGATGCATTGAAAGTAATGTATAGAAGGAAATTTAGGGCTATAAACATTTTAAAAAAGAAAAAAAGATACCAATCGCCTCATCTTCCATTGTAGGAAATAGAAAAAGAGCAGACTAAACCCAAAGCAAGCAGAGGGAAGGAAATACTAAAAATTCCAATGGAAATAAATGAAATAGAGAATAGAAAAACAATAAAGGAAATTAGTAAAAGCAGAATTTGGGTCTTGGGCAGAGCAACAGAAATGGAAACCTTTGTGTAGACTGCCCAAGAGAAAAAGACTGTAGTTGTTAAAAATTGGTAATGAGGGCGCCTGGGTGGCTCAGTTGGTTGAGCAACTGCCTTCGGCTCAGGTCCTGATCCTGCAGGCCCGGGATCGAGTCCCACATCGTGCTCCCGGCTTCAAGAGGAGTCCGCTTCTCACTCTGACCTTCTCCCTTCTCATGCTCTCTCTCACTCTCTTTCTCTAACAAATAACTAAATAAAATTAAAAAAAATTGGTAATGAAAGAGGAGGTATGTATATGGACCTTATAGAAATTAAAAAGATTATAAGCGAACAACTTGAACAGTTGTATGCCAACAAATGAGAAAACTTATAAAATGGAGAAATTTCTGGAAAGATGCAAGGTACAGGCATGGAATCAAGAGGAAATAGAAAGTCTGCATAGACCTGAAAGAGACTGAATCAGTCATCACAAAACTTCCCAGAAAGAAGAGCCTGGGACTGGAAGGCTTCATTAGTGAATTCAGTGAGGTATTTAGAAGGGACTTAATAGCAATTCCTTACAAACTCTCCCAAAAATCGAAAAGGGAAAAATTTGCAACTCATTCTATGAGAGCAGTATTACCACACTAAAATCAAATAAGATGTTATGAAAAAAGGAAACTAGAGACCAAATCCCTCATAAATGTTAATGCAACAGTCCTCCACAAAATACAAACAAATGGAACTGAGGAATATATAAAATGATTATATACTGTAACCGGGTGAGATTTGTCTTAGGAATACATAGTTGGTTTAACATCGAAAAATCAATGTAATAAACCATATTATTAATAAAGGACAGAAATCACAGAATTATCTCAAATGCAGGAAAAAAATTGACAAAATCCAACAGACTTTCTTGATAAAAACTACTCAATTGATTAGGTAGGAATAGAAGGGAACTTCCTCATCCTGATAAAGTCCACTTCTGAAAAACCTATAGCTAACATTATATTTAATGGTATGTGACTGAATGTTTTCTCCCTAAGATCAGAAATAAGACAAGGATGTTTGTTAATTTTTTTCAGCATTGTATTGGAGTTTCTAGGCCAGTTTGGCAAGAAAAATAAAAAGTGTTAAGATGGGAAAGAAGCAAAACTGTATTTCCAAATGACATGATCTTGTATGTAGGAAGTCTTAAGGAATTTAGAAAAAGATCTATTCCCCCCCCCCCCAATTAAGACAGAGAATAGTTTACTTAAACCCGTCAGAAAAATGGACAGCTTGGGTCTGTAGCAAAGCATTGTGTTTTAAAGCATAGGTCAGTAATCGTATATGAAAATAGACACGGCACATACATATTAACTGATCAGAGCACAACTTCTCAATGTTCCAAATAGAATAAACTTCTCTGTTAAAGCAGCACCTTTGTGACATTTTTAACTCTAGTATTTCCTCTTCCTTCACTCTCTCCTTTAACAGAATCCACATCATCCCCCTCATAACCCATCTCAAGGGCAGCCATGTCCTCCTTGGCCTCGGGAAACTCTCCTTCCTCCCCCCTCCCCCACATACCAGTGACCAAAGGGATGCTTGGTGGACCTCGGGTCAGATTTGAGGTCCAGGCGAGCCCAGGCCTCAGCCGCAGTTGTGGTGCTCAGCATGCGCACAGCGTGCTGTACTTTGGCCAGGTCTCCACCAGGTGCCACAGGGCGAGGCTGGTGATTAATGCCCACTTTGAAGCCAGTGTATTAATCCACACACTGGCTGGTATGCTCGGTCTTGGTGATGGCAAGGGCAGCGTCGACACTGTTGGGAACCGCGTCGCCCCGGTACAACAGGCAGTAAGCCATGTCTTCACCACGGTGAAGGGCACATTTCGCTGTCTGGTTGGCTGGCTCGAAGCATGTGTTGCTGATCTCTGCTACAGAAAGCTGTTCGTGGTAGGCTTGCCGAGCAAAGCCGACAGGCGCGTGTGTAACTAGAGGGAATTGGATGCGGGGATAGGGCACCAGGCTGCTCCGGAATTCTGTCCGATCAACATTCAGGGCCCCGTCAGCTGTGACGGATGCAGTGATGCAGGACACAGTTTGACCTATTAACATACTTAGGTGAGCGTAGGTTGGACATTGAATATTGAGGTTTCTGTGACATTTCATAGATGGGCTCGTTGTGTACATGAGGGTACGATCAGAGTGCTCCCGGGTGGTGTGGGTAGTGAGGATGGTGTTGGAGGGCTCAGCTACAGCGGGAAACCGGCGGAGGCCGGGGGGTGGCGCGGCCAGGTAAGCTGAGAACTCGTTTGGACTTCTTGCCATAATCGACAAGAGAGGTGTTCCATCAGAAGGGAGGTGAACCAGAACCAGATCCCCGTCCAATGCCGTGGAGAACCAGGAAGCCTTGAAGACCTGCGTGCTGGCCAGCCTGTTTCTGAATTTGGTCCAAGACGAGGTCACTGGTGGCCTTGCCAGTGGTGTGGTGCCCCGCGGCGTAGTTAGCGGCGGCCTCTTCCTTGCCTGTGCTGAGCGGCGCAGGGTGGACGAGCTGGAGGCGGGCGCCAGTGCGAACTTCATCAATGACCGTGGTTTCCAGGTCTGCAAAAACTGCGCGGGGGGCATGCTCGCTCGCACCCTGCTCACTGAAGAAGGTGTTCTCCTCCCACAGTGGTCTTGTCACTCGGCAGCTGGCCATTGGGCTGAATGCTGTGTTTTTGGCAGGCGAGCTCCCCGCAGGTGTTGCCCATCGGGACACCAGCCTGGCCAAAGCGGACGGAGGTGCATTCACGCGGGTTTCTGCTTTGCAGCCGACGAGCAGATGGCAGAGAAGAAGCGCAGAGGTGGTTGCCTCTTACGGTGCAACTCTTAGGTGGTCGATAGAAGAGAACCTCAGGAACCCACAAAAACCTGCCAGAACTAATGACTTTTGCAAGGTTGCAAGATACAAGAATGATATGCGAGTATCAGTTCCATTTTTATACGGTACCAGTGTACAAACCGAAAAGGCAGTTGACAATACAACTTTATTTATGACAGCACCAAAAAGAATATAATACTTACGCTTAAAGTTTTAAAATAGAAGCACGAGACTTGTGTGCCGAAAACTACAGAACAATTGTTGATGTAAGTCAAAGACAACTAAAATGATAAACCTCCCACATTCAGGGATCAGAAGACCTAAGATGGTAGTACTCACCAACACGACATACAGATTTTGTGCCGTTCCTCTCACAGTCCCAACTGGATGTTTTGCACAAATGGTCATCTAACTACAGAATTTGTATGAAAGTGCAAGGGAATCAGCATAGCCAAAAGAGTCTTGGAAAAGAACAAAACCGGGGAACTTCTTCCTGACTACGAAATTTGTGACAAGGCTACAGTGATCAAGACAGTGTTGTACTGGCGTATGGATAGATGCGTTCATCAACGGAACAGAGTGGAAGATCCAAACACAGTTAAGCTATGATCAGTTGATTTCAACAAGTATATGAAGACAACTTAGAGTATTTACATATAATCTTGAATGCTGCTGGGGTAACTGGGTATCTTCATGCAAAAGATCAAAGTTGGTCCTCTCTCTACACCACACACAAAAATGAACCTAAAAAGGAAAAAAAAAATCTCAGTTGTAAAAGTAAGAGCTTTGTTAACTTTTGGTTAGGTGATGATTTCTTATGTAAGATGTCAGAGGCACAAGTGACAAAAGGAAAAAAAAATTACGTGCTCTAAAGGGCACCATTAAGAAAGTGAAAAGAGGGGCGCCTGGGTGGCTCAGTTGGTTAAGCCTCTGCCCTCAGCTCAGGTCATGATCTCAAGGTCCTGGGATCGAGTCCCGCATCGGGCTCTCTGCTCAGCAGGGAGCCTGCTTCCCCCCCCTCTCTCTGCCTGCCTCTCTGCCTACTTGTGATCTCTCTCTCTCTCTGTCAAATAAATAAATAAAATCTTAAAAAAAAAAAAGAAAGTGA
The DNA here is from genome assembly GCA_028533885.1 of Nasua narica. Lineage (NCBI taxonomy): Eukaryota > Metazoa > Chordata > Mammalia > Carnivora > Procyonidae > Nasua > Nasua narica. The sequence goes on along the minus strand of CM052810.1, from coordinate 9,214,149 downwards.
AAAGATAACTAACAGAATAGGAGAAAATCCTTGCAAATCATGTATTTGTTGTCAGGAGACTTTTGTCTAGAATATGTCAAGAACTCTTACAACTCAATAATGAAAAGACAACCCGATTTAAAAAAGGGCAAAGGACATGAATGGAAATTTTTCCAAAGATGGTACACAAATTATCAACAAGCCCATGAAAACAGGCTCAGCGTTATTAGTCCTCAGGAAAATGCGAATCCAAACCACAGCGAGCTACCACTTAATGCCTACGAGGGTGGCTGTGATAAGAAGGATGGATAATATCGGAGTGTTGGTGAGGACATGGAGAAATTGGAACCCTCGTACATTCCTAGTGGGAATTTGATGAAATGGTGCAAAGCTGGAAATAATTTAGCAGTTTCTCAAAATGTATGACATTACCCCATGACCCAGCCCTTCTCCTTCTAGGGTTATGCTCATGGGAAATGAAATCTTATGTCCATACAAATGTTGTATATAAATGTTCATACTCACATTTTTCATAATGAGCAAACAGAAACAACCCTAATGTTCCTGAAATGATGGCTGTATTATATGAAGTAAAGTGGGGTATATTTATAGAATGGAATATTTTTCAATGACAAATAACATATTGACACTTCCTACAGCATAGATGAAATTTGAAAACAGTATGCTAAATGAAGGCGTCATAACAGACTGCAAATTCTTTGTATCCCACTTATAGGAAATGTCTAGAATAAGCAAAGCTATAGAAATAAAAGGTACATTAGTAGTGGCGTAGGGCTGTGGAGGTCGGAGGAGGGGAACATGGAGTTCCCCTCTTCCCTTTGGACTGCCAAAGGGTCCAAATTTTCCCATTTGGGTTTACAAAAATGTTTTTAAATTGCCTGGGGCGATAGGTACACAACTCTGGATATACTAAGCACTATTGAATTACGAAGTTTAGAAGGGTTAAATTTATGATTGTGTGAATTTTATGTAGTAAAGCTGCTTAATATTTTTTAAATTTACTGTATTTTATTTCCAAGAACTTATTTTCCTATTGGTTATAAAAGAAGTTTAAATTTTAGAAATTAAAATGAGATGATGTGTCTTCTGGCAGGATGGCGTCATCTTTAAGATGATTTCTTCTCATAAAATGTTTATATGACTGCTCTCAATTTAGTTACATGAATAAATTTTATAAGTATAGATGTCAGGTGTTCCTGGGCTACTACCTGATGGGTAGAAATGGTACAGATCTGTGATCTAGTATTCTTCCATTCTTCATTTCCTTCTCTGCCTTTGGATTCCAGTGATACAAAGTTAAATCAGCATGAAGAAGTTCTAGATTCTGTAATGGTGGTATTTCTAGCTAACCCTCCTCCAGATAACAGTTATACACTCTGGAGAAGATCTACGACTATTTGAAGGCTCTGGATAACAACTGAAACCAGTCAGAATTCAAATAGACTTGGGGCATGTGTAGGAGGAAGCTACACTGGATGAGCTCCATGTGTGCATAGCGCGTCCCCTGAAGGCAGCCACCGTTGCACGCACGCACCCAAGCATGGCCGGAACTCAGGCGTTAACCGTAGTCTTACTGACTTTACTCTTGCAGAATGATACTCAGAATTGTAAGAACTGCTGAAAATTGAGCAGGGGTATCATGGCAAAAACAGCAACAGAGTGAGGATTTCCATATCTGAATTTAGCTTCACTGATTTTGTATCCCACCAATAGATGGTTAACTCCTAAAGTGTGCATGCATAAAGACTTCAAGAATCCCAGCATATGAATCCTGCTGGAATGCGAATGAACTGGGCTGAAATTTCAGTTGCTGCCCACCAAGGAGATGGTAATGTTTGGAGTTTGAGCCTCACCAAATTTCAGGGGCTTGTAAATGCCTTGAGTTTTCTATGAAAACCCTAGAGGGACCGTGTCTTAGGAGAAACACTAAGTTTCTGGAATAAGGACTTATAGTGACTTGTGGATTTGGACTTTTAATTCCCTAAGAGCAAAACCAAGTAGACATCCTAGCACAGCACAAAGCTGAGTCTCCATGACTTCAGAGTGACCAGCTAGCAATTTAACTGCCTACTATAATGAAAATCGGTACTTTTCCGGAGAAGATAACAGAAAAATACAGTCTCTAAAACATTTCCACAATCTGGGATACAAAAAATCATTCACTTGACATACAGTTCAAGAATTAAAGTTGAACCATGGTCAAGTGAAAAAGCAGTCAGTGGAAACCAACTGTGAGACTACTAAGATGTGGATCATGCATAGGACTTTAACGCAGCTACTAAAATTATTGTCAGATATTAAAGATCAAAATGAGGGAGTTGAAAAGGCATATAAGCATAGATCTGGAAACTAACAAACTACCAGCTAGAAATTCTAGATCTAAAATGGTACTGTCTCTGCAGTGGAAAACTTGTAGGCAGGGCTGAAAGTGTATTGGAGCTGGCAGATGGAAAGGTTGGTCAACTTCAAAGAATAGACACTATACAGGCTGAAGAGAAAAAAATACTTATTTTGCAAGTCTCTGTGACCTAAGTTGATAGGATTAAGAAGCCTAACTAATATGTATTTGGAGATACAGAAGAAAGAGAAGACAGAAAATGGGGAAAAATATCTGGAAAATATTGCGTTATCTCCTTTAGATTGGAAACAAGACAGAATTGTATTTTTCACTTTTATTCAATATCATACTAGAGATCCTGGCTAGTATGATAGGAAATAAAAAGGTCATGGAGATCAGAAACGGAGAAGTAAAGTCATTTCTCTTCACAGAGGAATTGTGTTTACATAGAAACCCTTACGGAATCTGAAACAATTACTGGAATAAATTTAGCAGAGTTGCAGGATAAGAAGTCAATCAAATGTAAATTGTGTTCTGATAAACTAGCAACACTGCAAAAATGGACTACTAACAGTTTTATTTAATACAGCATGAACAACTTAGGCAAAAACTTTAACAAATTAAATTCTAGACTGTCACTTGTCAGGTACTAAGGCTTGGAAAAATAATGAGGCATAAGAATTGGGGGAAGGAAGCATTCCCAGACAACTTAATAGGTTACCTAAGAAAACTCTAAGGAATCTATGATATACCACTAATAAAACTAAAACAAAAATAGGTATAATTATAACAAAAGAGATTCAAGACTGCCACACTTTGTCGAGAGAAATTCAAAATGTAAAATAAATGAGAGCTATTATTTTCAGAGATAGGATAAAATACTGTTAAGGCATCAGCTCTCCCTCCATGAATGAAGAGATTCAGTGCAAGCCCAAACATAATTCCATTAGGGCTGCTTTGGGGAGGATGGAGAAGAAATTGCCTTTTGGTTTTGAAATGTGTATGGAAATGCAAAGGGATCTGGAATGACTAATATTATCTTACTGATGGACAAAGCTGCAGAACTTGGTCTATAGATTTTCTTGAAACAACTAGATGAACCTACCTTCTTCCTCTTCCCCATCACACAAGAAAAAGATGAATCACAGGTCTACATATAAAACCTCTAAAGGAAAATATGAATATTTTTTCTGGGCCTTGCTATAGTAAAAACACTTCTTAGCAAGATCATAAAAGCACTGAACATAAAGGAAAAATCATATGTTTTTATAACTATTAAAAATTTCCATTAAACAGCAGAGATATATGTTTGTTAGAAGGACTCAAATCCTAAACACTGACAGTACCAAATGCTTGTGAGATTGTGGAACAACGGGAACTCTCATTCATTGCTAATGGGAATGCAAATGGTACAGCCATTTTGGAATACAGGTTAGCAGTTTTTTACAAAACTAAACATCCTTTTACTATATGACCCGTTAGTTGTACTCCTTGGTATTTAGCCAAATGAATTGAAAATGTTTCTGCCCTAAAAACTGCATGTGAATGTTTATAGTAGCTTCACTCATCATTGCCCAAACTGAGAAGTAACCAAGATGTCTCCTTCAGTTAAGTGAATGGATTAGTAAACTGTGATATATCCAAGCAATGGCCTTTTATTCAGCAATGAAAAGCTATTAGCATGAAGCTACAGAAAGACCTGGAGAAACCTTAAATGCATAAAGCTAAGTGAGAGAAGCCAGTCTGAAAAGGTTACATTCTGGCTCTACAACATAATGGAAAAGGCGAAATGTCGGAGACAGTAAAGATCAGTGGCTGCCAGTGATTTAGGGGGATAGAGGAAGGGTTAAGTAGGTAGAGCATAGGGAATTTTTAAGGTAAAACTATTCTATATGAGATCTTAATGGTGGAGACATGTCATTGTACATTTGTTCAAAACTGTAGAATGTATACAGGGGGTGAGTCCTAATGTAAACTGTGAACTTCAGTAAATACTAACGGATCAACATTGGCTCATCAATTTTAAGAAATGTACCATAGCAATGCAGAAAGTTAATAATAGGGATGCTGAAGCCAGGGTGGGGTGAGGGAGGAGGGTGTATATATAGGGACTCTACTCCTGCTCAATTTTCTGGAAAACCTAAAACTGCTAAAAAAAAAAAAAGTTGTGTCCATTAATTAAAAAAAAGGAAAAAACCTGCTGAAATTAAGACATTTTAAAGAACATTTATAAGTCGTAGAAGGGGAGAAAGTATTCATAACACATAAATCTGACGGAAGGGTTCTAAAAAAGAACTCCCACAAATCAGTAAGACCGATTTCTTAATAAAAAAATGGGCACATTTTTGAATACAAGCGACTAATAAGATAAATAATGAGGTGCCCAGTGTTATTTGTCATAAAGGAAATGCACACTAAACTATAATGAGCTATATTCTCAGCCACTGTCCTGGCTAGAAGTAGAAACCCATCATGAAACGGTGGCAAGATTATGAGGCAAGCTCCATTGCTGGGGGCGGTATAGATATGATTTAATACTTTATAACACAGGGTGGCAGTTTTTATAAAATTAAACATATGTTTACCCTCATATTTCCACTCCTAGAGTTTTTTACCCACAATAAATCAAAACATCTGTCTTCAAAAAAGGCTCATACAAAAAATGTTTATAGCAACTTTGTTCCTAAGAACCCCATACTGGAAACAACCCAAGTGTACATCAGCAGGAAGACGAACTAATTTTGGTGTGCGTGTACAACAGAGTACTACTCAGCGATAAAAAAAGAATGAACTGTTCAACATGCGTGAACCTCAAAAACATTCCTATGGGGCAAAGAAAAGCCACACATAAGAGCACCTATTTGGTGTTTCTTTCCATGAAGCTTTAGTCAAATCTACGGTGGAACTACGGGGGAAAGGGAGCAGATTTCCTGGAAAGATAATGATGGAACTTACAATTTTGAATTTCACTGTATATAAATTATATATTAATATATTTAAAAATATAAAAGTATATTAAAAAAATAACAGGTTGTTGGAATAATAGAAGAGGATTTCAGATATTGTACCAAATTGTAATAATTGATGGTAATAAGTCTTACTTAGCATTCTGTGCCATGCACTAAAATGCGTTACACCTTTTATCTTCTTTAATGAAATGTGGATAAGTGTTCTTACTATCTTGGCCTCACTGATCAGGGAAGATACACAAAGAGGCTGAGTAACTTGGAAGGTCACATGATGTTTGGGGTCCATGGTCAGTCCAATCCCAGGGCTTGCAGGGGTGGTGGTTAAACTCCATCGCCTTTCTTGACTCGTCGTGCCCAGTGTTTAAATTGAGAACCTGAAGCCTTTATTAGTGGCAGAAGAAATAGGGTTTGCATAATATTAAAATCTCTAAGATTTTAAGTAACATTAGTATTCATTTCCTGATTCAGGTGTCATTTGTGTTATTATTTGTGATGCTAATGATATCAAAGTTCGGGTGTTCCGTAATGCTTTCTAGGTAGTATTTTGTGATATACACTCTTCTACACAGCGTCCTCTATTTGAATGTACACATTTTAAATTGCATATAGGCAAGATTCTGTTCCTCTACTATGACAGTTTCTAGCTTTGAAGAGGTTCTCTGAAAATGCTGCTTTTATCTTTCTTCTGCAGTGATGAACTTTAATGTTGGAATGTTGTAAGTTCTCACATAATACGGCTTAGATTTTTGTTTGCTTTGGCAGTAGACTTCTGTTTAAAATTCCTTTAATCTGTTCATTCCATGCTTTTTATATTCATTTTGATAGCTGATGGCTCTGTGAAGAATTTTATATGAATTTATCGAACTAATAAAACTTGTATTTGTAAATTCTTTTTCCATCCCAATTGCTAAAAGTGAGTTTTTCAGCAAATCGCTGAATTTTTGTCTTCAGATTTTTTTTTTTCCTGGAGGAAATAAGAAACAATTCATATGCTGGATCTAAAGTTTCATTAAAATTGCTTATGCCCTGTCTCAGGCATTTTAAGTGGGCCATCTGTCTAAACATCTCTCTCTTTTTTTTTCTGATCATTTCCTCGACTTATTCATGAACCATGGGAGGGCTCCTTTGTAGTCGCCATGTAGCTGGTTCCATCTACCCCCACTGAATACATCTATGTGCTTGCATAACATATCTTTTCACCGTGCTGGAAATTCTCTGAACTTGGTTCAGATGAATGGCCCACTTTTCTGAAGGCCTTTTTCTTCCTGCAAAGATTTGTATGCAGAAGCTGACCTCTGTGGCTATGGAATGCAGCGTATTATTCTTGATCATTTTACAGACCACCCACTGTTAAAGTTATGATCAAGGATTGCTTAATGATTCTTTGACCACTAACATTGTTTTAACTCAGTATTTCACTCTTAAATAAGTAATGGCACAATTGAAAACCAGCTTTTCTGAGTGTCTCATAATATGGTTTTGAGATGCTTATGATCCTTGATAACTAAAGATGCTTACATAAAATGGCAAAGCGATGTTTACATAAAATCTGCCCTAAAACATGGCATGTAATAGCAACGTATTTGGGTTAGTATTATTAACTTTTTTGAGTAAAATATTCTACTAAGTTAAATGTTTTAGCAGTAAGTAACATTTGTGATAATGCGCTGTTTTTACTATAAAATACAGAAAAATGTAGTTTTATTGAACAGACTCATTGTGGTTGACCGATGATAATCCGAGCGGACAGGTCTGGGTAAGGGCTGTTATTTAACTTGCTTTGTGAGTAGCTGTTCATGTGAATTTCCTTTTCCTGGATTTTGAGGGTTTTGTTTGTTTTTTGAAGTCGTAACTTAAATGATATCAGCTTTTCAAGTAACTAATAAGCTGCACAGATGAAATTCGTGATCAGAGGGCAGCCTCTTTCGGCGTGTAGCTCAGTAAGGAAGCTGTTTTCTGTGGACTCTTGCTCTAGTGAGTTGTGTGAAACTCCAGGACCTTTTGTCTCCCTCTCCTGAGAGTTGCTTATAAAAATCTTGGAGACGATTTTGGATTTAATGGATAAATTAACTCTTTTCTAAAATTTAAGATATCCCTGTAAATGTAACTGGTACCATAAGCGTGTTTGTGCTGGTGGGATTGATATCAGCGTTTCAGAGTAATTATCCTTACTATAGTTGCCCTGGTTTTGCAGAAGTAGAGCACACAGACTTTCAGACTGGTATGTGTTTCTAACTTTATTTATAGTTTATCATAGTTTATTTCTGCTGCAGAGCTTGCGGAGCTTTATACTGGACACAAATGCCCAAACCCGTCCATTTTATTTTAAAACAAAACAAAACGACTTTCAAACTTAGGAAGAGCCAGAAGGGATCTTACCGAGCTGTGTTTATGGAAGAGTGAGCTCATAAGGAGAGTCCAAAGTGTGACCGCTTTTTTCTCTTATCTCATGGCCTTGCTTCCCTCTTTCCCACATCCTCCCAACATGTCACCTAAAAAGATGTGGTTTGAAAAGTGCCGCTGCAGGAGCTGTGTGCTCCAAGAGGTAATAGCATTCCCGTCACCTCCCCAGCACTGCGCCTGCTGTATTTCACAGGTGTAGAAATTATGGTTCTGAAGGACTAACGGAGTCCCAGCTACATTGTTAGTAAGACAATGGGCTGAGATGAAACCTCAGGATTTCAACTCAAAAGAGCCTACGCTCTTTGTACAAGGTCCCTCTTGGGATAGGTTATAACATATATGAAACAGATGTGGACCAAAATAAAACAATGGAAAAATAAATAGTAGTTAGGTTCTGACGGGTGGCAACTCTATCTCGCCACCATCTGTAAGATTGCTTTCTGTGGGAAAATGCAGTCTGGGTTCCAACAGGATGTTAGGATTAACTTCCCAACTCCTCTGGAAACAGGCTTGTTGCATAACTAAAAAGGATCTCCAGGTTTACTGGCGAGAGTTACCTCCCCGGGCTACTGAGTCGTGAAAAATACTGAGCGTATAACATAGGTTAAGCAGAGGGGAGATGACTGAGGTTTGTACTAAGATCAGTGCCTATTTAGGGAACAGTTTATGAGAGAGATGATAGTCTTGAAAAATCTGTTCGCTTGTGGAACAGAAGGAATGCAGGGTTTCTGTGAAGGGATTTCAGTTCTGGGGGTAGAGGAGGGGCAATGAGTGTTGGTCTGGGGTTGGGACTAATCAAAGTAATAAAAGTTGCCCTTTATATGCACTGTTTAATCCTCAGCACATCACTATGATGCAGATGCTGTCGTATGTCTGGTTTGATATCTAAGGAGACTGAGACAACGGTTGGCTCAAGGTCAGAACTAATTGATGGCAGGCCTAGGTTTTTTATCCACTGCTGAGAGTCACCAGAGCCTGAGTTTGTGACCACTATGCTTAGTTCTCTTGCTTGTTTTGGTTTGATTTGTGAAGTACCTGAAGGGTTTGGCACAACCAGATATACAAGTCAGAATAATCAGAAATAAAACTGGGTACAAAGAGTGGGGCCGTCATTACAGGAAACTTGACTGGTAGGTAGGTTCGTTAAGATTTAACCTGATGTGAAGTAGAAAAGCACAGAACAATCTGGAGCAGGAGAGTTACATATTATTTTGATAGGAAAGATTTAAGAAAGCAGTGTGGCCAGGAATATTAGTTGTCAGGTTGTTTCTGTTATGACAATACACCTGTAAAGGTCGGGTGTTAACCCCGTTTGAAGGTAAACTGAGAGAAGCCTACTGAGGTCGTCTATATAGTCCAAGAACATCCAGATAGTAAGCCAGAAGCTTGGGGTCGATGCTGCTTTGGGAGCGCACTCTGTCCCTTGGGTGACCCCCCCCCAGCAATGCTCAGCACGTAGCGGGTGCTCCTCAAAGTCCTCCCTACGGCCTCCCCCAGCCCTTTCTCCCCAGCCTGCACTGGGACCTGGGGAGACAAAAATAAGGTCTGATCTTGGTCTTTTAGGAGCTCACAGGCCAGTGGGGGAGACACACTTAGACAAACAGATGCCCTGTGGAAGAGAGTGCCAAAGTAGGGGTGGGGTTGGCACACGGGGGGACTCTTAGGACTCTCTCCTCGCCTCGCCTCTGCCTCCTGTACGCTTCTCTGTTGTCCTTTCAAGCCCTCCTATGTGAAGTTCTATTCTCTGTAAGCGTACTCTTTAAATTGCCGAAAGAGAATCCTCCATGTCTCTCTGCCTTGTATATCAGTATTGATTTATTGATACATTTTTAAACTTTTCTTTAATTTTCACTTCTAGAGTATTTAAAACATTTCTTCATCTTCAGAAAATAAACAGTGGGCCGAATACAAAGTTTCACCTAAATTATCCATCCTCATCCACTAGACATTGTGTCTAGAGGTGATCTGATTATAATCATAGTTTATGTGACTGAGTTTTTTTTTATTAGAATACACAGAGAATCATTTTGAACTCTGGGGGAGGGAGTGTTGTTAAAACATAACCTGCAACATTTTTTCAGAGCTATGACTTGAGACAGAGTCTGGATTCTACCTGTTTAGTGCTTTGGAAATGTTACTTTACAACTGTAAATAATGAAAACACTCAGTATTTAAATTAGGTTGATTCAAAAATCGTTAAAATTTTGTTACTTTAAAAAATTGTGAGAAATATTTGTATTCTAAAAATGTTTTTGTCTCTGGCTGTTTGACTCAGTTTTTCTGGACCACCTAATGTGGATCACTGACAGGAAAGACCTGTGTGTTAAGACTAGCATCACTGATGTTGTATTCTTACCCAAACAAAAAACTGAAACAAAATGAAAGGCTACAAGAAAACTTTTGGAAGTGTTGGATGTGTTCATTAATTATGGTGATGGAAACACAAATGAATAACTATGTCCGAACTCACTAAATCGTATGTTAATTATTTGCAGTTTTTTTGATAACAAGTGTAACTCAATAAACCCAGAAAAAAAGAAACTAACATTGTAAATTTTTAAAACCACCTGAAACGGTAACCAAATATTTTTTTTTTAAGATTTTATTTATTTATTTGACAGAGAGGAGAGAGAGATCACAAGTAGGCAGAGAGGCAGGCAGAGAGAGAACGCGGGAAGCAGGCTCCCTACTGAGCAGAGAGCCTGATGCAGGGCTCTATCCCAGGACCGGAGATCACGACCTGGACCTGAGCCGAAGGCAGAGGCTTTAACCCACTGAGCCACCCAGGCGCCCTGGTAACCAAATATTGAAAAGAAATTAATATTGTATAAAGTTAATTTTTGAAAGACCGTCACAATTAAGCTACTCAAATTCGAAGACGAGATGATGGTACTTTGAGTAGAAGGAGGTACCACAGTTATCCCAGAATGATTGCTGTTGTCCTCGGAATGTTTGTGTGTGTTTTGTTTGTTTTCAGTTGCTCTAGTTTAAATCTGAAAGGTTTTTTCCAAGGATAGAATCTTTTAAAGTAATTTTCTGAAGTATGGTCTTTGGCTGTTTTACCCTGCATACTTAATGTCAAAGGAAAATCAGCTTACTAGGAGAATACTATAAAATTATTAACTCTTTTTCTTTTTTTTTTTTTCTACTTCAGAGTGCCTATTATTAAACCACAAGTGGCAAACTGGGAGCTCTCAATAAAATTGCATGATGAAGTTCATACTGTCATAGCATCAAACAGTGGGTCAACATTCTCTGTGAGTTTTCTTTCTTTCTTCTTCTTTTTTTTTTTTTTTTGGCAGTCTTGCAATTATCCGTGAATATTTAAAGGAATTTTTAACCTATTCAGTGGCTATCATCTTTTGAATCTGTAACATAGCTATGTATTTGTCTCATCTTCCTTAGGAAGCTGAATGTAAATGGCAGTTTTTGTTGTCTCATGTTAATTAGGAAATAACATTCTGAGATTTAGCCACATTCTCAACCCACTTCCCACTTCCTGACACCTGATTCATTTTCCTTTTGTTATTGAGAAGTAATACTTCTGTTTTTGTCACAGAGAAGAGCATTTTTAAGTATAATTCCAAACATATGATAGCTGTGGTAGGTGATCATTCTTTTAAAACAAGTAATCTGAAGCCTATATAACATTTCTTGAGACTTCATGTTGTGTGAGACATTCTTGAGGCTAAATTTACCTTCTGGTGACATTCCTTTTGTTTCAGAGGAACTTAAAACTTGAACTTAAACCCCTTGGATAGTATCCATAGAACTGCTTTAGTTTAATTCTAGTCTATACTGAACAATGTTACATTAAGATTTACTATTTATACTGTGGTATGAATGATATGTTTAAATACTGTGATTTGAGATTGCCAGAAAAATACCACGAAAAGTTAACTTGCGTCCTTTTTTGCTTTCAGCATGAACCCACAGAAGTTGCTATGTAGTTAGTACAATGAATATTTTATTCATCTACATTTCTCTTCTTGTGGCTAAGTTGTGATGAAATGTCATTTTGTTGTGTGGAAAAATCAAAAGATTTGAACAGGATATGAAAATTAATGTAATTTCACAGAAATACAGCCCGGTGAGGCTGAGGTATATGGTGGTAGTTTTGTTTGTTTTTACTTAAACTCTACCCCCAACGTGGGGCTCAGACTCCCCACCCCCAGGTGCAGAGTGCTGTGCTCTACCAACTTCAGCCGGCCGGAACCACCCCCTGGTGGCAGTTTCCTGATAGAAAATACCCCAAGTTGAGAGTTAAGGAGAATTCCTTAATGCAACATATCCTTATTACGTACCTACTGTGTGCTAGGGAAGACCTGGACTGTTACACTGGAGAAGCTGACCTTCTTACGTGGGGGTCAGTCACCAGTAAATGAGATTCATTCATGAACTAGGGGTAGTCTCCTTGGTTGTCTTTAAATTTCGTGCTTCATTCTATACGCCAAAATTGCTAAGGCATTTGTTCCTGAAAGGTATTTCAGTCAACTCTCTTAAAATGAGAACTGTGGTGGAGTAAAACATTGCCTTACGGTGTGTTTTGGGATGGACTTATGTGATTCTTTACATTCCTCCTTTCTGTATGATCATTTAAAAAAGTACCTTTATAAGTAGAGATTTAAGTGTACATCAGGTTGAGTAGCAAATTATATATACTGAGGGGGCCTGGGTGGCTCAGTTGGTTAAGCGACTGCCTTCGGCTCAGGTCATGATCCCGGAGTCCCGGGATCGAGTCCCACATCGGCTCCCAGCTCCATGGGGAGTCTGCTTCTCACTCTGACCTTCTCCCTTCTCATGCTCTCTCTCACTCTCAATCTTTCCTAATAAATAAATAAATAAATCTTTAAAAAAATTATATATACTGAAGTAAAGAGTATAAATATTATACTACAGCATTTTCCTTGGGGAAGTTTAACTTTACAAAAATGTAGGCTTAGCATAATTTTCAGTTCTGTACTGAGTCACCCTGAAGTATTACTGCTCATCTGATCCTCCAAGACAGTGTTTTTCTAAGCAGTGCCTTCCTTCCTTGCTTTAATAAGAAAACTGCTCAGATTACCTCTTAGAGCTGTTATTTCTTTGTGCTTGTTTCGAATTCCATGTTGAAAAACCAGAGACCATCAGCTCAAGTGGTGTCTTTGATTTCTTTCTGTAGAATTACCTCTCGTTTTACTTTTTAGCTCATGGGCAAAGTAGGGCTGTTTTAAAAAATTATTCCATTAAAAATTTCCCTGGGAAATATCCACCTTGATATACAGTATCAGTAACTACTACCCCTATTTATTGGCTTTGCTACTCTTAGAAGTATCAAACCTAACGAAAAGCAAATACTCCTGATAGTGTGTACTTTTTTCCTAAGCATATTTGGACTGAGCTTCCTTTGACATCAGTCTTACTGAAAAGAGTCAAGGTGAAGAGTGTAGACTAAATAAAGGCTTATTGGTATGAAGTCTTTAATAGTGTGGAACCTCTTCTTTTGGGGTTTCAGGGGAAGAGCTATGACTGTTGGTTTTCTTGATCACCCACTGCCACATCAGGAAAAAGTTGAATTGTCCTAGAGGTGACTGTCAAGGTTAATGATCCCAGAAATAGTACTGGCAAAGTTATATGCCTGTAGTAATGCTTCGGATACCCCACATTTTCAGGATGATTTTAATTACAAAAATTTAAACTATAAGATATTTCAAATGAGGAAAGTACAGCAAATGTACAAATGTTCTATACAGGTCTCTAATGAAGAAAGAAAAAAACTCATAGTTACAGCTAAATCCCTTCTTTATGCCATCCCATTCTGCCCTTTTCCTCTCCAGAGGGGACAGCTGTCCTACAGATGGTGTGTGTCCTCCTTGTACTTTTTGTTATACTTTCAGTATGCATGTGTATACTCTAAGAATAGTAAAAAAAGTTGTAAAACTATAAGTACTTGATGATACATTTATAAAAATTTTGAAATACACAAAGCAAAAACAATTCCATTTACAATAGCATCAAATTAAATAAGTCACTAGGAATAAACTTAACCATGGAGGAGAGAGACTTGTACATGAGATACAACACAATGTTGCTGAAACAAATTAAAGAAGACACAAACGTATGGAAAGTCCTCTTGTGTTCCTAGGTTGGAAGTCTTAATGTTATGATGTCAATACTGCCCAAAGCAGTTTATAGATTCAGTATGATCCCTATCAAAATCCCAACTGAAGTTTTGCAGAGATAGAGAAATCCATCCTAAAGTTCATATGGAATCTTAAGGGAGGAATCCCAAATAGCCAAAACAATTTTGAAAAAGAACAGGGTTGGAAAGCTCACGCTTCTTGATTTTAAAACTTATTGCAAAACTACAGTAGTCAAAATGGTGTGGTACTGGCATAAGACAAACACATTGGAATAGATTTGAGAGCCCAGAAATAAACCCTTGGATATATGGTCAAGTGACTTTTGGTCACTTTGAATTTGCCAGGGCAATTCAATGGGGGAGAAAATAGTCTTTTCAATAAATAGTAGTGGGAACATTATATATCCACATCCAAAAGAAAAAAGCTAGATTCTTGCCTTACGCCATTTATAAGATTAACTCAAAATGTATCAAAGACCTAAATGTAAGAAGAAAACCTGGGAAAAGTCTCATGACATTGGATTTGATGATAATTTCTTGGACATGATTTCAAAAGCCCAGGCAACAAAAGAAAACATAAATTAGTCTATATCAGAATTTAAAACTGCTGCATCGGGGCACCTGGGTGGCTCAGCCAGTTAAGCTTCTGCTTTCGGCTTAGGTCATGATCTTAGGGTTCTGGGATTGAGCCCCACATCGGGCTCCCTGTTCAGCAGAGAATCTGCTTCTCCCTCTCTCTCTCTGCTGCTCCCCCTGGTTGTGCTGTCTCTCTCTCTCTCTCTCCCTCTCTCAAATAAATAAAAAAATCTTTAAAAAAATACACTTGATCTTAGCCAAAAGGCTGAGAAGCGATAAAAATCTTTAAAAAAATAAAAAATAAAACTGGTGCATCAAAAGTCCACAGCCAACAGCAGAGTGAAAAGGCAGTCCACAGATTGGGAGAAAATATTTGCATATATCTGACAAGGAGTTGTTGTTCAGAATATATAAAGAACTCCAGTAACTAAACAGCAATAAAACCAAAAAACCAGCCTGATTTTAAAATGGGCAAAGAACTTTAATAAACATTTTTCTCCAAAGAAGGTACAGAGATGGCCGGTAAGCAGATGAAAATATGCTCAGCATCACTAATCATTAGGGAAATGCAAATCAGAACCATGATTGGGCACCAACTCGCAGTTCTTAAGATGGCTATGATAAAAAACACAAAATATAGTTAAGTGTTGGTGAGGCTGTGGAGACTTTGGAATCCCCATGCAGCTGTTGGTTGGAGCGTTAAACGGTGCTCCTGCTGGGAAAATAGTTTGGTGGTTCCTCAGAAATTGAAAGTAGAATTCCCATATGTCCCAGTCATACCGCTGCTGGGTATTTACCCCAAAAGAGCCGGAATCAGGGTCTTGAAGAGACATTTGCACACCCATGTTCAGCAGCATCGCTCCAAATAGCTAAGAAGCAGCAGCAGCCCAAATGTCCATTGATGGATAAGTGGTTAAACAAAATGTGGCGTTTACGTATCACAGAATATTATTCAGCCTTAAAAAAGAAGAAATTCTGACACATGCTGCCATGTGAACGAACCTTGAGAACTTTGTGCTCAGTGACGTAAGCCAGACACGAAAGGACAGATACTGCCTGATTCCAAATCCTGCAGTACGCAGGGTAGTTAAATTCATAGACAGAAAATGGAATGGTGGTTGCCAGGGGCTGGGAGGAGTGGGCAACAGGGAGTTACTGTTTAAAGGACATAGAGTTTCCGTTTTGCAAGATGAAGGGATAGAGATGGCCAGTGGTGAGTGATGCATCGCAAGGTGCATGTATTTAATGCCACTGAACCGTATACACGTTAAAATGGTTAAGATAGTAAATTTTATGTTATGTAAAAAAATTTAAAAATACACAAACCAACACAGATTAGTATTTTTGATAAAATTTAAAAGCAGGAGGGATGAAACTAGGAAATGAAGGAAACACGGTAGAGGGAAAAGTGAAGTGAAGGAGTGGTAGATGGAGTGAAATTTTATGTTTTTAGGTCTTTGGTTCTGCATATGAGGATCAGAATGGATAGCATAATTCAGAAGTATGAAATCTTCTCAATACAAAGTTGAAATATTATTTTGCATATTAAGATGATAAGCTTCAAAATACCAAAAACAAACTGAGTTTTACTTCTATTTATTTCATGATTCTCTTCTGGATTCCCAAAATTCTGTCCATTCTCTTTTACTCTTTGTAATGTGGAACTGGTCAAAATGGTTCATGATAAATGAAAAGATTAATGCATTTGTTATCTTAAAGATGATGGCCTAAATTCACATTGAAAATAATTCACTTTTAAGAAAAATGTCAGAGTACTCTGGATGTGAAGAAAATTTGCTGAGGAATTCAGCCTTCCTAAAGACGAAGAAATGAGCACTGTACGTGCACTTAAATTTTTTTTCCTGATACTTATGTTAACTACAAATAAGTAGAAATAATAAAGAACAGTTATATATGGTCCTTGTAGGGATTTAGATATCCTTTGTTACAGTGAGCCACTGATTGAAACTTTTCTAAAGATCCTGTAAACTACTTCTTAAGAATCACCAGAACTAATGAATTTTGGCATAGAAATGTAACTTTTGTTAATAGTTGAGAAGAAAAATATAAATGATCAAAAGTAACATTTAGCATGGTCAAGGAAAATGAAAGTTGTTTTCATTTAAAAAAAACAAACTCTTTTCAGTTCATTTTCCTAAATGAGATTTTATTATTTTTTTACTTCTTATGGAAAGGTCAAAACTTTCCTTTTTGATAGCCATAAAATTTTGCTGCATTTTTGAATTATAATCAGAATCTTTTCATTCTTCCAATTTAAGTTGTGTATTGATAATATTTATGTTAAAAGTTAAATGGCAGAGATCCACTCTGAAACAGCAGTTTTATGCAGCAAAGCAACTATAACTGGTGAAAATTATAAAAATCTGTATTGTGGATGATGTGTTGTTGTATGTAGAAAATCCTAAGAAATCCATTAAGGAACTACTTCAAATAATAAGTTTAGGAAGGGTACAGGATACAAAATAAATATATAAAAATCAGTTGCATTTCTACTTACTTGCAATTGAACAGTCCAAAAATAAAATTATGAAAATGGTTCTATTAACAAGAGTATCAAAAGAATGAAGAACAAAAGAAGTACAAATTTATACTGTGAAGATCACAAGCTATTGAAAAAGGAATGAATGGAAACCCAAATATAAATAGAAAGCATCTCATATTCTTGAATTAAAAGACTTAGTGTTAAGATGTCAGTATTTCCTAAATTTGTCTACACATACAGTACTATTCCTTCCAGAATCCAAACTTTTTTTTTTCTGGAAAGTGACAACCTGGCACTAAAATTTATATGGAAACTTAAGAGACCCAGATAGCAAAAACAATCTTTAAAAAAAGAATAAAGTTGGAGAAATACATTTCCCTTTTCAAAACATACAACAAAATTGTCTCATAAAGACAGTCTAGTACTTGCATACTTGCATAGAGATATAGAATTGAGAATCCAGAACTGAATCCCTGTGTGTTTGTGCAAGTAATTCTTGACAAAAATGCTAGCATAATTCAATGAAGGAAAGAATTATCTTGTCAACAAATGGTGTTGGAACAAGTGGGTATCTAGATGTAAAAGAATAAAGTTGATCCCTATCTCATATTGAGTTAATAAACCAAAATTAACCTAAAGGAGATAACAGATCTAAATGTAAGAGATAAAACAATAAAACTCTTAGAAGAAAATATAAGGATAATATTCATGACCTTGCATGTGGCAGTAGTTTCTTAGGTAGGACAAAAGCACAAGCAACAAAAGAAAAAATAGATAAATTGGTCTTTGTCAAAATTAAAAACTGTGTTTCAAAGGATACTAACAAGTAATTGAAAAGACAAACCACAGAATGAGAAAACATATTTGCAAATCAGATATTCATAAAGCACTTGTATATAACATACATAAAACTGGGGTGCCTGGGTGGCTCGATTGGATAAGTGTCTGATCCTTGATTTTGGCCCGGGTCATCTCAGGGTCATGAGATCGAACCCCATGTCAGGCTCCATGTTAGGTGTAGAGTCTGCTTAAGATTTTCTTTCTTCTCCCTCTGCCTCCTTCCACTCTGCTCACGTACACACACACTCTCTCTCTCTCTAAAAAACAAAACATAAAGAAAACTTAAAACTTAATAATAGAAAAAATACAATATAAAAGTGGGCAAAGTATCTGAATAGGTATTTCTCAAAAGCATACATACAATTGCCGGTAAGTGTACACAGAGATGCTCAACATCGTTACCCATCGGGGAAATGCAGATCCAAACCTCACTGACAGAGCGCCTGACATCACTAGGATGGTTGTAATAAAATAGATCATAACACGTGTATTAGGAGATGCACAGAAATTGGAGCCCTGACACACTGGTGGTGGAAATGTAAAATGGTGCCGCTGCTTTGGAAAACAGCTTGGCCTTTCCTTAGAAGTTTAAACATCTGGGTTATCCAGAACCTTGACACAGTTTTGGTTTTTGTTTGTTTGTTTTTTAATGAGTTTTATTTCTTTTATTTGACAGACAGTGAGAGAAGGGACACAAGCAGGGGGAGTGCAGGCTTCCTGCGAGCAGGGAGCCTGATGCGGGGCTCGATCCCAGGACCCTGGGATCATGACCCAAACCAAAGGCAGAGGCTTAACGACTGAGCCACCCAGGCGCCCCAGTTTTTTGGGGTTTTTTTTGAGAGTGAGAGAGAGCAGAGGGAGGAGGTGGGAAGGAGCAGAGAGAGATGGAGAGAGAATCTTGAACAGGCTCTGCTCCCAGTTCAGAGCCTGTGGGGGCTTGGGAAGCTCTATCTCACAACTGTGAGATCATGACATAAGTCAAAATCAAGAGTCAGACGCTTAACTGATTGAGACACCCAGATGCCCCTGACTCAGTTCTTTCATAAGTATTTAATCATGAATATTTATACAAGTATTTTTAGACTTGATTACGTGTTACTTGTTACTATGTGGATATGTTTTACCTCCTAAATATTTCAAATAATAAATTTTCCAATAATAGTTGCTGAGCTCTGAGCAACTCAAAGGTGAATTAAATGGGAATATATATCCCTTTACCCTTTCTACAAAATAATTTGATAACATCCATCAAAGACCTTTAAAAATGTTTATATTCTGGGGCACCTAGGTGGCTCAGTGAGTTAAATCCTCTGCCTTTGGCTCAGGTCATGATCTCGGGGTCCTGGGATCGAGCCCCACATCTGCTTCTCTGCTCAGCAGGGAGCCTGCTCCCCCCCCCCCCCACCTGCCTCTCTGTCTGCTTGTGATCTCTCTCTCTCTGTCAAATAAATAAAATCTTTTTTAAAGTGTTCATATTCTGGGGGCGCCTAGGTGGCTCAGTGGGTTAAAGCCTTTGCCTTCGGCTCAGGCCATGGTCTCAGGGTCCTGGGATCGAGCCCCGCATTGGGCTCTCTGCTTGGCAGGAAGCCTCCTTCCCCCCCTCTCTCTGCCTGCCTCTCTGCCTACTTGTGATCTCTCTTTGTCAAATAAATAAATAAAATCTTTAAAAAATTTTTTTAAATGTTCATATTCTGTGGTCTACTGATTCCACATCGAGAAATCTATCCCAAGGAAGCAATGAAAAATTGCTAATGTGAATATGATATTATGTTGAAAAAAGATGAATTAAAGGTAGCTTGCTTTGGAGATATCCATGTAAACAATCTCTAGTTATGATGATAAAGGGAGACATGGAAGTAATTAAACTGCTGTGATAAATGCTATAATAAAGATGCCTTCAACCAGTTAAATCGTGAAAAAGATTTAAAAAAAAATAGAGCACTTAACTGGCTGGCAGAAAGGAAGGATCTAGACGAAGGTGAAGAAGTTCTCCTTGGCAGAGATGACTAATGAGTAATAGCTTAGAACGTGATTTATATGTAAGTCACGACTTGCCTTGGAAATGGTGCTATAAATAGGCAAGGCAAAGCACAGGCATGTGGTGGCAAGCTAAGTTTACTGAAAAATCAGACATCTTCTAGAGAGAACTTTGATTCTTATTATGGAAGTGTGTGCTTCCTTAATTTTTTAATTGTTTGTTTTCCACAAACGGAGTGAGGAAGGGGTTTCCCTGTCTTGTTCTAGTTGCAGTGTTGTTTTTGATACTGAGTTTAGCCTATTTAGAGGTATTTTCGTGAAGGAGCTGATTACTTTGGTCTGCAGTAGTGAAGTCGTGGCCTGTCCCCGGCGCTGTGGTAAGCGCGATGGGTACTTTCTCTCTAAATGAGGCAGCAGGAAGACTGAAGGCAGGTGTTCCTAGCCTGGTGTGGAGAGAGAGGCTCTGTCACAGACCTTGTGAGCGAAGAATCTAGGAGAAAACCAAGGTCAGTATGGTCCAAGGCCCACGCACTCGTACCTCTCAGTATCTCATCTTATAGGGTGGTTTTGCTAGACAACATTCTGAGAAAGAGTAGTGCCGTCATGGCCGATTACAAGGAGTAATGCATTTATTTCTAACCAGAATACTTCTGTCATAGGATACAAGGAATGTTCTTTGTGATATGCTGGAAGTTAAGGCTACAGTCATACTGTTTAAGGAAGGTATGTCATGGAAGGTATGACAGGAACACGAATAAAGCCCAAAAATGTACACAATATTATATATACGCTATACCCTGTGGTGAAGAGTACACAATCAGGAATACTTGGTTAGGAGTAGCTGTTAGGAAGCATTTTCAGTTGTTACCTCTTGTAGATGTTAACGTGTTCTTTGAGTTCAAAATGTTGAATTTTAGCAGTGATTTTAGTTTTATCCAAGTTCATAATAATATTCAAGAGCAATATAGGATTTGAGATAAATAAGATTTTACATCTACGAGAGTTTTCATTTAGTTTTCTTTTTTAAAGATTTTATTTATTTGCCAGAGAGAGAGAGAGAGAGATCACAAATAGGCAGAGAGGCAGGCAGAGAGAGGGGGAAGCAGGCTCCCTGCTGAGTAGAGAACCCGATGTGGGGCTCGATCCCAGGACCCTGAGATCATGACCTGAGCTGAAGACAGAGGCTTTAACCCACTGAGCCACTCAGACGCCCCTTCATTTAGTTTTCATAACAGTGTTTGGTTTGGTTGATGTAAAATTGTCTCATCTTTAGATGCCTGTGGTGGAGGGAGGGAAATGTTTTGGAGGATTCATATCATTGAAATTACCACCCTATGGTTTTCTTTCCAAACAGAGAAAATGGTGATGAACATAAGAATAAAAAATAATAATTACATATGGATGTATAATAAGAAATAATTACATATGCATTGCCTGAGAGTTTCTTACTCTAATATAGCTAACCCTTTTCCATTTGTTCTGTCACTGTGTATTTTATTCTAGACTTCTTGACTAAAAAAACATCCCACCAGGGGGGCCTGAGTGGCTCAGTCAGTTAAGTGTCTGCTTTAGGCTCAGGTCGTGATCCTAGGGGTCCTGGGATCGAGCCCTCTGTCAGGCTCTCTTGCTCACCAGGGAGTCTGCTTCTCCCTCTCCCTTTGCCTGCCTCTCTCTCTCTCTCTCAATTGACTAAATAGAAGCTGAAAGAAAGAAAGAAAGAAAAGAAAGAAAGAAAGAAAGAAAGAAAGAAAGAAAGAAAAGATCCCATCAGTTATTTATTTATTTTTAAAGATTTTATTTTTAAGTAATCTCTACGCTTAACATGGGGGCTCAGACTTAACTAACTCAACCTTAAAACCCCGAGATCAAGAGTCTCATGCTCTAAGGACAGGGCCAGCCAGGTGCCCTCCTCCCCAATCAGAATTATTTAGAGAGTACTTTGAAAATGTTTTAAGTACAGCTAGTAAAGTATTTTTACGGTATATTTTCATAAAGATTAGGACTTAAATGAAGTTAGCATTTATCAACAAATAATTTTGTGCACCAAATCATATTTTATGTTTTCAATATGAATTTATACTTGCATTTTATATCATAGTCTTTGTTCCTTTTATCCCATTTGTAGAGTAGAAAGTAATGCCAAATCATGTAGTTACTGAAATCTTTATAGGGACATGGTAAGATCATAGTTCTTTTAAAGAAATAATTTTCAAATATTCATCCTAGAATAAAATACAATATTATTCTGTCTGTCCTTTTGCCTCTCTCTGTGTCAATTTTTAGAGTAGATTCTTATATTTGAACATGAAAAAGACATCAGCAAACAAGGTCCGTTCGCTTTTACATATGTGCCTACTTTCGGCATTGTATTAAAAAATTAATATGGCTTAAGTGCACAGTAGGCAGACAGAAAAGAAAACTTTTGGAAGTAGCATTTTAAAATGAATACCATAGTACTCTTAAGTGCTTATAATGAAGGACTTTAATCCCAGTTAGAAAATTGATATACAGTACTTGGTAAATGATAAAAAATTGAGGTAAGTTTTTGAAGTTATGCAGTATTTTATATTTAAAACTTAAAAATTGTGGGCACCTGGGTGACTCAATCAATTAAGCATCTGCCTTCAGCCGAGGTCATGATCCTGGAGTCCTGGGATGGAGCCCCGTGTTGGGCTCACTGCTTAGTGGGGAGTTTGCTTCTCCCTCTCCCCCTGCTCAGGTTCTCTCATGCTTTTTCTCTCAAATAAGTAAACGAGATCTTAACAAACAAAACAAAACAAAACAAAAACAAAAAAACCCAACCTTTTCTAAAAGCAACTCAGTGTTATGATCATGTAAACTACTTTTTTATTAGGTAATTTTTTTGCTCAGACACCCCCCCCCAGTTTTAAAAAGAACGCTAGACAAAGTAGCAACAATATTAGCCTATTTGAGGAAAATATTCTCTGTTAATGAATTTTTTTTCCAGAAAACATAATATTGTATGAACATGAAATTCTTTCACTTTGGCAAAACATTTGGTTTTTTGATAAAGTTATTTTTCCATTTGAGGAAAAATTGCTAGGGAAATAAGTTTGTACTTAAAAAAATGTTAAATATTTCTGCAAAAAATATAAAACCACTACAAGTAAAGCCAATAGAGAAGGCAACCAACCAGAGGAGAAATTTGCCACTCCTTTGGTGACAAAAGGGAAATGTTCTAAATATATAAAGAACTCTTACAGATCAATATAAAAAAGAACAACCTTCTAGGTGAAAAATGCTCACGTGGCTTATAGCAAAGGAAATATAAATGGCTCCTACACATATGAGAAAATGTGCCAACGTATACAGAGAAATTCAAGTTAAAATTATGACATAACCATTTTCCACCTGTATTTTGGCAAAGATGAAAAGCTTGATAATTCTTTAATCGTATAAGGTTATAGAGAAATAGCCCCATGTATGTTTATTGGTGGGTGTACAAATGGATATGGCTTCCAGGGAGAGCAGTTTGACAAAATGAATTTATACTACAGTATATATTCCCATGTAGCACATGTCTTAGTTTGTTTGTGGCAGTGTCATTTATAATGGTAAAGGACTGGAGACGACTGGAATGCCCATCAAATTGGGATCATTTAATAAAGCCCTATCATGAACTACTAAATAGCCATCTAAAAGGTTTTGAACTTTCTCTGTATACTGATATATCTGTATACCGTTATATATACTGATATATCTCTATATACTGGTATACTGTATACTGACATATCAAGTGACAAAAGCATTGTATTTTCGTTGTGTAAAAAAGTATGTATGTGTTTGTTGGTGCATATGTAATATCTTTAGAAGGAGCCACAAGAAATTGATGAACCGTGGTTGCCTTTGGATTGGGGAGCTGGATGGCTGACCCCATAACGGAAGTGGGGATACATACCTTATACTGGATGTCCCTTTAGTACTTTTTGAATTTTGAACCTATTTTGTGTTACCTGTGTCCCTACCCTCGCTTCCTCCCAAAAAGATGTTTCAGAATTGCGCAGTGGAAGGGTCAGGAAGATATGAGGCTATGGAAATAATGGAATTTTAAAAACCTGTCAAGAAGCTCTTGTAATGCCTATGGCATCCAGGGAAGCGGTCACATGAGCTGACTTATTGAATGAAGAGCTCTGGTACCACACACCTAAGTACACAAAGTATTCGTATTCACATTTGCAACTTGAAGGTACTTAGTGGGCTATGTTAAGAGTTTGATCTCATAAGAATTAAGAGACTGGAAAAAGCAAAGGAAGAACGGTAACATGGGTGACAGAAAGGAAATTGAGTCAGATAGGTTTGGACAGCCCCTCCAACAGCTTCCTATTTTGTCCTTTCTTCATGTGTGTCAGCTGTGCAGAGAGGTTACTACATCGGCGAGCCAGAGAGATGTATGTCTTGCTAATAGCAAAAGGAGTGAAAACTCACTGCAGAAGTTCTGCTCAGGATGCCAGAATTCATGGTAATTTCATCGGTCCTAAAATATCAGTGGTGGAATGGAATTATTCTTTGCTCCTCTTGGTTTAAGGAAGAAGGCCCTCAAGTAACTCGCTTCTCCATGTGACTTCTTTACCTCAAGCTAAAGAATATCCTTTTAAAGCCAACTCCTCCAAATCAGCGTGACGTCTGATAGGAGGGGGTCAGGTAAATGAGGCTGTAGAGGAATCGGGTCTGAAGAGGAACTCTGCACAGCTTGACCTGTTTACTTTTCCAGCGCACCCTTGTTCAGTGGGTACGGTACCGTACTTCTGGACCACAGGACGGAGTTTTCATAAAAAGGGGAGGCTCCTGTCCATGTAATCTGGAAAATTGCTTGTCTAATTGGGTGCACAGTTGCACCTGTACGCTCTTGAGCAACTGTCATGTTGTGCTCAAGAGTCGAGGAACTTGTCATGTGACCAGATGAAGAAAAAATTAGTTCTAAAATCCAGTTGCTTTGGAAATGGAACACACTGTATGGCATTGGTTGTCACCATATTAGATTTGGCGAATACTGTAATTAAGACTTCTGGTGAGTTTTCGTATCATTCCCGGGTTTCAGCCACTTCCTGAGGCATTTTATTTCGAATAAAGCTGGCGGTTTGATTTCCGACACCAGGCGTTCAGGTTGTGTGGGTTCAGCTTCATAAGCCCTTGTAAGTAATTCGCTGCCGTCTGGTAGCTTGTTAAGGGCGCCGCTAACATTTCTACAACAGCCTACTAAAAGTTATTTTATTCATTTTCTGTTACTGGCCCTTCGCGCTTACTTATAAATGGACAGTGAAGCAAACCGTTGTGTGCCTTTGTTGAGTGACCCAACCATGAGATGAATTTTGATCTACTTATAGTTCTGATTCATTTATCCTTTCAGTTGTAGTGTGGTTTCGTAGCTGTTAATTGAGTACCTGCTCCAACATAGGTCCCGGAGAAGCAACAGGAATCGAGAGCGATGATGTTTCACTCCTCATAGAATTGCTCTGTCTCTTGAGGGCGGCAAGGACAAGGCCGTGTCAGTCGGGTAGAGCAGGGGAGCTAATTTGGATTTTGGACAGGTTGTTGACAGTGTTTGAGATAGACCAGCGGAGATGTTTACTTAGCCTTTGTAGTAAGATTCTGTGTTTTAAGGAAGTATTTTACGAAAGTGGAGAGGTCAGTGATGCCAGTGAATATGAAGAAGTCACAAAAAAAGAAAACTGAGGTGTGCCTATTGGATTTAGCAGAAATAATTGATCATGGAGAGAGCAGTGCCTGAAGCAGTGTGTGGGGAGGAGAGGGCTGGCAGGCTAATGATGAGCAAAGAGGACGCGCACGGTTCCCAGAGGGCCTTTTAAACCAGGAGTTTTGATTTTACTCTGAGGTGGTTCATTATCTCACCATCTCTTGTTAGAGCATTTTATAAAGTCTGCTCTAGAAGAGACTCTTGATCAAGGTTTTTTGAAAGTCTAAATTGTGTTCAAATTGATGTTTTATGAATGAACAGACTGTGTACTTTGATCACTGTTAGGAGTGAATAAATTGATCATACTTTTGCTCACCTCATTTTATATCAGTTTCTTCTACTTACTAATTCTGGCACGAGAAGACTCTTTTTGGTTATTGTTTTGTTTTGTCTTCATTCTTGTTTTTACATGTGGAAGCAGGAACAAGTTTTAGGCCCCTTAATCGAACCACATAGTTACTTGCTATCGTATCACAGTGTTTGTTTTCTTCATTATACATATCGTAAACTTTAATTCTGTATATTTCTTTGCCCACTTGTGTAATTTCAGTCCCTTTACAGTAAAGTATAAGGTTTATAAAGTGAGGACCGCACCTTGTTTACCACTTGTGCTTCTCAGGAAATGTTGAGTGGGGGCAGGGTGACGGAGGAGGGAAGGAAGGAAGGAAGGAAAAGGGGGTGGAGAGTTGAAAAATCACTTCCTGATGGTAGGATGAGGCTTCAGCTGATAAGTTAGGATATTACATCTGTTACATGCAGGCTGATCTGCAGTGGCAGTGGCCTTTTGTATCCTCTCAAGCAATTAGTTACATAACAGGATAGAAATAAAATTCAGCCATTGTGTTTGCTGGTTTAATTCAGTATGATTAAAGAAAAGAATGATTTTATTCATTACAAATTCAGCACCTAGGAAATGTCATTCCATTCTTGAGGCACTTTTCTGCAGACCAGTCTAGGACTACATGCTTGCCATGTTCTCACAAGAAAGGCCAGAAAACACTGCATTTGACCTAGTAATTAGAACAATGTATCTGATGGCAAATAAAATCTTTTAAACTTTAAACCTCAGAATATTCCATCAATGAATAAAAAGAATAATCTCCCCTTTAATGACACTACAGTGATTGTGTAGTTTTAATTACACTACATACATAAGTCCAGTCTGAATGACTTTCAATTTTGAAATGAGGGAAGAAAGCTTAAATTTGATATCTTGGAATGACATTTCCTAGGTGCTATATACATAGATATATATATAGATATATAGTGTCTGTGCACTCTGGAACTTGAAGAACATAGTGAAGAAATTTGGCTTTGAACTTTATTTTTTAAATCCATTTTATTTTTCTTGTAATTATTGTACTCACCTATGCAATTAATAGGCTGAAAAAATCTTTTCTTTAAATGTTATTAGCAGGGTGCCTGGCTGGTTCAGTGGGTTAAGCATCTGCCTTCGGCTCATGATCCCAGGGTGCTGAGATAGAGCCCTGTGTTCGATTCCTGCTCAGCAGGGAGCCTGCTTCTCCCTCTCCCTCTGCTGCTCCCCCTGCTTTTGCTTTATCTCTCTCTCTCTCAAACAAATCTTCAAAAAAAATGTTATTAGCAATAAAAGTGAATTTTTGTTTTGCATACTAAATTTTAACTGCCAAGATTCAGGCTCCTTTTTCGGCTAGGAATGATGGGATGTTTTCTAAAAGATCACTTCCTAAAGGACCATTTTATTGTTACTCATGCTAGTTACAGATTCAAATGATATACCGTTATATCATTAATATAATGATAAACCATTAGGTGGTTTTTGGTTTTGCTCACATAGGACTTTGCTGGAAAGCAAAAAAAAAAAAAAAAAAAAATACACACCACTGATGTAACATCACTCAGAATTTAGCTTCATGTATCCTTTAGGATCCTACAATAACAACCACCCTAAAATTGCAGGAATTTAGGTTTGTTTCTTAGGCACATTTAGATGCCCACTGTGTGTCTGCTGGGATGTTTCCTCATTGTGAGGCCCAGGATGCCATGTTGTTAGTTGCCTCAGAAAAGGAAAAGAAAGAAGACAGGAATCATGCCCTGGTCCTTGGAGTTTCAGCTTGCTTCCTTCTTTTCATTCCACTAGCAAAAGCAGATCATGTGCTTTAGGTGATGAGAGACGTAGTCCTATTGTGCGCCCACATGGCACAGTCATATTGTGTGCCACAGGCTTAACCTCTACCTCACAAAATACAAGTGGGGACGAAAAGCATTTATTTTTGTTAAAAAGAAAGTTGCTTTTGAAGAAATAAAACATTTTTATGGGTCGGTCAGGTGCAGGATAAATATCCACTGCATATTTTGATTGGAAGTTTTGAAAATCTTTGCCTCGAAAACTATATCTTTGAATTTTAGATTTTATTAAATTTTCAGTGAAGTCGTTAGCAAAGGTCATTGCAACTTAAGAGGTTAACTGTTGTGATATGTGTTATATTCTAACTTTACCAATGTGAAGTACCTTTCTACAGAATGTTATCTAATCATTTTTAGGACAAATCAAAAAATATATTTAGATTTATAAAATTGCGAAAAAATTTTTTTAGGATACAAGAAGTTGGATTAATATATTCTAATAATACTTCAGAGTTCCTCAGGGCCTCAGGAAAAGCAAAGTAATAGGAAGGTTTTTGTTTTGTTTTGTTTTGTTTAGCAAGAAAAGCAATTTAAAAAGTATTTGCCCTTTGCCAAGAAGAGCATGACTTCAGTCTCTTAAAAAAGCAAATTTAGGGAACATTCAAGCTGATTAGTTTCATCTATGTGACTAGAAAAAGAGAACCATTAAAGCAAAATCAAATTCATGTTATATTTGGACATAGATAAAAATCAACAGCTTGAATGATACCAAGAGATGAGTCAACAGTAGAAACTGCAGAGCTCCTGCTATGGCTTCACGTGAGGGAGATAAAACCTCTGGAATGGCGTGTCACTGCGACGAGAGGGCAGCTGCCCGCTCAGATAGACATTCCGTAGTGCGTTGAGTGACATTCCAACTTCCAACAGCCTTTATAACTGCACTTGTTTACACATTTTGTATATTTCATTAATTTAGTTCTAAATGATTAGTAACATTGAGTACATTTAAAGCTGTGCAGCCACATATTAGTACGTTGTATCATGCTTTATTGTTTGGAATTTAGGAAGGCATTTTAAATTTGATTTTCATTCAGCTACTCTAATTTTTATACTTAATGTTTCCAGCACTGTAATTGGGACCCGTATGAATTAAATGTCTACTTTTCCCTGTAACTGACATTTTTTTCAAGTTCTTATTTACATTCCAGTTAACATACAGTGTAATATTAGTTTCAGGTATAGAATTTAGTGATTCAACACTTCCATACAAGTCACAGTGCTCATCACTTGTCAATTGCATTCCTAGATCCCCCTCACCCCACCTCCCCTCTGGTGACCCTCAGTGTGTTCTCTCTAGTTAAAGAGTTTGTATAACTGACGTTTTTAATGCTAAGACCAGCTCCATTTGTGGGTAATACCTATTACTGAATGCAGATTCTTGAGTATACGATTTGGCAATATTTTAAATTAGATAATAATGTCAGTATTTAGAAAAAAAACCCTATTTTTTTCTTTAATCGTTTTTTCTTTCAGTAATACAGCAGTGTGTATTTGTTTCCAGAAATTTATTCTCTGCTATGTTATGTCCTTTGAATTGAAACCTTTCCTTTGACTTCATTTGCTAAACTGTCAGAGTATGCCCCAAATTTTCTTGGGGCAAACAAGGTAGCACGGAAGTGGGGCATTAGCACATTTCTGTTCTTGTAATGAACGAGCATGCTTATTCTTAGTGCCAGTGAACTGAGATGCGGTGAAAAGGCATTAGCTGATTTCCTTCAGGCTGGCATAGGGACCACACTGCTCTGCTCTTGCTGGGTCCACTGCGCCTGGACCGCCTTTCCCCGTATCCCTGTGCACAAAACTATTCTTTTCCCTCTGCTTACCTTCACTGCCTAACTTTAAATAATTCTGGGTTGAGTATGTATTCTTTTGTTTTAATTACTCTTTCTGAGATATAACTGACGTTAGTTTCTGGTATACGACATAACGATTGAATTTTTGTATATACAGAAAGTCCAGTTAACCTCCATCGCCATACATAGTTAAAATTTTTTTTTCCTAGGAAACTTGAAACCTATAATACAGTATTAACTGCAGTCACTATGCTGTACATTATATCCACATGGCCTGTTTATTTTGTAACTGGAAGTTTTTACCTTTTGACCCCCTTTTCCCATGTCACCTACCTCTGGCAAGCAAGCACCAGTTCATTCTTTGTATCTCTGACATTGTATATGTGGTATTTTGTCTTGTTTTGCTTTGTTTTGTTAAGATTCCACATGTAAATGAGATCCTGTGATATTCGCCTTTCTCTGATTTATTTCACTTAGCATACTGCATCAAGGTTCATCCACGTCATCACAAATGGCAAGATTACTTCTTTTTTTTAATGGCTGAATAATATTCCTCGGGGTGTGTGTGTGTGTGTGTGTGTGTGCGTGCGCGCACATGCACACGCATGGACATGCACCCATAAGCATGTGTGCATGCTCCACATTTTCTTTATCCATTCACCCATTGATGGACACTTAGGTTGTTCCCTTATCTTGATTATTATGAATAATGCTATAATGAACATGGAAGTACTTTTTGAGTTAGTATTTTCTTCAGATAAATACCTAGAAGTGGAGTTGTTGGATCATACAGTGGTTTTTTAATTTTTTGAGGAACGTCCATACTGTTTTCCGGAAGTTATAAGTATTTGACTTCCCTAGACGGGCTTCTTGTTTAGCATTAAGAGTACATATTAAGCCGGAAAGTCCAAGTGCTTCACCCAAGGTTATTAGGTGAACAAAGTCAGAAGCTCCAGGTCCCCTGATGGCTGGTCCTTCTCTTTTTATTGGGTTCTCTGTAGTGAGAAAAAACTCAAGTTTAGCCTCTGTGAAGATGGTGTTAGTTTTGAAGAAAACTAACAAAAAGTTGAAGTATTGAATTTCTTCTATTTAGAGAGTTTGTTGCCTACCCTCACACCTAATAGTGTTCCTTAAGAAAAAGATGTGATTGCTTAAAAGGGTTATAAGAGCCCACCATAACCAAGTACAGAAAGTTAAAAAGGTTTGGTAGGTTAGACACTAAGTCTACTGTATTCTGTTGGGACAATATTCCTAATCTGAAGATAACTTTCTTTTACCACTGTATAGTCCAAATAATGGATGTTAAATGGAATATTTTTGTCAAATCAACAAGTTTTTAGACTGTTGAGCTCTTGCTGCTGGCCTTTATTAAACTACTCAAGAGTCTTAACATCAGAATCCTGTGTCTTTTTTTCCCCCTTCCCAGGAAAAAAATTAACTGTGCAGCCATGGGTAATTTTTTTTTATTAACTTTTTAACTATTTCCAGCCAACAAATATTTGAAACACTTGAAATATTGATGTATCTTCTCTGGTTTTGAGGGCTTTTTATGAAAGATGTACAAAACTAGTGTTGGAGGCCGGAAAGAAAATTCAGATAGAAGTAAAAATGTTCTGCCTTAACTCTGATTTTTCGATAATGAAATCATGTAAACTCAACATTACTCTTAGGGAGCTTTGTAGTCCACAAAAACAACATTGTTGTAGAGTCTCGATGTGCGTCATTTGTGACTGAGGGTTTTGATGTCTTTGCAGAAGGCAGACTAGTGCCTGCCTTTGAAATGTGTGAGGCAGTTTTCGACGCGCTTCTCAGATGGATTTAATTAGCCCTTCCTGGGACTGGGTGTCCGCTGGTTGCAACTGAATTCTCATTTCATTCACCCATAACTAGAAACACCTCGCTTCAAACGGGCTTCTTCAAAGAAAGAGGGCTTTAGGGTTCTGTGTTTTACTGCTGTTTGATGTTGGTTTCCCTTTAACTGAGAAGACCTTCTGTTTATACAACTGTTATTATTAAGAAAACATAGCTTTCTTCACCGAGGCTCTTTTTGTATCAGTGCTGGTTATTGGTGGAAGTCCGAGATCTGTGGAGTAGATCTTGCTCTGTCAGACTATTTGAGCAGCTGTGTGTTTGCATATTTTGCTTACGGGAGGCGTGAACCAAAATGGTGGCGTAAACCTGTAGAATATTTCTTTAAGCCCGAAATTGGAATGAAAGCATAAGGTGAGAACCAGTAACTGAATATGTTAATAGGGCAGTTGTTTGTGAAGCTTACAACGTGAACCAGAAAAACAGAGCAAATCAACTAATTCAAATAGTAATTGTGTTTTGATTTACTCTCCTTTCAGTGCATGGCTCGTGATATGCTTCAATAAATACACTGAGAGGATCAAAACATATTCTCCATAGTAAAGTTATATATTTAAAAAACTGTATCCTACTAGTAATATTTGGGGTCTCTACAAATTTATCCCTAAATCTTCACATTTCATTAAAATAGTGACTCGGATTTACCCTGAAAATAGTGCTTTTTTTCTTTTTTTTTTTTCCCAGCTAGTGTGTCTGGGGTCTGGCATGCTTCATCATCAAGGCAGCTTTTATCTTCTGTGCCCACGATTCTAATTACATTTCAGGGGTTTGTGATTTCTCTCAGAATCCTGGTCATTCATTGTATTTAGGATGAAATGCTTCAGGGGGTTTCAGGCTGTTCACTCATGGGCACAGGTTTGCATCTCATCTCTAAAAGTTTTTGTTATAGCGTCCTGATTTGTTAAAAAAGAAAGTCCTAAAAAAATACTCTTTAACTTACTACTTTTTTCTTTTTGTGGAAAGACAAAATTAATTTAGACTATTCACGCTTAAGATTGTCCCATAACCACAGATCACACTGAAAAAATACATAGCAATATATGCCACAAATTCTTGTGGTGTCTTGTTTCAGTATCTGCGCCTAGTTTCTTTGCCATAACTGTTCTTTCCCCTGTTATTCACCAGACCAGTTGGGAATTGATCTCTGTGTCCTTTATTACATGTTTGGTGACTTGTCACTATTTTGGGGGAAATCCTAGTGTTAGAATTATGGATGTGTGGATCAGGAATATTTAATTAAGTTTAGTAAATTTAATACTTAAAATTGGTATCAGTATGATTTATTTAAGTGTTCTTTTAAGGGTTCTGCCTTAAGTACAGTGTCACATGGTTTCACAGTCTGTATTTCCTGCAAATGTTCTAAAAATTTCTGTAAAAATATAAAATGTCAAATACAAAGGACAGAACATTGGGAATTTTCTTTTATATCAATTTGCAAGATAACTTGTTAGGGAATCCTATTTGTAACATTTGAAGTTAATAAGTAACATGTTATAGTTATAACGTTTTCTATTCTGCATAAGATGGCCCATCTGCATCTGGGCCATCTTATAAAAAAGAAACATTGGGAAAAGAAAAAGAAAAGAAAAATCAGTCGCATTGGATATAGGGGAGCATAGGCAATCATTTTCTGCCTCCGTGATTTTCAGTTATAAAAATTAGCTGTCAGCATTTACTAACAGGTTTAGTTTGCGGCTAGGTAAGTGGGTAGTGGGGGATAACTAATGTAACATCATACATAAAACAACCATTTTCGAAGACAGATAAACCTCCTTACCAGTCACTTAGCAGTTATGTAAGCAAGGAGTCCCCAAGTCTCTCTCAGCCGCTGCTGCGATAGGTCCTGGGACTCAGGAAAACCTAAAGCCGGAAGTCAGATGGACTTCAGTTTCTGTACCAGTCCTGGCGCTGCTGGCTGTGTGGTCAGTCCACGTGACTTCCCTTTTCCGAGCCTTCCTTTTCTAACGTATGACATAGGGTTAATGTTCTCCAGGGTTTTGTAGAAATCAAATGAGATAAGTGTAAGTAAAGTTTTGAGTACAGTGGTTGGCATAGAGTAGGCCCTCGAGAAACCATCTCCCTCCCCGCTCCCCCCAAACATAGACCGTGTGCTATTAAAAAGAATGGAGAGTCCGGGCACCTGGGTGACTCAGTGGGTTAAGCCTCTGCCTTCAGCTCAGGTCATGATCCTCAGGGTCCTGGGATCGAACCCCGCATTGGGCTCTCTGCTCAGCCGGGAGCCTGTTTCCCCCTCTCTCTCTGCCTGCCCCTCTGCCTATTTATGATCTCTCTCTCCCTCTCTCTGTCAAATAAATAAATGAAATCTTTAAAAAAAAATTTTAAAGAATGGAGAGTAACTTTTACGTTGCAAGCAGTTCTTTTCCGTTGTATGAGAATTTTTCACAAATTTATGAAGACTAAAATAAGACTGAAAATTGATGTACACACACATATTGGTTAATATGAATTAATATTCTAAGAGTCTCATATTCTTGGGTGGGATTGTAGTATTTATTTATTTTATGAAGCTGTTTTTGAGGCCAGAACAGAATATCGGGGGAGTAGTTACAGAGGTAATCCCTCTGTAACTACTCATGGTTCATCTTGGGGGTATTTTGTCAGGTGAGGCTCATGAGCCGGTGGCTGTGGTCCCCACCCTCCCTCAGGACCCCGTTGTGGTTTGAAAGCCCAAGAAGCCTGCAGTTCCTCCTCCCCCCAACTACAGGGCATACTGGGCTGAGGGGATCAGGCGCTCCAGGGGATCTGTACCTCCTCCCCACAGAGTGTTTTTCTTCTCCGTGGACTCTACTGATATCTGTTAAAAACTCCAGGCATCATGGAATTACCATACCACTTGTTATAGTGACCATTTTTTGCAAAGAAAAATATCGACCCTTGCTACTGGATTGTCCATTCAACTAAATTTATCTCCAGATACCTAATTGGTTCAGTTGAGGTGTAATCAGATCATCCTAGGTTTGGATATGCTACTTTGCTAGTTTTGAAGCCTTGGCCCTGTTATTTTAACTTCCCTGAGCCTCAAGATTTGTCATCTATAAAATGTGATTAAAAACCTCTCCATGATAGGATTGCTCTGAGAATTCAGTGAGTTTAGTGCTTATTAAAATATCTGATGTTAGGCATTGAGTGTGTGTTCCCTTTTATTTATTTATTTTTGTGAACAAGTGACAAAAGTTAGACAGCTACGAAGAAAACCAAGGGGCATTCATAACCTGGGTATTCCTACCATTGGAGCTTCTATCCTGATTCAGTGTTTTCTTTTTTTAAGGTATTTTACTTCTAAGAAGGAAATTATAAAACAAACCATGCCTTTTGTTTCTAACTCAGTGTTTGATTCCCTCCCCCCCCAAAAGTAGATATTGCTTGAAATATTAAAATTTAGTGCAAATGAGCATGGCTCTGCATGGGTATATTTGCTCTTAGCCGTATTTATCGTGCTAGTGTGACGATGGTTATATACAGCTTTTGCCCCATTTTGTTCCTTGGCTTTTTATAGAAACTGGTGACTGGATATGTGCTGTGTGGTTATCATATGGACAAGGAAACCAGCTGGAGGTTAAACCTGGCCCAGTGCTCTTTTGTACGTGACCGTAGCCACATTTGTGTGTGGCTACCAAATTTACCCAGTTGGACAAAAGGTGCTTATGGGTAGCTTTTGGAATCTAGTGAAGGTTACTTGAGAACTAGCTTAAATGTATCTCTTTAATCATACAGGTTCAGCATGATTAGTAGGAGAGTTGTTGCCTATTGTTTTTATGATCAGATTTGAAACATAGTTTGGAAGAATTTGTGATTTGGTTTATGGCCAGCTCTTAAAACACCATTGACGTGAAAGAGTTGGTAGTGAATTGGCAAGATTGGCAAGATTGCTGGCAGTGGATGTGGTATTCCATTCGTTTATCAAAGGCTGAGGAAAGGTCTATTCTGTTGAATAGATCCACACTCCTGCTTGGATGTGCCCATCCAGTAATGAATGCATCAATGGATGTTTTAACCAAAAGTTTAATCTAAATCAGGTCTTTTAGGTGTAATCTATTCCATTGGGTTTTAAATGATCATATATCCATACCACACCACACTGCACCACCTTGAGAATTTCACCTCAATGAGGAGAGGTTTCCTCTTTGTTGAGGACACCAGACCAGCTTGGAATTAAGCCGCAATACAAGACATACACTGACTTCCAGGGGGAGGATATTCTTGCTAGCATTCTGTGTGTATCATCTGCTTATTCAACCATGTAAAACTTCAACAAGAGGAGGTAATTGCTTAGATTTCTTGATTTGAATTGTTCCACTGTTTGGCACGGGCTGGAAAGAGGGGGAAAAAATCATATTGAAAGCATTGTTCTGTTAATGAAGTTGCTTGTCCCTTTTTGTGCCAAATTTGGCAGGTAAAATTACCATTTATTCTACTTGCTGGAGCTGGAGAATAGATTGTTGAGGAAAAGTAGCAATTTAAGTAATGACACTAGATAGACTGTGCTACACTATCTACATCTCCCATACTTTTAGATATTGACATGCAATTTTTATTTCTCTTTAGTAATGCACTTTGTCTTTAACCACTATATTACTTCCAGTAGCTTTCATCAGCTACATGCAGTTTGCTTCAATTGCGAAATTTGAAAAAATACTATGTTATTAATTATAACAAACCAAAGTGAAGCATTTTGGTCTGAGGATAAAATAATGATTATATTTTGTTCTGGATATTTCAGAAGTATTGCATGCATTTTAACTATGAACGATTGCTTAAAAATTAAAAAGGATAAAAAAATTAAAAAGGATGGATGAAATATACACTTTAATACGCTAAAAAATTAATATCAGATTCTGGGTGTTCATGATCTTCCATGTTAATTACACTTTGCTCTTTTATGCATGCTTTAATATTTGGCCAATTCTACAAGACAAATTTGAATCAAAAATCTTGTTCTAAATTGAGAGCATCTCATTCAAGATATGAATAGGTGTTTTTTTAAAATAACCATGTGTTTAAATAAAATGCATAAATTTAGCATTTGTGAAACTTTGAAGGAAATATATAATCCACTATATTTATTACAGATTAGATTCTCCCTAGTTATGAAACTTCAGGTTTTTAAAAAATTCTTACTGTTACAGGCTAAACCTGCTCTCCTTCCAAAAATATAAGGAATCCTCTATGGAAACGGATGTGCAAAATACAAAAAAAAAAAAAAAAGCCAGTCGGTGTATTTGTAGACTTGCCAGTGTGAATGAAGAAGCAGAGAGTTTAGTTGCTGGAACTTATAACCATTGGTCACTTCTTTATGCCCACTAAGCTAACTGGTAGGCAGGTGCGGATGCTACAAAATCTAACATTGCAATTGACACTAATTGGCATAGTTGTTGGCAGTCTTATCAGAAAGCAAAGGGCTGAATGGTTGAATGGGTTTAGAGAACTTGAATGATAATAAGCATTTTTATATGCATCTTGAATTACTTTTGTGACCCAGACTAACGGGAACACTTCATTCTGACCTCACCCTTCAATGAATAGAAATTATAGAAAGCACAATATGCAGTGTGTGTGATTACTGATTATTTTTCAGGTAACCTTTTACGGCTCTGCCTGCTCCACTGCTCGCTCTCCCCCTCCCCCGCCACCAAAGTGTATGTGTGGAAGAAAAAGGAGATAGCTAACTATTGTTACTGAATATTAAATTAATTTTTTTGATTGACTTGTTGCCAAAAGCTTGGTGCATGTCATAGTACTTTAGGCTCAACTTAAGAAAAAGTACTCATTGAATTTATGGATGAAAGAACAAGAAGTCTGGGATTGCCTCTAAATAGTCATGGAACAGTTGGAGGAATGAGTGGGGATGGAGGTGAGATAGGATTAGCTTTAAGTGGAAAAGTTTTGAACAGCGTTGCTGGAACTATGGCGGTTATTAAGCTATGCTTGCTGTTTATGTACTTTTTTGAAATTTTCCGTAACAGAAGGGTCGTTCTTCTGTTTATTTGATGTGCTAGTCACCTCATCCCCTACTTCTGCAAGGTCTTCTGTACTTGCCAGTTCCTTCCCAGTACCTGCTTTTAAAATTTTCTCCTAGGGGCGCCTGGGTGGCTCAGTGGGTTAAAGCCTCTGTCTTCAGCTCAGGTCATGATCTCAGGGTCCTGGGATCGAGCCCCGAGTCAGGCTCTCTGCTCAGGAGCGAGCCTGCTTCCCCCCTCTCTCTCTGCCTGCCTCTGCCTACGGCTGATCTCTCTCCCTCTGTCAAATAAATAAATAAATAAAATCTTTTAAAAAATAAAATAAAATAAAATTTTCTCCTAGTTCCTTTTATCAAAAATGACTCTAAAGTGAGAGTTGTTTTACCTAGGGAACTAATATGTGTGCTCATGTATAAATGAGTTAATTTCTAGGCAGTGTGCATTTTAATAGGAACTTTCTAAAGACAGTTTCTTAATTGAAAGGAATGACTGTCCGGGTGGAATTTTTTGTCACTGGGCTGGATCTTTTTGCCTATTCTGGCAGTGGCCCCTCACAGAAGGGTTAACAATTTTAGCTTTTCTGTAATGATTGATCTTAGCTTTTTTGCACTAGAGGTAATGGTGTATTTTTCTTCCCATGAAGAAAATTCATTTCCCATGAAGTATTTTTCTTTAGTTAAGAGAGGGCATACCTGTAATTGTTTAGCTTATGTTTGGTCATATGTGTTTTGGTTCGTTCCCAACCCCCAAATAATTTAGAATTACCTGTGTTAAACATAATGTCAAGTCTTTGTTGGCTCAAAGGGCCATTTTGCAAAGGGAAGTCTAGGGAGTGAGGCTTGCTCGAGGCTTTCACTGAAAAGTTCAGTGCTGCAAACAGTTACCGTCACCCTTCCTTCTGTCTACCGGTTATTACATAGATGAGTAGTTTATGTAAATTTTGTACTCTGCTGTTGATCCAAGTCCCCTTGAGATTTAGTATGATCGAGTAATAGTAAACTTTTTAGGAGGTGTTTGAAATGTTGATCCTTGGCTAGTAAGAGTTGGAGAAACCAAGATTTTTCAGACTTGTTACAGCTTTTCTGCCCTTCTGATCTGTCCTGAGAATTGATTTGAGTTGACCCTTATTTCAAAGTATCATTGCTTAAAAAATTTCAGATTTTTTATAGCTTTCTAAGAAGTTAAAATATAAATATAAAGCTTTCATAAACATGTTTCAGTTTGTAGCTCTGGAGGCCCTCCAGAACGCATGCAGTTTGCTCATTAATTGCTTGTGCTACCCCTGGTCAGTGTCCGCTCTTCCCGCTCGTTAGCTTTTTCTTTGGCCATGATAGGTGTATTATTTCTCGTAACTGCTACCCAAACTGATATATCACATTAGCCATACCCCTTTTCAAGGCTTCTGGAAAAGTGCCAGTTTTCTTGTCCTTTCAGTTTGAGAGCACAGTTTTAGGAATAATAGAATGGTCTTTGTTCGCAGTCATCAGGATGAAAAGGATTTCTCTAACAATTTGAATAGATAATTTTATTTGTGTGGACATGAAAGTGAAACCTAGAAATGGGATAGAATTTTAAGTGGCATTTTTTATTTGTTTTGAAATTCTTTCTTTCTCACTTTCTGTAAATGAGCTATGTTAAATTTGTGTGTGTTGGTGGAAGGAATGGGATGTTCATCTCTGATACACTAGATCTTGTGTACATTATGGATCCTAAAAGGGCTATAAATAAATAAATAAATAGTCTTAATATATATGAGTATATATATACATTTGGAATAACTTTAATCTGCTACTCTAAGCACATGAGGATTTTTATTTTATTTTATTTTAGAGATTTTATTTATTTATTCGACAGAGACAGAGACAGCGAGAGAGGGAATACAAGTAAAGGTAGTGGGAGAGGGAGAAGCAGGTGTCCCACTGAACAGGGAGCCCAATGCGGGGCTCGATCCCAGGACCCTGGGATCATGACCTGAGCTGAAGGCAAATGCTTAATGACTGAGCCACCCAGGCGCCTCATATGAGGGTTTTTAAATACCCTGATAATATAAATTATTATCAACACTTCATAGGACAGTATGACTAAAAATACTTTAGTTTTAAAATTTTTATTTAAATTCCATTTAGTTAACATAGAGTGTATTATTAGTTTTAGGGGTAGAATTTAGTGACTCCTCAGTTGCATGTAGCACCCAGTGCTCATTCCATCAAGTGCCCTCCTTAATGCCCATCCCCCAGTCACCCCATCCCCCCACCACCTCCCGTCCATCACCCCTCCGTTTATTCCCTATAGTTAAGTCTCTTGTGCCTCCCTCTCTGTTTTTATCTTATTTTATTTGTCCTTCCCTTCCTCTATATTCATCTTGTTTTGTTTCTTAAATTCCGCATATGAGTGGAATCAGATGGTATTTGTCTTTCTCTCACTGACTTATTTCACTTTGCATAATAGCCTCTGGTTCCATCCATGTCGTTGCAAATAAAGATACTTTTACTTAAAAGTTCCTTTTTAGTCTTACCAAAAGCTGTCCTGGAGAGTTTTGAATTAGAACTGTATTGTCAGTGGTCAATAATCTAAGATAAAAGCTACTTATCTGAATAACATGCATTAAGACTATATGAAATCAAGTCATTTTGTTTTTGTCTGCTTTATGTTGTGATATTTAACTTAAAAGCTTAGCTTTGGTAGCTTTTCAGCTACCAAATAAACAAAAGTATAAATAAAAGTTAGATTTTCTATCCCAGTGAATTTGATAATTTTTATTTTTATTTATTTTTATTTTTTAAAGGTTTTATTTATTATTTATTTGAGAAAGAGAGAGAGACAGCATGAGGGAGGAGCGGTCAGAGGGAGAAGTAGACTCCCCACTGAGCAGAGAGCCCGATGTGGACTCAATCCCGGGACTCCAGGATCATGACCTGAGCTGAAGGCAGTTGCTTAACCAGCTGAGCCACCCAGGCATGCCGATAATTTTTTTTTTATAATTTTTATTTTTAATACAATAGATATACATCAAAGATCCATCACTCCTCAACATCAAAGCACTGTGCTAAGCTCGTCATGACGTACATGAAAGAATAAGACACTAATCTGCCCTCATTAGCTTCCGATTTCATTGGGAGGGTTTGAGATCAATCCTGTACTGATCTGTAGTATAATGCATAATTTGACAAGTGCATAGAGATTTAGAATGTTACAGAAACTCAAAGAAAGAAAGACTCCATGCAATAGAGCAGAGACTAGAGGTTGTATAGGTAGGTTTGGGGGCTATGAGGCAGAAAGTCAGGAGCAAACTTGACAAAGTAAGTAGCATCTGGCGTAGGTAATGACGGATGGATGGGAGAAGACTGTTAGGCTGAGTTGACTATTTCAAGTTTAAATGGGAATAAACCTCATGGTAAAGAGCCTGTGCACACTTGTCTCTGAGAAAAAGAGGGAAGAAAAATCAGAATGGTTACTAGGTTGACACCATTAATACTGAGGACCTTGAGGGCCATGTTGAGAAGTTAAAATTTTATTTATTAAGCAACCAGAGGCCTAGGGAGATTTTGAGCTGAGAAAACTTGTAAGATAAAGCCACAACTTTAACTGCTCAGGGGAAGTATATAGAATTGTTAACTGCTGATTGGGCTTTGGGAAGGTTTTCTCTCTGGAGGGGTTGCTAATGGGAAAAGAAAGAGAAAGGAAAAGAGTTTGCCTTTGGCTCAGTAGTTGATAAGAGAATTTGGGCAGATAGGCTAGAGAGAAGTCAGCAATAGTGGAGGGAGAAAGGGTCAAAAAAGTAAAACTTAGTAATCGGAGTATCTTTTTTTTTAAGATTTTATTTATTTATTTGACAGAGAGAGAGAGATCACAAGTAGGCAGAGAGGCAGGCAGAGAGAGAGGGAGAAGCAGGCTCCCTGCAGAGCAGAGAGCCCGATGCGGGGCTTGATCCCAGGACCTTGAGATCATGACCTGAGCCGAAGGCAGAGGCCCAATGAGTCTGCTTCTGGGCGCCTGGGTGGCTCAGTTGGTTGAGTGACTGCCTTTGGCTCAGGTCATGACCCTTGAGTTCCAGGATCGAGTTCCACATCGGGCTCCTAGTTCCACGGGGAGTCTGTTTCTTCCTCTAACCTTCTCTCCTCTCATGCTCTCTCTCACTTTCTCTGTCTCTCAAATAAATAAAATCTAAAAAAAAAAAAAAGAATGAGTCTGCTTCTGTCGAAGCCACCTGTGGTATGAGTCCATCTGTAAACATCTCTGCCTATGGCCACCTTGGCATGCTAATTAATCGACGGAAGGTATTGGAATTCTTTGGTACCAAGTATGACTGTCCAAATAGTTGGCCTGATAATCTATGTTTTTAAGCTTTTTGCTGTGGAAAACCTAACGTATACACAAACTTGAAAGACAAGTACAATGAGTACCATGTGCTGTTCTTGTTTTATCTATGTTCACCTTTTAAAAATTTCTGGAGTATTTTAAGACACATACCATGCATGCTATCAATTGATGATTTTATTGTTGTTATTTATTTTTTTTAGTTTTTGGAATACCAGATCTTTCTGCACCCAAATTCCCAAACCCTTGTGCACTGATGATGTAATACACTGTTCCTTTTCTCTCCAAAGAGAAACCTATGTGGTTTTTTTTTTTTTGAACTTCACATTAGTGTCAATCGGTTGACCTTTTTTATAGTTAAAAAAAAAAGCACTCTCACATTCCTTTTCTAATATATGCTCTCTGAAGTATTATGAAATGTATTTAAGGAAGATTTTTTATATATATGTATATATATATATATATATACACACACATATATATGAATGTTGGACAGACAAAAAAAGTGGCAGACTTCTTAGTTAGGTACATAGTGGAAGGCAGGTTTCTTACTGTCAGAGAAGGAATGGAGGATGGAGGAAGGCTAGAATGTACCTAGGATACAGGATGGAGGAAGGCTAGAATGTACCTAGTGGTGTTGGATGGTAATGAGAGGGATCAAGTGTGAACTCATGGTTTTTAGAGGTAGATTCAGAAAGAGATTTAGATGCACTTAGTACTTAGTGTTCCAGAGGTTATGGTTCCTCTGGTTATGGGACACATTGACCATGTACTTCATGGTATGATGCTGAAGAAAGCACAATATCACTGATGTATTGTTCCTGTAAAAGTGTATAATCATAAGGAAACATTCTTCTGAATTCAGGGGTATATTCTACAAAGTGATTAGTTTATACTCTTTGAAAATGTCAAGGTCATGAAAGATCGATCAGGCAGAATTAAGAAACTGATCCAGGTGGACAGAGACCAGTGAGACATGACAGCTAACTGCAGGAGCATACGTTAGATCTGGGATGTGCCTAAATGGGCATTATTGGGGCAATTTATGGATATTTGAATAAGGTTTGTGGATTTGATGGTAATATTGGATCAGTATTAACGCACCGATTTTGCTGGTTATACTGTACAGGGCATCCGTGTTCTTAGGATTGCAGCTGGACTATTAAGGGGGCAATGGGACATTATAACTGGCAAAAATTGTTAACAACTAGGGAATCTAAGCTTGAGGTACTGTTGCTGCAATTTTTATGTACATTTTAAAAAAAGATTTATTTTAGAGAGCACATGAGTGGGGAGAGGAACAGAGGGAAAGGGAGAGAGAGAATCTTCAGACTCCCTGCTAAGCGTGGAGCCTTGCTTGGGGCTTGATCTCACAACCCTAAGATCATGACCAGAGCTAAAATCAAGAGTTGGCACTTAATCGATTGAACCACCCAGGCACCCCAGTTTTTTATGTACATTCAAAATTACTTCACACAAGAAGGAACAAAGTAAAAGAAAATACTTTCGCAGACCATTCATTAGAATGATAGAAATGGATTGTACCGTTTTCCTGTAAGAAACAATGAAAAAATAGTGGTGACTCCATAACCTTTACCTTGTACTGGTACAGTTATGCCTGTGTTTTATAGAGCTGATAAGCTATCCTATTGACTCTTTCCAAGGGGGTTTTTATAAAACTGTGATCAACCTAATGGATAGATTTTTACTGGGGTTTTTCTTGAGATATAATTGGAGCTTACAGAGTAAAAGGCTGGTTGTTACTGTATTCAGTGGGGGAAGATTTGGGGAGTAGTTCTTGGGCATCAATTCCAGTATCTCACTTCTTACCATGACAAAAAGTTTTATTGTTCATGCTTAGAAAACATCTTATTATTAGGTCTATAGTTCATGTGAAATTTTAAGGACATAAAAATACATCCTGGTTTTTTTGGCAGCAAATTTGCTACTATAATTTTAAAATTCAAGCATAAAACTACCAAGTATACATTACTGCTGTTGCAGTACAAGAAAGAGATAATAAATATCTCTGTGTATGTATTAGGAATAATATCACCAATGGCCACAGGAGCTGAGAAGAGAGTGCAGGACTGGGGGTAATCCTTGGTAGGTAGGATCACGGAAGATAGAATATCAAATATATTTGTTGTTGGCCTGGAGAAATGAGCTATTAGAACCAGTCGTGTGCCTAAGGGTAGAACTGGAGTGCGCAGTCACAGGTCAGATAAAGGAGGTGGTTTTAGGAAATGGTGCGTCACAGTTGCAGCATACGGGAATGTAGGATGAAGAAGGACTTAAATGTTGCTGTGAAAGTAGTATAGCCCACTTAGGTCTTGTGTGAGTGAACCAGCAGCTAAGGTCCTGGGATCTTGTTGTGGGGGGCATCTGTGGTAGCAAAATATACGGGAAAAGCAAAAGAGATGATAATAATAGAAATCAGATGAAATTAAAAGGATAAAAACGGAGGAGGGGTATGAATGGAAGAACAAGCAAAATTAAGTCTGTTGAAAATAGATCAAGAATAATCATTATTGTGGGGGGAGGACACAGTATCAGTATATTGAACTTCCACCAACCGCCAGCATTTGCTCAGGGCTTATTATGTGCCTGGTACTGGTCTCAGTGCTTGACTTTGTTCCTCATAATCACTCCATGAGCACAGGTTTAACAAGTGAGGACACAGAGACGTGAACAATTAGGCAGCTTGTAAACCCGAGGTTCAAA
Source organism: Nasua narica (assembly GCA_028533885.1). Taxonomy (NCBI): domain Eukaryota; kingdom Metazoa; phylum Chordata; class Mammalia; order Carnivora; family Procyonidae; genus Nasua; species Nasua narica. Next base: position 9,169,859 of record CM052810.1, on the reverse strand, counting down.
TACAGGCATACTGACTGTTGACAAAACTACAGAGAGAATGAAAAATTCTGCCATGATTTTGTAGATTTAGTAGGAGAAGAAAAGTAATTTCTCTTGCTCCATACATTAAACTCATCTACCTACAGTTATTCATTAAGCTGTGATATAATTTACAGCATTATCTGCAGAGAATGACCTTATCACACCAATCCAAAAGAAACTACTACTATAATTAAAGTGTGGGCAAAATAATGTAGGATTTTTTTTAAAAACCATACCACTGAAATTACAGTTGTTGCTGATCAATTAATGAGGCGATAATTAAAGAGAAACTAGTCGACCTGGCTGATTGTAGACCAAGACCTAAACTTTGTTTTTGTAATTCACATCCTTTGAGATAGATTTAATTACATTTATAACACATGCATATTTAATATAATCTTTTGTGACAGATTAACAGATCTTCACCATCATTGTGTCTAATCCCTTTTGATGTTTTTGTCATTATTATGTTATCTATTTGGGAGAGAAATAAAAGACTGTTTCCAAGGCGATAGTGGTAAAGAAGAAACTTATGAAAAATGGTTGTCTCCTTTTGTTTTCAGAAAACAAGCATCTCATTTCTCTCTGGAAGGGCAGTAGAGGTATCATGATTATATTTTGGAATAAGAAAATATTTTAGTAAATAAAGGAGCAGGGTAAAGAAAACCTAGCCTTTCTGTGTCATTTTAAGATCTGCATTAAGGTTGTCCTGTAGTTTATATTGGAATGTTAGGAATCATTATTAAAATTTATTTTTGTCGTGTTTTACCTGAGAAATTAACGTTGAAGCAAGTAACTCAGCAAAGATATTTCCTAAATTTTAGGAAAGTATGTATTTCTTATTGTCAACATCTTAACTTCAGAATTTTTTTTAAAAAAGCTTATTTGTGTTTCACATATCCAGTGGCAGTGTATGTAGAGGTCAGTGAACTATAATGATGGTGGATGGTGGTAATATCTCCGTGTATTTAACTGCATAGTCTACAGAGTCTTTTTTTTTTTTTTTAAAGATTTTATTTATTTATTTATTAGGAAAGAGAGAGAGTGAGAGAGAGCAGGTCAGAGTGAGAAGCGGACTCCCCATGGAGCTGGGAGCCCGATGTGGGACTCGATGTGGGACTCGATCCCGGGACTCCGGGATCATGACCTGAGCCGAAGGCAGTCACTCAACCAACTGCGCCACCCAGGGGCCCCCAGACTCTTTTGTTATTAGGGAGTGTTGGATAGACCTCATCAGTTTGATGCACAATTGAATAATCATATTTTTATTAGCAATAATTAAGAGATAAAAACCAAAAAGAATCAATAAGCATCTTTATTTCCAGAATAGTCATCTTTCAAGGTACAAATAAGCTATGAGTTTCTGCTACAGACAAGCGTTGTACCTTAGTATTTAGATTACATGTGTTACTTTTGCTTTTGACATGTGGATTTCAGTGAAATACTTTGAAAATTGCAAGATAATTGCTTCTGTTGCTTCCATGATTTATATGGTTCTTTAATTTCCTTATATGTGTAACAGGAGGAGAGGGTTGGGTTGGAGTATGTTTTTCTAGGATCCTTTCCAGCCTAATAGTCAAATCAGAAAGCCACAGATCTTTTTCCGCGTTCTGTGCAGACAGATAATTTTTAAGATAGGCTATGAAAGTCTAATGGGCAAACTAGTTATTCCTTTCTGGAAATTAGTTATAGCTTGATCAACAAATCTTTTTTATCCTTCATATTGTTTTCAGAAACAGAAGCAAAATATATGATCAAAGTCTTTTTTAAGCAGTAGGATGAACACCTTGATTTTTATCTTAGATCTAATTCTGCACAATGCTAATCTTAACATTTGATGACAACAAAGAATTTGTGTATAACAAAAAAGAATTTTATGATGAATTAGAAACACCTTTTAGAGGCTGTATCTTCCCAAATTTTTATTATTTTTGGAAAAGCTTTTTGGCAAATACTTTGTTTTGTAAGTTTTACATTCCTACTGTTGAAAAAACTCAGTTAGCAGGTGCTTACTGCAATAGAAGTTATAGTATTTTAACTGTGTTATGAGGTACCTATGAGGAAGTGCTTTTTTTGTTTTTTAATGGTAAAGGATGTAAGTAATCTCTCTCAAATGTCAAATTAATTTTGGGTGTGTACTTTCTTTTTCCCTTATGATTACGTAGATAGGAAAATTGAATGTTCCAAACAACTCATGGAAAATATTCCACATCAACATTATTTGTACCACAAATGCAGTTAAATGCTTTTAATGGAGTGCAGAGTTACCAGTAGACTGTTAAATATGAGAACTTACTTTCTTGAAATAGGAAAGAAACCATGTTTTTGAAGTGGTGTTTTAAACATCATAAACATTCTTATGAATAACTTAGCTGAAGTGATCCTCTTTAGGTGGGGGAAACTGCAGAAAATAGCGTTATGTTGAGACGGATTGCGTGAATTCTATCTGCGTAGCCTTGTGCTGCTTAATTTGAACTTAAAATAGAATGTAATCTTTAAATGATTACAGAATGCTGAGACATACGATGTTCTCATACTGCAGATTGCAGTATTACACATCTTTTTTGGAGCTTACACTTTGCAGAAACAGGCGGGACCTTTATTTGGTTATTCTCACACTATCGTTTTTCCCCCTTTACCTCTGAGTTTTGTAAATGACCGAGTTTATGTTTACCAGAGACGGTTCTGCCTGTAGTGCAGAGAACCAAGTGGAGGTACAGAAAAACGCACATAGAGGGCAGTCTATTGCGGTAGTCCAGGCGAGAGGGAGTAGGAGGTGCCGGGGGAGGGTGCTTATGCTAAGGGTGGAGGGAAGAGGGGCTGTTGGGAAGCCTCCCCAGTCATCCATGTTCTTCCACACAATCTCTCCACTTCCTCTCCACCCTTTCCACTTTGGCTTCTGTGTCTCTTGCTTGTCATCAACAAACCACCCTGTGTTCTCAGACATTTTTTCTGAACGTTCTGCCACTTACTTGCCTTCACAGAAACCTGGTGGTGGTTTTTCCTCCCATCACACAGGCACCTCCGAGATGGGCAGTGAGACTGTTGTTTCCCCTAGCAGCATTCTAGACCATGCTCCCCTCCCTCTTGGAAAACCCTTGTTCTTTGAAGTTCACGCTACATCACTACTTCCCCTCCTCCTTGGCAACCTCCAAGTTCCCTCCCCTGCATTTGAAGGCTAGCAACCAGTTCGTGGTCTGTCTCTGCCTCAGTACAACCATTAGGCCTTATATTTTCTCTCCATCCATGGATCCCGCTCCTGTTTTTCCATTCTCTATCCAGCTTAGGTATCCTGGCCAATAATTACAGTAATTTGCTTACCCACACCCTTAACTTCCTCAACCCCATTATTCTTCCGTCACTCTCAAACTCAGAGGAACCCGGCGTCCCGGTTTCTTTATGCCTGCATTGGGTACATAACTGAGCATTGCTGGGCAAAACCACACACAAGGCAGATTCATGTCATTACATGCGCATGAGGTCCCGCTGTGGCTGAGCATCCAGCACTGGGTGGCACTTCTGCTGGTTTTCAGCTCATCCCTCTCCTTTTTCTTCGTGATTATTTCATGATCTCTGTATTCACACTTCTCACTTTCCTTCCCCAGTTTATACTACTCCTGAGTATCCCGCTTCTCCCCATAGTTGAGACCCAATCACCATAATTTTAATTTTTGTTTCCTCTGATTCGTTCTCCAAGCTGTAGCTAGACTCATCTTTCAAAAAGGCACAGTTGATGATGGCACTCTCCAGTCAGAATCCTTTAGTGCTTCTCATCACTCCCCCGCTCCCACGTACCATGCTCGCCTTTGTTTTCTGTGCTGTGCACACTGGTTTCATACGAGCTAAGCTCTTTCCTGCCTCTGGGATTTTTATTTTTACATGAGATTCCCTCTGGGATATTCCCTCTGGATATTCCCACCTACCCACTGCTACCAACTAATTTCTACTCACTCTTCAGATCTTGGCTTAAATATTGACTCCTCCCTAGAGGTCTTCCTTCCTGCTGAGAAGTGAAGAGTAATGAGAATTTAGAAGAGAGTATACAATTGTTGAAGATTTATGACCTTTCAGAATACAGTTTTAGCAACCAGATTGTAGGAGGTTATGGAAGAAGTTACGTGGTAGGAAAATAGGCCCAGAACACTTGTTCTAGAGCCTGTCAGAGAAAAGAAGGAAAGAAACAGTTTGGTGGTTAGAGGGAATAGTGGGTCAGGTGCCCGTCTGTGAAAATACGGGCATTCGGTATGTGTTCAAGGCAGAGGGGAAACAGCCGGTGTGTGAGATATCAGTAAAGGAAAGGAGGTTCAATGACCCCCAAAATAGGAGGACTTATGTCTTGTGGCTTAAAGAAAAGAGAAGGTCGTCCGCCAAGAGTGTGGGTCAGAATTAATACGATAATTAATGTAAATTTGGTGCACTTGAGTCCTAGGTCTGTTTAAACTACAGGCATTAAATCTTTATGTCTGGGTTAATGTTTCTAAACAGAGATGTTGTATCCTTGGGTTGTTTTTTAGAGTTTTATAATTTAAAATATTATAGTATTTTCACTAGAATATTCAAAGTGCTTAGAACATATTCCACGATATTGCCTGCCTTGAAAGGTATAAAATTTTATTTATGTCATTTGTCATTTTACTCTTGGTCTATTTTTTTAATTCCCACACTGAATTTGACTTAATTTGTTAGCTTTTATTGCTTGTCAAAGGGAAGATCTTAAAAATTTCCTTCCCCAAGGAGCCCGACGCGGTGCTCGTTCCCAGGACCCTGGGATCCTAACTTGAGCCCAAGGCAGCCGCTTAACCAGCTGAGCCACCCAGGTGCCCCAGGTCCCTCATTTTTAGATAAGGAAGAGTTGATGCAGAGGGATTGTCCAAAATACATTGTAAAATTGGGTGTTGGAGACCAATTCAATAAATCTGTGACCAGAGAAATTGAAATGAGTATTGGTGTGTTAACTAAAATGAAGTTTTAGAAGGGCAACTATTATGTATTGTGTGCCTGTTAGTGAAAGGTATAAAGTAAATATTGACTTCATGTTACCATGAGAGAGGAAAATAGGCCCTTACATGTCTCCTCACTTCTATAGTTTTGAATACATACCATACATATACAGAACAAAATTTTAAAAGTATAAATAGATTTGCAGTAAAAGGCAAGCCTTCGTTCTATCCCTGTCCCACAGCCCCTCTGCTCCTCTTATATATTTATCTAGAGATATTCTATACATTTAAAAAACACAGGTTTTTTTTTTTTCCCTTAACAAATGATAGCAGACTGTATATGCTCTTCTGTAATTTCCTGGGTATGGTTTCATATCAGTATATAGAGAGATGCCTCCTTTTTAAATAAGGGGTGCTAAGTTCTCTTATATGCTACAAGATATGTTGATATATTTTAAGGACATGTTGGCTGGGTATAAAATTGGGGGGCAATGTTTTCCTTTTTAGTACTTAGACCATATTGCCCTATAGTCTTATGTATCAGTTTTGCGCTTGAGAAATTAGGCTGACCTGAGGTTTTTTTCTTGCCTGTGCCTAATTTCTTATTTTTGCCTAAATATCCCCATAAAACTGTCTTTCTTCCTAAAGTTCCATAAACATCATTCCACAAATTCAAGGTTTTATTTATTTTCAAAAGTTTTACTCTATCATATCTTTGAACTTTCATTTATTCTTTTTTCTTTATAAACCTTTTTGAAAAAGTCATTTGTATATTCTTTGGAGCCATTTCTCCCTCCTCCATATCTGTTGTCTTCTCTATAGATTTTTATATTTCTAGTCTTGTCTGTTTTGTTTTATATGGTTTCTCCATGTCTTTGTCTTTCTTTGTAGTCTCATTCTATTTTTGGTTGCTGCTTAAGGTGGCTTTTATCTTTATAATGTTATTTTTCTCTTCATTTTTTTTCTGAGTTCTACCAGCTTGATTTTCATTTCCTTCTGTTGTTGTATGATCTCTTCTTTGAACCTTTGTTTTTCTTCTTTGAGCTCATTTTTTAAAAGAGGAGTCATGTTTCCTATGGTTGTCTTTGAGACTTTGCAGAATTATTTATCTGAACTCTTCCTGTGTTTCTCTGAGTAGTTCTTCTTGTGTTATAATGCTCTTAATTTACCTTTTTCTCTTGATAATAAAAATATATTTTGCAAATTGTATGTGAAGATCCAGTATCGGTTACTTTCTGATCATTATGTGCAGGAGGGTCGTGTATAAGCATGGGCAACCTGTAGCTTTTCCTTGTTAGGCCTGTTACTCTAATACCCTCTGATCAAATCTGTTATTTCCATTGTCCTAGATTTCACTTTCCATTAGTTTTTGGCATGGAAAAGATAGGGTGGTACTTCATGTCAGGTTCTCAGTGTTCTAATAGTGAAATGCCACTTCCCCTCCACATCTGCTGCTTCAACCCCCGCCTTGGCCAAAGAATTAGGTATAAACAATACATATGGATCGTAGCAAGAATTGTTCAGTTCAGTCCGCTCCAATCTTTCTATGGTATTAAAATGTTCAAATTCCCTGCCTTTCCTAATGGCCTGTACTTACATCTGGATTTCACTCATCTCATGAAAGCATCAATAGAACCATTGCCCCTGCTGTTCTGAATTATGTTTCTTGGTGAAATCTGTTTACGGCTTGAAGCCTGAGAAAGCACGTGATGGTTTTCAGCGTGTTCTTTTCCCACATTTAAAATTTGCAGTTTATGTTTCATAGACTATGATTTGGAGCTCTGGTAACTTCCTTGCTTCAGTTATATAGTGAATCACAAAATTATGCTCATTACTTCCCAGGTGTGCAAGGAGATGTAGTTTCTGTATGTCTGTCATGTTATCTTCCTCACAAGCCCTCTACCTTTGGTAAGGGGTGAGGGGGAGGAAACACTTCAGTTTTTTGGTTTTTGGTTTTTAAGATTTTTTTTATTTTAAAGATTTTATTTATTTATTTGACACAGAGAGAGAGATCACAAGTAGGAATAGAGGCAGGCAGAGAGAGAGAGAGGAGGAAGCAGGCTCCCTGCTGAGCAGAGAGCCCGATGTGGGGCTCGATCCCAGGACCCTGAGATCGTGACCTGAGCCGAAGGCAGAAGCTTTAACTCACTGAGCCACCCAGGCGCCCCTAAGATTTTTTTTTTTTAAGATTTTATTTATTTATTTGATAGAAAGAGTGAGAGAGCACAAGCAAGGGAAGCAGTAGAGGAAGAGGGAGAGGCAGACTTCCCGCTGGGGAGGGAGCCCAATGCGGGGCTCGATCCCAGCCCCCTGGGATCATGACCTGACCCGAAGGCAGATGCATAACTAACTGAGCCACCCAGGCACCCCAACAGTGTCTTTCAGATACCATAGTGTTTCGGGTTTCTTCCCCTTATTCTAGTTACCACTGTGGTATGGAGTTCGGATGCAAGTAAAAAGGGCCTTTAGGTACATGGGTGGACTCACCTCATAACTATAGAGGTGGGGAGGAGAACTCAGACCCACAGTGTCTTTACAAGGCTTTGCTGTAAGGACCTGGACCCATGACTGTCAGGTGCTCATTCATCTTCTCTGTCATGGAAGAGGCCTCTGCTACCTATAGTCCTGGTTACTATTTGCCTGTAGTCATAGAGTTCCCTGTACTATGTTGTCTTTATCCTGACCCAGATCCTCACTAAGCTAGGCAAAAACTTCTAGATTCCTAACATGATGTGCTTGGGTCATCTATCCAGCTTCTTCCTCCATCAGCGCTGTGCTTTTGATCATACACCACGCTAGGAATGCCATGACACCAAGCCTGCAGTCTCTCCTAGACGATGTAGAGAAGTGTACCTCCAGCTTAGATATTTTTAAGGTACTGATACCTGTCAGAGGTTTTCACAAATCTCTCTCCATTTCTACCTACCTACCTGTTCCCAGGGGTCCACTCAAAAGGAAATGGGGAGGTCTCTGATCTCTGATCTCTGATACTTTCATCTTCCCTCTGTGTCTTTCCTTCATGTAATTGACAGGACTTGAAAAGGACTTTTCCCCCCATATTTTTGTCCAAAAGTAACTTTTCTTCTTTCTTCCCAAATTAACATTCACATTGACTCATCCAATAGCAGAGGATGAGGGGAGAGAAATTAATTTATCAGTAAGGGAAGATAAAGGTAGTTGGAAAATACCATTTTCAGTTTTTGAAGAGGTAGACTTTCCTCCCTCTGTTTTTGTTTTTAAAATCATTTTATTTTATTAAGATTTTTTCATTTTAGAGAGAGCAAGCAGGAGGGAAGGGCTGAGGCAGAGGGAGAGAGAGAGAGAATCTCGAGCAGATTCCCAACTGAGTGTAGAGCCCAATGTGGGGCTTGATCTCAAGCCCCTGAGATGATGACCTAAGCCAAAGTCAAGTTAGACATTTAACCGACTAAACCACCCTGTTTTTGTTTTTAAAAGTCAGATTTATTGAGGTATAATTAATAAAAAATTTACTCCTTAATTGTCTGGTTTGATCGAGTTTTGACAAATCTGTATAGTCCTATAATCATCACCAGAATCAAGAATAAGAACATTTCCATCACGTGATAGAGTTCCCTCATGCCCTTTCCTAGTCAAGCAGTCCTCATACCCATCACTCCTGGGAATTACCAACCTGATTTCTGCCTTTTCCAGAATGTTCTGTAGTGGAATCATACTCATATTCTATGGATTCTTTTGTGTCCACCTTCTTTCACTCGGCATAATGCTTTTGAGATGCTTATTGCTCATTTTCTGTTGTGTGGATATACCATATTTGTTCATTATAAGTGGTTCATTGGACTTTGGGGGGTTTTTCCAGTTTGAGGTGAGTGTAAACTTCCTGCGTATATACATTCTGCCGTTGTAAACAAGCTTCCTTGAACATTCGTGAGCACTCTGTATGTGTACATATCTTTTCGCTTCTTTGGGGTTTTCAAGATCAGGTCTACTATTTGGCATACCTACGATATGTAAAGGTTTCAGTTGCTCCACATGTTTGCCAGCACTTAGTATTATCACTCCTTTTCATTTTAGCCATTCTAGTGGGGGGTAGTGCTATTTCATTATAATTTTGTTTTTTCCTAATGACCACTCAGTGATGTGCTTGTCATCCATCTCTCTTCCTTGACAAAGTGTCTGATAAAATCTTTTGCCCATTTTTAAAGAAATTCAGTTGGTTTTCTTATCGACTTATAAAAGAGAATTGTTTATAGATTTTAGATTCAAGTCCTTTATCAGATAATGCGTTTTGCAAATATTTTATCCCAACCTGTGGTTCAACTTTCTTTTTCTTAACAGTGTCTTTCTAACAGAAATTTGTAATTTTGATGGAAGTCTAATTCATCTATTTTTTTCTTGTAAGATTTGTATTTCTTATGTCCTAAGAAATCTTTGCCTCTTCCAATTCATGAACGGGGTGCATATATATGTATCCTTTTTTAGATCTTTAATTTCTCATAAAATACTGCTTCTGATTTTTGGAAAAAGTGAAACCCCTCCCATCTGTTTTCATATGTCACTTATTTTTTAACAGCTTTATTGAGATATAATTTACACACCCATACTATTTATTCATTTAAATTGTACAGTTCAGTGGCTTGTAGTAAATTCCCAGAGATGAGCAACCGTCACCACAGTGACTTTTAGAATGTTTTCATCGTGCCAAATAAGAAAACCCATACCCCATAGCGGTCACCCTTCAATCCTTGCATCCATCCCCACACCCCCAACCCAAGGCAACCACTAATCTGTTTTCTCTCTGTATGGATTTTTCTCTTCTGAACATTTCATTGTAAACAGAACTATGTAATGTGTGGTCCTCTGTGACTGGCTTTTTAGTTAGCATGTTTTCAAGCTTCAGCCACATAGGTAGCATGTATCAGCATTTCATTCCTTTTTATTACCAGCTGATAGACTGTTATATGGATGTGTCATATTTTACTTCAGTGTTCATAAAAATAGTTTTTTAGGCTGTAGTAAATTGGTTTCTCTTCTACAGGATTTGAGTAAATTCATTTTTTTTTTCAAATCCCTCTCATAAACCCTAAAGATGACAATTACAGTTTCATTCTGTCACCCGTGTTGATTTAAAATTAATATCAAATACAAATTTTAAGTGCTTATCATTAAAAATCTTTCCATACAGGCTTCAACTTTTTTTTTTAAATAAAACTTTTATAATTGAACATTGACCTTTTTTTAACCTTTTAAATTTAGAAGCCATGTCAAAGCAAATATTTTTCTCAGTTTTAAAAGGTATTTTGATCACTTAATATTTGTAAAACTCTTATCTATTGGGAGCTTCTTTTGGAAATCTTTCATTCCATAAGGAGATACTTAGTTTGCTAAACAGAGAATTTTAAAATGTATTTTTTTGATGCTTCACAGATCTTTATCATCTTGTGTTTTAATAGTAAATAATATAGGAGATAGTATGATTATCTGACCTTATTTTTAAAACTCATTTAAAGATGGTGGAACCATTAGGGACAGGAGAAGGAAGAAAATATTTAGGACCTACTGTGACAGGGATATTGGTATGTTTATGTGTTAACTTCTTTAATCTTACCACACCCTTTCGGATAGCTATTTTTACTATATTTTAGTTTGGCAAGTAAGGTTCAGAGAGAGTAAATGCTCCAGCTTAGTAAGCAGCCTCTAACTGAGTAAAACAGCAATGTCAGGTGAGACCCAAGCCATCCTTCTTTCTACTTAACTGAACTGTGCTCTATGAACACAGAGACCACTGAATCCAGAAACAAAGCGAGTGTATCATGTCCATCCCACTGATACTTTGTTACATAGCCAGCAGCATATCTTAGCTCCTAGACTGTATGACCACACCGTTGTTGGAAATCTTTATACATAAAGTCTATATAGATGTTGATGGACACACTTCTTCTAAATGATAACATCTGTGTGTCTTTTAGTAAGTATTGTTTGAGAGAATTAAGAGAGAGTAAAGGAATCGTTAGGGATCATGTGTCTTGACTTTGCTGCCGGTTTATTATATTTATAAACTCAAATATCCCTTTGTTAGGTTGTTTACTCTAGAGTTAAAATAAATCTTGTTATTTTTCTTAGTTCTCATATATAAGAGTTGGGGAATCCGTGAGTGAAAAGCAATAACTAACAGTACTTTTAACCTTAATTTAGCTTTGCTTTATTTCTTTCAGTTACTTTTATAAAATTTATTTAGAAATTAGAATTTTTCTCTTAAGAGAATCTGTTTTAGAAGATTATGGGGGTTTTTTGCATCTTCATAAATTGATGAGATTAGTCGTTTGTGATCGACAAAAATGTGACAGAACTTTTGCAAAGTTCAAATGGACTTTTCAATATTAAACACCAAAGAATTTTGCCTAATTAAAGCTTCTGTTTAATGAAGATAACAATGTATAGTCCTTCATTAAAATTAACACAGAAAAAGTTCTGTCTTGGTCCTTGGAGAGGATATTATATGCAAGCCCTGATGTGTGGGTTGCAAAATGTCACTGGAATTTATATGCATTACTTGTCTAATTGCAGTAAATGTAGCATGTCCAGATAGGTTTAGAGTTAGAAGGCTGTTTGTTACTTACTGAAAATCACTTGAAACCTCAGTACCCAGAGGCAGCTGTGCCCAGGTCCTTCCCCTCTCCCCAGAGATGGCTAAGGAGACTCTTGTTGGACCCTGTCTTTCATGGCGGGAGCAGTAAACATGACAGGTTGTTTGGGAGCCATCTGTTTAAAATGGCTGCTGCTTTGTATGCAGCAATGAACTTGAGATCAGTTTTCTGTCTTTCTTCCTGGTAACAGTCTTATTTGGTGTCACAACAGGTGGAAGTTGATGGGTCGAAACTAAATGTGACCAGCACGTGGAACCTGGCTTCACCCTTATTGTCTGTCAACGTCGATGGCACTCAGAGGACGATACAGGTAAATGTTCTGATGGTTTACTTTGAGGGGTCCTGCAAGTCCAGAATCTTTACCAACACCTGCCTTTACGTTAATTCTGACAGATAGAGTAGGGGAAAGCTGCATTTTATTCATCTCCTACATTTATGGTGGAAAATATTTTTTCTTACTTTGGAGGATCTTGAGGCAAGTTTCATTCAGAGGAATCAATATTTTCTTTTTTCCAGGCATTCCGGGAAGGCCAGTGTGTTATTGCTTATTGTATACTTTGTCATAAATGATGCATCCTGTGCACTTTTCAAAAGATATTAGAAAATAGCAGTTTTTGTTGCCATTGTGGGTTTTTAGTTATAAAATATGACTTTGTTACCTTCCTTTTCCTGTAATTGAGATCATGTAGCACTGATCAGCAGAAATGTAAGCTGTATTCAGCTTGACTTGCCAAAACACATTGATGTCTTTTAAAAACTGAGTAATCTTAATTTATTAACCTTTATTTTCCCTCCAAAGTAAGATTTCTTGCATTGAGGAAACAACTTGAAATCCAGACTTAATTGAATGTTCTTTGTCATCAGTGACCTCCATTTTAAAGTAGACAGTTATGAAAAGAGATTTTGCCAAAGTTTGTTCAGCTTACCTCATAGTTGAATTTTAGGGTTCCAGGGAAAACAAAACAAAACAAAGAACATTGTGTAACATGTGGTGATCACATGCAAATAAAAATCATAACCCCTCATAGTATTAAATAATACTCATTCTTTCTGTTGGGTTCCTTTTTTTTTAAACGAAAATATTTTTATGTTGCCTTAACTTGACTTTGCACAGGAAACTGATTTTTAAAACCTAGAGACACCAAGAAAATCACAGATGAAGACTTCTGCACACCAGATTCACATATATACCTCTATTAGAGAGGGAGGTATTCCAGAAACCTCCAGTAAATCTTTGATGACTAAACTAATTTCTAAACCAGGCTTAATTGGCTTATTATCTTTATGGGTCTAAGAAATATGGAATTCTCAGGAATGAGCTGTATATTTTTACTTTGGTTTTGTAACTTGCCGCAGTATTTTTTCTCTCTCATATTTTCTTTCATATTCTAATTATGAGTGGAACACTTTAAGACCCTTGGAAAAAATATCACTGCATAGTTCTGCATTATTTAGATCCATTTAATGTGTCTTAAAAAAACCTGGGTTTGTTACACTTGTTTCTGTTCAGTCGAATGTGCTCTACATTGACGTGCTGTGGCTAGACATGCGTGTTCTCGTCAGGGGACACAGTGTGATCTCCTAGCAGTGAGCAGATAGGAAGTCCTACTATCCAAACTAGTGTTGGTGTATCATGATATTTTCAGTTTTTTTCTCAGTGACTGCAGATAGGTAACTTGATGGCACTTTTGTATGGAGAGCTAGTTCTGGCTATGTTAATACTGGTAGTGTATTTAGAACAATTCCCAGAAATATTTTTCCTATCATAGGGCTAGTGTTCAGTAAATCCCTTTTCATTCTTCATAAGTTCTTTGCTTTAAAAAAAGACATTAATCTGAAATCAGTGATCCCTCAAGGCAGGATTCCCCCCCTCCCACTCTTTGGAGGGGGTCATTGCTTCCACTTAAATACTGTTTCATTGGAAGGAAATAAACTCAGAGAGGTATAAATGGTATACTGAATAAAAACCAAACAAACTCATTTACCTTAGGAAAAAAAAAAAAGGTGAGGAAACTTTCTAAGGAAAGTTTTTCTTTACCAGAATAGATGAATTTTATTCACTTGTTAGGAACATTGGTTGACTTTTTTTGTCTCCAAAATATAATGTGGTCCCCATGAAATTAATAACATAATGAGAATAAATAATACACAGTACTTACTGCGTATCAGGTACAGTTCTGAGCACAGTGCATATATACATTCATTTTATCTTCAGGGCAACTGTATCAAGTAGGGACTGTTATTTGCACTTTCATAAATGAGGCCCTTGAGGCTCAGAGAAAGTAAGAGACTGACTCAAGGTCACATGACTGATAGCAGAGGGAGCCAGGATTTAAATCCAAGCAGGCTTGCTGTGGAGCCTGTGCCGTTAAGTGTCCCACTCTGCTGAGGCCGTTTAAGCGGCTGTTCTGTGATTACAAAACACAGGAAGGAAGGTGAGCAGAAATTTGAACCCTGGCACGGTGACCCCAGAGTGTGTGCTTCTAAGTACTGTGCTATATAGTACTTCTTGGTTTTCTCCATCAGAGTTGTTCAAATAATCATGTACCTTTCATTCATGCTTTAAACCAGTGATCCTCAAACTTTGGAGTGCTTCCGAATTACCCAGAAGGCTTGATAAAATTCAGATGGCTGGACCCACCCCCAGAGTTCACTCCAGTTTAGTTGATCGGGGCTCGGTGTGCATGTCTAGTAAGTTCCCAGGTAATGCTGGTGCTGCTAGGCCCGGGGAAGCAATCTGAGCGCCACTGCTTTAAACCGTCACAGTCAGAGAATAAGCTGGGCGTCGTGAGCAAAAGTGAACTAAGTAGGAACCACGTCATTTGAAGCCTTGCTAATTACATAGTGTGGCCTCTGCTTTATCCTTGGCCAGTGGATCCTTGGACTAGTGTTCACGAAGGAAGTGAGGATAAACACTATGCTTCACAGTGTTTTTTGTAGCTTTCTCTTCCACCTGCCTGTAAGCCCGGGCAGATCTTCAGCGTTTGTGCCCGGCTCCCTTTTCTCCGTGCTGACTTCCTGGGCCGAGTTGCCCAAGACTTTCAGCTCGATACCTCCAAACAAATAGCTGTGAAAATGCTACTGTATGTTTCAAAGAAGAATTATGGGGTGGATAGGACCACAAGTGTTTTTCAAGCGATTTTACAGTAATAATGGCTGGGTTTCCATGCACCTCTGGATTTTTGTGCCTACTTTTAAACTTTTTCTTACTAAATATTTTGTATGCACAAATATGTATTAATTTATATAAGAGCTAAAGAACACAACAAAAACCCAATTATTTATCTAGGTTAAAAAGAACATTACCAATATTACTGCCCTTCCTCAGTGCTCTTCCTTCGTTAAATCCCTCCTCCTGCCCCCTAGAGGTAACTACCATCTCAATTTTTAAATTACATTTTTAAATGCATTTTAAATGCATCCCTCCCTTCCTCTTCTGTAGGAATGTCATATATCCAGTACAGCTTTAAAGAGTATGTTGCTTAGCTTTTGATCTCATTGAGCTTACATCATTGGCACCATACTCTCCCTATGCTTCTATGAGTTGCTTTTTCCTCCAGTATGTTTGTGAGATTGGTCATCTGGATGCATGTAGCTTTATTTCCATGCTGCATGTTATTAAGTCATAGTAATATACCATGATTTATTCTTCCTCTCCTAGGTAGATGTTTGTGTTTTCAGAACAAACACTGCTTCTATCAATGTTTCTCTGTGTGTTTCTTCTTGCAATAAGAGTTTCTTCAAGGAATATGCAAATAGAACAGCTGGTTGCAGGGACTATGCATTCTTAATCCTACCCAGTAATGCTGAATGGTTTTTCCTGTGTGTCTGTACCAGTGTATGTGTCTACCAGCAGTGCTGCTGCTATCAATAATACGAATAATAAGAAAACCTAATTGTACACTGTCAGGCACCGACTCCTCTACACATTTCATCCGTATCAAAGTATTTAATCCTCACACCGATCCAACGTACTAGTGTTATCCTGCCTTTTGCAGTTGGGGAAACTGAGGCCTTAAAAATACTAAATTGCTCACCCAAGGCATTCTGGTAATAAATGGAAGAGCCAGGATTTGGACTCCGGAATCTGGGGGGCCACAGATTCCACAATTTGGCTTCGCATCCTACGTAACTCTTGGTATCCAGACTACTTAAGTTGTTCCTGTCTGGTGGATTTAAAAGGTATCTCTTTGTGGTTTAATATATATTGGTTAGTAATGACAATGAGCATTTTAAAAATCTATTTATTGATACTCCTGTTTTCTCTTCTGCAAACTGTCTATTCATGGCTTTTGCCCATTTTTTTTTATTGGAGTATTTTCTTTTTCTTGTTGGTTCATAAAAGTTCAAAGTTTTGTGAATCCTAGTCCTCTGTTAGTGGCTTGTGTAGTAAATCTATGTTTAATTTTTTAGGAACCACTATACTGTTTTCCACAGTGGCTGCACCATTTTATAGTCCCACCAGCATTGCACAAGGATTCCAGTTTCTGCACATATTCACCAATGCTTGTTATTTTCTGGTGGTTTTGTTCTAGTACAGCAATCCTAATGGGTGTGAAGTGGTACCTTATTGTAGAACAAGATTGATTTAGATAGTTATTGAGAAAACATTCTGAATACTTCCTAATAATTCACCTTTCTTTATCTTTTTTTTTTTTTTTTTCAGGTAACCACTTTACTGCACAAATGGAACTTTTCCAGTGCAAGTAGAAGGAACTCTTTTTTTTTTTTTAGGAATTGTTTATTTGGGGGCACCTGGGTGGCTCAATCTTTAAGGGTCTGCCTTCGGCTCAGGTCATGATCCCAGGGTCCTGGGACTGAGTCCCGCATCGGGCTCTCTGCTCTGCGGGAAGCCTGTTTCTCCTTCTCCCATTCTTCCTGCTTGTGTACCCTCTCTCGCTGTGTCTCTGTCAAATAAATAAATAAAATCTTTAAAAAAATTATTTATTTGAGAGGGAGAGCATGTGAATGGGGGAAGGGGGAGAGGGAGAGAGAGAATTTCAGGCAGACTCCCCAACATGGAGCCTGCCGTGGGGCTCTGTCCCAGGATAGGGCTTGATTTCAAGACCCAGAGATTATGACCCGAGCTGAAATCAAGAATTGGATGCTCAACTGACTGAGTACCTCTAGAAGAAACTTTTTTACAACTCTTCTTTCAAACCCATTTTCTCAGCTTATTCTTTCCTCCCTGCATAAAGTCACAAACAGTTTTGTCATATAGTTGCTACAAGGGACTATGCAGTCACTATTCTACTTGGAAAAAAGTGTGTTTATTTTATTTTATTTTATTTTATTTTATTTTATTTTTTATTTTTATTTGAGAGAGAGTGAGAGAGAGAGAGCGCACAGAGGGAGAGGCAGAGGGTGAAGCAGACTCCCCTATGCTTCTCCAATGTGGGGCTCCATCTCAGGATCCTGAGATCATGACCTGACCAGAAGGCAGATGCTTAACGGACTGAGCCACCCAGGCACGCTGGGAGAGGGTGTGTTTGAAAATCTAGTTCATTGTAACGTCAAAACTGGTAAAGCCTCTCTTCTTGGCCTCAGTTCCTCCTTAGACAGAAATTTTTATGAGAAAGATGAGAGTATTGTTGCTTTCTTCTCTCTTGCTTTATATCCTCTCCCACTTCTTACTTGCCATCTGGGCTTTCTCTAAAGTTGCAGTTTGGGGTAAGGAGGCAAGTAACATGGTAGGAAGAACTTGGATGACCCAGGCTAATGTAACCTGTCATTCATTATTCTGGGGGCATGGCAAATGTCTCAAGTTGACTGGTGTCTTCAAGGACACTTTTGTGGCTTTGGGAGAATTTCTCACCGGTGGAACCCTTAAAGCCTGCTCTGTCTTTTCCAGTTGACTTTGCCCTCCTGATTCTCATCTCTCCAGATTTTCGTGTTGAGTGGGGTCTCTTCTGCACAATCCATATTGGGCCACGAGAATTATCAATGCATACCTCATCATAGTCTTCTCTCCTTGCTTTGTCACCAAAACAATTGTTGCTCTTAGGTAGATGTCCCTCAAAATCTAGGAGACTGCATGGAAAACCCAAGTGATTCATAAAATCCCTTTTACTTAGCTTAAAGTTCAACTTTGAGTTCTTAGCTTAACAATTCAACCTCCACTGATTAATTTTTAATTTCTTTCATATTCTCTTGGGGTGGGAGATGGGCAATTGTTGGTTTTGTAGTTCTTAGCATGTTCTACTAGGTAGCTAGTCTAACTTCTTACTTAAGGAAATGCAAGTACTTAGCACCTGTTTAGTTTTATTACTGGATCCTTGTGACTACATGAAAAGTAGCAGTTAGCATCTTTATCTGATTAGATGATAAAATAGGGAGAAAGCACTCCTTTGCTTTAGGAATTAGCTCCCTATTCATCCTATCAAATTCAGTTGTATCACATTATTTACTTTCCTGGTTTTCATTGGTAAATCTCATGAGCTTAATATTATCCATTTCTTTCTTTCTTTCCTTTCCCTTCCCATCTCTTCCCTTCCTTTCCCTTTCTTTCCTCCTTCCTTTCTTAAGATTATATTTATTTATTTGCCAAAGAGACAGCCAGAGAGAGAACACAAGCAGGAGAACAGGGAGAGAGAGAAGCAGGCTTCCTGCTGAGTAAGGAGCCTGATGCAGGGCTCAATCCCAGGACACTGGGGTTATGATCTCAGCCAAAGGCAGATGCTTAACAGCTGAGCCAGCCAGGTACCCCTATCCACTAATTTCTTTAAAAAATAAACTGTAATTTGGCATGTACCATCATTTGGATAATAAATTTCATAGGTTACTAACTTCCTTTAATTGATCAAAGTTTTCAGTTTTGATTTGCCCTTCAATTACCACTGCCAGGCTGAATTCCTGGCACATGGGAAGGCTCAGCAACCGGACAAATGGATGAGTGGATGAAAGCATGGATAGTCATCTTGCATTTTGTAATTGCAGAAATAAATCTGTCTTGGGCGCCTGGGTGGCTCAGTCGGTTGATCGTCCAACTCTTGATTTTAGCCCAGGTGGTGACTCAAGGTTGTGGGATTGAGCCCTGTATCAGGCTCCACTCAGATTCGTCTTCTGCTCCCCCCCTCCCTATGTGCTCGCTCACTCTCTCTCTCTCAAATAAGTGAATACTTAAAATCTTCAACAACAAAACAAATCTGCCTTATCTGTACTTTAAAGATTTAGATTTTATTTCTCTAAGACTTCATCGAATTAGATATTGTTCATATGACAGCCTTCCTAGCTGTTTTATCAGTTCTCTTTAATTCCCAACTTTCTGATAGCTGCAGAATCTATTCTCTATTAGAGAACATGGTAGCTTGGTCTCTAGATACAGAATGATCATAGTTCTTGTGAGAGCGAAGACCAGCTCCCACACAAGTATCGTGCTCACCAAGCACATTTCTTTCCAATCAAGTAAATATTTTATTTTCTTAAGGTGTTTAAGGCCAATAGTATTACCTATTGATAGGTACAGAAAAAGGTTCAGTTCAGACTATTCCTGATTTCCTTTCTGTCAGAGGTCTGTGCGCCCATTGCTTGAGCTCTGTTTTACTCAGCATCACTAATTACTTATTGTTCAGCTAAGTCTACTGCACAACCTCTTACTTCAACTTACCGACATGGCTGCTTTAAGTCTTTTTCTCTTCTGACATCTAGAAAGTCATATTCATGGACGAAAATTCTAATCATTGTTAATAACTTTAAGTATAGAGCTAGTGATACGTGTATCTGAAAGGAAGAGATCCCTGTATTTTGAAATGAAGTGATTTATACTGAAGAATGAGGACATAAACATCAAAAACTCTTGAAGATGCTTTTAGGTCCTCTAGAATTTTTATAAGCTTTTAATCTATTCATATAATAACTAAACCAAGTTTTCCTCAGATATCATTCAAGAAAAATAAAATGAGAATATTTCATATTTTTTTTTCTGTTGGGTATATACCAGTATTTTTCTGTTATTTCCATTGCAAATAGAGAGTCCATCAGTAATGATGTTTATAAAATAAGTCTTAGTGGTATAATCTGAGAACCTACAATCATTTCTCATTTCTGTTGTGGGAAGGTATAATCTTATTTTCAAATTACCAATTTAAGTGCTCGCTTCGGCAGCACATATACTAAAATTGGAACGATACAGAGAAGATTAGCATGGCCCCTGCGCAAGGATGACACTCAAATTCGTGAAGCGTTCCATATTAAAAAAAAAAAAAATTACCAATTTAAAAAGTTACAGAATGGAGCAGCATTGTCCAATAGAAATCTAATGAGCCATATATATGCAATTTTAAGTTTCTTAGTAGCCACCTTGAGAAAGTAAAAATAAGTGAGATTAATTTCACTAATCCATTTTGTTTAACTCAGTGTATTCAAAACATTAGCATTTTAAGATGAAGTAATACAAAAAATTATTAATGTGGTAGCAGAAACAACACATATGCCTGACGTGCGAATGCCTGACACGTGTATATACCCGTGTCAGCTTAAGCAATGGAACTGTGTATGTGAAGTGCAGTCATACCAGAACAAGGAAATGGTGTGTAAAGGAAAGTATATTCCACAGCTTCTATATTTAAATTCCTTAATATTTTTAAAAGATTTTATTTATTTATTTGAGAGAGAGAGCATGAGAGAGAGAGGGAGCATGAGAGAGCGGAGGGTCAGAGGGAGGAGCGGACTCCCAGTCAAGGAAGGAGCCCAATACAGGACTCCATCCCGATCCTGGGACTCCAGGACCAGGACCTGAGCCAAAGACTGTTGCTTCACCGACGGCGCTACCCAGGCGCCCTAAATTACTTAGTATTAAATAAAATGGAAAATTTAGTTTCTCAGTCGCGCAAGTCACATTCCAAGTCCTCAGTAGACACAGGTGGCTAGTGGTTCGCTTACAAAAGAAACCTGTCATAAATAAGAGAGGGCTCAGAGAGAAAAACATACTGGTTTTTTCGTCCTCCTCTATGTGTCAACCACAGCTTTGGTTTTTATCATTTAAAATTAGGAGTAGATGAACTAAATTCATTTTTAAGCGGAAGATGAATTTATCTTCTAGTTGACGAACTTTTCACATTTTATTTTAGAAGTTTAACAAAACTTAGGACTCCTTTTAATATGTGGAATGATTTCCTGCCTATAGCATATAATTAAGTGTTGGAACAAAAGATTTGCTGTGTTGTGTAGGTGTAGAGCTCACCGTATTGTCTTCATGTCCTAGCACCTTTGTAGCTTGGGACATGGCGGTCAAATAGAATTTTTTTTTTTCTTAATTTCTGTGACTATATTCCTGTGAGGCATTCTTTTTAACCTTGAAAGAGGCTCTTCAGTTTTACTTTGAACAACCCAAATAGTTCTTCTACTTCTTATGGTGTAATTTGTCTGCTGGGATTTAATGTGTTGTTTCTTGCTAGCATTTTACATACTAGATTTTCATTTCGCGTGGTCACATTGTTTGAACACGGCGAGCAGAGCTGCCGACTGCTGTTGGCCTGTTTCTTTGTGTGGCCTGATTTCTTCTATCCACCTGCTCACAGCAGGTCGTCCACAGGCCTGAAGAGTAGTTACATACTTTTGAAAATATCTTGCGATCCTGCTAAGGTCTGACTATCTCTGCATTTGTGTGATGTGAAGCTATTCATGATGTACCTTTGAAGGCTTTTTGTCTTTTTATTTCTCATACTCTTGCTTAAATATTTTCAAGAGAAGATAAATTTACGATAAATAACAGTACAAAGCTCACTGCGGCCCTGGTGCAGTCTACATTGAATAGGTTATTGATACTCAGCTAAGTGGAACTAATTTTCTATGTTAAAGCAGACACATTTGGAATAGTGTCACGGGAATGTCATGTTGTTTACTACAGAATGCCAGATTAAATGGATTATTTGTGCATTGATTGCAATGTTAAATAGATTACATAACATGATAACTTAAAATGCTCACTGGGCCTGTGTGATAGAGAATATTATATATAAGCATGTGAATATGGAGCTGTAGTTGTGTTTGCAGATTGAGTAACTGTGATGTGGTTGCAAATGCTTGTCTACACAGCGTTTGAATAGATTTTTAAATGTTCAACTTTTCTTTTTTTGAGGAAAGTGAATTGAGTCTCAAACCTCTTGAGTAAGGGACGTTAAAAAGAAGCTTTTTTTTTTTAGGTTTTTTTTGTTTTTTTTGTTTTTTTTAGGTTTTTAGATGAAAGTAACTATCACAACCTCTAAGAACAAACTCTTGGTATAATTCTAATAAACATATATGGATGCTAAAGTAAATATTTTATTTTTTAAATTTTAAGTAAATAGTTTAATAATATTTTTATTAGAAAATTAAATTAAGTGGCTTATGTGTTTGCTTATACTTTGCCAGTACCAAAAAAAAAGTGGATTTGGAAGTGATCATCTTCTGTTTTTAGTCCCAAAATAAATGTTTTCCATGTATTTCAGCTGTTTCTCTCCTTCCCCTTAGAAGTAATTAGCTGTTATTTTGTACTTTCTGCATGTGATTACTCTAGAGTTATCAAATGTAATATGAAACCATCTATTTAGGATGTATAGGATATATAAATATATAACTTCTTAAGTGGAGGTTGGTATTTTTTTCTCCCAAAGAAGTAGGAAATGAGAGAGTAATTATTAACCATCTCCTTTTCACATTCCTGAAAACATCAATTACAGTTACACATCTTAGAAACAAGCCCACCAGGAGAACAGAAATAACTCCTTTCACTATGCTTCGAAAAATTTTATCACAATTTAACAGCTGGGATGTATTTACAACTATAATTTAAAATATTAATTTTGACACCTCTACCTGCTTTTGTAATGGAGTCCCAGAAGCTTACCAGTTTTCTTGTCTCTAGTGGCATTGGTTTTATGATTTGGAGCTGCTTTTAAAAATTTACTGTAATGGGAAAATGTCATTCTGCGTCTCGCCCTGCTCCTCCCCCCCCCAAGTATTTTATTCTCCTCTACTATCTGTTTACTAGAAAATGATATTTTAGTAGCTGCCAGAAGGAGAGAATTTTGAATAGTATAAACACCGATTGGGGTAAATGTGGAAAAGAATGCAAGCAGCTGCCGCGGAGAGCGATAAGACAAATCCCATAGTAATGGCCTTTACCGCCCGTTATCGTGCTGGAAATCAGTGAGGGGAAAAAGAAAACTATTACTATTTCTTCCTCTTACTGTTCAGTGAGATTACTTTTAAAGGCGAAATTGCCTCTGATTTCATTATCCCAGAAAGATATTTTTGGAGCATTTATTATTTTGTGAATGTTTTGCTTCTTTTTTTTTGAGTGAACGGCCTTTGCTGATTTTGTATGAATTTGATTCCCACAAATCTTGAAGTTGTTTCAGTAATCAAAGTAAAACTTCTTGAATATTCTTTCTTTAAAGAAAAAAAAAGGTGTATGTTTTGTAAATGTTGGAGCAGAGCATCAAAATAAGGAATAGAAGGAGTTTTTAAATCTAGCTCTGAAGTGCCACTAAAACCAGGAAAAGGGGTAAAAAACACTTGGAGAAAATATTTGAATAAGGATGGGATATGTTTCATGAAAATAAAAGTCTTAATTTTTATTTTATTTTACTTTCTGTTACTAGCTTATCAAATGGTCAGTTCATATTTGTTTTGGCATGTCTCAGACTCTTTGTAAGCTCTGATACTTTGTTCTTTGTGCATTCTGAAACCTAATTGTCTTCATCATAAACTGTGGGAAAATTGTGTATTCCTGGTTTTTATATAGAGGTAAATTCCAGTTTGAATGAATTTTTATTTCCCCATTTTTTATTATAATAGTCCTTCTTGCTGAGCTATGTCAGGTTTGGGCCATTCTCTTTTTTCCTCTCTCTTTCCTCCCGTCAGTCTCCTATCCACTGACCCTCTCCCGCCAACATGTACAATATTTACAGGGGGAATGTAGATACCGAACATGTAAACACATGAATAAGGTAATTTGAGTACTAAGAAGGGC
Source organism: Nasua narica (assembly GCA_028533885.1). Taxonomy (NCBI): domain Eukaryota; kingdom Metazoa; phylum Chordata; class Mammalia; order Carnivora; family Procyonidae; genus Nasua; species Nasua narica. The sequence continues at coordinate 9,146,319 of CM052810.1, read as the reverse complement.
GATAAAGGCTATACACAGGATAGTTCCTAGAAAGTACCTAAAGGAGGTAGCTTTAGCTGGGGTGGCTGGAAGTCGTTTCTGAATAGCTTACATTGAGTTGAAACCTAGGAGGAGAAGGGGGCAGCCACCTAAAAATTTAGAGGGTGAAAGTCCCAAGTCGCAGGAATGGCAGGGGCAAAGGCTCTGCGACGGACACAAGCTTGGTTTGTGCAGAGGCTCAAGGGAAGGCCAGCGTCTTGAGTATAGCGTAGGAGAGTGGAAGAAGATAGGCAGGGACTAGATCGTATTAGAGGTCTTTGTAGGTCAAAACCTTTGGGTTTTATTCAGTTCCTACTGTGAAGCTTTGGAAGGGTCTTGAGTAGAAGAATGGTATGATGTGATTTAAAATCACTGCTGTGGGGAGAATGGACCACAGGGGACCAGCGGTGGGATGAAGCGAACCGTTTGCATGGTCACTGTCGTCGGCCAGGGGAGAGTTGCTGATGGCCGCGACCAGGAGTCAGCCAAATCTAACCCATGGCCTGTTTCTGTACGGCTCCCAAGTTGAGTGGTTATTACATTTTCAAATGATCGGAAAAGATTTAAAAGAAGAATAGTGTCTCGTGACACATGGAAAGTATGTGAGATTTAGCGTTCAGTTTTACTAGAATATAGCCACATTCATTCGTTTTTTATTTGCTATGACTGCTTTTGGAATTTTTGTTAAGTAAGACCCTAATACCCTGATTTTTCCCTTTCACACAGCAATTCAGTGGCTTAGCAGTGGTGACGTTTATTGTGATGATTTTGAGCTCAGAACCAAGATTTAAATTTTTCCGAACAAGAAGAACCACCCTCAGCCCCTGTTATCAGACATCGAGTGGCTTTGAAAATTAGCTTATGCTGCACATTTGGTGTTTGTTAATGAATTCAACCTAAAATTGCAAGACAAAACCGTACTTAAACATGCAAAATTTCTCCTGTGGTAATATCATTTTGACAACAATGAATGTTTGAATTACAACTAACATTAAGCTGCTTTTTATACTTCCCAGGCTGTCAGAAGCTTAAAACAAGAAGTGAACTGCAGTTTCAGCCGCATTTTTCAAACTTCAATACAAGAGCAAAGGAAATGTCCGTATTCTAAAAGCCATTTCATTGTGCAGTTGAGATCCTCCACCTAGCCTAAAAATTGGAAGTGAGCAAACTGCAATGTAGGGCGAGGGTAAAGGCAGTTACCAGGAGAGCAATCTAACAAAATCCTATAAATGCCCTCCAAGCAATGAATGTGCTTACCTAAAGTCCTGTGCCTGTGGATTCTTGTCAGTATTTAGCAGAACCTGTCTGTGGGGACAAGGTATTGTCAAAGGTGTAATAGCGGGGCGCCTGGGGGGCTCCGTGGGTTAAGCGTCTGCCTTCGGCTCAGGTCATGATCCCAGGGTCCTGGGATCGAGCTCCAAGTCAGCCTCCCAGCTCTGCAGGGAGCCTGCTTCTCCTTCGCCCTTTGCCGCTCCCCCTTGCTTGTGGTCGCACATGCTCTCTCTTTCTCTCAAATAAATAAGTAAAATCTTTAAAAAGAAATAAGGTGAAATAGGTAAAATCGCATTGCAGATCAGCATTGACAGATACATATTTGCTTGCCATTGATTTTGATGATAGAGAACACGAACTTTGAGCCCCAATTAAATAGAATTGTATCCATAAATAAGAGAATTCCGTTTTCCTTATTAGTGTTACCAAAAAATTGTGCTTAGGTATTACTATATTTTCAATGTTGTCCAAAAAAATTGTGAAAAATCGGTTTTCTTTCTTGTTCTATAACTAGCTACCTCATATCCTCAATTTTGCCTCACAGAGCCTAAAACATTTACTGCATGGCCCTTTCCAGAAAGAGTTTGTCAAGCCTTGGCTTAGACTAAGGTGGTAGCCCGTGAGGTGGTAAGAAGCAAGCTAACTTGACATATATTTGGGCGGGAAGGCAGAAAAGATTGACACATCAGATACCAGGTATGAATGAAGGGTAAGCAACTGAGTGAAGGATGGCAATGTTTACTGAGATGGGAGGTAGGGGAGGAGTGGGTTTGGGGTGGCAAATCAATAGTCTGTTTGGACTTCATAGGTTTAACATGCACATTAGATACCCAAGTGTCGAGGTCCAGTTAACAGTCGTCTCTTCTCTGTGAGTCTTGAACTCACAGGACAGATGGGAATTGCCAACATAAATCCCATAGCCATAAGCCTGTAGATTTTCTCTGAAAGCATGGATCTGCCACATGTAAGAGGATCTTACACCATACAAAGAAATGTACTTCAATGGATTAAAGACCTAAATGTTACACCTAAAACCATGAAACTCCTGGAAGAAGATGGAGGCCGGAAGCTTCATGACACTGGGCTTAGGGATCATTTCTTGGAGGCAACACTGAAGTCACAGGCAACGAAGGCAAACAGACAAATAGGACGACATCACACTTAAAAATGTCTGTACATCAAAGGACACAAACAACGGAGTGAATGGGAGAAAAAGTTTGCAAATCCTATATCTGATAAGGGGTTAATATCCAGAATATATAAAGAACGACAACTTAATGAGAAGACGAACCTTATTTATTATTTATTTATTTATAAAGATTTATTTATTTAGGGATGCCTGAGTAGCTCAGATGGTAAGCATATGCCTTTGGCTCAGGTCATGATCCTGGGGTCCTGGAATCGAGCCCCGCATCGGGCTCCCTGGTTAGTGAGGAGTCTGCTTCTCCCTCTCCCTCTGTCCCTCCCCCCACTGCTGTGTGCCCGTGTGTGTGTGTTCTCTCTCTCTCTCTCAAATGAATAAGTTAAATCTTTTTTAAAAATAAGATTTATTTATTTGCCTATGTTAGAGAGGGAGTGTGTGAGCAGAGAGGGGGAGGGGCAGATGGGAGGGAACAAGAAGGAATTCCCAGCAGAGTCCCCACTGAGCGAGGAGCCCCAACCCAGAGCTCAATCCCAGGATCCTGAGATCATGATCCAAGCTGAAATAAGAGTCTAAAAAATCAAGAGTCAAAAGCTGAACCGACTGAGCGATCCAGGTGCCCCCCAAATTAACCTGATTTGAAATTGAATAAAGAACTCAAGTGGTCATTTCTCCAGTAATGATATACAGACAGGCAAAAAACATACGGAAATTTGCTCAACATTAATCATCATAGGAGTGTAAATCAAAATGACAATGAGATAGCATCCTGTATCCATTAGGATAGCCACTACCCCCCCAAAAAAAACAGAAAATAGCAAGTGTGGGTGAGAACAAGGAGAGAGTGGAATCCTCGTGCCGGTGTTGGCAGAATTGTAAAATGGCACAACTTTGTGGAGAATAGTATAAGGGTTCCTCAGAAAATTAAAAATAGTACTACTAAGTGGTCCAGCAGTCTCACTTCTAGATATATATTGGAGAGAGTTGAAAGCAGGTTGAACAGCCCTGTTGATTGCAGCATTATTTAGAATAGCCAGGAAGTCGAAGCAACTAAAATATCCATCACAGATGAATGGATAAGCGAAATGTCATATATACCTACACTGGGATAATAGTCAACCATAAAAGAGAAAGACATACTGTCACATGGTTAAATCGTGAGGACATTATGCTAAGTGAAGTGAGCAGACAACAAAAGACAAATTCTGTATGTATCCACTTGTATGAGGCACCTGAAGCAGTCAGATTCCTCGAAACAGAACGTAGAATGGTGGTGACTGGGGTCTCTTGGGAGGGGTGAAGGGGGAGTAGCTTAATGGGTACAGAATTTCAGATTTTCAAGATGAGAAAGTTCTGAAGATCTGTTTCACGACAACATAAATATACTTAACACACTGAACTGTGTACTTCTGAATGCTTAAAATGGTAAATTGTGTTGTTTTCCACCACCACCCACAAAAAAATTCCGTTAGTTGAAAAAGCACAGGAGCCAAGCAATTTTTAAAAAGAAGCAAAAAGTTGGAAGAATTATACAGCCTGATTTCAAGAATAATTATGAAACAGCAGCATCAGGATAGTATGGTATTGGTAGATAATGTAGAACAGAATAAAGTACAGAAGCAGATCCAGATATAGGTGGTGAGTTAACTATTGGCAAAGATGCTAAGGAATTTTAAACCAAATGACTAAAATGACCTCTTTTATTAGAAAGCAGATCAGTGGTTGCCTGGGGGCAGGGACCAAGCCTGGACTGTCAAAGGGCAGGAAGAACCAATTGGAGGTGGTGGAAATGTTCTGCGTGTTGATTGTGGTGGCGGTTTCTTAAAATTGTCGAAAATCATTGAATTCTATACTTTAAATGGAATGCAGTCTTTTGTACATAAGTTTTGCTTCCGAGTAGTTGATTTATTTTAAGATGGGCATTGGGATTGGGGGGAAGCATGGCTGTGGATGAGATGACGCAAGGAAAGAAGGTAGATGGGAAAGAGAAGAGAGCTGAGAACTGGACTCTCCTGGGGCTCTCCCGCAGCTAGAAATTGAATGAAGAGACAGAGAAGGCTAAGAACGAACTGCCAGGTGGGTAGGACTAAAACCAGGGGCATGGATATCCTTGAAGTCAGCGAAAGAATTGTGTTTGGGAAGGAGAACCATTGGCAGTTCCCGGTGTTGCTGGACAAGATGAGGACAGAGCCAACTGATAGGTAAGGCAAGGTGGAAATCGTACGTGATCCTCTTGGTGAAAAGGACGACAGACAAACAGTGGGGGAAAAACACACGGGGACAGGTTCAAAGGAGAATGGAAAGGGACAACGTAGAGACCATGAAGAGAGACGACTTTAAGGAAAGGACAAAGGGGACAGTAGATGGAGGGAAATGGCTGTGGAATTTTTTTTTTTTATTCTTTGCATTTTATTTGTTGAAGGAACAGGATCCTTTGTCGTGTACAGTTTTCCACTGTGAGAGCTGAGCTGATTGCATCCAGTGGTGTGGCTTAGCATGTCCTCCCTCCTTTGTTTTCTATAAATTGATATGTGGATCTAGGGGTGTAGCCAGATTTGGGGGCCATTATCTTTGGCGAGACTAAGTCATAAAATGGTGTGGTATTCCTCTGTAAGAGACACTGTCTGGTCACCGCTCCCTTGATGCTCAGACTTCAGTCAATAAATTCATCAAGGTTTATAAAATGATGTTCCAGTATTGTCATTTTTATTCATTTATTACCAGGATTAATTCTTTTTTTTTTAAGATTTTTATTTATTTATTTGAGAGAGATCACAGGTAGGCAGAGAGGCAGGCAGAGAGAGAGGGGGAAGCAGGCTCCCTGCTGAGCAGAGAGCCCCATGGGGGCTCGATCCTAGGACCCCAAGATCATGACCTGAGCCGAAGGCAGAGGCTTTAACCCACTGAGCCACCTAGGCGCCCCTACCAGGATTAATTCTTTTAAGACTACTTAAAAGAGTAGTCTTCTACCTCAGCTACTTTTTGGGTGATCCACGGCTGCAGTTTTAATAGAAAAGATAAATGCCGGACCCTTTCCCTTGACTTTGCAGTTTCCGGAGAGTTGGTTCCCTATTATTCTCCAAAAGTGACTAAATTAGGGTGTTTTGTTTTTGTTTTTGGTATCTGTTTTGAACTCATGGGCTCAAACATACCTGTTCTGCTTTAATCCATTGCAACTCTAATCCTTATGGACAGTCAGACTTCCCCAGCTCTAGCCAAGGAATTTTTTCAGTCTTGGATCTTTCCAACATGGCCCCAGTCCTTGATAGCTCTCTGGCTTTCTGGTGTGACAAGATACAGCAGCCCCATTTCTGCTCCAAACCCAGGATCAGCCATTCTGCCGAGAAACCTTGATTTTCTTAGAGTGGGAAGTGGTATTTGTAGACAACATTTGGGGTGCTAGGGATGTTTGTTGCCTCCGGGCCTCCTCAGTGTTTCTGCAGAAGATTCAGAAACTATGCCACTGCCGCCATCTTCCCAGCATCCAACAGCCGCACTTTTCCATCAGAAAATTTCTCATTCTGAACAGCGGTTAGGATTAAGTGTGTTGCTGCATTATAGAGGTGATTCTGTTCTGGTCAATATGGATGGGAATCTGGATCTCTGCCTCAGGCTTCTGAGGAAGGAAGATTTAGCAGCAGCTGGGTTGAGTCCTGGGTTTGTGTAATGGCGATGCTTTCACTGAGTGTTTTCCTCACTACTCTTAAAATATCAGCAGCGGGGCAATCAGCGTATCATTGGACTACCTATCCTCAGTCTACGTCGTTTTATAGCGCTCCTTTCCCTAATTTCTTGACAGCTACCCCTCTAACTCTGCCCAGCTAAAACTTCTGCTAGACAGTCGAAGATTGAGAGATATGTAGGTCATTCTTGTCTTTCACAGGATGGAAAAAATTTCAGAATTCTTGGTGAAGATTGATTTTTTTTGTTTCCATTTCTGTGGCGCTGACTTGCATGCTGTTGGGATTAAGGAGGAAGTGTAAGAGATGGTCCTTGTCCTTAAAGAACTCACCCTCTAAGTGGTGATCTGGTCTGAGATCATACAGATTTTCCATTCTGCCCAGTAGAGCTATCCCAACCCTGCACAGCTGCTTGGGTTAGGATTCTTACTCTCCTATTGCAGTGTAGGCAAATTACTTTTATATCCCTGCATCTTTAATTGCCTCATTTTGCCCTCCGCATTCTAGGTTTCTGTGAACAAAACAGGCTTAGTTCTACTTTTGGGTTCACCTCTATCTAGCCTTTGAGCCTTCCCATCCCCCAACACCTGAGTGATTGCTACCTGCTGCATTTTCCTTGCTTTCCCAGCCCACCTCCTCCCCCATTCCTCCGTATCCTCAAGCTTACATCAGACTGTCAATCTTTCTAAAACAACCATGTTACTCCCCAGTTTTTAAGTATAAGAACTTGGTTAAGTGTGAACTCTGTGCAAGATGGGACCTGGCTCTGTAATTCCTTCTCAGTTTTCCTTTCTTGCCCCTTCACTCCATTAACCAAACCTATCTCTGGCCATACGGGACTATTCACCATGCCTTAAACTCACCATGCTTTTTCTTCATCTGAAATTTGCATACACTGTCCCATCTGACCAAAAGTATTTCATTTATTTCCCTTTTGGAGAATGTCTGCTCATTTTTTAGTACCCAGCTCTAATGTATATCTGCAAGTCTTCCTTAACCTTTCTGGGCATTTAGCTGGTCTGGCCTCTTATCCATTAATACTTCGTAGATTTTTTACTACGGATTTATCCTATTGAATTATAATTTCTTTTCTTTTTTTTTTTAAGATTTTATTTATTTATTTGACAGACGGTAAGAGAGCACAAGTAGGCAGAGAGTGACAGGCAGAGGGGGAGGGAGAAGCAGGCTCTCTGTTGAGTAGGGAGCCCCAGCGCAGGGCTCGATCCCAGGATGCTGGGATCAGGACTGGAGCCGGAGGCAGCCGCTTAACTGACTGAGCCACCTAGGCACCCCATCTTTTTTCCTTTTTTAAAAAAATATAATCTCTGCCCCCCAGTGTGGGGCTAAAATTCACAACTCCGAGGTCAAGAGTCACATGCTCTACTGACTAAGCCAGACAGATGCCCCTATAATTTATTGTAGAATTCTCTTTCCTTCAGTCTCCCAGAGGGTGAAGTTTAATTCAGCTAGCAGTGCTCAACTCAATATAGTTGATGGACAGATGGTTGGATGGATGGATGGATGGATGACCAAAGTAGAAGTGCCAATGTCAGAACCCAGGATTCAGGACTCAGTTCTTAATCCCTTAGGACATCGAGGGAAATAATTGATTTTGTTCCATTCTGTACTGCTTCTCTTTTTGGCTTTATTAAAGCTCTATATGTCCATTTGGAAGAATGGGAATAATTGGTAAGCCAAAAAGACCAATATCCTCCACCCAGATATAATAGTTAACTGTTTTATGTGCATTATTTGTGCTAGAATTTTATCTTTAACATATATGGTTTGTTTTTTTTGTTTAAGATTTATAATTTTTATTTATTTGACAGAGAGGGATCACAAGTAGGCAGAGAGGCAGGCAGAAAGAGAGGGAAGCAGGCTCCCTGCTGAGCAGAGAGCCTTATGCGGGGCTCAATCCCAGGATCCTGAGGATCCCAGGACCCTGAGATTCCCAGGACCCTGAGATCATGACCTGAGCCGAAAACAGAGGCTTTAACCCACTGAGCCACCCAGGCGCCCCTAACATATACAAGTTTTTAACATGATGTAGTCCGAATATACTGTTTTGTAGGTATTTTGCACTTAGAAATATACTATATTTGTTTTTTGTTTTGCACTTAGAAATATACTATAAACATTTTTCATGTCTCAGATTTTTTAATGGCTGCATGGATTATACCATAATTTATCTAACCAGTTTCTCTTATCATTTAGGTTGCTTGAAGGTTTTAGATTCTGTAAACTGCACTGTGATGTCATTTTTGTAGCTGTGGGCTTCTTTTATTCTTGTTTGTTGTTGTTGTTGTTTTGCCTACTGTGCCTTTTTCCCTTAAGATAAATTCTTAGACATGAAATTAATGGATAAATATACTGATTTGGAGCGTTCTGCTCTGTGCCACGCCCGCTGAGCGTGCTGGGCTGGTCGGACCACTGTGGTGCTGAGTCACTGGGGCGGGACCTGGGGGCGGGTGACCGGCTTGCTATCAGGATAGCATGAATCCACTTTCCTTCTGACTGATCTAACGTCCCTCAGTCAAGGAACCGAGGGCTAAGCTGGAATTCTGGAGATTTTCTCTGCGTTCTAGGACTTGCGTGATCTTAAAACTGGGGTTGGGAAACCTACACTTTTTAAAAAAGGTATACAATTAGGATATATCTGTGATAGTCCATGGCAAGCGGCCCTCCCTCCAAGGCTACCTCTGGGAACTTTAAAAAAACCTAAAACTACTTAGTTAGAACTGCTTAATTTTTTGGTGGAGTCTTTGAAGCCATTGGGCCCTTTTTGAGTAGCCCAGGAAAGAAAGAATTTTAAAGAACGGGTTAGGAATAAACAGAGCAATTTTATAGGTGAGAATTATCTAGGGAAGAATAAAATTGTAATTTACTTCCAGTGAACTATTTAGTAATCTATTGCTAGCAAACTAAAATTCAAACAAGATACGCATAAGTCATACTGTATTCACTTTGAGCTTTTCTGTTTACAAATACTTGCGTAACATAGAGGTTATGTCTGTTTTCATACTCTCTGGATGTAGAAGAATTGTGATTTTAAACAAATGCTAACTTTTTATGACAGGTTTATTGAGATAGAATTCACACACCACACAGTTGACCCAAAGTGCACAAGTCAGAGTTTTTTAGTCTATTCACTGCGTCACCACAATCAAACATTTTCGCCAAGCTGAGAGGAACCCTTACTAATTAGCAGTCATTTTGCATTTCCTCCCAACCCTTTTCCCTAGGGCAGCTGCCTTTCCTTTCTCCCTTCTTCCCTTCCCTCCCTTTTCTTTCTTCTCTTTCTTCTCCTTTCTCTCCCTTCTTTCCTCCCTCCCTCCCTTTCTTCCTTCCTAACCTTTCTAAAAGGAATTTGGTTTGTACTTTAGACCTGACTTTTCTTAAAGTTTGATAAAAGCAGGACCACTCCCCAAATTAGCATGCCATATCAATGCTTCAACCGATTGATAATTATCATTTGACTGAAAACACAAGTTCTTTATGAAACCACTTAACGTTTATTTACTTTTGTATAGGGCCAGAAGAATAACATGGCAAGTTAAGAGTTCAGACTTATTAGATAGGACTTGACTTCGGGGCTTCAGAAAGATGTGGAACCTCTTCTTGAAGAAATTTTTCTTTTTTTCCCCTAGATTTTCTGGCTTTATTGTGGGCTTGCTTCTCCAGTCTCAGTCTGACGGAATGCCCTACATAAGGCATGGCGAAGAATCATTTTTTACTCTGTTACTTAGGTACCAAGGAGTAGACTCCTTGAACTTGGGCCAGATGATCTTCCAAGGTCTAGTTTTTTCTTGAGCAGTCTGAAGAAGCCTTAAGGCATCTTCTCTTTCCTGGATAACTTTATCTAATGCATCTGTAGAATCTGCTACCCTTTCTTACTGTTCCAGACTTGGCATTGGCAATCTCCGCCACTTGGCACCCTGCTCTAGAGTTAGGAGCATGTTTCTTTTTTCAGTAGACATCAAGAGTTTATGTATATCTTCATTGCTTTCGTTCCTCATTGTTGACAGGTCCGTGAAGCTTCAAGTTTCATTCCTAACCACCCCCTCAATTTCTTAGAGAATCAAAAAATTATTTCAGTCCTTTCCTTGACAAGTGGTATAGAGTAATCTACGCTAATGAAAAGGTGTGGCATTTGGTGTGCTCTTAGGCAGCCTGTGCTAGCCCAGGAAGTTCTGATGCCAGGGAAGTCCCTAGGGCAGCTGCGGGTCTTCTGCATAGAACCGCCAGACTGTGCTAATCTACTTCCTGTCTCTGCGGATCCGCCAGTTCTGGACATTCATGTACAGTGGAGTCATATAATACACGATCCTTTGTGACGGCTTTCTGTTGGCACACGTGTCAGTATTGCGTTCCTTTTTATGGCCAAATAGTACTTCGTTGTGTGACTATAACATTTTGTGTGTCCATGTACCAGTTGATGGATATTTAGATTATTTGGCTGTTAGGAATAATGATGCTACGAACATTCATGTACACATTTTCGTGTGGATGTGAATTCATTATATACTTCTTTTTTTTTTTTTCCAGTGCCTTTCTCGAGAAGCGGGTGGAAACATGACCATTCAGTTTCTTGGTACAGTGGTAAGTAGAAGGAATAATTATTTTGTATATTCACGAAATTTACAGAGAAAAAAAGTGTTCAACTAGTTTTAACCCTTGTATTTGAGCTTGTCTTCAGCATGGTTTTATTTCGCTGTTAAATGAGATGCCTTTGCGTAAAAACTGTGTTCTTTAATGTGTTCAGGAAGTTTCCATAATAGAATAATTTTAGCTATTTCGTATTAGAGAGACAGTAGGTTTTTTAAAAATTACTTGCACTTTGTTGAGTATTTTAAGTACTTTTTTTTCTACTAGAGATTTTCTGCCTGTTTTTATAATAAAAATAAGCATATTATTTAAGAGGCTTTTGAACATAATGAACTTATTTTTTCCTATCAGTTTTCCTTATAGCTTTCTCTTTTAGGTCCTTTTGAGTACACATTTCCAAGGACACTGAGTCATAATTTTGTACCTTGATTTTTTTTTTCACATAAGAGCCTATTAATCATTTTCCATATTGCTAGAAAATATTTACCAGCATCATTTTAATGGAGCTGTGTTTAACATTCTAATGAGTAGATGTGACGTATTTTCTTATCCATAAATCCCAGTTGTTGGGTATTTAAGTTATCCCTGATTTTTGCTATTATGAATAATATTCTAATGAATAACTTCATGGGTTTTGCTTTTTTTGATGTTTTGAATTATTTTCAAACATGAATATTTTTAAAAATGTATAAGATATATTTCATTCTAAGTGGAGGGAAAACCATGAATAATTTTATGGCTTAGTACACGTTACCAGTTACTTCATACCTCTTTTGAATGCCCTTCATCACGTATTAGAATATTACTTTGCACTCTCACTAGTAGTAGTTACAATTTTCAAAATTATTTAACTTTATCTGGTGAGAAGAAATTTACAGTTATTATTTTTCCTTTAATGTAAAAGTAATGATCATACCAATGAGGTATGAATTTCTCTGTGTACTGCCTATGTCTTTGAACATTTCTGCATATATTCATTTGCTATATATAATTTATAATCTGTAAAATGTCTGTTCATGTTTTTTGGTTACCTTGTTCAGGTTGTGAATTCACATTGGGTATTTCTGTTTGCTCTATGTGTTTATTGCTCTATGTGTTTATTGCTCTATGTGTTTATTGAGAATATCAGTGGAGAGGCCTGTGGCTTGGATCAAAAGAGGTACTGATTTTGTAGCCATTGAGATAGGAAGCACATTAATATGTGCCATTTATCATTCACACGTGTATAAAGGCACAGTAAAGTTTCTGTATTGCAGAATATATGGTAGTCTATGCATAGGCACTTGACTAGTATCCCAAAAATTTTAAGTGTTGCATCTGAGATTTATAGTTATTTTTGTTTTTCTGATTAATAAGTTGTTCCTTGCTTTTTTTCTAATTTAAATTTTAAATATTATTTCAATGCATGTCCTAAGAAATTGTATTAGGGTTCTCCAAAGAAAGAGAACCTGCGGGATAAATATGGGGGAGGGCATGGGGAGAGGAGGCAAGTCTAAAATCTGCAAAGTTAGTAGGTCAGGAAATAGTTGGAGTTCAAGTCCAAAGACTTCCAAAGACCGTGTTCTTGCAGTATTCTTTCTTGCCTGGGAGGTCAGTCCTTTTTCTTGATTTGATTGAATTATGCCCACCCAGATTATGGAGGATGATCTGCTTTACCCAAGGTCTACTGATTTAAATGTTAATCTGAAAAATACCTTCATAGAAATATCTAGAATAATGTGTGGCCAAAAATCCTGATACTGTGGCCTAGCCAAGTTGACACATAAAATTCACCATCACAGAAGTATACATATCCCATCCTCTGGAGGGATTTATATTATTAGCGATAGATATGCGGGGACACCTTGGAGATATTGTGAGTTTGGTTCCAGACCACGCCAAGAAAGCCTATGTTGCACTAAAGTGAGTTAAATGAATTTTTTGGTTTCTCTGTGCATATAAAAGCTATTTTTACACTACCATGTAGTCTCTTAAGTATGCAAAGCATTGTGTCTCAAAAAACAATGCACATACCTTAATTTAAAAATACTGTATTGCGAGGGGCCCCTGGCTGGGTCAGTCAGAGGAGCATGTGACTCTTGATTTCAGCATTGTGAGTTGGAGCTCCACACTGGATGTAGAGAATACAATCAATCAATCAATCAATAAACTATTAAGTTAAAATAAATAAAAATACTATATTGCTGTAAAATGCTAATCATCATCTGAGCTTTTAGTGAGTTATAACCACTCATCACAGGTCACAATAATACAGTAATAATAAAATACAGTCATAACATAAAAGTTTGAAATATTATAAGAATTACCAAAATGTGACACGGAGACAGGAAGTGAGCAAATGCTGTTGGAAAAATGGTGCTGCTTCGTTCAATGCAGGGTTGCCACAAACTTTCATTCTGTAAAACAAACAAACAAAAAAACCCCACAGTATCTACAACACACAATGAAGCAAAGCCAAATAGAATGTGGTGTGCCTGTGTTCTTCCAGAAATAGAATTACAGATCTTTTCATGCAACAAGTCACGGATACTTCTGTGTCTGCCCTTAATCTCTCCTTGGATTCTAATAGAGTTCACTGTGCTCATATATTGAAAACTGAGTTCTTGATAGGCAAAGCCCACAAGCAAAACAAAGCATTTCTCTTGCAGTTTTTTCCTATCTCGAGCTAAAACCCTGTGCTCTGCTTGCTTCCTCTCTTCTACCGCTTCCAGTGTCCCCCCCATCCCCCACCCCCGTCGGACCAAAGCCTCCATCATCTCTTGTCTGAGATACGGCCTCAGCCCGTCTTCCCAGCTCTGCCCCTGCTCCTTAGCCTGCCGTTAATTTAACGGTTAACTTGATCCTTTAAAAATATCAGCCAAGGGGCACCTGGGTGGCTCAGTGGGTTAAAGCCTCTGCCTTCAGCTCAGGTCATGATCTCAGGGTCCTGGCATCGAGCCCCGCATCCGGCTCTGCTCAGCGGAGAGCCTGCTTCTCCCTCTCTCTCTGCCTGCCTCTCTGCCTACTTGTGATCTCTCTCTCTCTCTCTCTCTCTCTGTCAAATAAATAAATAAAATCTAAAAAAAAAAAATATCAGCCAAGTCAGTTGGCCTTGTTACTCTTCTTCAGACATGTTGGGCACACACCTCAGGGGCTCCTCATCTGCTGTTCCTCCTCCAGGACTGTTTGCCCCCAGACACCCGCACAGAAGTTTCCCTCACTTTCTTCAAGCTTTACACAACAGCCACCGCCTCAAGGATGGCTTCCTGGTCACACCGCTTAAAAGTTGGACCACCTTTCCTCCGCTCAGTTCTTTTTCTTCAGCAGTTATCACTATTTGGCATACTTTCCTGTTTGACATATTTTACTTTTTTAAAACTTGTTTATTGTCCGTCTTTCCCACTGAATGAACTGAGCTCCGGGAGCACAGGGCTCTTGCCTCTTGTGCCCACTGCCCTCGCCCAGCTCTTGGAGCAGGGCCTTGGGCCCCCCAGGCACTCGGCGAATGCTTGTCGAGTAAAGTCATGGCGTTGGCCAGCATGGGACGCAAGGATTAGACTTAAAAAAGAAGAGGAAAGCAAATACAGAAACAAATGGGGAAAAGGAAGAGTGTAGGGGCCTTAGCAATGAATCATCTTCCTCAGATAAGGAACTTGCATCAGAAAAGAAGACCCATTTTGCCCAAGGGTTCACAAAGTTGTTGAGCAAAGCAAACAAGGGGGCTCCGATTTCTCTGCTCTTTCTTTTCATCCACTTCAGGCTCCTGAAATATGGTCGGAAACACACACACACACACACACACACACACACACCCCCTAAACAGCCACAAAAAGCAGACCTGTTTATTTAGCTGATACCCTCCTCCCTCGACATAGGTGACTTGCTAACCAAGCCAAAGATGCGCCCACGTTGTTTATGTAGTTTGTGCAGAGGAGTGTCACGGTTGAGAGTCATTTCTAAGTACTCTAAAATTCGGCATTGCAGCCGTTGGGAGGGCCACTGTGGTTTGTTACAGTGCATTTTTCTGTGTGTACTCTGAGCAATAATAGATCAGTGTGGAAGAGAGAAAGAAAAGATTTTGAGATAGCGGGACTGGTAGGACAGATGCAGAGTAATGTCCAGCTAGCATGTGCTGCTTCAGTCCTAATTTTCTAAAGCAGATTCGGTTTCCAAAGCTTACGGTCAGGAAGAGCACTAGCCGGTCACCTGGTAAAGGAAAGACTTCCCAAATACCCTTTGTCTTTGGGAGAATACTTGTAGAATTTTCCATACAGGTTGACATTCAATGTTCAAAGAAGAGTTTAATTTTAAGAAGGACTTCTGTTGCATCAAAAAAGTTAAAAAATGTTATTATTTCATTTCAGAGAAGGTACAGACTTCAAAACAAGTAATTCATTTTTTACACACTTTGAACTTTAAAAACTACCATTTTGTTATTTCCCAATAAAATATCTATTAAAATTAGATTTTGTTAGATACAGAAATATTAAATCCGATATAAAATCTTATCGTTAACATTTGTAGTATGTGTAAAATAACATATATAAAATATTTGTCAATTATAAAGAGTAAGGATAAAACAAAGACCTGTATACCCACCAGAGTTTTTCTAAAAAACACAAAAGTCATCATTAACTTTGAGGTTTACTGTGTGCTCCTTCTCAATCCTATCTATCAGATATCCTTTCTCCCCCCCTTCACGCAGAACTTCTTCCTAATTTTTATCACTCCTTTTCTTGAAAAATTTTCTACATTAGTGCATCCTTAAATATTAAACAGTTAAGCTTTGCATGCTTTTAAGCTTGATGTGTGTGGGCGTGTATTCCGTAATCACGTATGACTCATTTGTTCGGCTCCATGGTGTTGGTGAGGTCACCTCTGCTGTTGATACCCCTCCGATGGGGGGGTCTCTAGTGTCTTGGCTCTAACTCCATGCTGCTCTAAACATTTATGCCCATGTGCACATGATCCTGATTGCATGTGTGCCCGAGTTTCGGTAGGGTTGATGTGCATCAAGTGTGCAGTGAATGAGTTCACTTGGTTCCACATTCTCACTAGTATCCGATTCATCAGACTTGTTCATATTTGCCAGTGTCAATAGTGTGGTTTTAACCTCCTGATCATTAAGGAAGTAGAACGTATTTTTCTGCATTTATTGGCCATTTATGTCTATTGACCATTGAGTCTGCTCCTCTTTCTGTGGAGTGAGACTAGATACATGCATGAGTTTAGTCTCTTTATGTCATTTGCATTTTTAATGAGGCACCATGGACTGGGTTGGACCACATGACTAGCTCCAACCAGGAGTTGTGAATGGAAGTGGCTATCAAGAACCGTGGAGGGTCTGAGATTTTACCCTACTTGGAGCTGACAGCCCTCTATGGTCATGGATGCTGGTAGAAGAGACAAGACAAGACAAGGGTCAGAGATGAAGGATGGTTTATTACACCATAGCTGTAGCCAGAATACCATTATTTTTGCACCATTTCCCTGAGCTCCAGTTCCCACAGGGTGGTGTGAGGAGGGCAGGACACTTGCTCACACAGTGGATTGTTTCACAATAGAGGAACCTGAGTTTAGTTCAGAGAATCCCGAGCTTCTATATGGGCAGTGAGCATGGCCTTCCCTTTGTTCTGAGGGAGACGCTGTCTCTGTCTTTGTATAGCAAACAGCCTTGAAAAAGTAGTCCAGAACGAAGAGTAGTCAGTGCCGTGCTCACGAGAAGTAGAAGAGAAGCATGAGAGACCCACGGAGAATTGTCTCCTTCCGGTGATGTCTCTCAGTTCTGGTCAGGGACAGCCAAGAGCAGGTGTGAGCTCTCTAGGTCCCTCCCATGTCCACCTGGGAAACTCCGTGCCTGCTTGTTGAGTCCCCAGCAGCATGGGTCCCTGGGGAAGGTTGGAACTTGGGCACTGTACTGGACTGCGATTTCAGTGTTCTTTCTTTCTTTCTTTTTTTTTTTTTAAAGATTTTATTTATTTATTTATTAGGAAAGAGAGAGAGTGAGAGAGAGCATGAGAAGGGAGAAGGTCAGAGTGAGAAGCGGACTCCCCATGGAGCTGGGAGCCCGATGTGGGACTCGATGTGGGACTCGATCCCGGGACTCCGGGATCATAATCTGAGCCGAAGGCTCAGGTTAACCAACTGCGCCACCCAGGGGCCCTTCAGTGTTATTTCTGAAGCCTAACCTAGCTGTCCTAACACCTATCAGGTCGTGAT
>CM052810.1:8995451-9129305 GCA_028533885.1 Nasua narica | reverse complement strand
GTAAATAAATAAAATTTTAAAAATAAAAATAAAAACTGTTAAGCGGTATTTTTATATAATGAAAAGCAAACTTCTGAATTAATAGGAGGGATTGAGATGAAATTTGTGCCTCTGTGATTGAGAATGTATTGGACTTGGAGGTATAGACGCATTCAGACCATCTGCATTTTAACCTTCAGTAGCTATCAATTTCATTACCAGTCCCAATATGTAGGATACAGGACTGTATTTGTTTCCTAGGGTTGCCACAACAAATTACCACAAACCAGGTGGCTTCGAACAACAGAACTGTGTTCTGAGAGTTGGGGAGATGAGAAGTTTGAAATCAGGTTGTGGGCAGGCTTGGCTCCTTCTGGAGGTGCTCGCAGAGAATCGGCTTCATGCATACCTCCCAGCTTCCGGTAGTTGGGGCACTGCTTGCTGTTTCTTGGCTGGCAGCTGCATCGTTCCCGTCTCTCCTTCTGTCCTCACATGGCTTCCTTCCCCAGGTCTGTGTATATTCAGTCGGAGAAACCTAAGCACAGCTGTTGTTGGATTTAGGGCCCACCCTTAGGTAGCAAGACCTCTTCTTAGCTAATTACATTTGCACAGACCCTCTTCACAAACGAGGTCACATTTTTAAATACAGCTGGACGTGAATTTTTGGATGGCAGTGTTCATCCCAATATACACTCCATATAGATGGGCATGAAAGCGTATTCAACATATATGAGAAGTTGAAAACCAACTCAGGTAATTTATCTGAAAGTATATTTTATAAACAGAGCATCATTCCTTATTAATACCTGGCTTGAGTACTGCCATCTATTTTCCCAAGGATTCTCCAACATGCAGAAACACTGATGAAGGATATGCCTCATTTTCCCAAGACAGAGTGAGCCTCAGCAGTTTAAATGACTGTTCTGTGCTAAGAACTGGTAGAAACAGGATGGAAAACCAGGTGTCTCTGACTTCCCAGCGGAGCTGTTCACCATCAGAGAGCCTTAAAAACAGATCACTTTACCGTGTTAAAAATAAAAATAAATCCGGTCATTGCCATAACTGCTAAGGACGACTATTTTAGTTCAGGCCGCTCTGACAAAGTACCATAGACGGGGTGGTTTAAACCGCAGACGTTTATTTCTGACAGTTCTAGAGGCTGGTAAGTTCAAGATCAAGGTGCCTGCAGATTCGGTTCCTGGTGAGGGCTCTCTTCCCGGCTTGCGGGTGGCCACCCGAGAGCTGTGTCCTCATGTGGCAGACAATGCCGGGCTGTCTTCTCTTTTATTTTTTTAAAGCTTTCATTTTAATTCCAGTTAATTAACAGACCGTGTTATATTAGTTTCAGGTGTACAATATAGTGGTTCATCGTCTCTTTTATAAGGCACCGATCCCATCGTGAGCGCCCCACTCTCTTGACCTCATCTAAACCTAACTACCTCCCAAAGGACCTGCATCTAAACAACATTATATTGGGGGTCGTTCGGGCTTAGGTGAGGGACACAAACATAAAATCCGTAATAGACACCACATGTCCCTATATATTTGGTAAGCTACATATCCCAGAGTTTTTCTAAGATGTATGTGCTTATTTCAAATTGTAAGTTGTCTGAATTTTGTTTTGTGTGCATGTTTTTGATGAAGCTGTGAATGTGTGTACATCAGACAGCATAAGCTCACGAAGAAATGGAAGAAGTTTTACTCAACCAGAATTACTTACTTGAACTATGATTTATTTATTTTTTTATTTTTAAAAAAGATTTTATTTATTTATTTGACAGAGAGATAGAGGGCATAAGTAGGCAAAGTGGCAGGCAAAGGGAGAGGGAGAAGCAGGCTCCCCGCTGAGCAGAGAGCCCGATGCAGGGCGTGATCCTAGGACACTGGGATCATGAGACACCAGGTGCCCCTTGAATTATGCTTTACCATAAGGATGAATATTATCTTACTGCTTCTAATGCAGAAGTTACCATTTTATTCCAAAGTTTTGTTTTGTAATCATTGTTTATGTTTCATTGTTAAAGTACCATTATTTTTTAAATACTATAATAGTAAACGTATCTCACCAAGACTAATTTTTTTCTTGTGGAAACAATGCATATTGCCCCAAAGCAAAAATAAGCTTAGAGCACAATAAACAGCTTCTTCATAGCTGCGCTATTGGCATTTACCCAAGGACTCTTGAGGAACTATCAAATTATATGTCTTTGAAGCTTAGCCAGAGATCTTAATGAAACCAAATCATGCTGAAGTTCTTAAAGCTAATTTAAATCACAAATTGTACATTTTAAATTAAGTTTTTATTGATAATAAATATACTTTATTTCTTATTAGCCTTGAAGGCTTGAGTGATAATATCAGTAGAATAAACATGTTTTACAAAGATTTACCATTAAGAATGCTATTAATATGACCCTTGATACACCAGCACAATTAGATTTCAAAGTAAGCATTTACGAAGTAACAGCGATTAATGACAACCATCGAAAACAATTTTGAACTCCATCAGTTTAACTCAGGAGGGTAAACTTAATATGATAATTCATCTAGTTGAATTGTATCAGCTTAGCAGGAAAGTATGTAAATATGTGACCCTTACCTAGTTTCTAAATGGATGCTGTGCTGATAGATTTATCAGTTCCATTAAAGAACTTTGGGGAACTTTGGAATTTCAGCAATTGTTCCCTTGGAGGCTGAAAACCCAACCTGATCTCATACTGGGACCATTCTGGTCTGCATATTTCCATAATTTGCCTTTGCTACTAATATGACAGCAAGACACAAATAACTGTTTCTAATAATATCAGATGGAGTTGTGGAGGACAGCATTTTAATGTAGTAAAAGACCTCCCCGCGGGGTTGTTATTGCTACTATAGAACAGCAGCTACACAGTTGCAACTGTAGTCTCTTAATTGATTCGTTTAATTAGCAAGAGCTGAAGCTTAGGCTGTATCTTGTCATCTGATAGCATAGGATCCGAAATCTGCATTATTCGTATTTATAGATATATAAACATCATCAAAAAGTTCTTCTTCTGAAAATTCACATATGGATATTGAATTTTGATAGCGTAAACTCCCATTTGTTTGAACTCCAAATAATCGGAAAACGAAAAGAACTGTGTTTGTTATTGTTTTTCTGAGTCCGTACTCTTGAGAAGTAAATGATGTCAAACAGTTTGGGCTTATTGTTGTCTTCCGAAAATAAACTTCCAGGGAATTTGTTCAGTCTTGTATACCTTATGAATTCGGAAGCAGCCCCTCTGTTTCTGTCGTGTCTGACTCCTGTGATCTCCATCTGCCTTGTCTCCCTTCTGTAGCCCATCCCTTTCTCTGATACGTATTAGTGGGGTTTCGGGAGTGAATGATGACTTATTGGGGTTTCTGGCATGCTTGTCCGTGTCCCAGCCTGCCTTTGCAGCCCCCGCAAGTGCTGCTGGCTTGGCCTCTTCACTTGTGCCCACCCCTTGACTGAATTTCCTTCGTGGGATTTGCTCTCTCACCCAGCCGCGCTGTTCCCGATTTCCTTGCTTGGGGAAAACTGGGGGAGACGGGAAGTGTCTGGCGTAAGAGCCCAGAGCCTTCAGTACAGGGCCACTTCTGCCGCATCCACACAGGGCTCTACCCGCACCGGGTCACGTTCTCTTTACCCCGATCCTTTTCCTGTCCAGCCATAGAAATCAGGTGGAGGCCACGGAGCAGACGTTCTGTGGGGGATTGATGAGTCAGTCTCTGTTCTTTTCTTTTTTTTTTCTTTAAGAGTGGGAGAGACAAAGGCAGTGCAGGGCAGAGGGAGAGGGATAATCTTAGGCAGGCTCCACGCCCAGTGCAGAGCCTCATTTGGGGCTGAGACCATGACTTGAGCTGAAATCGAGTAGGACCCTTAACCCACTGAGCCACCCATGGGCCCCCCAGGTCTCTCTGTTCTTTAGATACATTTTACAATGCTACGTAAAAGTAATTCTGTAGCATTCTATCTTGCCTTTTCCCCACATATGCAAAATTTCAGCCAAAATGTCACTAAAATAAGATTTTAGGAAATGGCCTTTCAATGCAATCTTACTCTTGAACGTTGTTTTTGTGGAAACACGTGTTCTGAGTACCATGTAACCAACCCAAGAGCAAACCTTTGAGGGGTAACTAAGTTTTCCTTCTCCAGCCTTTGGAAATTGGCATGCTGTATATACTAGGAAAGTGCAATTATTAATATCCCTTGATGTGATGGGCTTTGCACAAAACTCTCAAAGAAATAACATGCTGCCCACTGAACGGTGTGCTGGGAAGTGTCCTGGATGAATGTGATTTGGTCTCTGCCCTTAAGCAGTACGCTGGCTCCAGGTCAGCCCAAACTGGCGTCGCGGGTACGCGGTCAGTGCCGCGAGGGCTACGTACAAGCTGACAGGGTGGCAGAGGAAATCGTACATCTATAAGCTTTCTTTTTCTGGTACAAAGACCGAGACCACATGTCCGGAAGCTGTGCTCTGTGATAGTAGAGAAAGCAAAGGAAATAAAATAAATGAAGGCATGGCGGCTTGAGGGAGCCCAGATGTTTAAGGACGGGCAGATGGCCTGCTGAGGGTGGCAGGCAGGCACCCAAGGTCTGTCTGGCAGGTGCAGCTAGAATGGCGGGAGCTCGGTGACGCGGGGCCGTGCCAGGAAGATGGGACCCTAGTCTCCAGACTTGGAAGGATTTGAAGGAAGAGAGGTGTGGGTTGTTTCATGCTGGTTTTAGAGAGAACTTGTGGGAGCAAACGAAGAGGGTACATAGGAGAGCGTCCTTGAGGACCTGGGGTCCAGTTCTATGTATCAGGCAGAGTTGAAGCTGCTTCTGAGATTTCCAGATGTGGTAACTGATTCACCCTGAGGGAGACAAACAGGAAGCGGAGAAGAATTATACCAGAGAAAAGGTGGGATAGGTAATGGGTTGGATTTTTGACTGTTTTATGTTTGAGATGCCAAGGAGACAGCTCTGATGTCAGGACATTGTGAGCCCTGAGATGAGGAAGACGGTGAAGGGTGAGCTGCGGTGGCCGAGATTGCCCACGGGGACGGGACAGTGAAGACGGAGAGGAAAGGCCCAGATTGGACCCCGGGGAAATGTCCACATCTGAGGGGGAGGTTCCGAGTCTCTCTAATATCATCGTTAAAATGACATTACCTATTGACCAAATCATTTCTATTATGTGTGGCTATTAGAAGCCAATTTAGTATAACCTCAGTCATGATTGCACAGTATCCTAGGGTGTCACTAATTATTTCAAAGTATCTCAAAATCCTGCTGCCATCTGCCAGAGATCCTTAAAATAAAATTAATTTTAATGAATAACATCACGCCTTACATTTGTACGATGCTTTAGGATTTTAGAATGCTTATTCGATTCCTATCACTTTCTAAGACAAATAAGCCATACAGCAGCTTAGACTTCATCGTGAAAATAAGGTGCACAACACTCTGAAATGTCAATTAAAAATATTTGCAATTACTGAGTTACATGTTCTCAAGAAATTTCCAGAAACCGCTGACAGGATGTTAGTGGATATTGGGGTGGGCTGGGATAGGGGACGGACTGCTACCAAATAAAGTTGATTCCCTGAGTCTGAATCTCCTGCGTACCCACTTTGTGAATTTAAGCAAATTACTTACCCTCTCTGGTCCTCAGTATTTTTTATCAGCAGGATATTACTTTAATGGAAGTGCTGAGGGTTGAAGAAGAGTGTTTCTAGGTGCTCGACATACAGTAGCTCAACTTTTAATATAGCCTCCCCCCCCCAATATTTAATACACTTCCTGTTCGCTTTATTTTGCCTTGCATTTTTCCCCTCCTTTTTCTTATTTGCTCGGAGACATGCCAGCATTGGAATTTGTACTGTCCGTTGAGATCATCCTTGGTGCTCAGTCTGCAGAAAGATTCAGAAGGAAAATATTTCTCTTTTCTATGGAAAGTCTAATTAATATTCTTAAAGTTGTGACCATTAACCTCTCACAGGTAAGATACCAATTGTCATTCAGGGCTAAATATATAAAGCATGTGTTTAAGCCTGCACGTGTGGCAGCCAGGTGCTTAAGAGCATCCACTTCCTTGAAGAGTAAGGACGTTTACCACCCACGTCTTGACTGGAGAAATCTGGAGTTTAGAAAACAAAATGCTTCTGATACATTGTTATTTTATGATGGTGCTCACGGGCCTTCACTCTTAGACTGGCCTCACTTGGGAGGGATGCTGTTTGGGGGTAGGCCCTCCGAGGCCGCTGAGACATAGTGCTTTGTGGTGCTGATTCTGTATTTATAGCTGATTATGTGTTTATAAATTACTTGATCATTGCTGTTTGACTTACCGTGAGAACGATTCGGGAATGGCAGCTCTTTTCTCATAGAATCAAAGTCTGTCAGTGGTTGTCAAACTTGAGCATGTGTAAGAAATCACCGGGAAAGCTTGCTAAAAATGCCAATTCCCAGGCTCCTTTCTCAGCAAAGCTTATCCCCTAGGTCCCAGGTGAGACTTCCAGATCTGCACTTGTAGAAATCAGGTGAAAATACACCAGGACGAGGATTTAGAATCTATTTTGACACTTAATGGTAGAATTAGTTTCCAGTTTAGGAAATGGATACCCAAAACACATTAAATTACTGGAGCTACGAGTCAAGCATAAAAGTGATATTCTGGATGTTTCTTATTACAGTGAGAGGGCCAGAAAAACATTTGATTGTTTGAGTTGATTAGCGTATCCAGGGAAGGACACAATAGGACCTGAAGTCTAATTAAATCCGTAGTATCAACTGTGTCTCTTAAATTGTATAGCCATTGGACAGTGCTTTTTTTTTTTTTAAAGTACGTAGACTCTACGCCCTGCGTGGAGCCCAGTGTGCGGTTCAAACTCACAACCTTGAGATCAAGACCTGAGCTGAGATCAAGACTCAGATGTTTAACCAAGTGTGCCACCGAGGCGCCTCAGACAGTGACCATTTTTATTTTTGGCCTAGATTTTCAACCTCAGTGGTAATGACATTTGGAACCAGATAATTCTTTGCTCTGGGAGACTGTGCTGTGCTTTGGGGATGTTTAGCAGCATTGCTGGCCTCTGTCCACGAGATGCCAGGGCGCCTCTCCAGGTGGAACAGCCCAGGTTGTCTCCTGACATTGCCAGGTGACCCTGTGGGTGGAAAGGGGGCAAAATCTCCCCCACCCAAATATCCATTTGAGAGCCACTGGCTTAAACTACATGGAACAGGTGGCATCTCAGAGTTTTCTTTCCCACATCATTAAGTATATGTTCCAGAGAAGAAATCTCTAGAACAGATGTGATCCTCTTCAGTGGCCTGAAGCTTACAAAATCTTACACCCTCACCTGTTCCTATTCAAAAGCCTTATGCAGAGAAAACGACAACCTACTTTAGCTAACCTCGTGTGCGATTTGCTTGAGTGACATTTTTAACCGTTAGCTGTGGAGGCGGGTACGAGGGTTACTCCTCCTTAGTCTTCCTAGTATTATATCCGCACCTCCACCCGCTGGGTGTTCATGGAGGTTCTCGTTTGTGTGATTGCATTCTATTTATTTGGGTCCTTTTTTTTTTTCTTTTTACTATTTACCAAGGACAGTTCCCCCCAAAGACCCTCACGTGCTGAGTCAGCAGGGAGAGCGTCCAGTGACGATCTTACCTTAGAAGCTCCTGCCTTTTGTTTGAGCCTCCATTTTGTTCGAGTCCCGTAATCTTCCTGGTGAGACATGTCACCACCTCACAGAGGCCTCTGTGAAGAGTAGTTCTTGGTCTTTCCTGGCTAGCATTTAATGGCGTAGCTCCGTAAGGTTTGTGGCACTCCCCCCCACGTGGGGGAAGTACATGGCAGAGTGGCCGGCAAGACGTGTGACCGTCACAGAGTCGCCGGTAGGTCGGGTGAGTGTTTCTCAGGAGGGGCTTTCCCGAGCACTACGTTTTGTGTGGTGTAGGTTCTCAAGATTGTGGGGGACAACTCAGGTAGTTACTAAGGTATCCGTGTTAATTACCCTGGTAATTGCCACGCATCGGGGGACACGTGAAACTGTGAAGCGCCCTTGTTCGAAATCGAACCCCTGCCTGATTTCAGGGCAGGACAACGATGACCGCGGAAGCTTGCGCCGGCCCCCGGAGCGTATGGCTGTGACCCCGAGCTCCCCCAACCCTTTCCTGTCCCAGCTGCTCAGGCAGCCAGACCAGGGAGACCAACATGCCCGACACTTGGCGCAGGCCACCTCATTCCGTGCCCAAAACTGTCTGAGATCATCCGCAGCACCCCCGCTTTACGGATGAGGTCATGCATCCATTGTAAAATGACAGAAACTAAGGATTTGCTCAGTGTGGCCCGTACGCTTAGGGCAGCGATGGGATTCAAACCTAAATCTGCTGACAAGCCTCAGCTTCCTTCACACTGGCATCTGGTGGTTAGGATTCAGGTCGTCGTAGGGGCCCTTTGCACATCGTCATCACCCCTGACCGCCTGGAGGAGAAAAGCTAGCTTTGGTGGGAACAGGGCCTGGGTGGGGGGCGCGTACTGACCCTCCTTTTCTGTGTTTGAACTTGGGGACCAACCGCTTAATGGGGTAGAGTGCTAATGGTTCAGGGTCCTCTGCTTCCTCCCGTGAGTTATCTTGTGCCCAGGGAGGAATGTTCTTTTTTACAAAAGGTAATATTTATCCAAGTCATCATTCCAGATATTAAAAGTAGATTAAGACTGCGATTTGATTTAAAGTCTTTCCTCTCAATTAGAATGTGAGAAAACCTTACGGATATTTGGGGTGATAAGGTTGTGGAATGCATGTTACAGTGTGTTGTGAGCGATTAATTGTTCTTACTCAAGTATTTAACCCCTCTGCACGCTCCACTGCTTTATTCTACCAAAGCGCAAGCCCCCCTTGAAGGATTTTAGGAATAACAGGGGTAGTTTTTTAAATCAAAGTGCCTGACCGTATTTTGCAGTATCGCAGGTCTGGACTAGTGGTTCTCAACCCTGGGCAGTTGTGCTTCTCAGGGGACACTTGGCCGTGTCTGGGGACATTTTGGTTGTTGTAAGTGGTGGGCTGTGCCTGGAATCCGGTGGGTAGATTTCCTGCAACTTGGAGCAGGCATCACCAGGGCTATTTCTGAACGTCCTGCAGTAAACGAGACAGCCCCTACAGGAGAATTACCCAACCTAAAATCTCAGGAGTGCCGAAGTTGAGATTCTGAGTCAAGACAGTAATTATGGATGGGCCTGTAAGTACCTGTGGCCATCTCCCCAACCTTTCACAGAGCTGTCTGAAACTTAGGTGTCCCCTGACGAAGTCGTCCACAGCTGTCCCACCCTGCTCGTTCTGGATTTCCTCACCCACCCTTAGCTTGTAAACTGAAGGAGCTGCTGCCATCTTGATCCGACTCAGGAAGAACCGGGCCCCAAGTCCATATGTGTCCCGAGTACCCTTTTGCTATCTTGCCCTAATTTGATGACTCTCTGTGTATGCATTTGTGTCTTCACAAGCTTTCGACCGGTGTGTCATCTCTCTACATGAGATTTTCTCGTGATCAGTGTCTGCAGCTACCGTCCACAGGACTTTGCTATGGTTGTCTTCTATTCTTGATTGTGTCTACATTTCATTTCAAAAAAGCTGGTGTTTTTACATCTCGAGCTTGTCTATCAGAGTTTTCTTGTTACATCATCTCTGTTCATGCCGCAGCTCCTCAGAGGGGAAGATCAATGAGGTGTTGTGGTCTCAATTTATCAATTTGTTGAAAACAAACCTATATAAATACATGCTGTGTGCTCCATGTGTGCGTGCAGCGGGGGGAAGGAGGCCATAAAGCCCGCGTCTTCCTCACGGCGGCGCTCGTGGTTTGAAGGCCGGGCTGGGAGCAGGTGAGAGCGGCGCCCAGGCGGGAGCTCCTTGGCCTCGCACCTCTGGGCCCCCCGCACCGTGTGGCCTGCATTCTGGCCTTCGGTGGTTCTGCAGATCTGCTCTTGCCTTGGCAGGGTGCTCGGAAATGTCCCTGTGGGTTTTTAATTTATGGAGGTAATTGAGTGCTGATACAGAGGTTAACGCCGTTGAAAGAATTACTTACATTTCCCAAGAGGAGGGGGGGGCACCCCCCGCCACACAGGGCACTGGAGAAGCCCCAGGATTTGTCACGAGGCAAAAAGGAGCCCCGGGCAAAGCATGGACGGGAGCCTTTCTTGGGGTTTCCACAGACAGGCAGGGGAGGGCAGCATAGATGATTTAAGACTACTCGTTTGAATGTCAGTGGGCTTTGGGCTTCAGGGGGCGGTCTCCTGCTGGCTGCTACCTGGCCCTGGGATGAGTTAGGGCAGGGAAGATACCGGCTTGGTGGGTGAGCTACCTAGAAGGAGTGGTTAGCTTGCAAAGGAAAGGCGTGCTCCCAAGTTCTTCACTGTCTCTAAGAGGAGTTAGCCAGCCCTGGGAGGGGCCGTCTCGCCCCAAATCTTTAAGGCCTCCAAGAGGTCAAAACAGTATAAGAAATAGGAGGGGAAAAAATGCCACCATGAATACACAGATAACCTGGAAATAATCATATTCAAGGGAACTGACGTATAGTAACTAAACTCAGATGGACTGACATCTAGGAGTCCCTGGGTGGCTCAGTCATTAAGCGACTGCCTTTGGCTCAGGTCATGATCCCAGGGTCCTGGGACCCAGCTATCATCGGGCTCTCTGCTCAGCAGGAAGCCTGCTTCTGCCTCTCCCACACCCCCTGCTTGTGTTCCCTCTCTCTGTGTCTCTGTCAAATAAATACATAAAATCTTAAAAAAAAAAAAAAAAAAAAAAGACGTTAACCCAGAGGTTGTGTTTATTAACTTAAGGTGAGGATTTTTTTTTTTTTTTTTGGAGGTGAGGAATATTTCTTCCCGTGACCAAATCTTTAGGTCTGTTCTCTGGAACATCAGCTGAATGGTGGTAGGAGAATAATTAGGAAGGCTGTTAGGCAGAAATATTTCTTTTCTTTTTTTTTAATGTGCTGGGTTTTTTTTTAAAGATTTTATTTATTTATTTGACAGAGAGAGAGAGATCATAAGTAGGCAGAGGTGGGGGGGGAAGCAGGCTCCCTGCTGAGCAGAGAGCCCGATGATAGCTGGGTCCCAGGACCCTGGGATCATGACCTGAGCCAAAGGCAGAGGCTTTAACCCACCGAGCCACCCAGGCGCCCCATAGCAGAAATATTTCAAACCTGGTCTGTGTCATCGGGGCAGAGAGAGGCCTAGTGTACCTGTGCTGAGATCCAGTGACTCACCTCTGACTTTGAGCAAGAACAGCCTTCGGGTCCCTCTCTGTGTCCCCTCTGTGCGTCAGGGCTGCAGTGACTGAAACAGTAGTCACGGCCCCAAACTCCAGAACCACAGTCTTGCTTCCCTTACGCTGACACACAGGTTCCTTTGCTGGGAATTGTGAGTGTCCCCCAACTCTGTGGTGATGCAGTGTCACGGATGGTTAGTTTTAGCACTTCTCCGTGGAGCTTTACATGTGCTGCTCTCAGAAGTTCCTAAGTATTTTCCACGTCTTAGTAAGCAGCCCCCCTGCCCCACCCAGCGAGTCCATATACTCAGAAGAAACATTTCATGGGAAGAGCCCCCGAGAGATCTCATTTTAGTCCCAGTAATGCTTTAAACTGGTGGTGTGACCTTCTTAAACCTCCGTTTTCTTTGTTGTACAATGAAAGGTTGGGGTTCGTGACCCCTGAGGTCTTCCCCCCAGCCCTGGCCTGCTCTGAGAATGATTACATTTGTCACAATATGGCCTTTGCTTCACTACAGTAGTAACACATCACACATGCATCTTATTATCATTGTCTTTTGATTTTCTTGAGTTTTTCAGTCTCATCTGGGCAAACAACACTAGTTTATCACACAATGATACTGTGTCCCGTCACTTAATTTCAGGGGACAGCACATTGTGTTGGCACAGGCTCAGTGCTAATAATCAAGATTATATGTTCTGCTTACTGTGACTTTTTTGTGGTTTCTGGGGAAAAAATGCAGATGCTTTTCAATTATTCTAAGGGAATTTTGATTAACCCCCTGGGTAGACTTCTCTGCACCACCTGCCACAGAGAAGCAAGTTTTATTGAACAGAAGGTATAGAATTGAATTGCTCATATTTGTTTTCTTTCTGGTGCCTATAGCATTATTTCAAACTAAAGCATTTTAATAAATATTTAATAAATATCTGTCTAAAATAGGTTGAAACTGTTAGATACGAAACCTCTGTTGTTCTTCAATTTCAAATGCAGACGAGCTAATTTGAGTTTTAAGTGGAATCTTCTAATTAAAGACTCATTTTTCTGTATGTAAAAAGTAGTTATTTTTGACTGATGTTGTGAGTGTCCTGCATACATCGTAATTCCAAGTATCAGCGCTTGGAAACAATTAGCTTATGTTTATTGCAGTGTCACTATTTTTTTTAATTTTTATTGATTGATTGATTGTAGCTATTTTGTGTGTTTCTTAGTTGCCTCTCTTGTATTCCCATTTTTACCTTTTGGCTGTGGCCAGAAGATGTCAAGTTCTCGATTCATAGAGCCTTTTCAAATGGCTCACTCTGAGGCCTTTTAAAAAAAGTTTTACTTTTTTAAAGGGCACCTGGCTGACTCAGTCAGTGGAGCCTTCTACTCTTGATCTTGTGAGTTTAAGCCCCACGTCGGGTGTAGAGTTGACTTTAAAAAACAAGTTTTATTGAGATGGAATTCACATTCTACACAAGTCACCCATTTGAGGTGTACAGTTCTGTCGTTTTTAGTCTGTTCACAGGGCTGTGCAACCCTTAGTCCATTTGAGAGCATTTTCATCAACCTAGAAAGAAGCCCCTTTCCCTTTAGGAGCTAACCCCCTATTCTCCTTCAACTCTGCCAGCGCTTGGCAGCCACTCATCTTCCTACCTGTGTATGTTTGCTTATTCTGGACGTTGCATATAAATAAGAACATGTACGTGATCCTTTGTGACTGGCTTCTTCCACACGGCAGCGTGTTCTCAGAGGCTTCTCTTTCGTACCTTCCAGTAGCTCATCCATTTTTGCCCAGTAACATTCCAGTTTATGGATATACCCCAGTTTGTATATCCTTTCCTCAGGTTGGATGTCGGATTGTTTCCGTCTTCTTAGCTATTACAAATAATGCTGCCGTGAACATTCCTGTACATGTTTTTTGTGTGGACGTATATCTTCATTTTTCTGGAGTGGATACCTCCAAGAGGGAATTCTGAGTCATAAGGCAATTCCATGTTTAACTTTTTGAGGAGCTGCCAGGCTCTTTTCCGAAGCACCTGCCTCATCTTAACGTTCCTACCAGCAAAACATGAGTCATTTATTTAATTCCAACGTCCTTGCCACCATGTCCTTATGCTTGTTGTTATTGAGGTGTAACTGACATAGAGCACTGTGTTAGTTTCAGGCAGTCAGTATTTGTATATATTGTGAAATGGTCACCACAGTAAGTCTAGTTAACATCCGATGTCTCTCTTTGATTTCTAGCTACCCAGCAGGTGTAAAGACATGACTTATTTATTTATTTATTTATTTATTTATTTATTTATTTATTTATTTAAGATAGGACTCATTTTTAAGTCATCTCTGTGTAGGATTCCTTCTTCTCTCTAGAACTCCGAATTCAAGAATAGCCCAAACGGTGTATTAGTTGTGTTTTGTTTTTATTTTTGTTTTTGTTTTTTTAAAACTTAACCCTAATGAAGCAACAAAGAACATACATTTTAGTTATTGTGTATTTTCTATTGCATTGTTGTCTCTTCCTTCTGCAAATAAAATGTTTTTGATATTAAGCAAGCAGTTCCTTTCAATTCCCTAGGCTTTTTTTTTTTTTTTTTTTTTAATGGTAGCACATACTGTGCAGGAAGGTCATTACACAGAGAGGAAAAAAAGAGTAATCAGCATTGAAGAGAAAGTTAATGCTGTTTGCATAATTTTTTAATAGGTATGTTGTAATATTTTGAAATTTAAACCCAACTAATATTTTTTGCACATTATTGGGCAGTTTCATTTTTTGCCTATGAATTGATATTTTGTTTTGGGAACTAAGATAGTGAAAATATCAAGCTTCAAATACTTTGATTCCTTAGTCATTTAATCCCTTAGTCATTTAAGTAGTAATTCTGTTCTGTAGACCACCTACATGTGTTTGTAAGGGATGTAATAACTGACACTGTATTTAATTAGCACTAATATTGTGTAGAAGGAAAAATATATTAAGTATCTTTACTAGTCACTAGTTCAAGATTAGCAGAAGCTGCAAAGAAAAAGTCCTTGTCTGCACACCATTGTTTTTTGCCTAGCCATGGAAGTTTGTGGTTTGTTCGTTCATTTGTTCACTCATTCATTCATTCATTCATTCAGCAAGTATTTGTTGGGTGCGTATTATGTGCCAAACAATGTTCCAGGTCCTGGGGAAATGTTCTAATTGATACAGGACAGAGTATAAATCACAAATAAGTATCCAGAGGCAGCCAGCTGATGTATGAAGTATAGCAAGCTGATGCAGTAAGTATGGATCTTCCTCCGTTTAGGACAGAGGCTACATGCTCATAAACGCATCATCAGTTGACAGTATCATACGTGGAAAATGCATTCAATACACCTAACCTTCTGAACACCATGGCTTAGCCTGGCCTACATGCATTAAGTGAGCTCAGAACGCTTACATTAGCCTACAGTTGGGCAAAATCATCTAACACAGGGCTTGTTTTATAATAATTGTTGAGGCGCCTGGATGGCTCAGTGGGTTAAGGCCTCTGCCTTCGGCTCAGGTCGTGGTCTCGGGGTCCTGGGATTGAGCCCCGTGTTGGGCTCTCTGCTCAGCGGGGAGCCTGCTTCCTCCTCTCTCTCTCTGCCTGCCTCTCTGCCTACTTGTGATCTCTCTCTCTGTCAAATAAATAAACAAAATCTTTAAATATATATATATATATATATATATATATATATATGTTGTGTGGATGTATGTCTTCATTTTTCTGGATTGGATACCTACAAGAGGGAATTCTGAGTCATATGACTTAGGCATATATATATATATATTAAAGTGTTAACCATCTCACGTAACTTATTGAATGCTGTACTGAAAGTGAAAGCGTGGCCAGATGGGGGCAGAAGGGTAGTCAGCATATGGAGGTTTACCCCTGTGATCCTATGGCTGCCCGGGAGCTGTGCTGCCGCCGCCCAGCCTCACCCTAGAGAGGATCGCACCCCTTCTCACTAGTCTTGGAAAGATCCAAATCCCAGTTCAAAGTGTGGTTTCTCCCAAATACATGTCCACTTTCAAGCCATGATAAATTCGAAAAACCATATGGGACGCTCATAGATCAGGGACTGTCTGTATAAGTTCATATGCCTGCAAAATCACCTTTCGTAGCTTCTCATGGCAGAACGGAAGGACACTGAGGTCCGTTCTCAGAGTTCCCAGGTGAGGGTGGGGGCAGGGAAGTTGAGTAAGGAGGTAGGTAAAGACTGGATTCTGAAGTTTGTCCCTTTATTCTCCCTTTTTAAAGTAAAAGCCATTTATTGGTTTTATGGTCCTTTGTTACATTTCTTTGGGATTTTATAGTTATTACTCAATTATGTATTTCCTACCTGTTTGTATGCAGAAAGCAATTTGCTTGCTGATGATAGGGGAAGTCCTGCATGTTGGGGGTTGAGGGGGATATAGGAAACCTCTCTATTTTCTCTATTTTCCATTTCATTTTGCTTAAATCTAAAAAAACTTCTAAAACATAAATTTTTTTTTAAAAAAATGTAATTTACAGAGTAATGTCTAAAGGCATCTGCTTTAAAGTTGGGCAGACACCTATTTATTGGCTGTTGGATCTTAGCCTTACTTACTCTCACTAAGCCCAGCTTCCTGGTTTGTAAAATGAGAGCAATAAGTCCGTCTATTGAGAGAATACATATATGCCACTTACATAATTCTTGGCACAGAGTAGTCACTCAATAAATTTAAGCAGTGCTGTGGAGTTATATTTCACACAAAGGACTAAACTTTTATTCACCTCTATGAGACATAATCCTGGGAACTTTCTAGTTGTCATAGTGGTTTCCTAAGGACAACTAATGTAGCTCTAGAGACTAACTCCGCGTGACTTGTTCTGTTTCTTCATTTTATTACGAACATTTCTGTACCACCCTGTCTTTTCCCCTGAAATATCTAACCTGTGGATGCCTCAGATAAGCTGTCAGTGGGGTAGAGCCTTCCTGCCACGGGCATGGTGGAGAATGGGGGTGGCTATGGTGGAGATGGGGGGCTGTTGGTGAAGGGGAAGAGGGGATGCAGAGTCAAAGGAGAGTTTGTTTTCTCACTGGGAATGGCTCAAGCTTGTTTTTGGCTGAAGGCAAGGAGCCAGTGGAGAGGAAGATGGTGTAGTTGATGAGAAAGGGTCATAGTTGATAAAGGAAGGAGTAGAGAACGGGCCAGAGGTTCAAGTGCAATGTCTAATGGTGAACAGGAAGAGCACTGCCTCCCTCCCTTGGCTAGGGGGACAGAGCTAAGCATGGGTGCAAATCAAGGAAAACTGGTGGGGATAGTAGGCTGTCTAGGGAGTCCGGGGAGGGGGGGGCTTTGTTTTCTTTTTGAAAATGTTCATCCTTTAAGAGATATTCTGTTAACATAACAAGGTTTTCTATTTTAAAAGACCAGTGTGAGCACAAGTTTATCTCACCTTACACTCTTCAGAATGAAAATTCATATTATTTTTAAAGCTATGTACCTTAGGTGCTATTATTGTGTTTATTATCTGATGTTCTTAATAAAGGAATTAACAAAAAAGTGACTAAATCATCTAAATTTGACTTTTTACTATCATCACACTTGGCTTACTCACCACTCAACATCCCTGAAGGTCAGCAAGAGGTGAATCTGCCCTAGACTGGTCTTTTCCTGCATTCATCACTTAAAAAAAAAAAAAAAGAAAGAAAAAGAAAAGAAAGAAAGAAGGAACGAACACCGAGAACAAGCCATCTTTTACTTTTATAATTTTTAATCCATCATTAAAAGTACAACTTGCTTTATGATCTAAAGAAATATCTAAGTCTTTATATTAGGAACAAAAGTGAGCCTTTCAGGAAAAAGGGAGGAGAGCTTAATCTGCATTAGCCCTTTGATGTATTTCTAGATTTTGAAAAGCTTCCCGCCGTTCCCAGCCACACTGAGACAGACCCAGTCGTATGTCCAGCAATGACACTGTCCTCTGTCTTCTCAGCACACACCACACCAGAGAGTGGGCCTTTCAGGAGCAGGCCAGGCCTCTGCCATCAGCGGCGGGTTACCAGGGCTGTTGGCCCTTTGGGAGTTCCATGGCTCATTAGACTTCCAGGGAAACTCCTAAGTTCATGATTGGATTGGAAGCAAAAACCATATCACGCTTTGCTTCTCTTTGCAACATTTCTTTCAAATTTGACTGTCACCGGTGGATTCAGGGGACTTTACTGAGCGAGCAGTGGGAGAATTCTTCCTGAAGAAAGGCCTGTCAGTCTATAGCTATGAAGTAGGGGTTGCGGTAGATGTTTGCTTTTAAAAATAAAAAACGAAACCCCATTGTTTAAATTCTTGCCCTTTTTACTCCTTTGATTTCATTTCTTGTAACCTAGTTTTCAGCTTGGGAGAAGTTGCTGAACTTTACATAGCAACTTCTCGAGAAGCACGTTTTCTTATGTTGCGTGGTGGAAAGTGATGGGTAGGTGTCTCTTTGGAATGCTCTTTCTATTCATGGACATTTTTCAGAGGATTGCTTCGTGCCAGCTAGTTTCATAGACGGAGGAAAACAATCTGGGTTTCAGTTTCACAAAAGGAAAAACAAAACCTCTGAGGAACAGGAAACAATTCGTTAGCAGCGGGCCACTGTGCAGAGAAGGATAACCTGCCTTCAAAGATTTTTGTTTCAAGCGCTATAATATAATGTTTAATAAATAGTTTACTTCAAAGGACTGCACTACAAGAAAATAGGCAGCTTTCCTGCTATTCTTGTTCCCTGGTTCAGTTTTACTATAAGTAGCTCATATCCGGTCCTCTGTGGTCTCAGGTGGTCGTTTGTGTTTATGATCCTAACACTGAAACGCGAAGAATTGTGGCCCTATTTTAAGCCAGTAGCAAAGCCGCAGTGTTCTACAGGAACTGAGCGAGGCCCTCCTGAAACCCTTGACCTTTGACCCATCTTAAGGAAAGTGCTCAGATGCTGTAAGGGATGAGCATTGGATTATGTCCTCCAAAAATAGAAGACGACTAAGCAATAGAAAAACCCATCAACACCCGCCTAAAGTTTTTGATGTATTATGAGGATGCCTGTGCTCCCATTCTAAACTTCTAAACAGTACGTATGTTCAGTGTCCTTGAGATGAAAGCCTGAGGTTACAGAGATCACGGAAGATGTTTGAATTTTTCTTTTTCTTCCTGTGGGTATATTTGGCCTAAAGCAACCATTATTATTTATAATTTTTTCACTATGAGTCTTAACCCAGCAGCGTATCGGGTTTGGGTGGAGCCCGACCATATCCATTGTGAAATGTTTCTCCTGTGATTCGGGTGACTACTTTCATAAAACCACTAACCAAACTCTTGTTAGGTATGGTTTTGTTTTGCGTATTCTTCGTTGCTAACTGTTGGATGCAGATGAGGACCTAGGGCCATTCTAGGAAACACAGGCTTGAGATATTTTTACACTGGCTTACACCTCTTTGGATTCCTGTTCCTCTCATTCTCTCTCTGTTCAGAACCAAAGAGAAAGCATGGCCCTAAGATCCAACAGTTGAAGCAGAGAGCCTGAGCGGGTGAAGGAGGAGAAAGGGAGCCAGTGGGTGTATAGAAGGGAGAAACTGTCCCATCCCACCACTTTCATGATAGGGAAAAGGTTTATGGATTGAGCCTGGGTTTCCGCATTAGCCACATGTTCTTTAAGCACTGGCTATAGAGCCATCTCATTTTCTCTGGCTCTTTCTTGAGTGTTTACCCAGAACGATCTCACTGTGACAGCTCTGGTGGGGAAGGGAGGTTCATTGTCAATCCGGGTTGTTGTTTTGAGACCCATATTGAACTTGAATGCAGATGACTCAACCTTACTGTAACAGCCATTTACATATTATCACATCACGTGTACCAAGCTTTTCTAGTTCAGGTATTCGGGGTCAATTCTTTTAGAGAAATCAGTTCACACTAATGTCCAGTATGAGTAACTTGTAGTAGGAGATTCTCCAAGAGAATTATATATGCTCCTCTTCAACTTTGCCGCCCCAGCTCTAGGAATTTATCATAGGGAATTGTTTTAGTTAGGTTCTTTTGCTTGTGAGAGATTCACTCAAGTTTCCCAAACTTATTACCAGGATGTGTGTGCAGAGGCCTTTGGGAAAGGCCAATTGTCCAGGCCCTAGGGAATGTGTTAACTGGTGGTTTTCTGGGCCTGGGGTAGCTCTGATCATGATGATAAGATTGTAATTATGAGAGCTAACATATATTGAGAGCTCAGTACGTATGAAGCATTTTAGTTTATCTTCTCATTTAATCTTAGATGGGGTAAATACGGAGGTAGATATCATTTGTGTTTTTGAGATGAAGGACTTGAGATATACAGACATTAATCTTCCCAGGGTCCCCAGAATCAGAAACACAGCTTAACCTCGAGGCTCTCCGATGGCAAAGCCACGATCGGAAGCCCATCGAGAGCAGGTCCTGGACCCTCCTCACTGCAGTGCACCCCCATTAACGTGACTGAGTGCCTCTGCAGGGGTCTGCCTGCATCCATCCATGGCTTTCACTTCTCCTGCCAAGTACAGTTTCTGCCTCGTAACTGAGGATTGCATATGGCGGATTGACGCAGATCATGTCCTCGTCAGCCATTCTCCAGATCATGCTCTCCCTGGAAGCTGCTCACCCCAGGAGAGAGACTCGAAGTAGCCCATCTCATCTTCTCTCCCCTGGATGTCTAGGGGATCACTGGATTATCGAGGTTTGCTGGCTTTTAGTCCCATCAGCCAATACCAGGGACAGAAAGTGGGGCTCACATTGCCACCTAGGATGACTTGGACGGGAAGGGTACTAAGACTAAAGTCCGTGATGGGAACTGTTTGGATGAGTTCCTAAAAATATATGTCTGTAATATTCATCACAGTGTTGTTTGTATTAACAAATAATTAGAAACTACCAGCCTGTCCATCAACAGGGGTTTGATTAAAGAAATCAAGGCGTTCCATATGGTAGAACATTAATATGCAGCCATTAAGATTATGATTAGGTCAATGTTTATGAACGTGGAAAGATGCAATGTGAACTACACTGACATGAAAAAATAAAATTAAAGTGATTCATATATATATGAATATATATATTTTATCATATATATGATACCCTTTTATTTCAAAAACACAAACTTAGAAGGTGGGATCTAGGAATATTAGTAGTTGCTTAATTTGAATAGAATCTTCTTCATGCTCTTCTGTTAACATCTTTTTTTTTTTTTTTTTAAGACTTATGTATTTGAGAGAGAGAGAGATGGAGAGAGAAAGTATGTGTGGAGAGTTGCAGAGGGAGAGAAACTTCAGGCAGACTCCTTGCTGAGCCCAGAGCCTGACACAGGGCTCAGTCCCATGACCCTGAGATCATGACCTGAGCCAAAATCAAGAGTCAGACGCTCAATGAACTGAGCCACCCAGGCTCCCCAACATCTGATTTTTTAATAATGAACATACATTGTATACATATTCAGCAACATATTTGAAAAACATGTCCAAGTACAGAAGTTGTACTAATTAAAAGTAGCTGAAATGAAAAGTATTGATTGTATTGATTATTGGGGCACCTGGGTGGCTCAGTGGGTTAAAGCCTCTGCCTTCGGCTCAGGTCATGATCTCAGGGTCCTGGGACTGAGCCCCGCATCGGGCTCTCTGCTCAGTGGGGAGCCTGCTTCCCCCCGCCCCCCACCTGCCTCTCTTCCTACTTGTGATCTCTCTCTGTCAAATAAATAAATAAAATCTTAAAATTTTTTTAAAAGTATTGATTATTGAGGAGAAAACAAACATAGGGGCTACAAACTACAATTAATTACTTTTACCTGTATCATACAACAAATTAAGGGTATAAGGTGGGAGGACTTAATAATAAATCAGCATTATTTGCGTATAACACCCAGCTATATGCAACTGATGAATCATGGAACATTACATAAAAACTAACGATGTACTGTATGTTGGCTCACTGAACATAATAAAAGAAAACAAAGAAAAAAGAAAAATAATATAAATAGAGCAGCTGTATCGCTAAAGAGCTGGAACAAGAAAACTGCATTTTTAATTTAACCTGGAATAACTGGAAAAAACTTGAAAATCACTGAATGGGTGTTAAGTTCATGACTTAAGTTTATTGACTCTTAGTTTACACAGAATTCTAAGAATTAGCTAATTCTAGTAATTTACAGCTTTTACAACTAAGAATTAGTTGATCTCAAAATTTAGAACAATTTTGCCAAGCACTGTGAACGGTAGTGCTTTAAAAAATAAATTCTATTTCAGATAATTTGGGGAAAGGTTGGTTAAATAATTTTTTTAAGGTAACCGCTACTCATAATGTGGGGCTCAAACTCATTGACCCCAAGCTCAAGAGTCTCATGTCTTGATCTTGACTATCAAGACCAGTCCTTGCCTTGGTACTAACTAAGCCAGCCACGTGTCCCTAAACAATGCTGTTGATGTTTTAACAAATGTTTTCTTTACTGCAGGACTTCTAAGCCTTCACTAGATTTATATTCACTTGGCATCTTCCGGAGGGAATATGGAATGCCGGTAGTAGTTCTCAAACTTACATTGACCACTGAGTTCCCTTTTTTCACTGAGTATGTATTAGCTTTTCCCAGAATTCATTTTGTAGACTAATACAGGAGATGCTGCCTTGGGAACTTTTATTTTTTACTTTTTATTTGTTTTTATTTATTTATTTTTAAGCAATCTCTACCCCCAACATGAGGCTCGAACTCACAACCCTGAGATCAAGAGTTGCACACTCTTCTGAATGAGCCAGCCAGGCACCCCATGCCCTTGGACCTCTTAAACTAGGAGTTAGAAGGGAGCAGGACGGTGCAGAGGACTGAGAAACAGAAATGACAGTTGAAAGGCCGATAACTTGGCCTCCAAAAAATTCCCTATGGAACTATACTCTTAGGGGAAGAATAGTAGCACTTGACTTACAGGGACCTTTCTCAAGTAGAATAAGCTAAATTACGTTCTCTATACTGTACTTCTGTAAGGAGTTCTTACATAGTACATTTTAGAAAGGTATTTCAAATAATAGGCATTTTTGAAATAGTTGTTATTTTTTAAAAAAATATTGGTTTACTTAATAATTTTATAGATTTAAAGACTACTCGTAAGAAGCAAAAACACTCTGACATGCGAGTTAACGTAAACTCTCTCTGAGTTAACATATGATGTGTGAAACCCAAAAGACACACTCTGTCTGCCCTTTGTAGAAAAGTGTCCACCTCTGCCCTGGATGATCAGTTGTAGGTAGTTGGATGTGCAAACTAATTTTATCTTCTCTTTTTTGTTCTCTAGCACATACATACAGGTATGTGTATGTGTGTGCGTGCCCGTGTCTATTCTAGAATATTGTAAAATGTCAAGTGTTTCAATTAACATTGTTAAGCAAGAGTGGATAGAAACACCAGCCAAACTTGCTCATTATATTTACTGTGTCAAGAACAAAAGGCACTGGATAATTGAGAAGAGACTCTTATCAGGCTATTAAGAGAAGGAGAATGTCTATTAATGAAGAACGTCTTAAAGAAAAGGAAGGGCTGGCTCAGGTTGCAAGTCATCGTGAGTCTAATGGGATCTGTGACTTGTTCAAGTCACGTGGGGAGAGTGGCTCTTTGCCTTTAGCCATTTACCGGACACGAGAGAGCGGACGGGGTCTGAAACCATTTCTATTTTCTGGGAACATAGTGCTCAGGGAAGGTTCAGCATTGTCAGTTGTCGACAAAATCAGTATTGTTAAATACCTCCTTGTATGTAGTTCTGGCCCTGAAGCGTGGTTGTTTGCTAAGGTTGTACCCAAGGCCACGTCCAGGTCTTCCTGGGCTTTGTCTTGCATCGCTTCTCTTGCCTGTATCACAGTCGATACAGTTCGGGATGAGTCATTGCTTATTGAACGAGATGGCAGTCGTGAAGACGGCTGCTGCGAATTGGAGCGAGTATCCACGCTCAGCTGATCTTGAAAGGAAAGCGGGCGAGCGTGGGGCAGTAGAGCTGGACTGGTTACTTATCAATTTGCCGTTGATATGTTGCTGTACTTGGTGGGATATCGTCTTCCCATCTGTAAAATCTTCATAGTAGGGGAGATGGCCCTACGCGTAATTTACTCTCTGAATCAATTACAGGGTACAGCACAGATC
Organism: Nasua narica; assembly: GCA_028533885.1. NCBI lineage: Eukaryota > Metazoa > Chordata > Mammalia > Carnivora > Procyonidae > Nasua > Nasua narica. Next base: position 9,105,941 of record CM052810.1, on the reverse strand, counting down.
CCACTCAAGGCATCAGGGCAGAATGGGACCCTCGCACTTGGAGCGGAGATGAGTTCCTTTCGGAACATGTACAGTTTGGTATATCTGTTTGAATGGCTTCGATGATGAGAGCCAGCATCCGACACTAGGAACTAGGCACTCTTCTACACAATTTTTACATTTTATTGAGGTGTGCTTCCCGAATAGCACACACCCGTGTAAGTGGCGATCTTGCGATTTGTAGGAAGTTTATAGCCTTGTGCAGCCACCCCTACAGTTCAGCTGTAGAGCATTCCCATCACCCCCAAAATTCCTTTCTGCCTGCTTGCGGCCGATCCCTGCCTCCACCGCCAGCCCCAGGCAGCCGCCATGAGCCCTTGATGTGTGTCGTTGCTTTGCTCCTCACAGCATCCTTTAAGAAAGGTGGACATCATCCCCTGTTTTCCTGGTGAAGACGGTGAGGCAGTGGAAGCACCTGGGGAGTGGGCTCAGACACAAGCCCCCTCAGCCGCGACACACCAGAGCTCACGTCCCGATCCCCGAAGGGCTTGTGAGAGCACAGAGAGCCCCACCCTCAGAGGTCCCCGTGGGGCCCGAAATCAGCTCTTCTAACAAGTTCCCGTTGATGTTGCTCCTCAGGGGGCCCTTCTTTGAGAACCACCAGTCTTCACAATCTCAAGCATTGTGAGAAATATTTTGTGATGGGTCTGTTGTGTATGCCCGATGCCGGTTGTGCTAAGTATTTCTGACAAATATGGCCGATTCTGGAGGAAAGAGATGTTCCTTGTGAGACTAAATGATGAACATACCACTGAATCCCATCTGAACGGTGCTGTTTTTCAACCACCTTGCCATAGTTGCTTATATTCTGCGTGTGTGTGTCTGTGTGTGTGTGTGCACATGCATGCACGTGTACCTTATCCATCATTTGGTGACTTTAATTTGAATGAATTGACATCTCGTGACTCTGTTTCCATTTCTGCCTTTTAAAAAGTAGACAGCTATTCACAGCAGCAAGACGCAGACCCAGACTTTGTTCTTAATGCCCCTGGTCACAGGCATGAATGTCAAGGGTAATTTACCCAAGTAGAAGAAAAAATGAAGAAGAAAAGGAAAGAATGGAAAGAAAGTACTGACTCACCGCAGACAGCTGCAGAACGTTGCCCTTGGGAGAGAGGTTAACCCAGTTGTGAAATAATGGCCAAAGCTCACACTCTCCTGAACTTTCTCTTAGCCCTGGAGAAAGCGCCTCCGTTTAATGTGAGCATCTCGGCAAAAGGTGCTGGGCCCCGCAGGAGGCCGGGATTGAAAGCTCTCCATTCGTACAAGCTCATTTGCATTTGCCACACTTTTCACTAAATTAAATATTTTGATCTCTTTCTGTCTTTTAAAATAAAGATATTTTAGCGAATGTGAGCCTAAGTGAAGGTGAATCGAGTAGCTTCTCACATGCCCTGAAAGATAAAGTGTCGCCGGTAGAGAACTCTCTAGAGTGATGTACAGTCATAATCCATGAAGAACCTGGCGGAGGTCAGTTGGGGGAGTTTGTTGGAGTGCAGGGGAAGAATTCCCGAGACGTGGCTTGTTTGTACCATTTGGAGGTGGTTCCGTAGGTTTCTTCGGAAGCCAGCAGTTTCCTGCCCCGAGTGGCAGCTCAGTCCTTTCTCGAAGCAGCAGGAGACGGAGGCATCAGCAGAAGAGTGTCTGCCATCTCTTGCAGCCGAGCACGCAGACAAAGGGGCCCTAGGGCCAGCCCGCTTCTAGTGCCTGTGGGTGGGGGGGCCACTGCGGGCCTCTCAGACCCCCAAGGCCTCAGGCATGTGAGCTGTCACTACACTAGCTACACTAGCAGCCAGTGCTTCCCCAGAAGAGGTGCACTAGAGAGGGTCCTTGAGTCTCCCGAGAGTCCAGCACACCCTCTGAACGTGAGCCCTTCCGGAGCCTTTCTGAGGCCATCTGAAACGTACGCCAAGAGGAGAACCAGCCCCCTCGAAGGGAGCTTGGTTCTGAAGGCTGCCGCTGGCCTTGACCGAGCTCTGCTCCCCAGCGATGCCACATGCCCGGATTTCTCACATCCATAGCACCCCTTGAGAAAACCTGCTGGTGGTCACCGTCAGATTGATAGAACCAAACCAAACCAAGAGTGAAGTATTGATCATCCATACACTTGGAAATCCCACACTTCTTGGCATGTGGGCATTGCTTGAGCGCTGCACCATGGTAACATCCTGCCGTCTTTCAGGAAACGTGATGTGTTTTAGTCGTGTCTAGTGACTGTTGTTTTCCTTTCCCTACCTCCTACGTGCTTGCCTTCAGCTTCTCTTCAACCTGGGCTTTATTTAATTTATTTTTTGAGAGACAGAGAGACAGCATGTGTGCGTGTGAGGTTGGGGGGAGGGCTCGGGGAGGGGCACAGGGGGAGGGAGAGAGAATCTCAAGCAGGTTCCATGATCAGCATGGAGCCCATCCTGGGGTTTGATCTCACCACCCTGAGATCATGATCTGAGCGGATATCAAGAGTCAGAAGCATAATTGATTCAGCCCCCCAGGTGCCCCTTCAACATGGGCTTTAAAATGAGAGTCCTGGGGACTCTCTCCTGTGGGGACTGCTCGAGATTCTGTCCCTCTGCCCCTCCCACCCCTGCTCATGCTTTCTCTCTCACACAGAAATTGACAATCATATCGGTGTCATTCACGTGCAGAGAGCAATGGCAGATAAGAAAGCATTTAATATTTCGGAAGGTAAGGGAGTGACCAATATGGTGTGTCCCCTACCCTTCCAGCACCCCGTCCTTCTGCCGGAAAATGTTCTGGCGGTCTCTCCCGGGACTGCATTCTCTGCCAACTTTCCTATGACACGGACGGGTCATGGATGCTTCTCTAGGCAACCTTGACTTCAGATTGCAAATTCCTTCAACACAGGTCACCATTACAGAGTTTTCTAACTTTATCTACTGTCGAAACTTCTGCCTGGCCGGTCGGCTTCCTAATGATCCTCGTACAGCCTTTTTCTTTCCTACCTGTGCCACACCTTGACTCCTACCATCCTTATCCAAGAAAGCTCACTGTCTCCTCTCCCTTTCTTCAGAACTATTTTACTCCTAAGATTTCTTCCCAGTCTTCCCTTCAGAAGTCTTCTGACTGCCTTAGGCCCTCCCTCTGAAATTCTAGAGTATTTCATTTTCTCGACACACAGACTCAGAAATTTGCCGCATGGAGAAGCCCGGCCTTCAGTGATGGGGTCTACATAATGAAAGAGTCTTAGGTTCTTGTAGGACTTGAAGGGACATCCCGGATATACTCAGATGTTCAATGGTGAGGCTTTCTACTACCTAAGGCCACCTATTGGATTGTTGGAGAGCTCCGTTGGAAATGGCGTCCCTATGTTGGGTTGAACTCTGCCTTCCTGTGTATGTCTTCTGTGGCTGGGCAGTAAATGGATTCCTTTCCCTCCAAGGAGGTGTTTAGAGAGAACTCCCTTGTGAGTCCCTGCAGCTCTCCCACCCCTCACTGGTCTCCCATTAGCCCTGGGCCCACCACTCGCCTCCTCAGATGTCACGGTAAACTTCCCCGTGGCAGACACAAAGTCTTACTCTTTGTTTCACATCTCTGTAACTGGTACCGTCAATTCGATCTTGTAGAAAATGCCAGCTCTGAAATGACCAGCCCCATAGAGAGGATGCTGCCGCTGGCCGAGAGCGTTCTCGACTACAGACTGTAATCCTAGCACAGTGTAGAGCCCTTTGTCTTTCGTGTAGAGCATTTGTGGGATGATTACCTTAAGGTGGAGATATTTTGTTTGTTTTGTTTTAGTTTGTAAAGGCTGTGAGAAAAATATTTATTTGTAAGGCAGGTAGAGATCTCCGTATTCTTTGCAGTATACTTGCTTCTCACGTATGATGACACAACTAAAGAAAATTCCTTGTACTACTCTGCTGTCCAGTTTGTTGGGTTAATCTGGGAGATAGTGTCAGTGACCTGGAATTGTGCCAACTTCCAATTAGCACTCTGTGTAGCCACTGGTGTCATTTTAAAAGTAATTACTGCAAGGGGGAAAAAAGTAATTACTGCAGATTTTCTCATCTACCCTGAACATAGCATATGTGTTTCTAATCCCATACATTATTGCTTTCATTTAAAAGCAAAATTTTCTTTAGGTTTTCGTGATTAAATTTTTTTAAACTTATCTTTATATAATTTGAGAGTTCTAGAAAAATTATAAAAATAGTACAGTTATGAATGTCCATATAATTTCACTGATTCCCCAAATTATCATTTTATTGTGTGTCATGCCCCACCCCATGATTATTTTCTCTAAACCATTTTAGTAAGTTATTAATAACTTATCTCCCCCCACCCCGATTTATTTATTTATTTTAGAGAGAGAGGGAGCAAGTTCTGGGAGGGGTAGAGGAAGAGGGAAAAAGAAACTCCAGCAAACTCCTCACTTGGAGCCTAACTTGGGGCTTGATCTCAAGATCCAGAGATCATGACCTGAGCTAAAACCAAAGGTTGGATGCTCAACTGACTGAGCCACTCAGGGGCCCCACTTCCAACTTACCTTAAAGACAAGGCAGCATTTTCTTATTAACCACACTGCAGAAAAATAACATTGATACTACTACTGTCTAGTCTAAAAGCCTTTCAGGTTTTGCCAGTTTTCCTACTAATACCTTTTATAGCAAAAGAAAAAAAAATTTTTTTTTCTGGTCCAGGCTCTAATTCAGAGTCATACATTGCATTTACTTTTCATATTCTTTTATTCTGCTTCAGTCTAGAGTAGCTCCTTGGTCTTTGTCTTTCATGACCTTTACTTTTTTTTTTTTTTAAAGACAAGCCTTTTATTTTGTCACATGGGTCTCAATTTAGGTTTGTCTGATGTTTTCTCATAATTATAAGTTACACATTTTTAAAAAAGATTTTATTTATTCATTTGAGAGAGAGAGAGCGTGAGCAGAGGCCGAGGGAGAGGGAGAAGTAGGCTCCACATTGAATGGGGAACCAGATGTGGGGCTCGATGCCAGGACCCGGAAATTGTGACCCGAGCCAACGGCAGATGCTTAAATGACCGAGCCACCCAGGTGCCCCAAATTATACGTTATTTGGCAGGAGTACCAGAGAACTGTGTTGTGTCCTCAGTATATTCCATGGAGAGGCACATGTTTCTCTTTGTCCCATTACTGGGGATATTACTTGGTTAAAGTGGAGTTTCTCTGCTATTAAAGTTACTATGTTTCAGGGGTGCCTGGATGGCTCGGTTGGTTAAGTGTCTGCTTTCAGATCAGGTCATGATCCCAGGGTCCTGGGATCAAGCCCAGAGTCAGGCTCCCTGCTCAGCGGGGAGTCTGCTTCTCCCTCTTCTTATGCCCCTTCCCCCATTCTTTCTCTCTCGGTGTTTTTTTTTTTTCTTTAAATTCTTTAAAAAGAATTACTATGTTCCCTTTTTCTGTTTGTCTGGTAAAGGAAATAGACACTTAAACTGGTCATTTCAATACAGTCTGGTAGTAAGACAGACAGCCAGGGTGCCGTGGGAGCCAGTGGAGTGCCCTGACTTGATGACTCCTCTGTGGTGACCTAGGGAATGACTATGAGCTGGCCAACCTAAGGAAACTGGGGAAGATATTCTAGAAGGATCCAATACCATAGCCACGGGGCCATGAAATGGCATGATACGTTTAGGCAAGTGCAGTGGGTGGCATCTGGAGTTCTAAGACTGAGTTCTCTGATCACGAAATCCTAAGATAGAGATCTGAGTGTGTGAGGTCTCATGGGCAGCTGGAAGCAGAGGTCATGCTCACTTTCAGGATTTGGGGGGTCTCTTTTGTCTCTGAATCCTATAGTCTTCTTTCCCCTGATTAACAAAGCCAAAAGTAGCAGAAAAGTGGGGCATTAGAAGGAAGATCACAGTATTTGATAGTCACACAAGTTACATCCTCAGGGGGTACAATTTATTTCATTGCACTAGAAATTGATTTCCTTCTCATAGAAGATAATTATCTTTGCAGAAAATTATGTCACTTTTTTCTCTCATTTTTGGAGTGTAAAAATTATTGAAAATAAAAAGGGAAAATGAACAAATAAAAAGCCAACCCAAACCCGGCTTTGCAGTATATATCCAAGAAGCTTGCTTTTCTTTGGCTTGAGTAAGAAGTTAAAATTGTGGAATGGTGAATGAATGTAGCCCCTCTATGCTCTTTGGCACTCAGCCAATTTAAAAGTTTGACTTTTAGTGGCAGCATATTGCTAAATTACCCAGGTGTGGGGTAGCAGATCCATTTGGATTGGCCAGGACTTTCCCAGGCTCCTTTTAATAAACCGCGGTAATTTTCTAAGTCTTCAAATTAAATCCATGGCAATGCATTTCCTTTGCTCTATTACTGAGGCCATCTTTGCAAGGTGAACGTTAGTGATACCGTGAGCAAGAAAAGGTTTATGAGCCTCTGTCTAAATTTTAATGATGTCTAGGTAAAAGTATGTTTTTCGAAAGAATTTCTTGAGGTTTCCAAGACCCCGTAAATTTCTCCCTACGAGTAATTGCCAGATGTGAGGCTCACAGAATCTCATTCTTCAGCATTGGAACTTTTCGTAGTTATCTGCTTTTTGCGTCTTCATGCTTGGGTAGAGACATGTAGAGTTTGGCCAAAATCATTTTAAATTCTTTTCCTTTTTTTATCCACAATATTGACAATCTTGTAGGTACCAGACACGGTGACCCGTACGTCATGGAGGTCATTACTGTCTGTCGGAGAAGACGGGTAGAGATGGCAGCCACAAAGCAGTTAGCATCGTCCATACTCATGACTGAAGAGCCTTAACAGGAATGCTTTACAACATCCATGTGGCAAACTATATTCCTTTAATTGAGTTAAAATTTACATGACCTAAAATTTAGCATCAACTGTTTTTAAATGTATTACGGCATTTCAAATGTACTAAATGGTGGGGCGCCTGGGTGGCTCAGTTGGTTAACGTCTGCCTTCCGCTCAGGTCCTGATCTTGGGGTTCTGGGATCGAGCCCCGCATTGGGCTGTCTGCTCAGTGGGAGCCTGCTTCTCCCTCTCCCTCTGCCCCTCCCCTTGCTTGTTCTCCCCCATTAATTAATTAGCTAATTAATTAAAAATGTACCAATGGCATTTAGTACATTCACAGGACTGTCGCCTCTCTCTAGTTCCAACACAGTCGTCGGCCCGTAGGGAAAATTCTATAACTCTTAGCAGTCACTCCTCCTTCCCCTCTCTCCCTGGCCTGTGGCAGCCACTAGTCTACGTTCTGTGTCTGGATTTTCCCATTCTAGATGTTTCATATAAATGGAATCATAGAATAAGTGGCTTTTTGTGTTTGTCTTTCTTCACTTAGCATGATATTTTTTTGTGGTTCGCCTGTTGTAGCAGGTTCATTCCTTCTTACGGCTGAACAGTGTCCACTACCAAGGGTATTCCTGAAGTATGTTTCAGGATGAACTCCTCCCTGTTGAACTGTTTTGGAGTGATATTTCTAGGATTGGAGCAGTTTCAAGAGTCAGTTCTATTTTGTTAACAGATTTTTTTTATAGTAGAGAAAAATTTTGTATTCTGCCCTCCAACCTTGTCCAAACCTTTTAACAATGCATTGACTCAATTCTCTGGTTCTGAGAACTTGACGGTGACAGCCAACAAGACTTGCATCAGCCTTGTGGGCAAAATCACTGCTGTCACTTCACGCCGTCGTGGAAGAGTGCGAGTTGGGGTGACAGGTGGAGGCTTTGCCACCTGTTGTAGGTAGAAATCACAGGTGTGCGGTCTTTGCATAGAACAGTGTTTCCTTCATTGCTCAGCATGGAACTGCTTCACCTTTTCTAAATACCAACAGCCTTTGCTGTTCCCAATAGAGGCCTAGAAAATAAGTTTGTTGTTTTTTTTCCCTTTGTCAGCATCAGTGTTCACATACTAGTAAAACTAGAGCCGATTCCCCTGAGAGACGGTTTCACTCCACTGAGGTGTTAGAGAGAGACGCATATCAATCCATTCTTCAGGATAGAAGATGTTAGTGAAATATTTGTAATTCCGACGTTGGTGACGTTTAATGTTTGACAAAGAAACTCTTTCCACATTTTTCTTCTGGGCCAGGAATCACTGTTTCTGGGCCATGTGGCTTCATCCCGGCCTTCCTGGTACAGTTTGACCTCTTTTATTTGGCACGGTAATAGGCAAGCCTCAAGGCAGACGTTTATGTTGGTTTGAGTAATACTTTAGTAAAGTTAGTTTCAACCTTTCAGGTCATGCCTTCTCGTGATAAAGAGCCTGGGTTGCCACGAAGACCAAAGCTCATGTGAACTTTGACATACTTTCTGATACAAACAAATCTTAAGTATATATGACCTTAAAAATAAAGCTTTTTCTTTCACAGATGACAGTTTTCAAAACAACACAGAGGAAGCCAAGAAAAACAATATTTTGTGTTTCTGGTTCATAGGGTAATATGATTTTTCTGGAGGTGCTAGTATTTAATTTTCCCCAACTTAAGAGTCTCTAGTGTTCTGAAGGAATATTCAGTTAAATCATGCTTCTGCCATTCAGGGAGAATGAATAACAGACCTTTTTTTTTTTTAAGATAAGATGAACAATATTTGAAGTTTTTTTTTTTTTTTTTTAATTTGTCAGAGAGAGAGCATGCACAAGCAGGGAGAGCAAGGCTCAAGGCACAGGGCAGGCAGAGGGAGAAGCAGCCTCCCAGCTGAGCAACAAGCCTGATATGGGGCTCGATCCCAGGACCCTGGCATCATGACCTGAGCTGAAGGCAGACACTTCACCAACTGAGCCACCCAGGTGCCCCATGATGAACAATATTTGAATGCCATCGTCAAATCACTCAGTTCTGAACTTAGCTGAAGTGAGAAAGTTGCAAGAATGGGGTCCCAGGGCGCCTGGGTGGCTCAGTTGGTTAAGCGACTGCCTTCGGCTCAGGTCGTGATCCCGGAGTCCCGGGATCGAGTCCCTTATCAGACTCCCGGCTCTGCGGGAAGTCTGCTTCTCCCTCTGACCTTCTCCCCTCTCATTCTCAGTCTCTCTCTAATAAATAAATAAATAAATAATTAAAAAAAAAAAAAAGAATGGGGTCCCACTGTCAAGAAGAGGAGCTGAATAGTTCTGGTTCAGTTCCTTTTCTCCTGGGACCATCTTTAGATCAAGGCAGTTAGTTTTAAAATGAATGGAGTTTCCAGACTCTCCATGCTCTAAGAGGAGTGTAGAAAGGTTGAAAGTCACCTCGGAGTCAAACTGGTTGAGTCTATAATTTCCTCTTGCAGAAGCCAGACCAAGGGCAGTAGTGATCTAGTACTTATATTTGCTGTCATTTATTGAGACTAGAATTCTCCTTGGGATATATTATAATTTCTTTAATATTAAAGTTTCTTTTCAAGGGATTTGTACTTAATCAGTTTGTGTAATAACATACGCATTCCATTTGAAGTTACCTTGCCAACTTTTCTAGGACTTTTTAGATTCCCCATAGTTTTTAATAAACCAAGAGATCAAGTGAATACTCCCCCAGTTGCCCAGATATTGGGTGGTTATGGCTGGTTTTGACCCATCTACAATCTGTAAACATTTAAAGAGAACCCCTCTCTAGAAGATACTTTGAGCCCAGCGGTATTCTCCAGCTTCAGAAGGTTACTTGTAGAACCAGAGAAGCCTTCAATCTATATTAGCGTGTTTCTTTCCCTAATCTTACCCTTCAGATAATGTATATGATCTCATTCAGGGACAGTAACATTGGGGTCAAGTAAGAACTAATGAGAGAGGGGTGCCTGGGTGGCTCAGTGGGTTACAGGTCATGATCTCAGGGTCCTGGGATGGAGCCCCGCATCGGGCTCTCTGCTCAGCGGGGAGCCTGTCCGCCCCCCCCCCCCCCGCCCGCTCTCTCTGCCTGACTCTCTGCCTACTTGTGATCTCTCTCTGTCAAATAAATAAATAAAATCTTTAAAAAAAAAAAGAACTAATGAGAGAATAACAATTCACAACGAACTTAGCAAACTTAGCAAAAGTGGAAAGCTTTGAGTTAGCTAGAAGACTGTGGAAGCAATTTTTAAGTACACATACCATAAAATATAATTATTGTGAGGAAGTTCACCTAAAGACTCTTATCCCATTTACATCTATGTAAATTCCAGCAATATGTTTAGACTACTCACGAAAATTTCATGAGACATTAGACATAGCCACCATCCCAAGCTATTTTTCTTGCTGTCAAAATTTGCCAACATAATAAGCTATTTAGTAAGCCAAGGTAGAATTAAAGTATTATATTTTTAGTGATTACTCTGTAAAAACCTATTTTAATTAAACCAGCAAATTTAATTAAACTAGTTTTAATATTGAATACTTTCCCAGACCAAGTGAACTTAGAAAGCATTTGGGTTTGTTATACTTCCGAGAACTACAGGAATACATAATTTTTTTAAAGATTTTATTTATTTATTTGACAGAGAGAGAACTGTGAGAGAGGGAACACAAACAGGGGGAGTGGGGAGGGAGAAACAGGATCCCCGCTGAATAAGGAGCCCGACGTGGGGCTCGATCTCAGGGTCCTGGGATCATGACCTGAGCTGAAGGCGGATGAGCCACCCAGGTGTCCCAGGAATACATAATTTTAAGTGCTTAATTTTAAACCAATTAATTTTAGAGCTCTTTACAAATCAGTTTTGACAATAGCATCCAGACGTAGAGAAATCTGACTCATCTGTAACATATGTCCACAAACATAAACCTACAGAGACATAGATCTTACAGTTTTCATCTTCAATTTTTAGCCAGGAAACAGGTCTAATAATGCAAAATTTACTAATTCATAAAAGAGCAGTTGGATCCAAATTGTGTTTCTGGCAGATGGAATATATTAAGGTCTCCTGCTCAGATAGCTAAAGGTTTTTCTAATATTTCTGGAGAAGACATTTAAGATTTTTCAGTATAGCCTATTTTCCAAATAGCTTCCCCTTCCCACCACCTCCGTCCTTTTTCCCCTTCTGATGAGAAGCTGCTCCCTAAAGTTTGCATTTCAAAGAATGGCACTTACATCCTTGAGAAGATGGAATTAGAAAAATCTACATCACAAAGGTACAGAGAAAGTATTCAACTTTTCTTCAAGGAGTTTAGGGGTATTTCTGCCAATAATCAGAGGTCTTGAGTGATACTGTTTAAATTTTTCATTTCTTTAAGTGTAAACAATTCTATTTCCAATGTCCTAATCTTTTATGGTACCTACAAGTATTTTGGGATGAATGGGGGAGGTTTGAATTGCTTCTAGAGCCATGGTTCTGGTTTTCTAGAGATTGCTAAAACACACAGTTGTTTCTAATGCTCCAAAGAACTGGATTGCAGGGCGCCTGGGTGGCTCAGTTGGTTAAGCGACTGCCTTTGGTTCAGGTCATGATCCCGGAGTCATGAGATCGAGTCCCGCATCAGGCTCCCAGCTCTACGGGGAGTCTCCTCCCTCTGACCTTCTCCCTTCTCATGTTGTCTGTCTCTCTCTCTCTCAAATAAATAAATATATAAATAAATAAAATCTTAAACAACAACAACAAAAAAAGAACTAGATTGCAACCTGAATGTCAAGGAACTGACTCACTCATCTTTGTTTTGTGGAGAAGACTTCCATTCCAAATAAGGTGGGAATGAAAAGATTTCTTTGTTCTAGAACTGCAGGGTTTATAACGCATTATGTCTTTTAAAAGTCTATATAAAATGTTTTATTTATTTTTTTAAAGATTTTATTTATTTATTTGACAGAGAAAGACACAGCGAGAGAGGGAACATAGCAGGGGTAGTGGGAGAGGGAAAAGCAGGCTTCCCACCAAGCAGGGAGCCCGATGCAGGGCTCGATCCCAGGGACCCCGGGATCATGACCTGAGCCAAAGGCAAACGCTTAACAACTGAGCTACCCAGGTGCCCCTGTATAAAATGTTTTTAAAAGGACTTTGAGGGCGCCTGGGTGGCTCATTTGGTTGGGCGGCTGCCTTTTGCTCGGGTACTGATCCCAGGGTCCTGGTATCAAGTCCCACATTGGACGCTGCTCATCGGAAAGTGTGCTTCTCCCTCAGCTGCTCCCCCTGCTTGTGCTCTCTCTCTCTCTCTCTTTCTCTCTCTCTCTGTCTCAAATAAATAAATAAATAAAATCTTTAAAGAAAAAAAGGATGCTCTCCTTCCTGAAAGTGAAATTCAACACTGGCTTTTATCAGTACCTAAACATTGGTTTCAGCTGATCATTTGTAGTAGGGCCTGGGAGAAATTTGGCTATCTGTTTCCTCTGTGACAGAGGGTTGTGAATGGCCACTAATCTTTCTAATCCCTTTCTAAATTTGGTAGGATCTTCTGAAAGTAGAGGTCAAGAGCTTTATAATTGAAAAAATCTGTTGCTGTCCAAGGGACATGAATTCTGTGCATTGGGGGGCCGAGGGGCATCTGCACAGAATATTGTGTACAAAGGCCTAGGCTGGTAGAGCCCGGTTCCTGAGTCCCGGAGACAGGAGGAGGGGTAAGAGACGGCAGCGCTGTTCTGCGGGCCATCTCCCGTGCTTCTGCTGAATTCACCGCCTGGCACCTGCTGTTTACACGGTGGCCTGCAGACCCCAGGCTTGGAGATCAGGCTGCAGTGCTCTCTGTGAAGCTTGTAAAGAGAGGGAAGTCAGACAGGCAGCTGGATGTTTAGGGGATTTTCTAAGGAAGTTGGAGGAGTTTCGGGGTCAAAGGGAGTTGGCTGGGGTGTTAGAGCCGGATTTTGAGAAAGGGGAGGGCCTTAGACCAGGGGCCCAGGGATCCAAAAGAACTTCCAAAGAGTGGGGACCCGGAGTTGGGGATATAGGGGTAGATAAGAGGATGGAGAAGGGGAATTTATGTTAGATGTAGACTCAAATTATTGTTCTTCATCTAATTTCTGTTGTCCTTCCTTTTATTTTTTTTCTTAAGGGAGTCCCTAAGGCTAGTTGTTACACTCCTTCGTGTCCTTTTTTTAATGTGATCTTTTCATAGGTACCAATAAAACCATGGTTTAGGTTACACTTATCTAAAAACATACAGAAGGGTGTCCAATTCAAAGGATCCATCATCTGCCTGCTACTGGCAAGTAGAATCTTATTTTAATCTCAATAACGACTCACACCCATAAGCCTTTTGATGGCTTAACCATGGACGCCCCTCAGTGCTGCCCCCTCAGGAGAGTCCAAGAGCTGCAGCCCTCAGGAGTCTAGAAGTTCACTCCCAGGGTAGGGTTAGCTTCAGAAAGCAGACTTCACTGTCCCAGGCGGTAGGAATGGTATAGTGCAAACGGTGGCTCTGGTTTCCCTCGAGAATGCGAGACGCCTTTAGTCACAGACCTGCTCACCCGTGACGCTGAGCAGGTGCTACTAGAATGGGACTTCTCCAGCACTAACAGGGCGGCAGAGGTGGAGACGACAAAGGTCCTTACGGAGCAGCGCCCCTCATGACAGAGTCCTCCGTGAGCGGGCGCAGTTGGAGAAAGGGAATGCTGCTGCCAGTCCTAAGTCAGGACTGTTACCTGTCCTCCGACCCTCTGGCTGTAACTGGCTCCCATGATCCCCTCTTGCTATAGGCCCACGGTCTAGTCATCTGTCCGCAAGATGCATCCTCTGACTTGGGGGGCCGGGGAGAATATTCCCACTGGTCACAAAGCCAAACTCCCAAGACATAGAGCAAGACAAAAGGAGAACCTCTTCTGGTTTTTCTTACATGCACATTAACAGCGGGAGCCAAGCCTTGGGTCTCAGAGCCAGATGAATACCAAAGAGGGATGTGCCACTGGGTTGGGGGCGTGTCCTGTCTTACAGTGTGCGTCCCTGCACAGAAGTTTTCTCGAGGTTGGTGGGTGACCCAGTGTCAGTCTAACCCATTATGTGTCCAACTTCTCACACGACAGTCCGAGTCGGGTGGCACATGCTCTTAAGAGCTCCTAAGGGTTCCACCCGTGCCCACCAGCTTTGCAGCTTTTGGCTTCCAAGATGTCCCTTGGGAACGACCTTTATCTCGTGTGCACATTAACCCATAGCAGAGTTGGTCCAAACAGATGCTGGTTTGGTGAGGACAGTGAACTGGCCAGTCTGCGCAGCCGGCTAGAACCGCAGGTTATTCGGGCACATACCTGCCCTGTGGTCGTCCTCCTTACGACAGACGACCCAGCAGAAGTGCGGAACAGTGACCGACTCTGGGAGGAAAAGGATCAACAGAAACCAAGAGTACTCACAACAGATCTTTACCAGAGTTACTATACTCAAGGAACTAGTTCCATAAATGTTTTCTCGTGCCCATCTAAATTTAGACAACCAAAAAAAGGGTTCTCACCGCTCTGTTCCGTGGGGTGACCGACGTGGTAAGAACCCTTACCTCCCGCTCTCTCCTTGCCAGCTCTCCCAGCTGCAGCAGCCCTGAAGCCGGCGGGGTCCTGCCAGAGAAGGTACCTTTGGGGTCGCCCGACCTACAGGGGCCGGCAAGTTTTTCCTGCTGCCCTTCTAGGTTCTTTGGTGGATCTAATAACTCAGTGGACCCAAGACAGACTAAGAGAAGGACAGCAGAAGTACGGTAACAGGTACACTTCCTGTATATGTGGGAGAAACCCAGGAAAACTGAGTAACTCCCTGAAGTGGCCAAAGCCCTCACCTTAATCCCGTCTCCGCTAATGACAGAGGAAAATGTTGGGGCGGGGAGTGCGTTATGGGGGTCACCAGGAACGGCCTGGTTATGCATATCTAAGTCATTGCCTTGTCTCTTGATAAGTTACTAAAGATTTCACCACTGTGTTGTAACCTGAAACAATGCAGCGTGTGTCAACTATACTTAAAAAGTTTCTAGAAACTTCGAGTCATCCCCTTCTTCCTGGTACAGCGAAGGAGATACACTTGCAAATGGATATTTCTGTTACAGATGTGAATATTGCTTACCAAAGAGTAATAACTTCCACTCAGGTTTTAGAGTTTCACTTGTGTCTGCGGTCTCTTGAAAGTAACCAGCTTTAGGGCGCCTGGGTGGCTCAGTGGGTTAAAGCCTCTGCCTTCAGCTCGGGTCATGATCTCAGGGTCCTGCGATCGAGCCCCACATCGGGGTCTCTGCTAAGCGGGAATCCTGCTTCCCCCCCTCTCTCTGCCTACCTCTCTGCCTACTTGTGATCTCTGTCTGTCAAATAAATAAAATCTTTAAAAAAAAAAAGAAAGAAAGAAAGTAACCAGCTTTAAATAGTCCCCATGCCAAAGAGACACAGTTTGGAGTGGCAGATTCTCCTGTCCTTCACTGTCCTTTCTCCTGTGTCCTCACATGGCCTTCCTCTGTGTGCACACACCCCTGGGATGTCTTCCTCTTCTAAGGGCTCAGTCCTATTGCATTAGAACCCGACCCTATGACCTCATGCAACTTGGATTGCCTCTTTAAAGACCCTGTGTCCACATATAGCCACACCAGGGGTTAGAGCTCTAACATGTGAATTTTGGGGAGACAAAATTAAGTTCATAACAACGTAACAAGAGTCATGATAGTATCTACCATCCACTGGGCACTTTGTGGGCTGGGGGTTGCGCCAGACAGTTTATATCTGTTATCTCATGCAAATATTAAAATAAGCCTACGATTTGTTAACGAACTAGAATTTAAATAAAAATTGGAAAAAAACTTTTTTTTTTTTTTTTTTTTTGGAAAAAAACTTTTTACCACAACTAAAAAAATTCTACAAGACAGCAGTATTCTCCCCCACTTAACAGATAAGGAAATCAGGCTAGAAAGTGAGGCAACATATTATAGACCACACAAAAAGTCAGGATTTGAAGCCATTTTAGAGAGGACTGACCCTGTAGTCATAATTTCTTAGGTTTATCAGTGATGATCATATATGAAGAAAGACCATGTCACTCAAAAGATTTTTCCACCCAGAGCAAGAGTCAAAGAAGCATTCTTTAACAGCGTGATGTTTGGCTGAGTCCAGGGAAAGAAAGACTTCTCACGGACCTGAGCTAAAATCCCCGCTACAGACAGAACGTTTGTGTCTTCCACCCCCAGACTCATATGTTGAAACCCAGCCCCCCATATGTTGGTATTTGGAGGTGGAGCCTTTGGGATTTGTGCCTTTATGAAAGGGACCCCAGAGGGATCCCCTGTGCCTTCTACCGTGTGGGGACACAGCAAAAACATGGTCTGTGAACCCGGAAGCGGGCTTTTACCAGACACAGATTTTGCTGATCCCTTAATCTTAGACTTCCCAGCCTTCATAACTGTGGGAAATAAATGTCTGTCCTTTAGGAGCCACCCTGCCATGGTTTCCTCTTACCGCAGCCCAGAGAGTCTGAGAAGGTCCCCCTGGAAAGGCTGCTCCGATAGTGGTGAAGGGCGCCTCACGTCCACACTTTTCCCGTGTGGCCCCAGATCGGCCGCTGCAGCATTTCCTGCCCCCAGCTCGGTCCGAATCAGAGACTCTGGAGGTGGGGCTCAGCAGTCTGTTTTAACCAGCCCCCTGGGTGAGCTTTGATGCTTTTGGCTGGAGAACCAGCGCTCGTGCTGTCTTAGCGGAGAGCACTGCTGAAGACCGTCCGATGCCCCTTCCGACTGCGTATTTATCCGACGACCACGGCCTGCAATTCGTGTATCCGCCTACACTAGAGGATGTGCTGCTTCCCTTTACAAGTATCTTTCTGATTGGAAATTCCTAGGATGGGTTTTACCCATCCGTTTCTTGTGGGCTTGCCGAGCAAACCCATCTAGCTGAGAATGACCCGTTCTGTGCCACAGAGGAAGTCCTGTCTCTGAGGCTGAAACTGAGACCCAGACTCTGCTCTGGGGGCATTCACTAAGGTAGATGCCGCGGAGCGAGGTGGCCCTGCAGCCGCCCTCCCGCCCCACCCCTCCCTGGGCTCTCTCTTTCCTGTCCCTGCAATCCCGAGGAAGGAATTACAGGTCAGCAAAGAAGAGCTGCTAGTCAGTGCCCCTCGTCTCTGCATCATGGGCACAAGCGAGCTGTGGTCTACCAGCCTAATTTAATGGACTGCGGAGTGTTATTTAATGGTAATTGTGGAAGTGGTAGGTGTTTTTCAGTTTGATTCGACAGCTCTCAGGAATAAGTCCCTAGGGAAATGATCCATACTTCTAGGACCAAAGCTTTTGGTGATTTCTTTTGGCATTCCCAGCCTTCTAGACGCAGTCACCGAGTGGTTACAATTTATAAAGTTAAGAGAGCCTTATGTTGATTGGTACGAGTATTAGTATTTGAGTGAAGGGCGACTTCTAGGAAATTCTTGTGGAGTCATTGCAACCAGGCTGAGTTATCTGTTCCATCCAGATACCAAACCATGCTGTTGGGGATAATTAGAGAAAACGAGGACGAAGTTGAGAAAAGGACAGGGAGATCGAGTAGACGGCAGAGTGCGTGAGTTGTCAGAGCAGCCTTGGGAAGGAGGGTTGGAGAAGCCGAGGGGAAGCGTACCCGAGGCCTTCTTACATTTACAGCTGGGCTTTGTAATCCTCAGGGAGAAGGGAGCTGAACCCTGGGGAAGAGGGGCCAACAGGGCTACGTGGGGTTCCTTTCCATGGCAGAGTCTGTGTATTATGGAGGGGGGTTGGGAACAACACAGGTACATGGGGGATTTTCCCTCTGCTTCAGAGGAACTAAGCATGTAAAAAGGAAAGGAAGTTATTTAAATTTCTTCCTGTGTTTAGAAGTTCATCCCTGTGTTTATTTTTTTTTTTTTAAGATTTTATTTATTTATTTGACAGAGAGAGAGATCACAAGTAGTCAGAGACAGAGGGGGAAGCAGGCTCCCTGCCGAGCAGAGAGCCCGGTGCGGGGCTCGATCCCAGGACCCTGAGATCATGACCTGAACCAAAGGCAGAGACTTTAACCCACTGAGCCACCCGCAGGCGCCCCATAGAAGCTCATCCCTGTGTTTAAAAGCTTATAGTGAGTCAAGGATGTTGAATGGCAAAATATCATGGATTCCCCCTTTTAAAAAAGGGGGGCTTCCTTGTATTTTACCCAGTGTGGAAGCATTTGTAAAAGTAGATATGTGTGTTTATGTTTTTATAGATCTTTGTGAGTAAAAGATTTATAATGCAAATTACTTCATGACTTCAGGGGAGTAGGATTGGAGGGGGATGATTAGCTTGTTTTATATACTCTTTATTGTAGGACTGGTACAAGCCTTTAACTGTTGTCGACTCCATAAAATACATCTTAAATTTTATAAGAACTTTCAAGGCTTACTCACAATCTCAGTCCCCAATTCTCTCTCTCTCTCTCATAAATCTCTCAATTTCCTCAAATATGAATTCTCCTGCCATGAGAAATTAGCAACATAGACCCTAAGTCTGGGGAAAGATTATGATAGATAGCATGGATATGGCAAAAGTTCCAGGCAGGAGAACACTCATGAGAATTGAATGGAAGGCCAATTTATTAGGCTAAGGATGTTATCAGTGGAGATTCCAAATGAGGAGAATGAAGCGTGAAAAGTAAGTTACGTGTTTACATGTGCTTGGGAGAGAGATTTAGATCTATATGTTTTGATGACTTCTAGACCCACCCAGTGCACCCTCCAGCATCTTCTCAGAGAATATGCCCAAGAATTCTAGCATCAGGATTTTGACTTAATGGATACTGTGATCTGTAATAAGAAATACACGTTTGGTCTTTGTCCCATTCCTGGTGTGGAGATCCTCAGTCCCTTGGACTTTCCTAAGTGAAATGAGTGATGAAGATAAAAGGAGCATCTTGCGTTATTTATAACAAGCCCCTTTCAACTAGACCTGAGTTTATGTTCATGAGGCGGTTTTTGGAAAGCCTCTAAAGATGGGGCCTAGTGGTCAGGGAAACCGAGAAGATGAGAAACGACTGGCACTTTCAGCTCCAACCCCCTGAGCTCTGGGGAGGAAATAGAGAGGCTGAGAGTTGAACTAACCACGGATGGCCAATGACTGAATCAATCCTGACTCCGTAATGAAGCCTCCGTAAGAGACTCTACCTGAGGAGGTTTGGAGAGGTTCCAGACCGCTGACCACACACGCGGAGGTGCTGGGAGGGTGGCGCGCCGGGGACGGCCCGGAAGCTCTGCGCAGCTGGCGCCATGCTGTATTCTGTCCGTCTCTTCTTTGTGGCCGTTCCTGTAATAAATGAGTAATCTAGTAGGTAAATGATCTTCCTCAGTTCTGTGAGCCTCTCTAACAAAGTGTCAAATCTGAGGAGGGGGTTGTGGGGACCTCCGGTTTTTAGCAGGTCGGTCAGAAGCACCGATGACCGCCCAGACTTGCGGTTGGCATCTGATAGGGGGGTATCTTGTGGGACTGAGCCTTTAACCTGCGAGGCAGGTAGTGTCAGGATCGAATTCAGCTGTAGACCCCCGAGTGGCCGATACCAGCTGGGAGAATTGCTTGGTGTGGGGAAAATGCCCACGAGAGTTAGTGACCAGAGTATTCTGAGTAGGAAAAAGAAGTTTTGTTTCCTTTCACTTAATTTCAAGAGAGGGGCCAAACTAAAAAAGCCCACCTCATATTCATTGCATCCTTTGTAGGACTCCTGTATACTTAGATCTGTAGCATTCGTGAATGTCTTTTCTCTCTGGCCACATGGTGGTGTTTGAGGTCAGGAGCCTTTTTTTTTTTTTTTTTTGGATTTATATTATATCCTCACATTGTTCACATACGCTTGATAAATGGTTTTTGAATGAATGAACCATACTGTTTCTCTAACTCGGTATGACAGTCTCTAAGGAGAGGGTGACCACGGAACCCTGTGCGGCCTGACCTGGAAGGCTTCCTAATATCACAACCAGCTTCCCTTCTTTGACCGTAGCACCAGGTTTGGTATTTGAAAAATTTAGTCTATTTGCTCCTGAGTGTGAACCACAGAACTCGAACTGTAACAAATAGAAGTTGCCGTCAAGATGTTTTACGATGTGCAATGAAAAAACAAATCCTACCTACTGCTGTCTCTTCTTGGACAATCAGAGGGGTTGGGGATGGACACAGAAAATACTTGGTGAGTAGTTACTGCCAGGCACTTGCTAGTTAGTTTGCAAATCTTTGTCAGTTTAATCCCTCACTCATTTAATCCGTGTTTTATCTTGATTTTAGAAATAAAGAGATTTGGGGCACCTGGGTGGCTCAGTCGGCTAAGCATCTGCCTTTGGGTCACGTCATGATCCCAGGGTCCTGGGATCGAGCCCCGCATTGGGCTCTCTGCTCAGCAGGAAGCCTGCTTCCCCCTCTCCCTCTGCCTGCCTCTGGGCCTACTTGTGATCTGTCTCTCTGTCAAATGAATAAATAAAATCTTGAAAAAATGAAGAGATTTGTTCTTTTTACTTTCTTTTATTTTTTACTTATTTATTTAGAGAGTGCTCACAAGTAGGGGGAGCAGCAGGCAGAGGGAGAAGCAGACTCCCAGCTGAGCAGGGAGCCCAAGGCAGGGCTCGATCCCAGGACCCTGGGATCATGATGTGACCCAAAGGCAGATGCTTAACCAACTGAGCTTCCCAGGCATCCCAAAGAGATTTGTTATGAGAAGTTAGGTCACTTGGTCGGAAGATGACATCTGTTGGGATATCAAAATTCAAGTCATTTGGCTTTAAAGACTTGCGCTTTTTTTTCCCCCCACTCTCCTCTGCGGCTTCTAATATGGTGGCCATATCTCTTCCCTCAACTGAACACACGGCTTTCCAGGTCTCTCCTATCTTCAGTATTTTATGTTCTGTATAATGCACGATGTGTGACGTGCCAGAAGTCCACTTAGTAGCACAGGTTAAACTTCTAAAATCTGTTAGAATTTTAAACTATAAAGTCACTAAGCAGCCCCCTGAGAGATTGCAGAGGTCAAGGGCAGACCACCCCAAGATGGGCCACTTTGGCATGAAGATAATTTTGAGGTAAAAGCAGTCTAAACCCAGCAGATTCAGGAGAAGCTCTTCACCTCCCCCACAACTGCTTGAAAAGCAGTGTAGATCGAGGACCTGCTCCAGGAAGCGCGCTGTCACCGTAGATAACTGCTTTATGCTGTGAGCTACGTCTGGTAGACAGGGAGGAACCAGAAGGCCTGTTTGATCAAAGCTCGCTATGTCCCATTGTTTCTGAGTGGCCCGGCAAACATTTGTCCACCAAACGTTTACTCTTTTTTATTCTTCCTGAAGGTCGCGTCCCTTCCCTTTGAGGTCCCAGACCTGCGACTCGCTTCTCAGGGGTCAGCATGACAGCCTTACCTCATTTTGCCTGTCTTGGCAATTTGGTGTCCGTGTAGATTGCCCATAAATATAATTTTAAATCTGATTTTGTCTGTTCATCTGTCTTATGTCCATCTGATCTTTAGTACAGCTGGAAGGACCTTGAAGGGCAAAAGAAATGTCTTCACCCCTGACAAGATCATTCCCAGTACTTTGGACCAGCGGTTTTTGGGTTGTGTATGAGAGGAAGACCTTCCCCTCTGTCCTCTTGGATTTCAGTCCCCAGCGCCTTGGAAATCCAACTCACAAAAGGCAGAAAAACAAAAAAAATAGATTATATTACCCACTTCTACATGGGAGTTCCAAAGAAATGTGACTTAAGGAGACATTTAGAATTGGGGGCTATATACTATTTTAACAAAGGACAACATAGTGTGGAGACAAAGGAAGGGGGGTTGGGAACTTCTGGGGGGTAGGGGTAAGTTGTGGGAAGGTAAGTATGGTTTTTAGTAAGGTTTAGTATGCAGGTAAGAGCCTTCTCAGGTGATAAGAGTGGTTCTGGAGTAGCTCTCTCCCTTGTTTGGGAGAGAAAGACACCAGCTTCCAGACAGGAGGGGGAGGGCAGAGGACTAACCACTTTCAGTTCAAAACAATCCTTGCACCAAAAGGGTGTGTTTTCGGGAGTTGTACTATGATCTGTAGTTTTCTGCTTGCGTCTTCTTGGCCAGCAGTTTACTACGGTATTATCCGTAGTTTTGTTTGCCTTGTCTTGATATATTTTAGTTTCAAATTTCTGACCAATACAAGCTGATATTTTGGCTTATTAGATTTTGAGTTTCTTTGGTGAATTCATAATAATAAAAGTATTTTGTCCTTAAAAATAATCCGTGTAAAGCCAAAAGTATTGTTGAACAGCATCTGGCATTGGCACGCCCCCCCCCACCCCCCCAGGCCTCTGGTGTTCCGTCTCAGGACTAAAGCACTCACAGGGGAAGGCCGGGCTTCCCCTCTTCTCCCCCCAGAGTTCTATAGACAGCATTGCTTTAGCTTGAGATGAGCAAGGAACAATTCAAATAGAAGAGGAAATAGAGGGGTGGGGACCCTAGCAAAACAGTACGCTTCCCTACCTATGTGCTTATTTACATAATTGTGTTTTTATAACATTTCCTGTACTTTTCTGTAAGCTGATGCTGCCCTAATTATAGATTTTCAAGAGAACACTTCATTGTACCCCAAATTATAGAGTGCTTTAAAAAGGTACCTTCTTACTGGTTTACCAAATACCTTATAAATGTGTAATTACGTAAAACAATTCAGGGTACGGAATAGAAACAGCCTGTACCGTTCACAGACGTTGGTATTGTTACATAATTGAGTACAAGGCTTTCAAAGATGTATAATGTTTTTTCTTGTGTAAGAAAGAAAGAAATGACTCATTGTAGTCATAATGTGTCACAGAGACTTCTGCTCAAGCAGAACGCTCGCGCTCCGTCTCCTGAGTTCTCTACAGGACACTGTCCACGGGCCTGCCTTTGTGGATGCCGAAGTGCCACTTATTCCAGCAAATTACCTTTGTGGCGGATGAACCTGCTTGTTAGACGGCTTGTGGGCACCTGCGTGAACAGGGGCGGGGCTCCTTTCTCGTGGCCCACCTGCACACAGCGTCCCCGCCGCGCTGGGCACTGGGGGGGGTCCCCCCACTTTCACAGACTCATTCCTTGAGAAACCCGCTGGGGACCTGTCGGCGCTGGCCTGCCCCGCCCACTGGGGTGGGCTGGCTTCCTCCTGGACCCGCGCTCTTGTTCTTTTCCATCACTTCTGACTCCCATCTTGAGACCCCAGGGATTCACATTACAGGGAAGGAACCTCAGTGGAGCACAACTGAGGAAATAGGATTTATTAAGTACTGGGTTTAATGTTTAATTTTCAATTTCATTTTCAGCACTATTGTGAGAAAAAAGGTGCTTATCTTAGGGCATTAGAATTGGAAGGACTTGTGCTTCTGCTGAAAAAACAAAATTGAAAAAAAATAAAGGTTTTGTGCTATTGACTGTTGTCCCATATTTTTCTCTTCAGAGGGAATTATCTTTTGGGAAGAAGCTGGAGCGACGCACAAACTTACTCAATCCCTCAAAGGTTTTCATATTAGCCATAAGATAGTCCTTTTCTCTAAGGAAACCTCTCTTTCAGCAAGAACTTTGAAAGATGAGTTGCGGAACTGGGCTTTATGTATTTTGATCGTTTTTCCTCCCACCTCTGTTTTCGTGATTCTTGCCTCAAAAACTGTCCTTAATGAGATCATTGCACCACGGTGCACCACTTGTGGCCCATTGATCCGTCCGGCAAAAGACTCAAGTTCAAGGACCAATTTGGCCTCGAAAGAATAAAACCCAGAGTAGAGATTGATTCATAACTGGAAGCGGGCCGGTGCTGAAAGTGGAGCCACGTATTGCCGTTGCCATTAGCCATTACGTGTCATTAAACAGCTGACCTAACTGAATGATTTACTTTGTGTTTAACGGCCTTTTTCAGTTAGAGGAAGCAAATGCCAGGGAGCTGGGTCTCAGTATCAGAAACCATATATTTTGTCCTGTTAACACCAGCATCATAAGCTCGTGAGGGCGGGCCGCGTCGGTGTTTTGCTGCGGGCTGTACGGCTCGAGTTCAGATGGTCCAAACAAATGATTAATGACTGGGAGCAGGCCCTTACCCTGCCTCCAGAGCTTTTCTTCCACGCACTTCCATGTACGTGTCCTCACTGCACGCGTGGGAGGGCTTACCGCAGGTGGATCACGCTCTTTATCTTGCTGACACTTGTTTCCATTTCAGGGACGCTTGATGTTTCTTTATATACATGTGCGCATTTGGGGTGTGTGTATTTATTCAAATAGGACATAAAGTGTCCTCTAAATAATATGTATGGTTAAGTGTTATTTAGCATCATGACCTGGCCCTTAAGCCATGGACTTGGCAGTTGGGGGACAGGTGGTGGTGAAAGGTCATGACTACTTGGTCCGGGGAACTGGAGGAAGGCAGACTCCCCCCCCCCCCCCCCCCCCAAGAAGGCTCTCAACTTTTTTCTCCAAGCTTCAGTGGTGATAACTGGAACCAGACATTCTAGTTTCTGGGGACGTTGTTTTATTGTCTTGCAAGTTATTACGGTATTTGGGTTTCACGAGGCTAAGCTCCACACGGTGTTTCTCAGTAGATGGATGTATTAACTGTTACTCTGAAGTTGAGAATTTGAACCATTAACTGACCCACTGTGTTGCCGTCTGTGTAAAAGTTTGTTATAACAGTGCTAATTACTAAGCAGCTGGATTTGTGAAAAAGTGCACAGCGGTAATTTGCACCTTACTGTTGGCGCTGCCATGAAAAAAAAAATCGTGAACGTGTAACACAGGGTGCACGCACTTGATTGATGAACTTCCAAAGAGCACGCTTTTCTGGGGATCTGTAACAGTCTGACTTTTCGACTATAGCATTTGGTTTCTATATTTGCGCTTCGGGAACACTCATTTTTACCCAAATAAGAGCTGTTGAGTGCTGAACAGGACGTTTGAAAAAGGGAAGAGTAGGGTTCTACAAGAAGACTCATGCTCTTACGTGGCTGTGTGCTTTTGTTTATTATGTTTTGCTAGTTTTAGGGGGAAGAACAAGAAAAAAGATTTCCTTTCTAACGCCTTACTATTGATATAAAATCATGAGCTGGAGTAGTCCGATTCCAGTGTCTTGGCAATGGTGTTAAAATCCTTGTTTCAGTGGCAGATCAAAATGGTTCTGTTGGATTCACGTCCTGAATAAATCCTTGTACATAATTGGAGCCCCTGACAGACCTAAACCAGCAGAGTTTTGTGTTTTGTTTTGGTCGGTAAGAACAACTCCAAGCCTTGGGAAAGAATTTATTTTTGCCCTGTGGATGGGTCAGAAACATCTGCTTCAGGTGGTTTACAAGTGTTCCTTATTAACCCGTGAGCCAAAAACCCAGATAGGGAGATCTGACTTTGAAAACGACACAGCGCTTGTTTTGGTAAGTGTATATTCAGATTAATTCCACATACCTCTTATTTGGATTTCTGGCAGCCAGGAACTTTTAAAAGAAACGGGTGTTTCTAAAAAGGAATGTGAAAAATTAAATTTTCTCTCCCAGCACAAGAGTTTTTCTGTACTTTTAAGAAATCCTGCTCTTGGGCGGAAAGGAAAGGTTTCAAAGGAACCTCATCTCCATATGGTTTTACTCGATAATCCTTTATCCAACATCTTCAGCCCTCATTCCTTTGCTTTCTTGCCTGTGGCTACATTTCTATCTCTGCATCAATTAGCACAGTGATTTATACAACAAGCAAGCAGTTTAGAGGTAATGGTACACAATTAACATCTCATTCCACCATAAAGGGTATGCTAAATACCCCAGTCATTGCTTTCTCTGCCTGGAATTGAAGTAAGTGTCTGTCCTAATTCATATGCTATCTGATGTGAAGTGGGCCTGCTTTGTACTGCACTACACCATTAATCTAATTATAGATAGCTGCAAATGAAGTGCCGTCTGAGCTGGGAGAGGGAAGAAAATAGCCTTTTGTCATTTAGCCTGACTCTGTGAAGCGGGATCACACTTTACGGGGCAATACTGCAAAATGGAAATCTCCATAATATTGCTGCCTGTTGCATCTTTTCTAATTGCCGCCGCATTGTAAACACAACCGGGCGCTGCTCTAAATAGAGCTGTAGATCGGCTGTCATGAGGGCTGTCGGGGAGAGTCCTCCGAGTGCTGTTGGAGTAAATGATGCGTCCTGATTGACAGGTACCTTGAGACCGCGCGGATGGAGTTGTCACCGCGCTCGGCTAACGGGCCGCGCCTGCGGCTGCAGCTGTGTAGACACCGCTCCTTCACCTTGTCCGCCGGGGCGTCCCTCCCGGAGTGGGGCAGCGAGGCGCGGGCCCGAATTCTCCAGGTTTCCCAGAGAGTTCGGTCGGGTTGGCTCTGCGGGGCCGGGTGCCCAAGTAGAGGGGAACGCAGTTTGCCGCGCGGCAGAGCCCTGCTGCCTTTGGCCCAGTGTTAATGGTGCAGCCCACGGAGAACTTAGGAAAGGAGGGAAGAAAGTTGAATTCCGATTCTGATTCCACCTCAGTGTTTTTAGAGGTGTGTCATGTCTGCAGCAGATCCCTTCTGTCACTGTAAGGGCACTGCCAGTCGCTCCCCAGCCCAGAGTTAGGAGAGTAGACTTTCAGGGGCACCACTGAGGGTTAGCTCCCCCCGCCACACTGTGGAAATGAAGACACAGTTGAAGGTGGGAGACCCTTGGGGCGGGAGGTGGAAAACTTTGGAGAAGAAGAGAGCCTTGTGTCTGAAGAGACGCACGGCCCCCTGGCTTGGCGAGGGTCCACAGGGAGGATGTTAGGGGAATCGATGTAAAGTAATTATCAGGAAAGTTCATCATTTACCCTTGACCGAGATGGCCCACAGTTGCCGGGCAAAAACATGAGCAGTTCGGCAACTGTCCTCCCAACTCCTCGATGTTCTGGAAGAACGACACAGAAATGGAAAGCAGAGGTGAGCTGCGTGAAGAGGAAATCCCAGCTGAACAGATAAGTTGCAGCAAACTGCAAGCCCTCATCTCGCAAGGAGCGCACAGACCTCGGAATCGTGCAAGTGCAAGCGCGTGGGATATGTCAAGTCGCCGGGAAATCAGAGGCCTCGGAGGCTCGAGGATTTGAGCTCCCCGGGGAGATGCGGAGGCCTGCGGCCAGGGGTCCGGTGTGACCACCTGAGTGGGGCGCATCCACAGTGAGGGCTGTTCTCCTGTCTGTGGCACACGGAGCCATGCGTGCGTGCGTGTGCGTGCGTGTGTGTGCGTGTGTGTGCGTGTGCATGCGCGTATGCCTGGCACCGGAGGCCGGGCCCACTAGCAGGGTGTTTTCCTTATCTGGTCAAAAAGTATATATCCCTCCCAAACCACGACCGCTCCCCTCTTCTCCCCAGCCCTTCTCCCTGCCCCCAGCTTTCCCCCCTTTTGTCAGTTCCATGTTAAGAGCTGCATGTTCATTTTAATTTATTTATTTTTATTTTTAAAGATTTTATTTATTTATCTGACACAGAGCGAGAGAGACCGTTGAAGAGGGAACACAAGCTGGGGGAGTGGGAGAGGGAAAAGCAGGCTTCCCCCTGAGCAGGAAGCCCAATGTGGGGCTCGATCTCCGGACCCTGGGACCATGACCTGAGCCGAAGGCAGATGCTTAACGACTGAGCCACCCAGGCCCCCCTGCACGTTCATTTTTAAAACAATTCCATTGCGTCCCTTTTAATCATCCATTTCTCGTAGTTTTCATCCTGATCCTTTTAGTCTGGTATGATTCCTTTCTCTTTCTTCCTTTGGAACTTGTTGGGAGAATTTTCTTGTCGGACGTGGTCTTACGTTGCAGACACCATGCAGATGATTCGCTTAGAGACCCGGCCGGGTCATTAGATAGGACCTCGTTCCTTCCCGTTATCGTCCTGCACGGAGTCTGGAGAGCAGCTTCCTCGGCGCTCGCTTCCTCGGTGAGCCGCGTGTAAGAACTTGACCACCTGACCGTGGTTTGGGAGCGCGTCCCTCCAGCCACAGTGAGGCTCCATCCACTCGGGAAGCCAGAGGGGGTCCGCCGCAGGCCCCGCCGCGGAGCCGCTTCTAATCCCTCCTGACCTTGCCGGTGAGCCCCTGCTGGCCTCAGAGGCCTGTGCTTCCGTGTCCTGCCAACTGACCTTTCCGATCTGGGACGCCCACCTCCGAAACACCGGGTTTGTGCTTTCCGTGCTTGCAAACAGTAACAGCAACTTCAAACCCAGCCTCTCCAGGGAAGTTTTGCAGACCCCATTAGGAACAGTTAAATGCCCAGAGTAAAACCCCAGCCCCTCCTGCGTCCTAGGGCATTTCCCCAAATTCTCGCAGCTAGTTGGCCGCTCTGCCCGTGCCCCCTAAGAATTCAGAGAAACCAATAAATAGCGGTTTTGATCATTAGCTCTGAAGGCCCTAGAGTATACTCTTCACTGACTTCTTTTCGGGGGGCATCTGAGAGCTCTTCTGGTTTGCACTGGGGCGTTGCTTCTGCTGGGCCAGACGCCGCACCCGCTCGCTCCCACCCCGGTTCCCACCCTGGTTCCCACCCCGGCCGGCGCCCCGTGTGCCTCAGCTCGGGCCAGCCCCAAGCCAAGACGTTGTTTTAAGAGGCGTGTTTATGTGGGCACAGCGAAGGGGTCAGGGCAACATCAAAGGTAATCTTAAAAAGAGAACCTTCTTGCTGCCTCCTCTTTTTATATTCAGAAAGGTCGTATCTTCGCCAACTCTTTGCACCCAGGCCTCTCCTGAGGCATTTACCCCGTTGTTATTTTTCACTTGTGATTACAATAAGTCGCTTATCCCCCAGACAGATTTAAGAACAATAAACAAATACAAAAGGAAAAGGAACATCTCATCAATAACAAAGACTGCATCTAAAGGCGTTGAGTTTTGTGGCTGTTTTACATCTCTTTCCAAGCAAAGCAGGAGTCCCACGGAGAAAGGAATTCAAAAGATATGAAAATTATAAAAATAGTAAAAGGATCCAGTTTTAGGCAGGATCTTGTCATTTCTGGGGAGAAATGGAGCTGGGTACAATCTTAGCTCTTTATTTATATTAAGGCTTGTTTGTGATATAGCTAAAATTAGTTTTTAAGCCTATCCACTGTGGTGAAATGTGAGAAATCATATTATCCTCAGTGGAGAAAGATACTTACCCTGAATTTCAACTTCTCGTTTTGAAGTCAAATGGAACGAGAAACAAGGGGGAAAAAAAATCAGTCCGGGTGCTGCACGGAACCCGGACAGCTGGGCCCAGGGTCGGCCAGGCGCATGGAGGGAGCGGCGGATGGTGCGCCAGCCAGAGAAATGACTTTCCTGTTCAGTCGCCTGCTCCTAGTGATGCTGGATTTTATTTTCGAAGGCAGTCGGAGCCCAGATACGAAAACCGTGCAATTTGGTACAATTATATTCTCCCTTCTTTCGCCGTCCACCTCCTCCCCCGTAGTTTAATGACGGACTTTGAGGTACAATTCACCATTGACAAATAGTCCCTCTGCCCAGAATGTTTATTAGACTGACAGCAGAATGCACTCTCCTTGCTTTTCCCTCGCCACTTATGACTCAGATGAATTTTAATAGGAGCAAAAAGCTTTTATTTGCACTGTAATTTCACTTAAGGATCGTATCCTTCAGAAACTGGCAGACACTTGCATGTCTTGATTGCAAAACACACACTCAGGAGTAAAGAAACACGCAAAAGATGTTATTAGTCAACCTGTCAAAGTGGCAAGTCTGCCTCTCCTGGGGCCCTCCCCCACCCTTTCCGAACAGGCCCTGCAAAGAGCAGACTCCGAGATGGCCCCCATCCCTGTCCAGAATGACGAGGGCGAGTTCTCTGTTGCTTTCGCATCCCTGCCATCAGGATGCCCACAGGGGGCTTTGAGTTACCGCAGCTTTTTCCCCCAACAAAGTGGAGGCGCCTGGAAGCTGTGTCTGTCTTACCCTGGGGAAGAGGGGGGATGCGATCTGCTAGGAATCCAAAACTCTTCAGGTGGTGGTTTCAACTCCTCAAACCACTTTAGTTTGTTTCTTTTGGGGCAGACCGAACTGTGGCTCTGATGTATGTCCGCAGGGATGGGGAGGGGGTTTTCCTTGCCGGGGCAGAGATTCTCTTTTATTAGAAATGTTCTGTTGGACTGAACTCTCTTTAATGCACCCCTAATTGTTTGAGAGCCCCCTACAAAAGGTTTCACTGAAATACTTCCTTGGGCACAACGTTTCTTTCAGTGGTTTTAAAACCTTGGTATTATTGTCTCTCAGCGCTCAAGATTCTCATTCTATATCCTCTTAATCTACCCTGACCATCCTGATTCCTTGGAAAGGCTACCTCACGTTGTGCCTAAGAAGAAAGCTAACTTTTCCAGTAGTGGATCTAACATATTGTGTCCCTAGGAAAAAAATGAATTTTAAATATTATTTTGCCCCAAAGGAACACTGAAACCCTTTGTCTTAACTTCTTGGTGGTGCAGCTGCTCTGGGGGGGAGAGGGAAGCGTGAGACAGCGGTCTGCTGCCATCTGCTGGCGGCTGCTCGCAGAGTCACCCCCTCCCTCCGGCTGACCCAGCCAGCTCCCGGCATTCGGTTACTTGGGAGCAGCTTAGAAGCGTTGAAGGGAATACAAGGAAAATTCTCACTGTTGTCTTTACAAAGTTTTGAGCTATTTCTCATAATGAGACAGGGTGACTACCATTTGTCACTAGTTAGTTACTGGAGTCATTCTTATTTCAAGAAATTTCTTAAATAACTAGCCTACAACATGTGCCAGAAACAAACGAATGTATTTTTGTTGTTAAGTAGAATAATTCAAAACCATGTGATTCCAAGGATGTTACCCCTTAAATTGCAAAGCTAAAAGTGGATTCTGCACGAATGCTACATTTGAGGAAAAGTTCTTCCTTTAAACTCACTTGTGGTTTTTTTTTTCCCCCTTAAGTATCAGGTGCATATCTTAACCAAACTGGCTGCAGAACTGAACAGATTTATGCTGGAAAAAGTGGCCGAGGACACAAGCAGTATCCTGCGCTCCCCGATGCCCGGCGTGGTGGTGGCCGTCTCTGTCAAGCCTGGAGACATGGTAAGTCCCGCGCCTGTCTGTGGGGCGGGGCGGGCTGAGGCGCGACCTTGCTCCGGGCAGCTCGTTCTCGACTCCCGGTCCCCACGGAGCAGCGGCAGAGCTCGTGCACAGTCTCTCCCCAGCTCAGGTGTCCGGCACACCTGAATTGGGTTGGTGACAGTATCTCGAGTGCCTCCCCTCCCAAAGACCTGGGACTAGAATAGAAACAAGGCGAGATACATTCTGTTAATTGGCAAATTTAGCATTTTGGAAGTATTTTCTTTAAACTCCTATGTACTTTCTAGCTTTCTGGTTTTTGAGCATCCTTGAAGAACTGAGAGCAAGAAATAGCCCTTGGATGGGGAACTTTCTGTATGACTTCTGGAATAAATGGGAAGGGAACTAAGGAAAGTTAATTCCGTAAGCCGTGTAACATCAGAGCCCTTCCGTTACTTGATGCATGTAATTTAGGATCACAGTTGGAAGCTCTTCATCTTGACCTTGTGACATTAAGGCACAAGTCAAGGCTATATTAATATTTCCTTACATGTTTAGTCTTGCGATAACCTCCTATGGACTGATTAGTGGGATACATACATGTGTTTCACAGAACATGGATAGAAATCTCTGTTGATTTGCAGCAAAAATAAGAAAGAAAACAAAGAGGCAACCAGATTTCTAGGGGACACTTAGGTACTAGCATTATTATTTACATGCTGGAAAATAATGGCCAAACACGATCATCTTCGATAGATGGTATGGCGATTCCATTTTGTATCTCTGATAAGTCACAGGAGTTGATACGTTTTCCTGTAAAGAGGCATTAGAAGTGCCTCTGTATTTCTATATTAACATAAGTAAAATAATGTTGAGAAAAACTCATGTAGTTGACACTGGCTTCTAGAAAGATATTTACAATAAATGAAAATTAAGAAAAAATGATCACCTTCAGTTGTTTAAATGAGTAGCCCTGAAATTGGTCAGTGAAGTTGGAAAGCTGACTCAGCAATTGCTTTTACCTGAGGAAACCGACATGGTTTTCTAGGTACTGTAGAGGCTCAGTAGCTCTGAATTGTTATCTTTAGTTTGAGGGCACTGACATTCCTGGAAGACCGTGCGCATTAAGACTGTCTTAAGGGGGGTCCTGGGGGCTCAGTCGGTTAAGCGTCTGGCTGCTGCTCAGGTCCTGGTCTCAGGGCTGTGGGATAAGCCCACAAACAGGTCCCTGCTCAGCACCGAGTTTGCTTGAGGATTCTCCCCCCTCCCCCTCCCCCAGCACACACGTGCGCACTTTCTCTCTCTCTCAAATCAATTAAGTCCTTTTTTTTTTAAGATTTTATTTATTTATTTGACAGAGAGATAGCGAGATAGCAAGAGAGGGAACATAAGACAGTGAGAGAGCAGGGAGCCCGATATGGGGCTCGATCCCGGATCATGGCCTGAATTGAAGGTAGACACTTAATGACTGAGCCACCCTGGCGCCCCTAAAATAAATTTAAAAATCCTTAAAAAAAATGCCTACAGTCACACACTACATCATCAGAGTAGTCAGTGGAATCTTCTAGCAACCAGACGAGTAGGTTGGTAAATAACGTGGTGTGTTATTTTGGGGTTTTGCTTTTTTCCCCCCACTTTTCTTCTTAAGCCTTTTCTAGAAGCTACATAGGCTGCCATCCTGAGCTTGTCAGTCCTAATTGTGTGGCTCTAATTATAAAATCACATTTGCACTTCAAAAAATATAAGCGTGTAACTGAAATCCTTATTTTTCCAACACCTGAGTCAAAACCTGGAGGGAGGGCTGGAGGGGGCTCGGATTGCCATCTCGTGCCTCCCCTTGGCACCAGCCTCCCTCCAGCCCTCCTGGGGCCGAGAACTGGGAGCGCTCAGCCTCCTTGTTTCCAGCAACTGCTTTCCTCTGGTCTAGCTTCTCCAGGCACCAGAGGGGTTTTGCCTTCATACTTTCCATTTCCTGGCTAATAATTTAATGTGGGAAAGCAAGGCATTTAGTAAATTGGAACAATGTGGTATTAGTCGTTGGTTCATTGGGATAGCTCAGATATTGAAAGCCATCACCCGATAATTAAATGTGGGTATTCGAGAAGGGTTTAATTTGAGAGCTAACTGTTAAAAATATGTTACTGTGGTGTAATGGGACCTCTATTTTCTGTGGTCCTTTAAAGGGAGACGTGGGGGGTGCACCCCTAGCGAATTGGCTCCTAAGGTCTGTGTTGTTTGCCTTCCCCAGAAAGGAATGCTCTTCGCAAGCCCATGCCTAGGCTGGTCAAGGAGAGTGCGTGCTTTCTTTACTGCTTCTCTCCAGCTTCCCGTGCCACTTTTGGTCCCTGCACAACTTCCTTTCTTATTCTGTGCCATTGTGTTTTGATAAAACAGTGTTTTCTCTTGAGTTGTTATTTGCGAGAAGTGTCCCAGACCGCTGATACCTTCCCCAAATGCAGGGGGAGGTTTCATTGTGGTCTTAACGGCAACTTCTATAATTAGATCTGCCTTGTGTAATTAAAACTCAAGAAACTCTCTTTTGACCAAAGGCAGAACACTTACTTGAGGCCATTATGAGAAAAGAATACTGGTAATTTTTAAGTTTTGTGGTTTTAAATTATTTTAGTGCTTAGTGCTAACAATAACTAAGCCAAAGTTCTACTTTTATCAGGAAAAAGATAATGGAAGCAGCCTCTCTGTGTGCTTTCAAGGAAAACAGGACCAAAGAGACAAATTTCAAATTCTTTGTAATGTTTTTTTTTAATAGTTTAAATTTCAGTAATCTGTAACTTTTATATTTAGGCTAAGTAAAATCTTACAAATCTTAGAATGCTCGGCCTGGCAATAATGTGTTCCACAAAAGCATTACAAAAATAATAAATAATAAATCTGTTTTGTAAGAAAACCTCAGGGCAAAATGATGTGGAGGGCTGTTCAGAAGTCATAAACACACTCAGCTTCCTGTGGGAAAGTCTTTCCCCTCCCTGAGCACAGGCGCTGTGTTTTTTTGGATTCACATAACAAAAGTTTCTGATCTCTTTCAAAGTCTTTTACACAATATCTGACATTAAATATGGCAGTGAAGTAATTTTTTAAATGATTGTACAATAGCCTTTTTTTTTTTTTTTTACAAGTGAGGAGAGGATTCTAGTCAATAGACAATTAAATACATACAAGCAAACAAACCCAATAATAAAGTAGGAGTGGATTATGGAAGGTCAGGACTCAATACATTTAAATCAGAAAACAGTTGATAGAATGACTTTGATATGCCTTTAGTCTGTTGGTTTTTGTTTGGTTGGTTGGTTTTTTGGTAATCCACCCTCTGAAAATATTTTCACGATGATTTTAATTTCGGTTGGAAAAATACCTATTTTTCTGTATGTTTAGCACCATCATAAACTGATCAAAAACCCTCTGACCAAAGACAGTATTTTTTTGGAATTTGCTTTAATTTTTAAAATGTCTATCTTTATAATATTCTTGGACAAAAGTATTAAAAACCCACCTTCTCTCAGAGTAACGGCAGAGGGTGCTTGCCAGCTTTAGGCAGAGAGCTGCCGAAATGTCATGCCATTTCCATTTGACTCCGGAGTGGAAAGTCAAGTCATTAGGGGCACAGATGTTTTGTTAGCCCTTTGATATCAGAAACAAAGCAAAAAATAAGGTTTTACTGTTGCCGTTAATTAGGATTTCTCCCAAGTTAGCTTCCAGTGCAGCAGACGTCTCAGATTTGTATCAGAAATACCCATCTCATTCAACACACTGACGACTGAGACATGAACCAGAAGCGGGCGGTGTCCCCACTCACGTGTCTTTCACGTGTCTTTCTTTCGTAGTGATCACGTTGTGACTAGTTGGTGAGACCAGGTCAAATCGTAGATCAGCAGTAGGTGCCTGTGCCTCCTTCCTTGCCCCATGGCCTGTTCAGTATCAGGAAGGCCTGGGAGTATTTTTGTGGGGCCAAGATGGGGAAGATCCCCTGCGGAGTGGATCCGGCCTTTAGCAGAAGGGGGTTAGGCTTTTGGGACTGTCGTTCTCGTGCGCAGTGTCTTGGGCAAAAATGAACCCTATAAAGTGCCCCCATGCGAACAGAAACTTTGTGATCGTTAATAGGAGTACCACCCAGATTGCGCCCTGGTGTTTGCCCTCCTTGCGGGTGCTCCTTCAGGGCGCTCCTTCAGGGCTGCTAGGGGAGGGCCCCCAAGCAGTGGGATGGCCAGTGACCCGGAGAGACCCAGGTTCGCCGTTTCAGAGCATGGTATTCACGCTGCCCCTTTGCCCCCAAACCCTCTCCTCTGTAATTGAGCTCATGGCCGATCTTGGGGAAGCTGCAGATAAACTTGGCAAGAGACCTCTGGTTTTCCAGTCTTGAAGAAACAGATTTGAAGCCTCCTTTGCTCTCAGGTATTTAAAAATTTTATTTTTTCATGAGAGACAGACAAAGAGAGAGAGAGAGAGAGAGAGGCAGAGGGGGAAGCAGACTCCCCACTGAGCAGGGAGCCCGATGTGGGACTCGATTCCAGGACCCTGGGATCATGACCTGAGCTGCAGGCAGACGCTTAGCCAACTGAGCCCCCCAGATGCCCAGCCCTCAGGTATTCTAGATGAGAGGTGCTGGAATGGTCCCCCCGACCTGTGCTTGTCTGACAGGGACCCTCGTACTTCGCAGGGCCCAGAATCCCCAACAGCATCTTTCCCCGGCCGAGGACCTGGCCTCAGCAGAGCCTTGACAGATCCGTTTTCCAGTTTCTGGATACTTTGATTTACAATCGTAAAATCATTACCGGAATTAAATTTTCATATTTGATAGCAGTTTATTTGACAAGATGCCAGTTTTCCACCCTAACCTCAGATCGTATTCCAAAGCATGTATAAATAAATCGATGTATTCATTATTTCACATTTTTAAACTTCAAATTATAAAACATTGCATACGTAAAGGTCCAGAGAATAATACAAGTACTCAGATGCTCTCTGCTCATACGTCCTGCCTTCTTCGGCCGTGACGGTTACCCCGAATTTGGCTTTTTTGTCTTTTCAGATAACATTCACTTTTCAGTGTTCAGGTTAACTTTCATTGGACATAGCAATTTGAGAATTTTTACAATTTAAGATAATGATCAGCATATTTTTACAGGTCTGTCAATAAGTTAAATGTTGCAGGTGAGTCTCCTGCAAGTTTGGCATTTGATTTTATTTTTCAAGAAATGATGTGCTTGGGATTAGCGGCGGTTACGCTGCCTTCAGCATTTTCGAAGACGGCAGTTTGCAGCCTTACCAAGAAAACAAAACAAAAAAACCCAAAACTCCAAAACGTGCAGTTGTGGAGACAGCGTACAGACTTGAAAGAGACAGACTTGAAGACAGCATGCTTCCCAGAGGTAGAGGACTCAGACTGGTCTCTTAAGGGTACCGTGAGCTCTCCTCTCACTCTGGAGGCTTCGGCTCCAGTTCCCAGCGAACTTCGACGGCAGGAAGGAGAGATGTTTTCATTTTAAGGAAAACTGGTCTTGTATTGGCCACGACTCCGTATTCGCTCCCTGCTCAGTTGCCCCCCGCACAAAGCCGAGGAGGCGGCTCCGGGCAGCGGGGGAGCGGGGCCAGCGTGGGGCAGGCAGGGACCCCGAGTTCCCCCAGCCAGCAGCCCCGTGGATGCGTCACCCCTCCTTGCGCGTGCCCTTCTCAGTCAGGCGGCACGTGCACGAGCCCATCGCGGGGGGCCTCTGGCTGCAGATAAGGGGTTTGTTGGCATTTCTCTCCCTGGCCTCCTCTTTCTTTGTAATTTGATGATGGTTCCTTCTTCCCTCGTCACTGCTTAAATACTAGACGGTCTCCTGGGGTCTTTCTCCCTCCCTTTTTACATGAAGATGTTGGGATGTGAATGCACATTTCTTCTTGGGGAAATATCAGGGGATATTTACTAGCCTATCTTACGGGCTCAGAAAGAAGAAGTTATTATAATCAGATTCTAGCAGTGCCTTTTAACCAAATCTGAGAGGCCTTTTTCTCGTGGCTGTTAACTGCGTCTTTCTTCAGATCTGAGGGCCGTAAAATGCATTGCATTCAGGCACCTGTGTTCTAAGTAGAACAGCCTTTAAAAATGTAATTGAAGGATTTTCACTTTTGTGGCGTCGTCAGCAGGGTTGATATTGATCCGTGCTTTCGGGTGGCCCCCGGGCAGCAGAAGGGGAGACCGCAGCGGGCCGGGAAGCCCTCCGAGCCTTCTGTCTCATTTGGCAGAAAAACACAGAACGTAGGACAACAAAAGAAGGCTCCCTGTTCCATAAAAATTCTTCCTCCCACCCACCCCTCTTCCCCGAAAAGGGGACTTAATTTTTCAGCTGCACACAGTGATTTGGTGCTCACTCTTGCATTGAAACAGTTGCCGTCTGAACAGGCAGGAAACAGTTTCCTTTTAATTGCTGAAATCATTCGGAAGTGCTTCGTGCCCCGCTTCTATACGGCAGATGCTGTGCATTAATTGGCCCGCGTAGAAGTGACCCAGGGTTCCTTGCAGCGGGCCCAATTTTAGGCAGAGGGTTTAAGTAGCTTATTTATTATTTTGTATAATCTGGCGTACATTATGTGCGCCTGCACGTGTCGCATTTCATGGTCTGCACTTTCTAATGTCATGTGGGCTTCAAAACCTGTGTTTCTCTGGTAATGTACTAGCAGCAGGTAAGCTCCAAACACCATCCATCAGGAGCTAATTTTTGATCCAGATACTGCAATGACTGATGAACCTGTCTTTTGTGTGAACGTTTAGCACAGTAGAAAGCCATATGCCACTGGCACTGTTTCCTGTGCATTCTTTACAGTTGCCGGAGAAGTGGGCTGACGGGGGCAAAGCCCTCCGCGACGTTCTGTCCTCTTCCCTCGCTGAAAGGATCACCCCTTTGAAACCGCCCTGGTTTGGACGACAGGAGGGGGTGGGGGCCGCCTTCGAGGAAACCCGACTCCCGTACTCATTTTCTTGATCAGAAATAGGACTGCGCACCCTTAATAGGGAGCCTTGTTTTGTTACTCCCCGTCTGTTCAAAACAGACCTTCGCCCATTAGAAGGGCCTCCCCTGTGTGGGAAGAGCACAGCTGTCACTGTGAACCTCATCCCGACACCGCGGCACCCCCATTTTGTGGCTCTGAAGGATGAAATTGGGAAATGGAATACTGTGCAGTCAGCCTTTACATCTCCAATTTTAGGCCTTTGCCGTCATTTTCATGCTTTTATTCCAAATCAAATAACATTAGTGAGCTACACCACCTTCTGATGAATTCTGCTCTCGAGCTCAGCTTTCAAGTCTGGACTTTTGGGGGCTTCCTTTTATGTTTGGTGGAGGTCTTTTTTCCCCTCTTGCTGCTCGTTCTCTTCCTGCACCTTCTCTGAGCTTTCTTCGTGCGTTCGCAGTCTGAATGATACAAGTTGCCGAACGTCCCCCAGTCTTAGCGTGCTTTCCAAGAGGGATGTGTGGGGGAGAAGGTTCTGGGCCTTTTCATCTTTGGGGAAGGAGTGAGGCGAACTTGGTAGAAGGATATTGGGGGCTATAATCAGAAATAAGAAGGGGTTTAAATCATTAGCACAACAAAGCGTCCTATAAGCTTGAAGATAAAAGTCTCTGGGGAAAGAGTCCTCTGAAAATAAATGGGACTTGATAGATTTCCATATCATTTATAACTTCCCTTAATTACACTTGGAAGACTTGCCAGTAAAACTGGAAAATTGGCAGCCTATCTCCATTAGAGTCATTTTGCCGACCATGGCAAGCAGCTGGCTTTACTGGATTTTATTTCCCATCACTCACAATTAATCATCCGCTGGAGATGCCTGAAAGTCTTCAGCACGGAGCTCTGCTGGGCGACATCGAGGCCTCCTAACCATGCGAAAATCTGCTGAGTAAATGGGCCGGGTTTTCCCTCCAGCTTACTCATTCTGGAGCGAGGCAGGCCCCCGCTTAATGAGTGCGCTCTGATAATCGGATGCGAATGTGAACCTTGACCTCATGTCAAAGGAGAGGACGCAATAAGCCGGATGAAAGATACAGGACGGGGGCCTCCAAACTTTACACCAATTAGACAGGGAGCAGGGAAGTACATCAGGCTGACTAGGTTTATCGAAAAGACTTGCGAGGCTTGTGACCATTTTGTAAGCCCAACGTTGGAGACCTCCTGTCACAATCGGTGAGCCTCTATCAGATGATGCACAAAAGTGTTAGAGAAGTGTGCTCGCAAAGCCCTTGGCGGCCGTGCCCTCCCACGTGAGCCGTCCCGGCGCTCCCTGCCCACGAACCCCTGGGGGAACGCGGAAGGTGTCCCCACGACCTTCCGAGCCCCGCATGCAGCCGGGCCACCAACTCTGCACCTGAGGCTCCAGGATCGTGGGGGACACGGCGGGGGCGGAGAGGACACAAGCCCGGGCGGGGCACCCGTGACAACGCAGCCCCTGTCTCGGAGCTCCTCCGACCGGGATTGCTGAGGGATGAAAGACTGAATTTAGATCAAGTCCATGTGTGCGCGTAACACGACTCTGCTGACCAAGACGGGCCTCGCTATCGTGCGGGGGTCTCAAAGAACAACTTCCAAGGCTTCCTTCTCTTCTGGGAAAACAGACTACAAAATCCATTGCTTAAGTGAGCAGGGAGGGAGCAGTGAATTACTTAAAGTTCCCTCCAGACCTGAGTAGACACGGAGACCTGCAGCCCCAGGGAGGGGACCATGGAGGGGACGGGAGGGGAGAGGAGGCCTGAGCGGCCAGGGGGATGGAGACCTGGGCGTGGATTCAGGGCAGTGCTGCAGTCAGGCCCCTTGGAATCCAGAGGCACTTTCCTTTGAAGTCCTTTTAGTCAAATTGCCAGAGGGACACAATTAAAAAGAGAGTATTTTAAACTTTGGGGCTTCCCCACCTCTCCTGATTACCTCTGTCTAAATCGGAGGTTTTGGTCTTCCGAGTAGTGTGACTGGGGACCTGTCACTCGAGTCACGTGGCAGTCACGCAGGGTACGAGCACCCAGAGCCAGCAGGAAGGGTGGCCGGCCCGCAGCAGGGGCCAAGCCCCGCGAACTTGCGGCCGGGCTCCCGCGTACCCTGATCTCCGCGCTGGTGCAGCGGACTCTGGCCTGGTGTGGAGTCGTGGCCCAGGCCCCGCCACCCTCCAGCGTGGGCCCTGGGTCTGTGCCCCCTCGGTGTGACCACTGGAAATCTCCTGGGTTTTCTTTCTATTTGCGTTAAGTGTGAACCGCTGACTTGAAGACCCTATAAAGACCTTGTGGGGGCCACTCTGACCTGCAGATTCTGAGCCGTGGGCTCAGCGGCTGAGAGGGGTCAGACCTGCTGCAGAGGGGCCAGGTTGTGCCCCCGCCACCAAGAAGCCCCCCGGGCCAGGGATGGGCTGGCAGATGACAGCAGAGGAAGCCGGCTGGGTGGGGCGGGGGCTGAGCTCGCCCATGCCCCCACGGGGGCACTCGTCCACCCGTGAAGAGAGAACTACCAGAACCCAGAGGCGGAGAGCTGAGGACTACTTTGTGGAGAGAATTTCCATTCTGTCACGTTGAGTTTCAGACCCGTTTCCAGAAACCCACCGGGGCCCGGCTGGGATGCTGTGTCGGAAGGCCGGCTCTGGCCCGGCAGCCCCTGAGACAGGACTGTGGGGCCAGCAGGGCTTTGGGGGCTACCTGGCAGGTGCTGCCCCAGGGACCGGGCCCTCCTCCTCCTGGGCTCCCCGCTTGCATCTGAAAAGAAAAAAGGCCCCAAGGGGATGCCCTGAGGGGGTAGCTATGCTGACAGGCCGGCCTGCCGTCCCTCTGCCGCCCGAAGAGCAGCCCTGGCTTGCAGATCATTCGCTCTTCGTCCATGTGATGCGGGTGCCCGCGGGATGCGGGTGCCCACGGAGAGTGAATCACAACGGGCAGTGAGCACGGAGCTTCAAAGCCCAGCTCCCAGCACAGCGTCTCTCCTCCGTGCCAGCACCCAGGCTTTGGCATCCCTTCTCTTCCTAGATTTCTGTGCCAGGAAAAGGCAGCCCACCACCTGATCAGCGCAGGAAAGGAAGGCGCGGGGTGCAGGCAGCCCCGACTGCCAGCGAGACAGCTTGTGCCGCGCAGGGGGCTGGGAGGGAGCTCGGGGATCATCTGGGGAGCGCAGGAGAGAACGTTCTCCAGGCGCTTCTGCGACTCTGGGCTAGCACAGCCGCACGGGAGTGTTCCCCCCCCCAGATGCCCACCAGCACCCCAGAATAGCCAGCCACTTGCCCCAGGAAACTCCCCTTCACCGTGTCAAAGACTGGGAGGCCCTTTTCACAGAGACAGGAGAAAAATCTGGCCCTGCTCCCTGGTGCTCACCCATCGGGGCAGCGAAAAGCGGGTAGAGAGAGCGGCTTTTTGTCACAGCTGCCTCCTGGGTGGAAGCCCCCGGCTTCACCCAGGGAGCCCATACCCGGCCCCGCCGGTCTCCACTTGGTCTGCACTCGAGGCCCCGGGCACAGCTGTCAGTCATTCCCCGCGTCAGAAGGCACCTTCCAGGAGCCACCTCGTCGTCCTTACTTGGCAGGTCTTGCAGAGGTTGAGACGGAGGCCCTTCTGGCCCTCCAAGGCTATAGACAGAAACACTCCAGTTCTGGGTCTCGGCTTTACGGAGATAAAACTCACGCCCGGGGCAGTTCAGCCCTTACTGTGCGTACTCAGTGGTTCTCGACTGCTCCCGGCATTTGTTGTGCAACTCTCTCCGTCGTCATTCTAGACCATTTTCCTCCCCACTCTGAAGAGATACTGTGTCCATCGGCAACCACGTCCCCACTCCCCTCTTCTTCCTAGCCCCCAGACACCACAGATCTTCCCATCTGGAGAGATGTGCCAAATCTGGATGTTGCGCAGAAGAGGAAGACATTCCATTTTGGCCACGTCTCTGTGGCACTTGATGGAGACAGAGGGAGTGGCCCTCCTCGGCTGCCCCCCAAATATTCGCTTGGAACATGAAGTCTCAGAGGTCGTTGCTGCTGTTCAGGTCCAACTGTGGAGCATTTGACAAAGTCTCTTGATGGCTTCACCCTTGAGTGTTGTTGCAAAATCAGGATGATTTTAAAACTTGTCTTTTCTATTCGTTTTTCCAGGTAGCAGAAGGTCAGGAAATTTGTGTGATTGAAGCCATGAAAATGCAGAATAGCATGACAGCTGGGAAAACTGGCAAGGTATGTCCCCAAGTTCCCAGCAGCCCTTGCCAGCTCCGTGACAGGAAGCAGAACGTCCACCTTTGGGTCTTGGATGGTTGGGTCTGGAAGGGCCCATGGAGGTGACCCCGGCCAGCCCCTTGCCCCTACAGCCCAGGACATTAAGATCGGGAGCTTTTTCCACTTGGCACCGTGTGTCCCTGCCTCATGGAGAGTCTGTCTGACGTGCAGGTAGTCAACGAACAATTGTTCTTCACCTTAATGTCTTTCAAATTAAAGGGTCTTTAATTTTTAATGTTTACATCTGTCTCGGAGGCAGTTAGTTCTCTGAAACGTAGGTGACACAGCGGGAACTGGTTTTAGAGATTGCAGAAATGAATGTAACCCTTCCAGATAATTTCTCCACAAAGAGAACAATTCTAGACAATTTTAGATCAAGAGAAGCTGAAAGCCCCGTGTACGTGTGAGATGTAATGATTTAGGGAGAAAAAAAATGGAATCGTAGTTGTCCTGAAACTTAAGAGTAAAACTTCTCACAGGTATTTTCTCCTTGAGGAAAACAGAAAAGTCCTTTTAATAATAACTTCATTATTCTTCCTGCTTCTAAAAAGATGCCACCCACAGCAGCGCGAGGCTTTTCTAAAGGGCATTTTGGTTTGGAAGTGTCCACATCCCGGAGCGAGGCAGGGTGGGGCGAGGAGAGGAGCAGAGGCCGCCGTGGCCCGCGCCGTGGCCCGCGCCGTGGGAAGCCGAGGTCGAGCTCTGGGGACATGGGTGCCCTGGCAGAGGGGTATTCCACTGTCATTTGCTTCGGAGAGCAAATGACAGCCTCTGTCACCCACAAAGGAAGTGAGGCTGCTGCCCAGACCGCGGGCCCGGCCGGGAGAGACAGA
The DNA here is from genome assembly GCA_028533885.1 of Nasua narica. NCBI lineage: Eukaryota > Metazoa > Chordata > Mammalia > Carnivora > Procyonidae > Nasua > Nasua narica. The sequence continues at coordinate 9,063,099 of CM052810.1, read as the reverse complement.
GGCCCAGTTGATGGCAGGCGGGCCTGGAGCCGGCGGGCCAGTCAGGCTGGAAGGGGCTGCCATTGGCGGGGCCCGGTCTCCGTGGCGTTTGGGAGAGGAGACTGGGGGAGGAAGCCTGCCCTCTACATCTGATTCCACTTCTAAAAGCGAACCAAAAACGGTCTTTGTTCTTGTAGAAATAGTTGGTTTTGCTCCTTGTGATGATGTAACATTTCTGCTGCATTAGTGTCATGTAATGTGCAGGTGTGATGAGAACTTGGCCTCATTCGGGGGGACCCAGAACACGTATGTATGTGTGCGTCTATATGTACACGTCTGAGGCATGCCAAGGGCACCTGTTGCTGGACAAAAATGAACGTGGCCTTGGCTCCCTGAGGCAGCTGGAGCCCTCGTCTGTCGGTGTGTTTGGGGGTCCGTGCAGTCCCGGGGGGGGGGGGGGCTTCTGGGTCCCGTGCGGAGGCTCGGCCAATCCCTGGCCGTCAGCGGCCCCGAGCCGCTTTCAGGCTGTTGAGGGGCTCCGGGTCAGCTTGCACTTGGGCCTGACCCCCGTCCGCTGGAGTCCTTCCCGCCCGTCCCATTTCCTGCTGCGCCCCAGCAGGGCGCCCAGGGGCGGCCAGAGCCCCAGCACGAGGAGCGGGCCCCGGTGAGCCTCAGGACGGCAGTTCTTGTCTGGAGAGCCATTTTTCCTCCCGGAGCAAATGTTTGCAGAGGAAACCGGTCCTCCGGTCGCCGGCGCAGCACGAGAGAGGCGTCCTGTGCAAACATGGGTGGCCGCTCGGGGCCGGCCGCGCCCACCAGGCCTTTGAAGTCCTCGCCGCTGCTTCCCGCGGTTCTGAAGCTCCCAGGCTGGGATTCGAGGGTCAGGGGCCCTTCTAGCCTTCCGCTCCCCGGCGGAGCCACAGGGACGCAGGCCAGGGCCCCGAGCCCGCTGTCCCGGACATTCGCCCGATCGCCGGGTGCCCAGAAGGCCAGGAGGGGCCGGCCCGCCGCTTGTCCTCAGGCCCAAGCAAGAGCCTCTCCTCCACTCCGCACCTGCCGCTCACCGTAAGCGGAACACAAATTCGCGAAGGCAAAACCTGGCCGAAGCCGAGACAAGTCCGCACGCCGTGAGGGCCGGTGGCGCGGCCGGGGTGGGGGTGGGGGGGCCTCGGTGCTCGTTCCAGGTCTGGCCGCCGAGTCCCAGGGGCGCAGCCGCATACCTGTGTCAGAGGGAAGACTGTGGCCTTGGGCTGAGGACTTTCTCCTGTCTGTCGGACTGTACTGACGCTTGTATGTCGCGTGGGGTTTTGGTTCGGTTTTGGTTCTTGGACACTAAGTATAGCGGTGACTCTCGGGCCGCAGGCGAGCGCTCACCGGCCTCGGTGCGTCCGGCTCGAGGGGCTGTGCGGGGATGTGCGGGGCTGTGCGGGCAGGAGGGCAGAGGCGGCGCGCACTCCCTTGGACCAGCAGCTTTTAGAACAGAGCGGGACAGGCGGGGGGAGGGGAAGGTGGGGAGTCACCGTCCTCAGTGAGGACACCCCTGTGCGCGAAGTCCCCTCTGCCAGCACGAGCCGACTCTTGTGCTTCAGAGCCTGCGCGGCTGTTTCCAGAAAGGGGTGATGATATGGCTCCCTCATGGTCTAGTTAATAATACTGACTCTCCCTTCTTTCTCTTCTTTTCTTTCTTTTTCCTTTTTTTTTAAATTCAAGGTGAAATCAGTGCATTGTAAAGCTGGGGACACAGTCGGAGAAGGAGATCTGCTCGTGGAACTGGAATGAAGTATTTATAGCCTTTCAGTCATCACCCAATTTAATTAGCCATTTGTATTATTATTCTTTCACACTCAATTTAGTCAAGCGTTTTGCAGGAACACCCCTGTGCAGCAGATTTTACATGGTCATATTTATTCCACATATAGTCAAAACCAACATTCTGCCAAAAAATCACCAATGGAAATTTTTATTGATATAAATACTTGTACATATGATTAGTACTTCTGCTGTGAGATTTCCTAGTGTCAAAATTAAATCAATAAAGCTGAGCATTTGTCTAAATATTAGTTTGCCCTTTTTTTGAAGCAAGACAATGTACATAAGAGGCTACTGGTGTGCTGGGAGACGTGAAGCACTAGCGTTTCACTGCGATCCTTTAAAAACATTTCTATAAATCCCAGTTCTTTGCTTTCGTCTCATTATCATTTGCCACCTTGTAGTCTGATTGCCTACTGCTGCCCGGTTGAGGACCTCGCTCCCATCTGTGGCTCCCTTGAACGGCGGAGAGCAGCTCGCGGGGCCGCGGGGGCATCTGGAAACCCCTCCTGCTCGGCTCTCATGGGTGAGTGCGGGGCCCTCGGGCCCAGGGGGCGGCCCGTTCAGGAGAGCCGGTCCCATAGCCCCCTCCCCATCTCCCAGGCTGTGCTGGGGCTCCCTCACCCCGGGAGGGGCGGGTGTGGCTGGTACAAGCCCATCAGTAGGTACCCATCCTTGCCTTTTTGCGTTTCTGCGAAGCAAGTATCCAATTAAGAAAATAGGGCTAAAAATACTGATCCTGTCTTTGTGCCGGATGCAGTTAGTGATCGCGGTCTACCATTAAGTTGAAGAGTGGGGGAGCCCTCCCAGCGGAGAACGAGGTCACTGAGGATCAGCAGCTGCGGTTTTCCGTTGCCTCTGAGATTCTTGGGCTACATCTCGGACTTGGCTGGTGAGTAAGCAGAGGCAGAGTCGTGCGCTGCTCTGGGTCTATGCTGACGGGCCGTCAGATGGAGGTGGGTAGTAATTGGTACTCGCGCCTTGCTAGAATTATTTTAAGTGCTGTTTGTATTTGGAAGCTAAGCTTTCTGTCAGGCCTGAAGAACAAATTACTAATGTGTTGGTTCTTCTCTGAAAGGCTCCCCCAGCCCCAAACGCGGCTCCCTTCGGAGGCAGGGGCGGCGGGCACCTTGCCACTTGGGCCTGTGTGCGCTTCTGTCTGAAATAGGGGTGTTCTGCATCTGCCAGCAAGTAGGTGGCTTGTGATTTTGCTAGGTGAGAATGAAAAGAACCTTCTACCAAATAAGTAGAGCCCCCCCCCAAAGTCAATAGTACCAACACTTTTAAATTTGGTTTCCCAAAATATCCAGTTTAATATTATATGATCATCTTTAATAATCCCTTTTTTATAAGCTTGATCTGAAAACTGTGAATACTCATTTTTATATAATCTAAAACTACCCCAAACACAATATGTTTTTCTTGAGGTTCTTTTATTACACTGAGATAACCCAAATCAGTTTAAAAAATTCTTCTTGCTGCTACAAGTTAGAATCAATACAGTAGGGTTGCTAAAATCTAGCTGCTACACAAAGTCCACACTTTAAATGTTATCTTCAGATCCAAGCAAAGCAAAGAAAAAGAAGAATTTGACATATGAGTTCTTGAAATATCATTTAGGGGAATTAGGATCCTGAATTTTCCTTATCCCATCTATTCAAGCCCCTGGCATTCTTGAAGCAGCAAGCAACAAAGCGCTATCGGATGCACAGACTTGAGGCATAATCTTGTGATCAGTATGTCAAAATACTGGGGGGATCAGCTGCAACTGAAGAAGATATTGTTCCTTTTCCCAGATTGAGTTTTACAAATCTTTGTTTCCACGGGCATTATTCCGCGGGGGCGCTGAGTGCGTGCACACAGGGCTGAGGGCGCCCTCTCCTCACTGGGCTCTGTCCATCGGTCGCCCCTACCCCCGCGGAGGAGAGGCCCTCGCTGTCGTCATCTGTCATCTGTTCTCCCGGGGATTGTAGCGGAGGCCGTGCGCCCCCTGGGAGTCGTAATCCTCGTGGTGCGGGAGGTGGACCCAGTCGGGGGCGTAGGCGACCGTGCTGTACACAAAGCACTGCAGGGTCCCGTCGGCGGCCGGCGTCTCCTCGGGGGCCCCGCACGCGCCTTCCCACTGGAGGACAGCGATCCGCACCGGGGTGCGCTGGTACATGTCGGGGCACCCCTCAAACTCATCGAGGAAGCTCAGCATCCGCTCGTCCACCGCATAGATCTCGCCGAGCACATGCCGCCCTCGCCCCGGGAGGTTGAGCAGCCACGGGATGTTATGTTCGCCCGCGATGACCAAGGGATAGGGCTCCAGCGTGCGGCCCCGGCCGAGGAAGGCGGCGCAGCCGTTGGCGCGGTCCCGCAGGACCCCGTGGTTGGGCTGGCCTCTCTTCAGGGTCCCGTACACGAACACGCGGGCCATGCGGGCCTCGGAAGCTGCGCGGGAGAGAGCAAGCACATGGTACAACTGTCCGCGGGGGAGGCGGCTTGGGGGAGGTTGGAGCCCTGGTCTGGGGAGGGCGGGGAGGAGTCAGGCCAGGCTCTGCTGGGCCAGCGGCGCCTCCCAAGCCCGGCAGAGCCCGGAGCCCACCCGGAGCCCACCGCCTGCTGGGCGCCAGGAGGTCTTCCGGGCAGAGGCACTGGGGTAGGAACAGACCTGTCAGAAGGAGCCAGCCCGTCTGGGGATCACTCTGCAGACCTGCTGTTTCTTAGTCCAGTTAGTTTTTAATGTTTCTGAAAGAACTTTAAAAATTACGTTATAAATATTTTATAGCTAAGTGAGAAATACTACAAGCAAATATTGATATACATACACACGTGTCCCTCCCCACACACACGTATATAAAACGGTCACCCGTAGTGAGCTACAGGAGAGCCTTCAGGCTGCAGTACTGAACTTATATTCTGGTCCTGTGGTCTGACCTTGAACATCACACCTTCCACTGTTCCTTTTCAAGGTCCTAGCGGGTAACGAGGCTCCCCGTGACTCCGTGACTCAGCGCAGCAGCCTTGGCGCTCGTGAAGGTAAATATTTACCGCTCACCTGGGTCTGGGCCACAGATGGTTACATAACTGATAAAAGTCACCTGTGTGAAAGTGACTCAAAACTGGAAACGAAGTTAAGGTGGGCCTGTCCCCTCAGGGCCTGGCGCCTCGCCGCCCCCCTTGCCCAACGCCGTGTGACGACGGCAGTCTTCAGAAGGAAGACACCTTGCACAGGAAACAAAAGATGCGTCCATCTGCTGGCAGCAGCCCGCCACCAACCAGGGACAGCCGGAGGGCGACACCCCCTGGATGCCAGTCATGCGGCAAGTGGCCCTTGGAGAAGTCACACTTGGCTCACAGGACGACCGCTTTTTGGTGTGTGTGGGGGGGGGTCTCGGCCTCACCCCACCCCTTCGGGGCGTCTGGGGAGGGCGTACGGCCCCACAGACCCACACAGCTGCTGACGCCTGCCCCGTCCTCGCCTGGCCACCGCCTCAGTCCCCCGCCTCGCCTGGCCACCGCCTCAGTCCCCCGCCTCGGAGCATCAGGAGTTCCACGGGTCTCGGGGAAACTGCAGTCGGAAAGGCCAGGCCGTGCAGGTGCGTGCTGGGCTATGGGCAGGATGGGGACGTGGTGGGAGCTCGAGTCCTGGTGACTCTGGTGACAGGGAAGGACAGATTAGAGCTGTGGGGTGCGAAGGGGAGGTGTGCTGGGCATGAAAGTCTGGAGGTGAATCAAGGAGAAGCCGGAGCGCAGGTCCAGAGGGACGAGGACCGGGTGGGCACCGAGGAGCCGAAGGTGGCAGGGCTGCTGCTGCCGCTGGGGGGCCGGGGAGGATGCGCCAGCCGCGGCACAAGGAGGCGTCAAGAGGGGCAACAGGGATGGAGGGGTGGGCTGGTGGGGACCAGACATTTGAGAGGAGACTCTTGAGTCCCCAACGCTTGCTCCTCCCAGGGGAGCCCAGGCTCCAGCCCCCTCTGCTCCGGGTCCCCACCCTCGCCCAAGGACTGTCCCCACCCCCAGGCGGGCCTGCCGCTCTGTTCCCCGCAGCCTCTCCCCAGGGCAGCGCCCCAGCTCTCCCGCGGGGGGCCGGCCCGGCTCCCGACAGAGCCTTCAGAGCCGGAAGGACACTGGAAACATCTGGTCGGGCGACGCCTGCGCTCAGGTTTGGTGAGGGTCTAAGCAGGCACGGCTGGAGACCCGCGCTCTCAGTCACTGGTGCCCTAGCCTGTCTCTTTGAGTGAATTTTTTAAGTAATATGTGTCCCTGGTGTATAAAGGCGAACAGCTTTACCGGAACAGTGAAACTGCCTACCCTTTCCACCCCGGGAGGCAACAGTTTAAGCCTCTGGGCCGTGGCACTCGGTATTCGTCATGTTGCAGACGCCTCGCGTGGCTACCCCCCGAGGTTTTACGGTGCGTCTAACCCCAAAGCCGCTGAGCACAGTGCAGCCTTTAGAACGCGGCTGCCTGGTTGTGACTTTAGGCAGAACACTTCAGCTCTCCGCCTGGGCTGGGAAAGAAGTCCTAACAGCAAGCTGGGGCAGAGGGCGGGCTGGCCGAGCGCTCACCGCGGGAAGCCGCTCTCCCGGCGGGTGCGGGGGCTCGGTCCCCCTGTGGCGGGTCTGCGCCTGCGCCCCCGACGCGCGCCCCCGCGCCGCCCCGCGCCCCTCCGCTTGGCTGCTCTCAAGGTTTCGGTCAAGTCCATATTCATTTCAGAATCAGAACTATGTAAACACTGTTCTCAGATAAGGCACAGAGTGTACTATCATTAATTTCCTTTCTTGGACAACTTTTCTGTTTTTCTTGGAATTAAAAATCGCTTGCAGGTTTCCCCCCCTTCTGCTCAAGTTTCTCCCACAGTAATCCAGCCTCTCATTTTCAGAAAGTGCTGTAAGCATCCTTTCAGCCTTGACCACTGTTAAAGAACAAAAACTGAACTCAGTAAATGTGGGGCTCTAATTGCCTTTATGACTGGATTCATGAGTCAGGCAGCATCCCATCTGGCGCGAGAGGGGCTGCTCCGAGGAGCTGTGCAGAACGGGAGGTTTTTACAGGAAGGCAGGTGGGGCAAGGAAGTTATTAGCAAAAGAAAAGGACTGTTCCAGGCAAGGTGACCTTCCCTCAGGTGGAAGCAGGCCCTCTTACTAGGCAGGTTCCTCCTGTTCCTCTGGGGGGATGGGGAAGGGCCCGCGTGACACATCACCTCATCAGTGCTAAGCAGAAAATTCCTGATTGACCAGTTAGGACTACGCTTCTAAGGAAATCTGAGAGTACAAATAGGTTAAAGTCCTGGTTTATTAAAATGCAGCCATTTGGGGCCTCGGCTTTTTTGTTTGTGTAAGTAACCTCTACACCCAACATGGGGCTCAAACCCACGACCCCAAGATCAAGTCGCATGCTCTCCCGACTGAGCCAGCCAGGCACCTGCGGGTTCCATTCATGGGGTGTCCCGCCATGCCACCCAGGGCTTCCCTGAGCCAGTGCTGGAGCCTGGCTCCTGCGTCCCGTGGCCCCTTCTTCAGCGACTCCCTCATTTTGCTCATCTCACTTTCTTAGTGAGAAAGAAGCTAATTCTGTCTCCCCCTTAATTAACAGTGTGGCTCAGTAGAGAATTCTAGAAACGGTTTTCTTCAGAGCTTTAAAGTCATTCTTCTTTTCTCCTTTCCCACGTTCTTGTTGAGAAGTCCATTGCCATTGGGCTCCACCATCTTCTGTTCAGGACTTGCGTCTTCCTCTCTGGAGACTTGCAAGGTCTTCCTTTTCCCCTCAGATTCTGAGGTTATGGGGTATTTTCATGTGTGTGTGTGTGTGTGTGTGTGTGTTTCAAGACGTATTGGAGAGCAAGAGAGAGCACGAGTGGGAGGAGGGGCAGAGAGAGAGAGACTCTCAAGCAGACTCTGTGCTGGGCGTGGGGCCCGATTCCATGATCCTGAGATCATGCCCTGAGCTGAAATCAAGAAATCAGACGCTTGACCAATGGAACCGCCCTGGTGCCCCACTTCTTGTGGGCTCCTTTCATTTACTCTGCTGGGAATGTCTATCTGAAAACTCAACATCTTGGACCTTGGGGAGTTTCCTTCTCATTCCTACCTTCTTGTTCTCTTTCTGGTCTCCTAATACTCAGGTATTATGTATCCTGGATTAATTTTCCCATTTTCTCTCTCTCCTCCCTTTTTCCAGGTATTTTTCTTCATAGTCTACTTAACTCCCAGTTCTTCTATGAACTTGTGTCTACTTTTGCCAGGATTGTTCTTTCCCAGCTCGAAGTCACCTCTCATATTTGGGAAGGTATTAATTATCAGGGGCGTGGGCCGTGGTTTTACGTTTTCATCTTTCCTGTGTGGCCTCTGTTTCGGTTGTTTCTTTAGAGGTTTTCTTCAGGTGCTGGTAATCCTTGGCTACTGACCAAGGACTGAGAATCCAGACATCACGTAAGCAGTGACAGTCCCGTGTGCAAGGGAGAGAGCCTGATGGTTGAAGGCCTCGTGGGGGACACCTGCAGGTTTGGGGGGTGCGGGTTGGGTGGGGGGCTCCAGATAACACAGTCTCTAGGCATGCAGATTTTCCCTCCATCTCCATTTTCAGGGTGCCACCTCACCCCACCCTCACCCGGGCCAGGCGTCCCCAGGGCCGAGCCTCTCTGGACAGTACCCCACCTGCTCCCTGCCGGGAAGAGGAGACTGGGCGTCTCTGCTCCCCGTACAGACTCCCACCCTTTCCTGCTCTTTCTTCCCGGACCCTCGTCTTCACAGGCCCGCGGGTCTGCAGTGGGCCTGGCCGTCTGCTGTGCGGGGCGCCAGCTGCTGGCTGGCTTCGCACAGTGCAGGGGCTCCGGGGTCTGGTTTCTCCAGGCTGCTAAGTCATTTTCTGTCTTCCAGAATTTCGTTGCCTTCCCTCGTCTTTTGTCTTTAGGGGTCACTGAAGTGGCATTTAGGGAGAAAGGACCAGAAGAGCCTGTTCCTCTCGCGTCTCCTCCTCGGGGAGCCCTCACCGCACCCCCAACCCCTCATTTCCCAGGGCCCTCAGCCCCTTCATCTTTCCAGAGGCTCAGTGTGAAATGGGACGGCAGTGGAGGTTTGGAAACCACTTGCTTAGGGGGGCGCTGAGACGAGTTTACAGCACCACAAGCTGGGTGTGTTTTCGGCTGCCAAGACAGAGCCAGTGAGGTGGCAGTCGTGGGCCGGGAAGGACTGGAGATGCCTGGGGGACAGAGGGAGGGTGCTGACAGAGGGGCAGCGTGTCCCCGAAGCAAGAGCACAAGGGGAGAACAGGAAGCGACCAAAGGAGAAGGAAAGGCCAGCCGGGCACTCAGGGAGCCGCAGGGGGCCGAGTTCATCCCCCCAGAATATCCCTCTTCGGCGGGAGGATCACTTCAGGCTGATCGTTTTTAAGAAACACAGGAGAGGCTCAGTTAGAAGTGACCCTTTTGAGGAGAGTCACTTACGTTTCTAAGGGGTGTCTCCATTTGTAGGGTAATCTCCCTTCCTGTACCAGCACGAGGGGGATGGCTGTGCATCCCTAGAGGCTCTGTCGGTGCCCCAGGCACAGACTGTGGGGTGCAGGGCTTTATCCTCGTCTACTGTGCCGGCCTGCGGACCCCCCAGCTGGCTCCGGCCGCGGCATCTGCGTCCTCAGCCGCAGACAGCGTCTAAGGGCGGGTGTGGGCCTTCTAGGGAGTTGCGCTGCTCCCCGGGTCTCTCCAAGTATGCGGGAAGTACACATGTTATAAAATATTGTTTTTTCTCTCCTATTTATCTTTTATTACTAGGGAGTAATAAGGGTAGAGGGAAGATTATGTTCCTTCCCCACATAAGGAATGAGATATATTCTCTTTCCCATTCGCTGTGAAGGTCAAGGGAAATAGACTGGTAAACAGGCAGCATCCAAAAAAAAAAAAAATGTGGAGCAGGGACAGCGGGAAAGAGTGTGCCAAGGGCGTGGTGAGGGGGGCCCTGCCTCAGAAGGGACAGATGGGTGGCCACAGGGACGCTCATGCTGAGTTGCCTGGCCTTTCCTTAAAGTAGGTGAGGTCGTCTGTCCGGGATGGGGCGGGAAGTGCCAGGCCGAGGGCTTGCAGAGCAGAGGGCGCTTCGGAACCGTCCTGCTGGGAAAAGCCGGGCTTTAGAACCAGAGCCCGTCCTTAGCAAAGACAGGGCCGAGCTCCCCTTCCTCCGGGGACTCCCCTGCAAGGGAAGAGAAGAAAGCCCTCACCCAGGAGGGGACAAGCTGGCCTAGCGAGAGGGGCAGAAGGACAGAAGCCCGTGGGCAGGACGCTGCAGAGGACGGCGCTGCCGCAGGGGCTGATTCCTCCCGCGATGACCGGGCCCGGTCCGCCGACCCTGCGCCGGCCCTGCTCCCCGAACCCGCCCCACACGTCGAAGACAGGCGGTGGGACCCCGCGGAGCCGACGCTCCAGGCACAGGGCCTGGGGGGGGGGCTGGGTCTGCTGGGCTGGCGGTGCCCCCATCCCCATCCCCCCATCTCCATTCCCACCCCCCCATGCCCTGCACTTCAGGCTGAGGCCGAGGCCGCGGGAAGGTGACCTGTCAAGGACGGGCCAGGACTCAGGCTCTGCAGTGACAGTGATGGTTTACAAAGGACAGACCTCATTATACTCTTTGTCTCCCCCACTTGTTTTCACTGAATTTTATTTGCTAAACCAATTCCTTCTCTGTATCTTATTTTCAAATATTTAAAAACTGTGATAAAATACACAAAATATAAAATTTGCCACCTTAGCTATTTTTAACTGAACAGTTCAGTCGTGTTAAATACACTCACGTTGTTGTGCACCATCACCCCCATCCATGTCCAAGACACTTCCCGTCTTACAGAACCGAAACTCTATATACCCACTGAATAGTAACTCCCATCTCTCCCACCCAGGAGAGTAGCTATCCTGTGCTACTTTCTATTTCTGTGAGTCTGGCTATTCTAGGTACCTCATATAAGTGAAATTATATAAAGACTGTCTTTTTGTGGCTAATTTCACGGAGCATAATGTCCTCAAGGTTCATCCATGCTGCAGCACGTGTCAGAACTTCTTTCCTGCTTAAGGCCAAATGGTACTCTATCCCATGCGTCCGCCACATTGTTCATCCCCCACCAACAGCCATCTGGGTGGCTTCCACTTCTTGGCTATTGTGAATAGTGCTGCCATGAACATGGGATTGCTAGATCCTACGGTTATTCTATGTTTAATTTTCTGAAGAACCTCCATCCTGTTTTCCGTTAGGAGCTGCACCATTTTTACATTGCCACCAACAGTGCACAAGGGTCCCAGTTTCTCCACATCTTTGTCAGCACTTGTTTTGTTTTGATAGTGGCCATCCTAACTGGTGTGAGGCAGTAGCTCACTGTGGTTTTGATGGGCATTTCCAGGATTGGTGATGTTCAACGTCGCCGCATCTGTTTATTGGCCATTTGCATATCTCCCTTGGAGGAATGTCTATTCAAGTTTTTCACTACTGCGTTTTAGTTCTCTGTATCTCCTGGATATTAACCTCTTTCCAGATGAATGATTTACAGATATGTTCTCTCACTCCATAGGTTAACTTTTCATTCTGTTGCTTGTGTCTTTTGATGCAGTTTTGAATTTTGGTGTTGTCCAATGTATTTTTACTTCTGTTTCCCATGTTTTGGTGTCATATCCAAAAAATCACTGCCAAATCCAATGTCATGGAACTTATACCCTATGTTTTCTTGAGTTTTAGAGTGTTAGCACTTATATTTAGGTCATTGGCCCATTCTGAGTTAATTTTTGTATGTGGTGTGTAAAGTAAGGATCCAGCTTTGTTCTTTTGCATATGGATAGCCAGTTTTCCAACTGTTGTAAAGACTATCCTTTCCCCATTGGTCTTGGCACCCTTGTCAAAAATCTCAGAACTAGGGGCACCTGGATGGCTCAGTGGGTTAAAGCTTCTGCCTTTGGCTCAGGTCATGACCTCAGGGTCTTGGGATTGAGCCCCACATCCGTCTCTCTGCTCAGCAGGGAGCCTGCTTCCCCTTCTCTCTCTGCCTGCCTCTCTGCCTATCTGTCAAATAAATAAATAAAAATTAAAAAACAAGTAAAATTACAAGCATCCTTGTCTTGTTTCTGGTCATAAAGGAAAGACTTTGTCTTTCATCTGAGTTTGAGGTTAGTTTGATGCTTTTCGTATATGGCCTTTATTATATTGTAGTAGTTTCCTTCTATTCCTAGTTTAGGTGTTTTTACCACAAACTGGTGTTGAATTTTGTCAAACTTTTCTTCCTTTCTTCTGTTAATGTGTATTACATTGGTTTTCTTATGTTGAACCATCCTTGCATTCCTGAGTAAACTCCACTTGGTCATGATAAATAATCCTTTTAATGTGTTGCTTAATTTTGTGTCGAATTTTTGCATTAGTCCTCAGGGATATTAATCTGTGGTTTTGGTAACAGAGAATGCTGCTCTCATTGGATGAGTTTGGAAGTGTTCCCTCCTTTTCAAATTTTGGGAAGATTCGGTAGAATTCACCAGTGAAGCCATCTGGTGCTGGTCTTTGTTTTTAAAGTGCGCAAGTGGTGGGGGAGGGAGAGAATCGCAAGCATTACCCATGACCCCATGAGATCACGACTTGAGCTGAAACCAAGAGTTGGTCACTTGAACTTACTGAGCCACCCAGGTGCCCCATGTTAAGAGGTTTTGATTACTAATTCAATCTCTTTTCTGATTACTAGTTGTTCTGATTTTGTATTTCATCACAGTTCATCTTGGTGGGGTGTGTTTCTAAGAATGATCCATTTCATCTGGGTTTCTTGGCACACAACTGTTCTCTTGTAATTCTTTTTATTTCTATTATATGGGCTATGATGGCCCCTCTTTCAATTCTGACTTATTTATCTTAATAAATTGAAAAGTTTGTCAATTTTGTTGATTTTCTCTATTGTTCTTCTGTAGTTTATCTCTGCTCCAATCTTTATTTTTTCCTTCCTTTTGCTAGCTTTCAGTGTAGTTTTTCTTCTGTTCTTTGTCTGACATGTTCACCCCAAGTCCAGGGGCTGCTATGAGGGTCACAGCCAACAGGACATGTAAAAAAGTCTATTTCCTGGGCCAGATCTTCTCAGAACCCCAGCCAGGACTAACTAACAACATGCCTGTGAGTTGTTCTGGGAGGGAAGGGATGGCACTGCCACTCCCGAGGCTCACACGTTACTGTGTTTCAGCCGTGTTAGAGTTTTAGATAAAGTATCTCGAGTTTTATTTAGGAACAGCTGTAGGTGAGCCATTTGGACTTTTGCCGAGGAAACTGCAGAGTGACCTTTAGAAGGGGTTCTGTCTCTTCTTTAATGTGCAGTACATACCCCCAGGTAGGAGTCTTCTGGGACACTGACCGCTGCCCAGGCCTGCCGTGTGGGCACCCAGTGTTCCACGGATGGATGCGACAGAGTCAAGAAGTGCACGGTGACAGGCCTGAACCGAATCCCCATCTCTACTACCTGGCAACTGGGGGTCTTCAGGAAAGTTGTTTTAAAACTGGGCTTATTCTATCCCAAATGACTGCCAACTGTGTGCAAGGCCTCAGCCCCCGAGTGTTCTTTCCTAGGATCTCCACCCCACCTCGTCCATCAAGATCTTATAAAAATACCTACTTGCTTATATTCCTCTCAGTGAGGCCTCTTAAAACAAGAAAACCTGACAATAAAATTAAACTTCTTTTCTAAGAACTAAGGCAGTCTGCTAGAATGACCAAATTATAATAGTCTACATTTCCTCTATTGAATTGTATCCTTTACTACTTATGTAAGGAAAAAAAAATGAACATTTTGCATTTCTGGCTCCTTTCATAAGAAAAACATCGTTACCTTTCTGATTGTGTTTTGAATAAATACAGATCCTTCAGGAAGAAACTCATCCCTGTGGGGATTGAGAAAGGATCAGAGTTAAGCACTGAAACAAGCAATTAATTCCCATTAGAGGATTAAGGCACTCATGTTCACTTTGAATCAGAAAAACAAATTGTGAATAAAATCGTGTACAACCAAGAGGTTACTTGTCAAAATTAATAAATGAGAGAACTGGAGGGCAACTGGAAGGCACAGGAGAAGCTGAGCACCACGAGAAGCACCGGCGAGCGAACTGGGGGGGGGGTTGTGTTGGGATAAGATCTACCGTTCTCTTTAAACGCCACAGAACAGGTTCCTGCCTTCTGATGCTGCCCTTCCTCTAGCGAATGCCGTCGAAGGAGAAGAAGTCTGAAGTCTGTTATGTCACCATCCCTACAACGCAGGTTTCCCTACAACGTTCATGAGAGAGACGCCGGGCCGCTGACACTCGGCGTGGCCTGTTTCGCTCTGGGGTCTCGCGCCGACTCCGGGGGACCCCGGGCAGCACGTCCGCCCGCGGCCTGATCGGTGCGCCGGGGCCGAGCGGGAGGCCGCAGCCGCGAGGGGCGTCCGCTCCTTCCGCTTGGAATCCAAGAGCCCAAAAACCGAACCCCTGCCCCAACCCCGGCGGGCCGGGAGGAGTGTGGGCAGCCGGGGTCGGCAGGGAGGTGGGACAGGCCCCGAGAGTCTCACGAAGCTGGACTTCGGCCGAATGTGGCCGGTTCCGCCCCCGCCGCGCGGCCCGACCTCCGCCCTCCTCGCCTTCGGACGCAGCCTGCCTGTAGTTTCACTGCCGACGCGGGAAATTAAAGGTGATTACAAGTCATTTCCCTAACTGTTGAGTTTTTCCGGCTTCATTTTTTCTCAGCCACCCGGCGGTAAGAGTGTAAAAGGCAGGGCTCGGGAAGACTTGGCCATGCCCGGGCCCTGCAGAAACCCGCGATCCCGGGGAGCGGACTGGAGCGGGGCTGGCGCCGCCTCGCACACTCGCGGGCGGAGGGCCTTCAACGGACACCAGCTTCGAGGCCGAGAACAACCTTTCGATAAAGGTGCCGCCGCAGACTGCTGGTCCCGCGGGTTACAGGGTCCCGATGCGGGGCGCCGAGCGCGGCGCCCGTGGGTCCCCGGCCCGCGCTGTGTCCTGCGCGCGTCCCCGCTGGGGACCCGCGTCTGCCGCCGCCGGGAGCGGTGACCTGGTGCGGCCGGAGCGGGCTTCTCTCGCTTACACGGCGGTCCCCGCATCTCAGGCACGCGGCTGCCCCTCCCGCTCCCGGCGCGCCGTTACCTCCCCTGCGGAGCCGGCCGAGCGCCTGCTACAGTTACACGCTGGTTCCTCGCGAGTCTCCGGACCGTAGGAAACAGGTGAAAAAACAAAAGGCCTTGAACTCTGAGCGGAGCGGGCAGGAGCACGGGGCGTCCCTCCCGCCCCGAGCGGCTGCTGGGACAGCCCGGCCGCATCCTGTGGCCGCTTTGATGCTGTCACTGCCCGGCTTGGGGGCTGCTCTACAGCCCCGCCAGGGGCTTCCTGCCCGGCCGGCGCCTCGCCATCCCCACCGACTACCCCGGAAACGATTCGCCCCAACACCTTACACTAAGGGGCGGCAGTGCCTTTGAAATGAAGAAGCGAGGGTCTCCGCCCCGCTGTCCCCTCCCACTCTGACCCCTCATGAGTCCATGAGACAAATAGGCGCTTTATGGTCCCTGAGGCCACACGGGGTCCTCTGAATGCTGCCTCGGCAACCGACCCACAACAGGTGTCCGCTCTTTGGCCACGCCAGGCAGCTTACAGAGAGATTTCTTACTGCCATACCACTCTGAAGGCAATTATTTTGCCACCTTTAAAACAAAGTGACCAACGAGGGAGACAGGACCGTCACCTCCCAGCCCCAGGCCCGCTCTAAAGTCTGGAAAGAACAGCTGTAAAATCCCCAAATGCCGGGTCGGGGCAGGGGCTCCAGGGCGCCGGGATGGATGGGAACCGGGAGGCCAGCGCTGGGGCAGGCCCGGCCCCGCAGCCGGAGAGGGACGCTCGCCGCCACAGGTGGAGCCCGTGGGCCCCTGGCAGGGATGACTCCCGGGAAGAAGGTGCTGAGAGTCCTCACCACAAAGGGCCCACCTGTGGCCCGGGGAGAAGAGGAGTAATGCCGCCACCAGGAGCCGAGAGTGTGCACTCCATGCCTGGCCCTGCGCTAAAGGCACCACTTACATTCTCAAGTTAATACTCAATGGGACATCTCCTTACTCTCGGGTTCTCCCCATTTTACAGATGGGGAAACTGAGGCAGAGTGACTTACACAGGTGCGCAGTTACAGCCGACGGCGCAGATAGGTTTGCCTTCACACCGTCCTGCCCTATGAAAGCTCTCACCCAGCTCTGGGAGGAGGCACTCCTCTCATCGCTTCCTGCCCCAAACTGCATAACAGGAACACCTCCCTGCCTCCAGAGGCCCCGGGCAGCCAGCGGCTTGGGCCACGGCTCCACTCTGGGTTCCATCTATGTCCTCCCCCAGAAGGCACGCCCACGTGTCCACTGAGCATCACGCACACATCATTGCAACCCGCCAGGTGTGCACCACGGAATCGGTGCTCAGCAGTGGCCACCATCCCGGAATGCTAATAGATTTATCCTTGACCTTGTGTTAAGTGAGATCGGATGGACACGAGCGAACGGAGTAGCTCCGTGCAGCCCCACCGGCACACAGCATTCTCGATGTCCCAGGAGCACAGAAGCCCGGGGTCCCCCATGCGTGGGATTCGGCGAGACTCAGAGCGAGGACAAGGGGACATGTGACATCTGTGACCGGCTCAGCAGGGAGAAGCCCAACTTCACCGCAAGTGGCACTGGCTTGGATGCAGGAGGGCAACATATACATTTTTCGGAATGATCCGCGTATATACTTAATGTGTGAATTTCCTCTGTGGAAAATTTTCTCTCAAAGAAAACATCTAAAGAAAATGACTGAGACCACAGAAGGAACACAATTTGCCGGCCTCTCAGTCTACAATTACCCTTACCAGTTTATATTCTTATCTGAGTTCAACGTGCTTCACAATCCCCAATCAACAGCAACCCTTCCTATCTTTTATTTAGGATTTGTGGCGGCCTCCCTTAGACTTAGTCACTTTTTGGAACCCACCGTGCAGTAAAACGAGGCCAACAGACTTCTCAGTTTGTTCTCTGGGCTCCTGGCAGGTGAAGCAGCCTGAGGAGGTGGGGCCGAGGGTGCAGTGAGCTTTGAGCCTGGGATTCGGCCTCTTCAGCTCTCGTGACCCACCCGGGGCCGGCCCGCACCGCCATGCGCCTCCCCCCGCCCCGGGGCCGGCCCGCACCGCCATGCGCCTCCCCCCCGCCCCGGGGCCGGCCCGCACCGCCATGCGCCTCCCCCCGCCCCGGGGCCGGCCCGCACCGCCATGCACCTCCCCCCGCCCCGGGGCCGGCCCGCACCGCCATGCACCGAGCAGAGGTTCCCCACGCTTGGCTCCTAAGAAACAGAACAACTGCTTTGCCTTTTAGAGAAGAGTGCAGCTCTTAACTGACACGCTGGCGACTGCTCAAAATACGTTCACTCTGCCTGGCAGGTCAAGGAGAAAGAGCCAAGAATCTCTGCTATGTCCCAGCCCGACATCCATCACCAGGGCCTGGAGAAAGGGCCATGGGGGCTGGTTCGAGGCAGGTAACTCCCACCTACCATGTTTGCCTCCAGAGGTCTTTGTTTTTCTCAGTGACACTCAGACCAAAAGCAGTGGAGGGAAAGGGAATGACTATCCTTCAGTGTACCATCTAAAAGGTTTTGCTTTTCAGAAACATTTTAAGGCTATATTAACAGTGGTTTTTATTTAACTGTTCTGCTTGCGCAGGTGAGAGATGGGGAGCGTGGACATACAACTTAAATGTAAGTCTCGGGGCACCTGGTGGCTCAGTGGGTTAAAGCCTCTGCCTTTGGCTCAGGCCATGATCTCAGGGTCCTGGGATCGAGCCCCGCATCGGGGTCTCTGCTCGGCAGGGAGCCTGCTTCCTCCTCTCCCTCTGCCTGCCTCTCTGCCTACTTGTGATCTCTCTGTCAAATAAATAAAATCTTAAAAAAAAATTTAAATCTTACGCAACACAAAAACACTATTACAGAATGTCATAGAAAGCCATTCCTTTTCAGGTGGTTTGCGAACTATTCTAGAAAGAAGAGAACACACACCTATTTAAACAACTCTTAGATAACCACTTTAGAAGTCAGGCCTACCCCAAAGTCAATAAAATTGTTTCAAATGCAGGTGAGGGTTCATGGCTAGGCCTGAGCCCACACTCCCTGTATTTAGGACAGTATTTCACAGCTCTGGAGGAACGAGCTCCCAGAAAGAGCACTGGACAGGGAGCTGAGGTCAAAGCCAAGCCCTGCCGACTGTCACAGGGACCTGCCTCACCAGCCAGAAGGGGCAGGGCCACAGCGGTCGGTAGGGAGAGACGCGGGCATCCTGGGCTCGGCTGCCCTGGGACCCAGGATCCACGGCAGAGCCAATCACAGGACTCTTCCGGTGACATGGGACAGACCGAGCAGAAAGACGCCGGGAGGTGACCCCCAAGTACAACTCCGAAGCTCCGGAGCACCACTGACGCGACCCAAGGAACCCTGAGCGTCACTCAGAAACCAGCACACATGGCTCCCCCCCACCATTGGTGTGTCTGGTGCCGACCAGGACTGCGCTCGCACCCCAGGGCCCCGCTGCTGGTCGCACTGCCCGCCCGCTGGAATCAGCAGTGATCCAAACTCCACTGCCAGTGAGCTCGGGAATTCAGGAGTCCATTCTTTTGGTAAAGGAGTTACCTTCACGGTTACCTTTTGTTAAGAATATTGCTGGTTTCATTTCTCTTCCCCACCCCCCCATAACCCCCTGCCCTGCCTCTCAAATTCTTCATATCAGAGAAATGAAACAAGATGGGATGGGGAAGGAGACAAACCATAAGAGACTCCTAAACTCACGAAACAAACTGAGGGTGGCTGGGAGGTGGGGGGTAGGGATATGGACATGGGGGAGGGTATGTGCTATGGCAAATGCTGTGAAATGTGTAAGCCTGAGATTCACAGACATGTACCCTGGGGCAAATAATACATTATATGTTAATATAAAAAAATAAAAATAAAAAAAAAAAACAAAGAATATTGCTGGGGTGCCTGGGTGGCTCAGTGGGTTAAAGCCTCTGCCTTCTGCTCAGGTCATGATCTCGGGGTCCTGGGATCGAGCCCCACATCAGGCTCTGCTCAGCGGGGAGCCTGCTTCCCTCTCTCTCTCTGCCTACTTGTGATCTCTGTCAAATAAATAAAATCTTAAAAAGAGAGAGAGAGAAAAGAATATTGTTCAAACCAGTTTAAATTCTCTGCAGCGTTGTTGGTTACCTGGAGGTGGTCCGATAGGCAGGGCGGATGAAGGCAAACCAGACAGGGGCTAAGTGCCCGAGTGTGCCAGAGAGCGACCCTATGTCCACACGTGGCACATGGTCTCCATTCTTAAAGTTTTAAAAAAGAAATAAGCTTTAAAAAAAAATAAAAGCACAGAAAATTAAGCCTAATGGGGTTTCTGATTAATTACCTGTCCCCCAAGCATTCAGATCCTTCCAGTGCTCTTCTCATTACCCTCAGTTCAACTCAATTAAAACCGTTGAGAGAGCAGCTAAAACTCCAAATTCCAAGAAAGAAGTGGGAAAGAAATGAAGGCTATGTTACTAAACATGCTGTTAAATACTTTACATAAAGTGGATCCATTTACTCACATTCCTGTGAGTCCTAAACACACAGCTGCTCACTGTTTGCTGACAGCAGCCAGAATTCTTCGGGTCCAAAACTACTAGAAAAACATGTTGTGTTGGGATGACTGGGGTTTCAAGGGAACTGGATGCACTGAACTAATTGAATCCAACCCTTGCATATTTGAAACCTCCACCAGAAATGTTTTTTTTTTTTATCCCACTTTAAAAGCCGCATTACCACTAGGCTCAGCGGACGGAAGCCAGGGGCCTGGAGGCCGAACACACGCCATTCCTCCTCAGGATTCATGACAACTTGGCCTCTCCGGGGCTCGGGGCTGGACCCCGGGATCCTAAATATTACTAAAAAGGACAATTGGGTCTATACTTGGCTTTTAAAAAGCACTTAGAAGCTAACACAGAGTCTATTCAGGGAAGAGCAAAATCCAGTGAGAATCTAAAAATCCCTCACTGCCACTTTGCGGTTATCAGAGAATAGAAACTGTTCTATTCAGTTTAAACATTTCAAAAATAACAGAACAAGAGCTTCAAACATTTCAAAAATAACAGAACAAGAGCTTTGTTTTTCCATTACTAGACTTTTTTCTAGGTTTATAAGTGTTCCTTCAATCATGATAACCAGGACTCAGAAAGCTACCACTGTGTTTACTCAAACATTTTCCTAATCAAATAGCCCAAGAATTTTAGTTTTCTGTCTGTAGGAACTTGGTCATTTTCCTTGACCAAAATGACTTTCATATCTTCCATATATATATATATCTCCCCCCATGAAACATGCTGTATATGTGAACAACAAAGACAAGAAAATAAGGTCTGTCTCCTCTCCACTCTCCCCTACCCTGGGACAGCCTGCGGTCAGCTGCAGCAGGAACTGTCTCCTTCCCCCCGCAGCTGAAGTAGCAGATGTCATCTGGTATCTCAGGAGTCTCCCCAAAAAGAGGAAACGAGCAGTCCGCCCCACTTCGTAAGGCCATGCATCACGAACCACAAGCAAAGGGTTAATGAGAGTCCTAGCTGAAGTAGCTGTGCAGCTCTCTACCAGTCTCTTGAATGGGCCCCAGAGCCAGGACCCCTGGGCCCTGCTGTCCAGCGTGACCTTGGCCATGGAGGCAGCGGGGGAGGGGGACGGCCCCATTGGGCCACAGTGGCCCAAAAGAGCTGATCCTTCAAAATTCATGCCAACCTGGCATTGTATTACGGTAATAGTGACTTCAACTATTTCTGAGTTAAGGAATTTCTCTCCCTCCCACTGTTCCCATCTTGGGATACAGACTGTTCTTCAGGGAGCTGGTCCCTATCTCGCAGAGGGAGCAAGACTGGCGCAGCCCAGGCGGACTACACCTGCTCCCCAGGTGCTAAGCAGCGAGAGGCATTAAAAGCTGATGATGAGACCCTGTGGGGAGGCCAGTGAGACACGCCTGGGGAAGCAGGGCATCGCATGTCCGGGAGGAGAGTGACTCTCTGAACAGCAGGGTCTTGGAGGAGAAACAGGAAAGAGGGAACAGGCACAAGTCGGGGGACGGCTAGGGGACGAACAGGGGGTCTGAGCAGGGGGGAAGGCCTGGGCATGCCTGGGGGCCAGAGCGTGAGTGTGAGGCTGGGACCACAGGGGAAGAGGCAAAGCAGGGAGCCTGGGCCCGGGTTAGGAGAGCCCTACGTCCAGCCCTACGTGTGGGGTAACTAAAGGTATCAAGCCTAGGGGGAGACACGGCAAGATTTCTGTCTTAAAACACGATCTAATGCAGCCCCGTGAAAGACCGCGTGACAGCACGTGCGAAGCTGGGCCTGCGCCGACCCCACCACCGCGCTCCAGGCCGGTGCTCCACGGAAACCTCAACACAACCTCCCCAAAAAGCGACAGGCAGATCGTGATCATCACCGTTCGGAACGGCCCCGAAGCAGGCAGTACCCGGAAGTCCATCAGCAGCAGAAGGGGCTCCCGGAGGGCGGCACGCTGTGCAGAACCCCAGCAGTGGGAGCGAACCGACGACGTCACCGGCGGCGCTGAGGGACCGCAGTCAGGGAGCTCGGTGCACAGCGGACGACCCTGTTTATGCCAACGCAAGTAACAGCCTGAGTCCTCTCTGCTGCCGGACGTCAGCACTGCGGTTACGGAGGACAGACATGAGGACACCTGGTCCAGATGCTGCTGACACCGTGTGTCCTATTAGGAAATTCACCGCACTACGTGATCGCCATGCTTTCCTCACGGGTTGCACTTTCACAAAAGTGCGTTTCAGGGGTGCTGGGGGCTCAGTGGGTTAAGCGTCTTGATTTCAGCTCAGGTCATGACCTCAGGGTCATGAGATCGAGCCCTGTGTCAGCCTCCGTAGTCAGCAGGGGGGGGGTGTCTCCTGGAGATTTTTTTTCTTCCTCTGCCCCTCCCCCCACTGGCCCTCTCTCTATAAAAATAAATCTTTTTTAAAAATGTACATCACATTTTAAAAAAAAGCTTTTATTTATTTGAGAGAGCACGAGTGGGGGAAGGGGTAGAGAGAGGGAGTTGGACAAGCAGACTCCCCACTGAACGGGAAGCAATGCAGAGCTTGACCCAAGACCCTGAGGTCATGACATGAGCCGAAGTCAGATGCTTAACCAACTGAGCCCCCCAGGCAACTCTGTGCATTACATTTTTAAGACACATATAGTAACAGAGGGGAGGACAGGTTTCCAGAAAATAGGAAAAGAAGAACAAATTATACCTAAAGTTTGCAGAAGGAGAGAACAAAAGTCAGGGCAGAACTAAACAGGAGGTCACAAAATAGAAAACATAAATGAAACTTAAGAGCTGGGTTTTTTAAAAATATAAAATTGACAAAACTTAAAACTTTAGCTACACTAAAAAAAAAGAAAAAAGGAAAAGAAGATTCAAGTAAATAAAACCAGAAGCAAAAGAGACATTACAACTGATACCAAGGAAATACACTGGATCACAGAAGACTATTACTAATAGTTATATGTCAACAAACTGGATAACCTACAAGAAACTGATAGATTCCTAGAAACATCCAACTTATCAAGAGAGAACAATGAAGAAATAGAATATATGAACCAAAAAACAAATAAGGTGATTAATCAGTAATCAAAAACCTCCCGACAAAGAAAAGTCCAGGACCATATGGTTTTACTGAATTCTACCAAACATTTAAAGATGAATTAATGCCAATCCTTCTCAAACTCAGCCAAAAAACTGAAGTGATAGGATCATTCCCAAACTCATTTTATAAGGCCAGCATTACCCCAATATCAAAGCTAAAAAACACCACCACGAGAAGATGACAGACTCCTATTCCTGATGAATACAGATGCAAAAATTCTTAACAAAATATTAGCAAATGGAATGCAACAGCACATTAAAAGGATCTTACACCATAATCAAGTGGGATTAATCCCTGGGATGCAAGGATGGTTTGACACACAGAAATCAACAAATATGATATACCACATTAATAAAATAAAAGATAAAACCATACGATCATCTCAACAGAGGCATAAAAAGCATTTAACAAAATATCCCTTCATGATAAAAATGCTTAAAAAACTGGGTACAGAGGAACATACCTCAACATAATAAAGGTCAAAAAAACCAAAACATAATAAAGGTCATATATGACAAACCCACAGCTGACATCATACTCAACAGTGAAAAATCAAAAGCTTTTCCTCTAAGATCAGGAACAAGACAAGGATGCCTACTCTCTAGTCTTATTGAACATACTACTGGAAGTCCTGGCCAGAGTGATCAGGAAAATGAAGAAATAAAAGGCAACCATATGGGAAAGGGAGAAGTAAAACTGTCTTTGTTTGCAAATTATATAATCTTATATGTAGAAAATCCTAAAGAATCTTCCAAAACTGTTAAAACTAATCAAGAAGTTTAATTAAGCTGCAGGGTACAAAATCAACAAATAGAAATTGATTGTATTCTATACAATAATGACAAAATATCTGAAAAAGAAATTAAGAAAACAATTCCAGTCACAAAAGCACCAAAAACAATAAAATACCAAGGAATAAATTTAATTAAGGAGGTAAAATATCAGTACACGGAAAATCGTAATACCTTGATGACAAAAATGGAAGACATGAATAAATGGGAAGATATCTCATGTTCATGGCTCAGAAGAATTAATATTGTTAAAAAGTCCATATTACCCAAAGCTATGTATAGATTCAGTGCAACCCCTATCAAAATCCCAATGGCATTTTTCACAGAAATATAAAAGACAATCCTAAAGCTTGTATGGAACCACAGAAGTCCCCAAATAGACAAAGCCATCCTGAGAAAGAAGAACAAAGCTGGAGGCATCACGCTTCCCGATTTAAAACTATACTAGAAAGTTCTAGTAATTAAAACAGTATGATAGTGGCATAAAAACAGACACATGGACAGTGGAACAGAATTGAGAGCCCAGAAATAAACCCCGGCATAAACGGTCAACGAACATTGGATATGGAGCCAAGAATACACAACTGGAAAAGGACAGTCTCTTTAATGAGTGGTGTCAGGAAAACTGAATAGCCACATGCAGAAAAATAAAATTGAATACTCATCTTATACCACACATGAAAATTAACTTGAAATGGATTATAGATTTAAAATAAGACCTGAAACTTAAATTCCTCCAAGAAAATACAGGGGAAAGCTCCTTGACATTGATCTTGGCAGCAAGTTCTTAGATGTGACGCCAAAAGCACAAGCAACAAAAACAAAAATTGGTGAGACTACATTAAACTAAAGAGCTCCTGTATAGCAAAAGAAACAACAGAATGAAAAGGAAACCTATTGAATGGAACAAAATATTTGCAAACCACATATCTGATAGAGGGTTAATAGCCAAAATATATTTGAAAAAACTCCTACAACTCAATAACGAAAAAAAAAACAAAAATGGGCAGAGGAACTGAATAGACATTTTCCACAGACATACAAATGGCCAACAGGTACACGAAAAGGTGCTCGACATTGGGGAAATGCAACTCAAAAACACAATGTGATGTCACCTCCCACTTGTTAGGATGAGTATCACCAAAAAGATAACAAAGGTTGGCAAGGACGTAGAGAAAAGGCAACCCTTGTACACTGTTGGTGGGACTGTAAATTGGTACCGTCACATGGAAAACAGTATGGCTAGATCATATATTTGGTCATAGAAAAATTACAAACAAAACTACCATATCATCCAGTAATCCCACTTCCAGGTATATATCCAAAGAGATATCTGCACTCCTGTGTTCATTGCACTATTTACAACAGCTGAGATATGGAAACAACCTAAATGTCTGATGAATGGACAGATGAATGGACAAAGAAGATGTAGTTGTGTGTGTGTGTGTGTGTGTGTGTGTAATATACGGAATACTACTGAGCCACGAAAAAGCAGGAAATCCTGCTCTATGTAATAACATGGATGGACCTTGAGGGCTTTATGCCAAATGAAAGAAGTCAGAGAAAGACAAATACCCTTTGTTATTACTTATACGTGGACTGTAAGAAAACCAGACTCGCAGAACAGAGAGTAGCATGGTAATTACCAGGTGCCACGGCTGGGAAATGGGGAGATGTTGCTCAAAGGGTACAAACTTCCCGTTAAGAGGGTGAACACGTTCTGGGAATCTGATGCAGAGTGTTGTGAATACTGTGTACAATACTATATACTAGACAGTTGAGAGAATAGATCTTAAATGTCACCACAAAAAAGAAATGATCGGGTGCCTGGTTGGTTCAGTTGGTAGAGCATGCAACTCTTGATCTCAGGGTTCTGAGTTCGAGCCCCATGATCAGTGTAGCGATTACTTAAATAAAACTTAAAAAAAAAAGAAATGATAAATATGTGACATGATAGAGGTATTAGCTGCCCCCATGGTGCTAATTATATTGCAATACAGAAATGTATCAGGCCAACACACTGTATGCCTTAAACTTCCACAACAATTCTATCTCAACAAAGCTGGAAAAAATCAACGGAATATTCTTTTTGGAGTAATGGAAATGTGATAGATTTAGACAGTAGTGATGGTTGTGCAACCTTGTGAATACACTAAAAACCACTGAATCATGCACTTCGATACAGTGATTTTTACGGTCTGTGAATTACATCTCAATAAAAATAACTGGTTAAAAAAAATCAGTGGCACAGAATAGAGAGCCTAGAAGTAGACCCACAGTTTGATAAAAGTACCAAGGTCATTCAGGAATGAACAGTCTTTAAAACAAATAGTGTTGGGTAAGAGAATACCGGTATGCAAAAAAAAAAAAAAAAAAAAAGAACTAAAACTCTTATCTGACACCATATACTTAAATTAACTCAAAATGTATACAACTGTAAGCACGAAAGTTCCAGAAGAAAAGCTTTAACTAGGCCACAGAACATACAAATAATAAACAGAGAACATGGATAAGTCAGACTTCATCAAAATCAAAACCTTCTGCTCTCAAAAGGCTCTAATGATTAAATGGAAAGGCAAACTCGGACTGGGGAAAATCTCTCCCAAACAACCCAGGCAGATGCTGGAGATACGGTGGGTTCGATTCCAGAGCACCAATAAAGCAAATACCACAACAAAGCAAGTCAAACGAAATTTTTGGTCTCCCGGTGCATATAAGTCACGTTTACATTATACTGTAGTCTACTAAGTGTGCAATGGCATGATGAATAAAAAACTGTACACACGTTACCTTAAAAATACTTCATTACTAAAGAATGCTAACCATCTGAGCTTTCAGTGAGTCATAACCACTCATCATCACAGAAAACAAATCCTGGGGACGCCTGGGTGGCTCAGTTGGTTAAGCAGCTGCCTTTGGCTCAGGTCATGATCTCAGCGTCCTGGGATCGAGTCCCACATCGGGCTCCTTGCTCAGTGGGGAGCCTGCTCCTCTCTCTACCTCTGCCTGCCTCTCTGCCTGCTTGCGTTCTCTCTCTGTTAAATAAATAAATAAAATCTTTAAAAAAAAAAAAAAGAAAGTTCTGTCTAAAAAAAAAAAAAACAAAACAAAACAAAAAACAAATCCTGTCAGCCCTTCAACAGAATGGGTTTGAACTGCAGGGGTCCATTTACACGTAAATTCTTTTTGATAAATACAGTCCTGTAAATGCTTTTTCTCTTCCTTGTGAATTTCTTAACAACATTTTCTTTTCTCTAGCTTACTTTGTTGCAAGAATACAGCATGTAATACATATAACATACAAAATAAGTGTTAATCACCTGTTAATGTTATCAGTAAGCCTTCGGGTCAACAGTAAGCTATGAGTAGTTAAATTTGGGAGGAGTCAAAGTCACATGCAGATTTTGGGCTGCGTGGGGCTCTGCAGGGGGGCTGGCATCCCTAACCCCTGCATGGTTCAAGGTTCAGCTGTTTAATATTAATGGACAAGCTTGAAATATTGGAAGAATTACCAGAATGTGACACAGAGACATGAAGGGAGCAAGTGCTACTAGAAAAATGGTGCCGACAGACTTGCTTGGCACAGGGTGCCACAAATCTCCGATTCGTAAAAAAAAAAAAAAGAAAGAAAAAGAAAAAAAGCAGTATCTGCAAAGTGCAATAAAGTGACGTGCAGTAAAAATATATGCCTGCATATATCTGATAAATTACTTACATCCAGAATATACAGCAGGAGCGGAGGGAGCGGCAAAGGGAGTGGAACGGAGGGCAGAGGGAGAAGCGGGCTCCCACTGAGCAGGGAGCCCAACACGGGGCTCGGGGCTCGGTCCCAGGGCTCCAGGATCATAACCTGAGCCGAAGGCAGACACTTAACCAGCTGAGCCACCCAGGCGCCCCTACAGAGAACTCTTTTTTGTTGTTGTTGTTAAATATATTTTATTTATTTATTAGAGAGGGATCACAAGTAGGCAGAGAGGCAGGCAGAGAGAGAGGGGAAGCAGGCTCCCTGCTGAGCATAGAGCCCGATGCGGGGCTCGATCCCAGGACCCCGAGATCATGACCTGGGCCGAAGGCAGAGGCTTCAACCCACTGAGCCACCCAGGCGCCCCTCTACAGAGAACTCTTAAAACTCAAGAAGAAAAACAATCCAATTAAAAATGGGCAAAAAACTTAAACACTTCACTAATGATATCTGAGTCTCACAAGCACATGAAAAACTGCCTCCCGTTATTAGTCCTTAGGGAAAGACAAATAAAAACCATAATGAGATATCATCGCAGAATGGGTAAAATTGAAAAGACTACTAATATGAAGTGTTAACAAAGATGTAGGCAACTGAAAACTTTCTATGCTGCTTTCAGAAAAGAGTGCGGCAATGGTGGAAAACAATCTTCAAAAATTGCACATATACTTATCATACGACCCTGCAATCACCCTTGGGAACATGCCCCAGAAAAATAATCTCACATGCCGACATAAAGACCTGTGCGTGAATACCTACGGCAGTTCTGATCAAAGTAGGCAATAGCTGGAAACAACCCAAGTGTCCATCAACTTGAGAATGCATAAAAAAACTGAGGAATATGGGTCTAATAACATGGATAAATCTCAGTTGCATAGGCTGAGTGAAAGAGGCCAGCTGCAAGAGACTACACGCTGTCTGATGAATGTCTACACACATTTTAGAAAAAACAAATTCTAGGGACAGAAAACAGGAGTGGCTCCTTGGGCCGGGAGTCGGATAAAGAAAATCGACTGCAAAGGGGCATGAGGAAAACTTATGGATTGATGAAAACGTTCTGTGTCTCGTTATGGCGGTGAGTACATAAGTATATACATTTGAAAAATTCATTGAACTTTAAAAAAAATTATTGAACTTCAAATGTTAAATAGGTGAATTTCATCTCATATGAATCAATAAAGCCAATTTATTTATTTATTTGTTAAGATTTTATTTATTTCTTTATTAGGAAAGAGAGAGAGTGAGAGAGAGCATGAGAGGAGAGCAGGTCAGAGTGAGAAGCGGACTCCCCATGGAGCCGGGAGCCTGGTGTGGGACTCGATCCTGGAACTCAAGGATCATGACCTGAGCCGAAGGCAGTTGCTCAACCAACTGAGCCACCCAGGCGCCGAAAGCCAACTTATTTTTTAAAGACTTGTCAAGCATCAATATTTATACAAATTCATCTTACTCACCATGCTTATGCTTGCCTTTTTTTTTTTTTAACATTTTTTATTTTTACGTAATCTCTACACCCAACACGGGGCTCCAACTCACAGCCCTGAGATTAAATTCACATGCTGTACTAATTGAGCCAGCCAGGTGGCCCTGTACTTGCTTTTCTTCTTCTTTTTTTAAAGATTGATTCATTTATTTGAGAGAGAGAGAGAGGGAGGGCACACAGGGTAGGGGCAGTAGAAAGAGGAGGGAGAGTCTTAAGCAGAGTCTGCACTGAGTACAGAGCCTGATGTAGGGCTTGATCCCATGACCCTGAGATCACAACCTGAGCCGAACCAAGAGGTGGATGCTAAACTGAACTAAGCCGCCTAGGCGCCCCCGTACTTGCTTATCTGTAAGACTCCATAAATGTCAGGCCTTATCTTTACCAAACTCATTTGTCCATTCCTCTCTGCTCCAATTTCAATAAAGATGGCTGCGGAGTCTCTTTCTATTCTTTTTTCTTAGCTTTTACCCGCCAGGGCAGCTTAGGTCTACATCCAGAAACGAGGCCGAACTGCCCGGGTCCGAGTTCCAGAGCCCCCAGCAGGAGTACTCATTTCCTGGCTGGGTGAAAAACCCCTTGCTCAGCCAGGCCCTCGAGAAGAGTTCATGAGGACACGGAGCACCCGGTTTGTCCCCAGACACACAATGCCGGTTTCTCCTATGTTCAGCTAATGATAACCGTCACCCCCTATTAAGGACCCAGAGCTCTGCCGTCATCGCTTGACCTCATCTGATGCCTCTGACCTGCCTGGGGTTTTTTTTGTTACAGACATCTCCATTTCTTCACATAATCTTTGTTTCCCTGGACTCTTGTCCAAGTTGTGTGTGTGTGTGTGTGTGTGTGTGTGTGCGCGCGTTCCTGGGACACAGTGTCCTACAATACAGTGCAGTTGTTTTCTAAAGCACTGGGACATGAGCTAACAAGACTGATGTAGATGTGGGGAGACTCCTTGCCATCCAGAATGTGCCTGACAGACCAGCTGCACCCCCTACCCGTTCTCCTCCAGGGCTTATGACTGTGGAGATCATTTGATGACACACATGCCCCCCGACCGCCAACAGTCACACACCGTCTCATCTGCCCAGTCCTCAGGAATACCGCCTTTCTCCCTGACTCCTGACTCTGCACCCACTGCTGAGCTCTTGGCTACACTCACCTTTCTCATTAAACATTAATATCCCTGGAACATTTTAAACTCTGTTTCAGTAGTTCAAGTTACATTTCTTATTAACTCACCATGAATGACCTAAAGCTCCTTGAGCTCACCACTAATTATCGAAACTTCCCTGAACTCTGTTTTATATTTCCTTTTGGTTCTCATTTTCTCATATAAGCAAAGTTTCGTATTAGTTACAAACCATCCCAGAGAGTTGCTCATTCCTGATTGTCACTGAGAGGTAAGACCCACCTTTTGCTCCATAACTCCCATTTCTCACCCATTTTAGAGGCTGGCTTGCCAGTGAGGGCTCTTCTGAGACGTGATACCGGTTTCAAAATGTGATTCTCAAAGGCCAAACATTCACCAAGTGGTCCCTTTTTGCTATCTTCAGAATAAAAACAAATCTGCAGTAAACATTTCCTTTCTTGGAACTCGACTACGCTGCTTACTGGGTGCTTTTCACATGTACCCAGGGCCCCAAGGTGGGCAGCACTGTCTGCTGTGGGGACTGGCTTCAGGCAGTGACAAGCCTAGGCAGTGACACTGGAAATGACCGGACTGAGCCTCAGTTTCCTTCTCTGCCCACTCACACAGCAGGGCTTCACAGAGGCAGCGTGGGCAGCCCCTCCAGGATAACACAGGTAAAGGGCCCAGCATGGAGCCTTGTGCATGGAGGCACCCAACAAACGAGAGTCAGTTCAGGCTGTTACAACAAAAATACCACAGACTGGGTGACTTACAAACAACACACACTTATTTCTCAAGGTTCTGGAGGCTAAAAAATCCGAGATCGAGGCACCGGCAGATCCAGTGTCGGTGTGGGGGGGGAGGATTTTCTGGTTCAAGGATGGCGTCTTCTCATTGTGGCCTCGCATGAAGAGGGCCGAGGGAGTTCTCTGGCATCTCTTTGTAAGGGAACCGATCTCAGCACGGGGCTCCACGCTCATGACCCAATCACCTCCCAAAGGAGGTTAGGATTTCCACATATGAATTTTGGGGACACACAAACATTCAAACCATAGCAGAGTTATTTTCTAGGAAACAAATAGAAAAATACTACTTCTGCTCAAAAGATCACTCTCCAGAGTCTCCCTGCTCCAAAAAGGTGCTGGAAACAGAGGCAATATAGCCTGGGGTCTTCTCCCAAGTCGGATTCCAAAGGACTGGATTCGGCACAGCCCCTGGGGGCCTCACGCGGCCCCACAGGGAGGAAACGCCCATCTTGCCTACCTCACCGGCTCTGCCGTAAAGCTCAGTTACCGGATGTGCACGGAAGCACCGTGACATTTTATTTTTCCATAAAATGATCAGCCCTGCCCACCCCGTGTGGTCCTCAGGTCACCTACAGTTGACAGCAAAGACTCTAGAAAGTCTATTCAACTAAGGGGAGGCCAACACCTTGATTTCCATTCTCACACACACGCTTCAGTTTTGCAAGAAAAGCAGCATTTCCTTGCCAGCTCACCAGCCTCTCCAAAGCCGGCGTGACTCTCGGCCGGCACGCCTACCCCACTCCGAGGCAGGTGTACTTCCAAGCGCTTGACTTAGATTCGATCCTTCCGGACACCTACGAAGTGGGCTCCTTCGTTCCACTCCGCCTGTGGAGGAGCGGGGACAGCGGGAGCAGCTGGACGGTGCGGGCCTGGCGGAGGTCACGCCCCCGGAAGCAGCAGAGCTGGGCTGACTCTGGAGCTCGCCCTCACCCCGCTCCAAACAGCTACAGTCCTCAGAACTCCCCCCTCCAGGGGCCCTAGCCCCCAGCCTCACCCTGAGGCGGGCTCAGGGGCTGCAGGCAGCGCTCGGGACACCCGGCGTCCTGCCCAGCTATTGGCACTCCCATGCAGTCACTGTGGCCCGAACCCCGCCAGCTTGTCCTGCTGCTGCTCCCGGAACCCTCCCCGCCCCCCCCCCCCCAATCCTGGTCTCTTCTTACTACCTGGACCACCACACGTCCACCTTCCTGCCCAAATCTCAGCTCGGATCCTGCCTCTGTCCCGAAGCCTTCCGTTGGTATCTTAGCACACCGGGTACATTCTGCCCCTACATTCTGGTTATCTTCCCTCTTACTAAATTCCCAAAGGACAGGTGACACATTTTAACTTGTTCCCCATGAAGCACGTGTGGAGAAAATGAATGAGTACATTTGCCTGGTCCTGGGAATTCTCAATTAGCCCATTGTTTTCTCTGTCTTGATCAGAAAGAAAGAAATGACAACAAAACAGTTTCCAAGCAGATATGTAGTTTCAAACTGCCTTCTCCGACAGTAGGAGTTCCAAGGATCCTTGTTCACCAGACACACACACACACACACACACGCTGTGTACTTACTGCAGACGGAGGACATAAAGCGGTCACTCAGCTGCCCGGTCTGGGTGTGGACACCGTGCTTGGCATCCACCCAGAGCTCGCTGACGCTGTGAGGACAGACAGGAGCTATGGCCTCACGCTCGGATCTAGAAGGAAGGTGGGGCGGGTGCTCGGAGAACTCCGCAGTGGAAGACGGCGTGAAAGCTAACTTGTGAAAGACACGCACTGACTGTTACGGGCTGAATTGTGCCGCCCTTGCCGATTTCATAGGTTAAAACCCTAAACCCCTAGCACCTCAGAATGTGGCTGAATTTGGAGACAGGATCCTCAAAGAGGTCGCCGAGTTACAATGGGGTCTTTGGGGTGAGCCTTACATCCAGTCTGACTAGTGTCCCGATAAGGGAGGAAAACTGGACCCACGGACCCTAGGGGCGCTGGAGCAGAGGAGCGGCCACGTGAGGGCGCTAGGAGAGGGCGGCCAGCCCAGGGGAGAGCCCGCAGGAGAAACCCACCCTGCCAGGGTGGTCTCCCCTCCACACACCAAGTTCCACAGGCTGGGGGTTGCTTGAGCCCCCAGCCTGTGGAACTTGGTTACACAACTGCTGTGATACAGCTCCTAGCACAACATGGTCTACGACACAGCGTGGGCGGGCCCAGAACACGTCAAGGGAAGGAAGCGAGACACAAGGCCACAGGACCTTTGATTCCAGGATATGAAATACCAGGACCCCGGAATCCCCAGACATGCGGTTGCCAGGGGCTGAGGGGAGTGAAGGCTGGGGAGTGACTGACTGCCGAGCATACGTGGAGTTTTCTTTCCGGATGACGGAAATGTTCTGGAACCTGGTGGAGGTGGTCGTACATCATTATGAAAGTGCTGAATGTCACTGAATTCTTCACTTCAGAAACAGTGAATTTTTATGTTACGTGAACTTCATTCCAATAAAAACTCTGTATTAAAAAAATATTTAAAAAGATCCACATACAATACACTACTAGAATATAACGTGTTCGGCGACCAGGTGAAAGTGTTTGTACAGGAGGGGAGAGACGAATGCTGCGCGCGTATGATCTGGACGGGAGGGCAAAGGTCGTCCTGGAGAGGAAACAGGAGGGTGGCAGGGGTGGCACTCCCAGCCGCAGACGGGGGACCTGGGCCCCCAGGCAGGAAGGTGGGGCTGGCAGCAACCCAGGGCGAGGCCTGCCGGAGGAGGAGGAGGGGAGATGGATGGAGCAAGCCGGGGGTCTGCAGAGCGGACGGGGCCGAGCTCCT
Source organism: Nasua narica (assembly GCA_028533885.1). Taxonomy (NCBI): domain Eukaryota; kingdom Metazoa; phylum Chordata; class Mammalia; order Carnivora; family Procyonidae; genus Nasua; species Nasua narica. Next base: position 9,029,873 of record CM052810.1, on the reverse strand, counting down.
GAAACACAGGGCAAGTTTCAACTTATCTGTTTCTGGGCTCCTTCCCCAGAGGGTTTAATTTAGTAAGTCTGATGTTGGGAACAAGAACCTATATTTACAGTAAGATACGACATTTTAAAAAGTTCTCTAGCGATTAACCTTTTCGGAAACCATTTACTTCTCAGTGAGTCTTTTCCATTTAGGGAAGGGTCTTTCAGGGTTTTTTCCCCCAGCTTTACTGAAGTATAACTGACAAATTAAAGTTGTGCGTATTTAAGGTGCACACGCGTGATGATCTGACACACGTACGTGTTGTGAAAGGATCACCACCATCAAGCTAATTACCACAGCCCTCGCCTCAGACACGCATCCCTGAGCACATTCCTCTCAGCTAGAATCCCATACCCTGCGCTCACCAGCTCCCCCTTTCCTCTCCCCCAGCCCCAGCAGTCACCCTTCTAGTCTCTGCTTCTGAGTTCAACATTTTTAGATTCCACACTTAAGTGATATTATACAGTGTTTATTTTCCTGTGTTTGGCTAATTTCACTCAGTACGACGTCCTCCAGGTCCATCCATGTTGCTGCAAATGGCAGGATTTCTTTCTTTTTTACGGTTGAATAAAATAAATATATATGTATATGTATATATATATATATGAGAATAATAGTATATAAAATTCCATTATGTTATATATGTATAACTCCGTACATGATGGAGGGAGTACTACACACACACACACACACACACACACACACTTCCTTCATCTGTTGACAGGCACTTAGGTTGTTTCTGTATCTTTCCTATTGTGAGCAAGGTCCTTTAGTTTCATGCTGACGCTACTTTAGAATTACTAATTTTGGAGTGAAAGAGGCTCCATTACGCTCTGTGTACTTTAAAAACAGGGAAGGCTGGGACGCCTGGGTGGCTCAGTTGGTTGAGCAACTGCCTTCGGCTCAGGTCATGATCCTTGAGTTCCAGGATCCGGGCTCCCAGCTCCACGGGGAGTCTGCTTCTTCCTCTGACCTTCTCTCCTCTCATGCTCTCTCTCACTTTCTCTGTCTCTCAAATAAATAAATGAAAAATCTTTAAAAAAAAAACAGGGAAGGCCTACTAACTCATTTCATGAGATTTTCTAGAAAAGATTTTTGCTTAACCTTCATCTATATGGAAAGTTCAATTAACCAGAAGAGCAAATTTTCCAAATATCAAACATTTATCATGTGTGGAAACTTGTATCTTTAAAAATAAAACACTTCAATTATCCAACTGACACAAAAAGATAAAATACATAAAAATAAAGATAATATAAAAAAGATCCTAGGAAACTAAAAGGTGGTCCCTTCCACACTTAGGACATATTAGGTCTTTAAAGTGCCCCATCATTTTCTGTAACTGAGAGCGTTCCCTAAACAAGATCACTGAATAGAACATTTGTTCTAGGAGCATCATGTTTTTAATCTCTTATGAATCGAGGTCAGCCTTAAGTACAAATATTAGGCAACAAGGATAACCGTGTTAAAAATGTGGAATAAATTACATTTTTTACTTTCAACACCTGGTGTCACCAGCATAACACAGTACAGGGCTCCACAGGCTGGAGCAGGGTGTGCCCGGGGGTGGTGGCAGCCGGGCCACATGGGGGAGGGAAGCCCAGAGGCGGGGCTCACACCTTCCAGCAGCACGGTTTAACCACTCCCCCAGGCGGCTCAATCCCCAGAAATCACCCAGGGTTAAAGGACAGACTTTGAGCTTGTTTTTAACGTTGACCCTAATGATGCAAGGGAAAGACTAGAGTGAAGCAAACCTGAAATGCTTTTTCTCTCTCTCTACAGTGTTCCATGAGTGATGGCCGCAGTTCCCCTCCCCCGTCCTGTGGTTCAGTATGTCTACTCCCCAAATTCACAGGTAATCTTGTTTAGACTGGCTTGCCGATGACAGGCCTGAAATTAAAAACCCAACGTCTCCGTGAAAAGGTCATTCTGTAAAGTCCCTGGTGTTCGGGTCAGACTCGAGTAAAGGGAGACATCAGGAAGGGGGAGGCGTCCTTCCGGGGTCCTGACCGAGGATCGCAGCACTGACCGCCACGAGGGACCGGCTAGAACTGAACAGCCTGGTGCGGTGCAGCTGCCCGCGAGCCCAGCAACCTTCCAGTGCTGCCTAACTCCTACAGTCGGGGCCGGGGACCTTGTGTGAGAGCAAAGGGAAGGGACCGGCACAGCCTGAGCACGTCTTTTTAAAACGAGGTAACAGCCCAGAAGCCCTTTCTTTCCTGCAAAACTCTCTCTGCAGACGCTGGTTTCCAGCCACTGATGTCCATGAGCCATGTGAATGGTAAGTACTGGGGCAGCAGGGCCTGCTGTGGCTGGCGCCTGCCCCCAACTGGGACGCACCCGCAGCACCCGGTGCCCCCCGCCCTCCCTCCTCCCACCCCGAGTACTGATAACAAGGTCCCTTCCTTCTTCCACACTGAACTATCTTGAATGGCCACCTCCTAAATGGCCTCACTGTCCCTAGGCTTGCCCTCACCCACCCGCCCCACAGTTGTGTGCAGAACTGGGACCTCCCCATTCCTGGCCTGGGCCCTGGGAGCCACCCTCTCCGACGGCCCCATAGATCCTGTCTCCCGGGGACCATGTCCTTGTGTGATTCCTGCCCCCTGTGCAAAGGCTCAGCTGAGTGACTGGCTTCCAGTGACCACAACACAGAGGAAGCCGTGTTACTTCTGCAGTGAGGCTATGAGAACTGCGGCCTCCGTCTGGGGGGCTCTGGTGCATTCTCCTCCTCCGACCCCTTGCCGGCAGGGAGGCCGGCTGCCACGCTGTGAGACTCTCTGAGGAGACCCCCACGCGGAGAGGAGCTGCGGTCTCTGCCAATGGCTGGAAAGGACCCAAGGCCTGCTGGCTAGCGCGAGAGGGACAGCCTCCCCCCGTCAGCCTGGAGATGCCCACGGCCCTGGCCAACAGCCTTGCTGCGGCTTCCTCAAGACCCTGAGCCACAGCCACGTGGCCCAATGGCTCCCAGACTCTCACCAGCAGAAACGGGAGCGACCATGTCGTCTGCAGTCGCTGAGACTGGGGGTGCTCTGTTATGTGGGTACAGACGACACCGTCAAAAGAGTCACGTGTACGTCTCTGCATGTGGCTCACAGGCCAGTCACCATCCAGCCCCACTTTTCTCTTCAGCCACACGTAGGCCACACCTTCCACTGCTCCGAGGCAGGTGTCATCTGTCCCCTTCTTCGCTCGTAAGGCTGCCACTGACCCTAAGCAACTTCTTGCTTCCTCAGCGTGCTGCCTGGCAAAGTCCTACTCCTCCTTCACGGTTCCCAGGTGCCCTCGAGCCTTGTCTCCCCTGTGTGAGCCTCCCTCACGAGAACTACTTCCGCCACCGAGAACTCAGCAGGCACCTCCCTGCTTTCCGGCGCACCTTCCCTGTCCCAGGCCTGGAACCGGCCATTTCTCCAAGGAGTTCTGTTCCCACCTGTGGTGGAAAACGGTCTTTAGAAGCCAAGATCTGGGTGTGAGGCGTGCTTGTTGCTCTTGCAGTATTATCTGCCCAAGCAGGCTCCCTTCGTGGAATACATACGTGTACACACACACACACACGTATTTACACAAATGTGTACTGAAAACCGTGAGTTCACACCCACACACCTGACCCGACTCACACCACAGGGTTCATCCTAGTTCTCGAAATTTCTGTACTGGTAACTCCCTTCAACGGCACTAAACCTGACTCACATTATCTTTAGTACAGTTAATTATGTGATCAATCTCTCCATATGTAACTAATTTCCAATTTCAGTGACAACCATCTCCCTTGCAGGACCCTCTGGCACCGCACATCAAGACCCACTGAAGGCACAGCCTGGTCACCCCACTTGGCCTGGGACGCCCGATGCCAGGTTCGAGGGGTGGAGATCGTGACTTCCCCTCTTTATGGGAGAAGCCACAGAGCCGCGCCGCGCAGGCGCACTCACAAGAGCACAGAAGGAATCGGTGGCCATCTGCGAACGCCAGGCCACCAGGTTCCTCTGTGTCGCTGCTAGCATGTGGCTTGCATTCTCAAGAGCCTCTTATAAGAAAAGATGATGGGCAGTCCACTGGCCATGTCTTCCTGCAGAGGAGGAGGAAGCATGAAAGTCAGGGTAAGAAACAGGACCTATTCCCAGGTGACTCAGGTTCCTTCCTTTGCAAAACTTCCCAGAAGTCCCACAGATTTCTACTTCCTGTTCTTTACCGTAACTCGAGGCACACTGTCACTCTGAATAAAACTGGGAATCGGTAACTAAGGGAGAGACTGGATATTTGGTAGTGACCACAGTTTCTGCCGCTCCCACTTTCTTTGCTTACTTGGCAATATCCTGCATTCAGGAATTACTGAAGACCCTGAATGAATCTTCAGAAGCATTTTCAATTCAACTCTCACCTATCACTAGGTTTTTAAATTGCCACAGTAAGTCATCCTAAGGGCACAGGAACTCTTAGAGAAGCTTAAACGGCTGCTTGGATGCTGTACCACTACATCTCTATTCATCTAAAAATCCCATATGTGAGAAAATGTTGCAATGGGTCTTTCCAAGAGCTTGCTGATGCTCCAAGAAAACCACCACCTCTAAGAACACGTTATAGCCCTTTACCTGTGTAAGAGCCTATACAAGGAGCAGATCAAAACTCCAACCCCAACCAGCACAGAGTTCAAGAGAGATGAGAACAGAGAGCAGTAAAAACGGTCCTAGCTCTCTGCCAAGCCAAAGGAAAGGGAGAAAGGAAAAGGGGAAAATAATACGGTGGAAGACAACCTCAGAAATGGGGGGACTGGCACACGAGAACCACTCTTTTGGAAGTCCTAGGGAGACTTATCTTGTAAAATCACCCAGGAGGGAAGCCTTGATACATTCCAGATGAATTCATCTGAATCAGTGCTGTTTTCCTGCAAGGAACACCCAAGGGTTGCTATTTAATGGAAAGGCTCTACAGAAGTTTTTCTATTTATAAATTATTATAGCAGCGTAATTTCTCAATGTTGTTCAACATCCTTCAGATCACAGATGCATAGTGTTATTTCTGGAAGCAGGAGAAAGCACGGTGTATGAGAAACACACTTCTGCAATAGATGCGGTTCACTACCTGGTCAGGCAAGACCCTGCCACCCTTCAGCTGTGTAACATGTTCAAGTGTCTCATCTCTGTGAACCTCAGGTACATCCCCTCAAAAATGGGGATATTCATGCCCACCTCAAAGCTTAGCATATGAGGATTATATGAAATAACATATATAAAAATTCTGCCACACAGTGATTTTAATAAGTATTAGTACCCTTCCAAGAGAAGGGCAAGTCAGAAAATTACTCTAAGGGCTAATTACTCTAAGGGCATCCTTGTTCACTGCAGCATAATCCACAAGAGCAAAGAAGCGGAAGTAACCCAAGTGTCCATCCACAGATGAATGGATAAATAAAATGTGGTCTCCAGGGGCACCTGGGTGGCTCAGTGGGTTAAAGCCTCTGCCTTCGGCTCAGGTCATGATCTCAGGGTCCTGGGATCGAGCCCCACATTGGGCTCTCCGCTCAGCGGGGAGCCTGCTTCCTCCTCTCTCTCTCTCTGCCTCTCTGCCTACTTGTGATCTCTCTCTCTCCGTCAAATAAATAAATAAAAATCTTTTTTAAAAAAATGTGGTCTCTATATACAGTATTCAACCTTTAAAAAGGAAAGAAATGCTGTCACATGCTACAAAATGGATAAGCCTTAGGGACATTACACAAAATGAAAGAAGCCAGTCAGAAAAGAAAAAATACTGTATGATCCCACTGACGTGAGATCCCTAGAATAGTCAAATTCACAGAGACGGGAAGGAGAATGTGGGGCTAGGAGCTGGGGGAGGAGAGGGGACCACTGGCTAACAGGCACACGGTTGCAGTTTGGCGGGATGAAAGAGTCTGGGAGGCGTGTCATACTACACTGTGAATATACTTAACTCTACTGAACTGTATACATAAAAATGGTAAATTTTGTTATTTTTGTAGTACAAAAAAAATTTTTTTTCAAAGATTTTATTTATTTATTTGACAGAGAGGAGAGAGATCACAAGTAGGCAGAGAGGCAGGCAGAGAGAGAGGGGGAAGCAGGCTCCCAGCTAAGCAGAGAGCCCGATGCGGGGGTTGATCCCAGGACCCTGAGATCATGACCTGAGCCGAAGGCAAAGGTTTTAACCCACTGAGCCACCCAGGCGCCCCAAAAATAATTTTTAAATGATATGACTTGTAAGCTTTATCATAACGTGGGATCATCACACTGATTAATTACGGACCGGGCTACAGATAAATCTATGCAGTTTGCTGTCCAGAGGTGAATCCATATCAAGCCTCAGGAGTTACTCTAGAGTCTGCTTTCTTAAGTAACGATCTGGGACTTGTTAGGATTTTGGTGCTAAAGGAAAAAGGGAAACTTGACATCTTTCGGTATATATAACATATGGTATTGCTGTCAGAATTTTAAGATGTGAAAGCTGGAAAAAACTTGCAAAATTGCATTTTAAAGGTGAAGAAGTAAAGTCTAGGCTGTAATCAAACGACACGACTCGCCTAAGATCATACACAGATAGTACTTACGAACAGAGCCGGAAAGGGAAAACCTCTCCTGATCCCCCCACAATCCTCTTGGACGACTAGGATTCCACTCTTCAGAAGGCCTTGCCTGTGAACGGAACTGTTTAATACGCCGCCACCAGGGGGCAGCAGGTGTATTAGTCTGGTTTTCTAAAACCCCAACCTAAGGCCCCAGTACATGTCTACTGCCCCTTCCTCCACCCCCCAGTATATATGCGCATTTATAGGACCTTATTAATATCAACGGGAATAAAGTTTGAAGAACATCTATAATAAGTTTTTAAACAAAACAAAGGCTTAGGTCCAGTGGAGGTAATGACATTCCTATTCCTTCACTATTTTAAATTTATTCCAATCCTAATTGATGTAAGGGTCAATTACTATTAGTTTTAAACCAAAAATGACTTAACCACGGAAACCCATCCCATTTCTTTACATTTCGAACCAAATTTTCCTAACACTTGGCCTCTCAGGCTTCAACAACCTCCAGCCCATCAGCAACTTGTCCTCCATCTTTCTTTGTCAGGCTCAGTTTTCCTAACGCCCCAGCATTACAAAGGCAGGTCAATAGGCCTGACCTTTCAGCACCTTTTCAGAGTCAAACAGAGAGATTCTAGGTGACAGTAATTTCCACTGTTTTTAAATGATACTACCAACTGGAAGCGCAAACCATAGCAGCTAAGGGGGGAGACACATCAGGGCCATTCCCTCAGCAATGACCCTGTGCACCGGGAGACTTCCACAGTTTCGTCTAATTTGGGAAGGAAGGGACAACATTAGCAGTGATATTTAGGTAATTAATCTCGCAGGCAACTCCACACTTTGAGGCAATAGTGACCCAGTGACTGCAGTCCCTAAATCATCCAGAAAGAGGCCCACGATCTTTATTTCACAAACAAATTTCAAATGGTTTTCTTCCTTGAGCTCAATATGCTTTAATAAAGAAAAGGTATTCAAATGCAAGCTTTCACTACCGCCTCAGACACACGGGAGCAGTCTACTCCCAAACCACCACAGTGCCGTGTCCACTGTGGTTAAAAGGCATTCAAAGAAATTACTCTCTGCTTACATCCAGTTGCTCTCATGTAATTTACCATCTGCAGACCGATCTTTTTCTTTTAAGAAAGTTGTTGTTTTTAGAGGTGGGGGGAGAAGAGGGGAGGAGGGAGAGAAAGAATCTTAAGCAGGCTCCCCATCCAGCAGAAAGCTGGAAGGCAGGGCTCTATCTCAGAACCCTGAGATCAGGACCTGAGAAGAAATCAAGAGGCGGACGCTTGACTGGCTGAACCACCCAGGTGCGCCCTCCCTGATCAATCTAACCTAACAGAAAACTGATGGCAAAAGCCGTTATGGCACTATGGGTTACTAATGATAAAACAGAAATGAGACATGCCCCAGAGGCATATAATGAATGGACCACGGCAAAATGTATTCAGGTACTATTCTGTAATCCTCTGCCAAATATGGTGTCAACTGGTGAGACTTAAAGTGTCCTCTCCAAACAACCTTCTGGTTTTAATTTAACATTTTCCATATAGAATATTTAGCATATTTAACTATGGAATATCACCAGAAAACCGGAAATAATTATTTTTATAATAGGTATATAAAGTGAATTTAATTCAGTAATTTTTCAAGAGTTATTAAAAATAACTTTTTATAATACTCAAAAAACAAATCAGATCATTAAAAAAACACATCTATTGAGAGGGCTTAAATTAAAAAACCTGGCAATATCAAGTGCTAACAAAAATATGGAGGAACTGGAACTCTCATACATTGGTGGCTGAGATGCAAAATGGTGGGGTATGGCCACTCTGGAAAAGTTTGGCAGTGTCTCAAAAAGTTAAGCCTACACTTACCATATGACCCAGCCATTTTGCTCCTGGGGATCTGCTCTAAAAAGATAAAAAATTTCCATCACATAAAAATCTATATACCAATGGTTGTGGCAGCTCTATTCATAATCCTCCAAACTGTAAAGAATCCGATGTTCTTTAACTGCATGGATCCATAAACGGCGGACGGAACACTCCTCAGCAATAAAAAGGAATACACACGTGGAAGAATCTCAAAGATGTTGTCCGAGTGAAAGAAGACAGTCTCAAAGGTTGCATATTATTTAATTTCATTTATGTGACATTCATTATGTGACATGTGAAATGGAAAAACTTTTCAAGATGGACACAGATCCGGGCACCTAGGTGGCTCAGTCCATTGGGCATCCGACTGCTGGCTGCAGCTCAGGTCATGATCTCAAGGTCCTGGGATCAAGCCGCGCACTGGAATCCATACTCAGTGTGGAATCTGCTTGGGATTCTCTCTCTCCCTCTCCCTCTGAGTACACACCCCCCCAACCTCATGTGCTCTCTATCAAATAAATAAATAAATATTTAAAAAAAAAAACAAGATGGAGACCAGATCAAGGGTTGTCAGCAATTAGGGGAAGGGGAAAGGTTTGACCTACGATGGGACAGAATGAGGGAGGGCTTGGTATTTTTTGGTTTTGTTTTCTGGCTTTTTTTGGTGGTGGAACTCCTCTATAAAAGAACTGTGATGAAGGCTCCATCAATCAATTTTAAAACCTTCAGAATTATACAACAGAAAAGGCCAATTTTACTTTATATATATTCTAGTAATCAAGTATGAGAGCATGTAACTACTCCAAAACAGAGTTAAAAATAAGAGGTAAAAGTAAGAATAAGAGAACTCTGAATTAAGCTAAAGACTGGCACACACCAATACTTACTATTAAGACACTTAGGAGATGTGAAAACCAAATATAATGAATGGGCTCTGTTTTGACTCTGGTTTGAATAAGCCAACTACACAGACCTTTTTAGGCAAACGGAGATATTTGAATATAGTATTAGATAATATTAAGGATTTTTCATTCATTGTTAGTTAGGACTATAGTTATGTAAAAAACTAAACTGTAAAAAAAATTCATACTAAAGTATTCAGTGATAAAATGACATGATTTCTGGTATTTGCTTCAAAATTCTCCAGAAGTAAGCAAAAAACAAAACCTCACTAAAAAACAAAGGGAGAAGGACAAAAGGAACAAGTGTGGCAAAACCAGAAACCAAAAAATTTCTGATGTTGTGCTGGGTTCACGAAGGTGTAAGGTTTACTGTCCTCTCCTTTTGAGTATGGCTGCAAATGTTCATAATAAAATGCTGAGAGAAAAAAACCAGTGACTTGGGCCCCTGGGTGGCTCAGTTGGTTAAGCGATTGCCTTCCGCTCAGGTCATGATCCCGGAGTCCCGGGACTGAGTCCCACATCGGGCTCCCAGCTCCATGGGGAGTCTGCTTCTCCCTCTGACCTTCTCTTCTCTCTCTCTCTCACTCAAATAAATAAATAAAATCTTAAAAAAAAAACAAACCAGTGACTTAGTCTTCATAAATACTCCCCCAAACGCCACCTAACTATTCTTTACTCATTTATAATACACGCACCAGTCACCCTTGAACAACACTGGAGTTGGGCACCAATACGCTGCATTTGAAAAATCTGGGTATAACTTCTGACTCCCCAAAACCTCGACCACCAAGAGCTCACTGTTGACCAGAAGCTTTAGTGATAACATGGGTGTCGACGAACCCATATTTGGTCTGCTATATGTGTTATATACTGTATTCTTATAATAAAGTAAGCTAGAGAAAAGGAAACGTTATTTAAAAAATCATAAGAAAAAATACATTTACAATACTATATTTATAAAAAAAAAAAAACAGCTTCATGTAAGTGGACTCATGAAGTTCAAACCTGTGCTGTTCAAGGGTCGATAGTGATTTCCCCTTGTAGTTTTTATTAGGCTTTTATAATCCGTATTTAACCTTCCAGAAAGCCAAGTTGAGGGAGAAACAGTCCAGGCAGTTGTGATTCTTCTTACAAATAAGGGCTTTGTAATGGTACAAACAATGGCTTAAAGAATGCTTTTCAAATCTCATTTAATGCTCACAAATTAATAAAACCACCCTGAGATGTAGAAATAGTAATAATTTTCATTAATTTAGCTGCTGCGTACTCCTAAGCGCAGGTGACAAAGCAGGATGAGGTGATTAACCCTCCCTGGTTTAAAGACAGATGCAGTGATAGGAACATATGGAGGAGAGGCCGGCATTAATAGAAGTTCTAATTTACTCTTCCTCTAATTTATTGTGACGTAACTCAAAATATCAGAGTTCCAATAACACGCTCAACCAACTGCAAATATTTTTCTTACTGGTGGCCTAATAAGCGGAAGGTACAACAGGGGAATCAAAACGAGGAAGGTGTGGCTCTCATCTCAACAGAGTTAATATACGAGGAAATGCTAAATAGTTTAGCACGACTTCTGTTTACAATAGTCCAACAGGGGTTAAGGCTAGTGTGCGGAGACGATTACACAGGCAAACGTAGCAGAGAAAAGTAAAAGGTTGAGGAGCCATGAGCAGGAAAAGCCCCATCTGGCCGCAGAGGCAGGAGGGACCTGTGGGGAAGATGGGGCACAGGAGGGAGGTTCTGACGGCTGTTCAGTGGAGCTCATCTGTCTCCCATCACGCCGGAGCCTCTCTCCCCAGTGCCCAAGGAGAGGCCGCAAGCATCTGGAGTCCCCGCGTCAGCAGGGGAAAGCAGAGGCGTCACGCCCCGAGGATTAGCAGCGCCTGGTAAGGACTATCTGACGGTCCGAATGTCTGGAGGGGGTTCCTGCAGCAGCTCCCGCAGCACAAGGCGAGCCGACTGAATGAAGGCCTCCCAAAGATCCCCAGAACCTGCGAACCCGTTACCTCGCACGGCATAAGGGACGGGGCTAATGGTAAGGGGCAGAGACAGAGCCGTAAGCATGGTGGAAGGGCCAAGGGACGAAATGCCATCTCTCACGGTGGAGGGAGGGGGTGGCCTCTGGAAGGGGAAAAGGGGAGAAAACAGATTCTCCCCCAGAGCCTCCGGGAGGGGACACAGCCTCACTGATGCCCGGACTTCAGCCCCCTGAGACCCACGCTGACTTCCGACCTAGAGAACCGTAGGACGAGTACGTATCCCTGTCGTTCCAAGCCACGAAGCCGGTGCCACCTTGTCCCAGCAGCACTCGGCAACACTGCTCCTCGTCTCTAGGCCTTCGCCTGCGCCCCCACCCCTCTCTCGCTGCACCAAGCAAGCGCACGTTCACTGGAATTAAAAGACATCTTGCACATCTCACATCTCTGCTCAAAGGTGTTTTCCTCCGAAAAGTTCTCCCAAACCTACTTACCCAGCCCAGGAGAGGTCGTGACCCCCACTCCGTACCTACACCGTGCCGTACCTCGGCACCTACACCTCTGCAGCTCGCTGCTGCTTCCCTGCACACAGGCTTTCCTTCAGGGCTTACATTTATGGCGCACTGACTAAACACTAAGTACCACGAGAAGGATTTTTCAGGGGTTTTCCCATTCCATCCTCCCAACAACCCTATCAGGTAGACACAATTATTATCCCTCATTTTTTAAGTTAGAAGTTAGTACGGAGCAGGGCCAGGACTGGAAGCCGGTTGGTATGACACGGGAGTTGTTGCCCTTAACCAGAGCATTCATGACTGTCTCCTGTGGGAGAAATCGAAGTTCCAAGATCCCGTGCATTTAACACAACACCCCAGTGTTCAATTCGCAGCAGCTTAATAGTTGCTGAATATCAACAAATGGGACAAAGAAGGGTTTTCCCCCTACTCTTTTTTTTTTTTTTTTAAGAAAAACTTTTTTCTTCTGGAAAGTCAAATCTATATAGCAGTGACGATAGAACGAGCCCCCAAATACCCAAATCTCAACTTCAACACTTATCGGTCAAACTTAACGCCAACATTTAATCAATTTAATATTATATCATCTAGTAGAAAGAGTCCCTTTAATATTTTTTTTAAAGATTTTATTTATTTATTTGAGAGACAGAGAAAGTGGGAGAGAGCATGAGAGGAGAGAAGGCCAGAGGAAGAAGCAGACCCTCCGCGGAGCTGGGAGCCCGATGTGGGACTCGATCCCGGAACTCAAGGATCATGACCTGAGCCGAAGGCAGTCGCCCAACCAACTGAGCCACCCAAGCGCCCTCTTTAATATTTTTTTAAAGAGTTATTTATTTTGGAGAGAGAGAGCACAAGTGTAGGGAGGGGCAGGAGAGGGAGAGAAAAGCTCAAGTCGACTGCACACAGAGGGTGGGCCCCACGTGGGGCTCGATCTCACAACCCTGAGATCATGACCTGAGCTGAAACCAAGAGCTAGACACTTAACCAACTGAGCCACCCAGGTGCCCCTCAAGTCTTCTTTTACAGAATCACAAGTCTCTAGTTCTCATCACATGTTCATTTACCTGCGTTACTAAGACTTAAAAAAAACAAAAACCAAAAAACTTGAAATGGACAAGTCTTTCTAAGCAAAACATAAATTGAGGGAACTGTAAAGGGGACACTGCTCTTTTTTTCCCTATATAAAATTAAATTTTCTGCAGGGCAAAATATTGTAAACAAAGTTTAAAAAATGGGGGAAACAGGTCTAACACCTATGACAGCAGATTAGCATCTCCAATGTAAAAAATTCTAACATATCAATAAGAAAGAGACCAATAACATGTCATCTGGAAAAATGGGTACAGGGATGAACAGTTTCACCTACTAACCTGAAGCAACACAAAGACAAGAACTTCCAAGTGACACTCTTTGTCAAGATACTTCCCCTGGTGCTCTGGGATTGAGGAGTAAGACGCACCCTAGAACAGAGGAAAAAAACCTATTCTTACCTGTAAACTTGTCCCTTCAAAACGGCATCGCCCTGGAATCCAGCGCCATGGTAAGTGTGAGAGCTTACGAAGCTTCTGACTTCAGAATCCTCCCCAAGGGACAGCAGGGTAAGTACTCCGCCCTCACAGAGGGTCCCACAGACCATGGACCAGGTATCCAGCTCTCATTCCTGCAGGGGGTGTGGAGGGATATGAAGAGAAGAGCAAGTGAAGAAAGCTGAGTGTTTCAGAGACAAGGGGCTTCAAAACAAAAATCACCCAGCCCCTGCTGGATGGCGTCTGAAACCCTGGGCCGGGGCCCAGGAAGAAAGGTATTTCCATTCAGTGAGAAGAAGTGGTCCCAGCCAATGAGCCACCAGGAAGCTTGAACAGAAGAGAGTTACCACCAACCTAGCAGAGGGGTTCAAAGTTCTCTACGTCCTCGAGAAATAGCAACCATATCCTCCCCTTCAAGTAGGGAAAATAAGATGAGAAAGAAAAAAGTGTATTTTCAGCCATCAGGCAAAGCCTTATTTTAGGAATACAGTGCCTCTTGGATGAGGGCTTCTGAGTCCTTTAAAGTCATAAATCTATATTAAAAAACAATTCAAATCACCTCTTTAGTACACCTGCCCAAAATGGAGAAACTGAACCTAATTAAGCTAAACCTTTAGATCTAACTTCCAGCTTACAGGAAATACAGGGGCTAGAGGAGCAAGCTAAACCATACTATACAAAAAGCCAAAAAAATCCAGAATGCGGGACATTTATAGGCAGCCAAGGGCCACCAGTAAATCACTGGCGACCGCGAGTTGAAGAAACTCACTAGGACCGTGACAGGCCAGGGTCAGCAAACTCTGGCCCTCAGGTAAGTCCAGCTGCCAGTGGAGTTCAAACCAAAAAGCCTTGAAAAGAAAATTTTATTGGGACATGGCCACCATCATTCACATCCATATCATCTATAGCTACTTTTTGCAGGAACGCCCAGTTGAGTAGTTGCAACTGAGACCACACGGCCTGCAAAGCCTGCAGGAGTTAGCGTCTGGTGCATTTCACAAAGTCTACCGAACCCGTGTCCTGGATTAAAAGAGGCAAGAGCTACTCAACAAAATACCACGTGTGGCCTTGTTTGGATTCCAACTCACACAAACCAACAGTAAAAGTAAGTCCATTTTTGAGGTGATCAAGGAACTTTGTGGACTGGGTCTTAGAAAATATTCCAGAATTATTGTCAATATAATCAGGAGATGACGATAGTATTAAGAGTATACGCTATTGGGGTGCCTGGGTGGCTCGGTGGGTTAAAGCCTCTGCCTTCCGCTCCGGTCATGATATCAGTGTCCTGGGATCGAGCCCTGCATCGGGCTCTCTACTCAGCAGGGAACCTGCTTCCCCCTCTCTTTCTGCCTCCTCTGCCTGCTTGTGATCTCTGTCAAATAAATGAATAAAAAATCTTTAAAAAAAAAAAAAGAGTATACGCTATCTAAGGGCGACACGACATGGTGTCTGGAATTTAAACTGCTTCAAACACAGGGACACCTGGGTGGCTCTGTCGGTTAAGCGTCTGCCTTCGGCTCAGGTCACGATCTCCAGGTCCTGGGATGGAGCCCCAGGTCCCGCTCCCAGCCCAGCGAGGACCCTGCTTCTCCCTCTGCCTCTGCCTCTCACCCTGCTTATGCTCTCTCTCTCTTTCTGACAAATAAATAAAATCTTTAAAAATAAATAAATAAATAAAAATAAACTGCTTCAACAACAAACAATATGAAGCAGATATGGCCAAAGAAATTGTTTTAACAAACTGGTCAATCTATTTGTGGAAATATAATGGGGAAGTTCATTGTACTATTCCCTCTGCTTTTGCATTTGCTTTAATAAAAAAGAAAAAAAAAAACCCCAAACGTTGATCAAAAAGTAGAGTTCATAAGGACGCCCGGGTGGCTCAATCGATTAAGTGTCCAACTCTTGATTTTGGCTCAGGTCGTGATCTCAGGGTTGTGAGATCGAGCCCAGTGTCTAGCTCCATGGTGGGCGTAGAGCCTCCTTAAGATTCTCTCTCTCTCTCTCTCTCCCTCTTCCTCTGCCCCTCCCCTTCTTAAAAAAAAAAAAAAGTAAGGTTTACAGCCAGACAGCCTTTCTCCTCGGCACACCTCCCACCTCACCCCTTCTTACATGGAGTCCAGCCTCGGTACGCCACTTGCTCCCCTATCGATGAATATAGTTACATTTAAGCTCCTTATCTCTGTTTATGGTGTCTGCCACCAGGAATGCCCCATTCCACCCCTCAACCCATCAAAATTCTACTCTCTGTTCAAAGTCCAGAGCAAATGTGCCCTAGCCAGGTCTTCCAGTGACCATTCATCTCTGTGTGCCCCAACAGACCATCGTCTCTCTAAGATTTCTTTCGTCCTTAACATGTTAGCTCGTTACTGTGTCTATTACGCCGTAATCCCATACAAACCCCGAGATTCGACTCCTAGGAACTGGGTCTCTCCTGTGATTCCACTGCAGGATGTAACACCTTACCCACAGTAAGCTCTGCCTATACAGTTCTCAGGTCCAAGGGCAGGTCCAAGCTAAACAAAGCTGTCGTGCCCTGCGTAATTTCACTGACAAGAGAGAGACCTTCAATTAAAGAATGAATTTCTGTTAAATGAGAGGCTGGTGATCTCTTAATCAAATCTCTAATTGCTAAGGTTTGCCCCTGAAGAGAGAATGTTCTAGAGAAGAATGCTAGGATCGCTTGAATGTGGGCCTTATTGCCTCTCCTGGGGACCCGTCCCTCTGCAAACAAACACCGCGGGATTCACTCCATACCAGTCTGCAGGGGGCCCTACCCGCTGGTAAAGCGCCTGGCTAACTGTGGTTACAAAGCCTTCCAGTGACTCCACTTGGAAGAGCTGACACAGGCTGGAACTTTCACGAGATCTGGCTAGATTTAAAAAAAAAAAAAAAAAGAACAGATAATTTTAAAAACAGTAACAGCTTCTGTTCCCGTTCTTTTGTACCTCCTGCTGCCCAATATCTAAGGCCAGCATGAATAACCACCCTCTCAACGTCTGATGCTAACAGTTAAGACCCTCATTGGCAAGGTCAACTAGTCCAAAGTATTTCTGACAAATATCACCAATTAGAAATTAATTTACCTTCACCAACTCAGCTTTTGAAATACAAATGCTCTCTACCAGGACTGTCTGCTTATTCACGAACTTCTGGCTTCTCCTGGGAGTCGTTCCAGGAAAACAAGGCATTTTGGGAAAATGAGGGCAAACTGCAGGAGCTCTCCATATTAGCATTTCAATAAATTGAATGAGACCAGGGAGAATAGTCTTCCATTATAGGAAAAAGTACATAAGGACAGTGTGAGACCTACACTTTATATAGGTCAATCCAACAGATTTAGAAGAGTCCTTTATTTTTCTGTTTTGCTTTTTTTGGGGGGGGGCAGAGGGAGAGGAAGAGGGAGAATCTGAAGCAGACTCCACGTTTGGGGCTTGATCTCACAACCCTGAGATCATGACCTCCAGGGAAGTTAAGAGTCTGATACTTAACTGACTGAGCCACCCAGGCATCCCTGTCTTTTGGTTTTTAACAGATTATTTCTCCCTCGGACATCTGGCAAAATGAATGATCTGCTTTTTAAAAAGTGGCTACAAGTCTCATGCATTTTCCTACGAGTTCTATATTAATTAAGCAAGTTTGGCTTCAAGAACGGATGTTTAAAAAACTGTGCACCGACCGAGTTTCAAATGCAATTACCGGGTTATCTTTGGCCAACAGAGTGAAAGAGCGATAACCAGACTAGGTAATTATGCCGGCAAGAGAAATCTCTCCCCACGATTCAGAGGTGTCACTCAACAGCTCCAAAGAAATGCCAGAGTTTTTAGATTTCTTTGGCAGCTCTTGGTTTTCCTCACAAACAGGAATCTCTGAAATTCAAAGCTGAATTTCTGAAAAGAGCTCCCCTCGTTCACCTGACAGCCCCTTTTAAAACTACCTTCCGAATTATCATCAGTGTCTCCTGGGTAGGAACCGGCGGCGTCCACACCTGCGGACCGTTTCTAACTTTTTCCGCCCTCGCCCTCGCTGGCGGTGGCGCCCGCGTCCCGCCGCGTGCAGCGGCTCTGGGGACCCGTTTCGCGGTCGGGTGTCCCCTCCTTTGCGGCCGGTCTCGCAGGCCGCCCGCGACCCCTCCGCCGCCAGGCTCGGCCCCCGGCCTCGTCTCCCCACTCCCGGCTCCCGCGGCCGCCGCGCAGGGACAGATGCCCCGAGTCCTCGGCGTCCCCAGAGCCCCCGCGCGGAGGGAGCGGGGACAGGAGCCCCGAGTCGGCCCGCGCAGCGCCTCACTTGCCGCAGAGCGCGGCGCCGTCGGGGACAGCAGGCCGGGGAGCGAGCGGAAACCTGGGGCGAGACTGGCGCCGCCGCCCCGTGAGGCCGCCCCCGCCGGCGCCCCCTGGAGGCGGGCCCCGTGCACACACCCGCCTCCGACGCTCCCGCGCTAACGTGCCGGGCCTGGGGCCTGGTGGCAGCCTTGGCTTTGTGCGGGACCCAGACGCACCTGGGGGCACGGCACAGCCGCGCACAGAGAACCGATTCACACCTGGCAGGTACACACATCACCAAAGGCTCACACTCGAGCATCCACACTCAGCGCCGGTATCCTACCGGACACAGGTAATGACACAGTCGATACCAACACATATTTTCCGATTCTCCCTTTTAAAACAAAACAGTGGTTGCCGGAGACAATGAAAGAAATGATTTCCCTTCCGTCTCCTAGGACTCCTAGGACTAATCTTGAACCCCAGAAATAGAAGAGTGAAGACCAAAAGCTGAAAGAGAATTGTTCTCTAGAATGACTTTGTTCATCCTGGGTTTAAGCAATGCTCCTTTTGGGACCTAGGTGAAAAGAAGGGTACAGAGACAGAGGTCCGCTCCCGTCACCTCTCCCCAAAGACACAAACATCTAAGTAGTTACTGGAATAGCAATAATCCCCCTTAATCTTTTTCTGCACCTCCCATCTTTTCATGTATGTGGGCTAGTTGAAATCTTATTACAATTTGATTTTTATCCAAACATTTCGGATAATGTACACGCGGTTGTGTTTTGAATGGACGAACAATTCCAAAAGAAATCTGAAAGATCAGATTCATAAGCCATAATTTATTTCAGAGAATTCTTTCTTGTCTTGAGAAGTTAATAATTAAATTGAAATATTAAAAAAAACCTCTTGGCTAGCATATATTTTTAATAATTTATTTAAAGAGTAGCAGTAAACATCTTAATTTTTTTTAATGAAAAATGATTCCTTTTTTTTTCTTTTTTGAGGGAGGACAATTATGTTGGCAAAAGAAAATGAGTCAAATACGTGAATAAATAATTCCTCTGGTGAAGGAAAACTAAAATCGGTGACAAGGTGAGCATTCAGTTGCATTTATTACCAGGTAAGGCTAAAGAATCTGATTCAACATAGATTAGGCTCTGTGGGATGAAGTCTTCAGCTAACGCTCAAAAAATAACTCATAGACAAGTAGTTTAAAGTAGTAGTTTATAAAATGTGCAAAATGCAAAATGTGTAAAATGCAAAATGTGCAAAAATGTTGGACCCCAGTCCAGCAGTATCAAAGCACGTAGAAATTTCGAAATGCAAAATCTCAGGGCACACCCCATATCTCTTGAATCACCAATTCCAGGAGTGGGGCGTAGCATTTTAACTAGTGTTTATGATACACTTTCAAGTTTGAGAACCAAGATTTAGTGAAGATTTGCTCTAGTGCTTCTCAAACTGAAATGCACATGTGAATCAACTAGAGATCTTGGTTAAAAATGCAGACTCCGGTTCAGGTCGACTGGAATCGGATCTAGAGTCCCAGGATTTTCTTGTGTATGGGCACACACAGGGACCCTGTGTGAACACAACCGCCCAGCAAAGGCAAGGGTGTGGACTCCCTTTAGGAAGGTGAGAGTCACATAGTTTTTCAAGGAAACTGAGTGGTCAGTTCCAAGTCCACGACTTGTTAGTTTAGGGTTGGTGGGTTACACAAGAGTCCTTCACAACCCAACTGCTCTGGGGGGTTTAGGAACAGAGTTGACTCATGGAGGCTATCAGGTTGCATCCAAATTGTATAGGTGAGTCACTGGCCGAAAAGTGTTCACCCACCACCAGCTGTTTCTGTGCTCATTTAGGTTCATTACTTTGCCATCTACAATCTCCCATATCCTCCAGGCTCAGGGTCAAGCCTGCAAATGACTTACGTACGTTTAAAGCTCAGCAGACATTTCCTTTATCAACTCAAATGATTTAAACCAACAAATTATCTTTAGTTGGAATTATCCAGTTTGGCCATTGTTGTTGTCTAATCCAAGCGGGTAATTGCCAAGCTCTGTTTTCCAGACTTCTGTGCAATAAGGTAGCTAAGACAGATGCCTGGTTCATATCTATATTTGACTAAATACTCTGTTAGTTTATGTGAAAGAGGCTGGCGCCATGTTCTGCGCCCCTCCCACTTGCCTCCAGCGTTGCAAGTAACACACTACAGATAGGAACACAGCTTCATCTTTTGAAACTGTAGTTATAATGTGAAAAATTAACAGGACAAGGAGACTGTGTAAGGAGGTTGAAATCTAAATAACCCTACAAAATCTACTGACCTGTTACCAAATTAATCTAGTAAATCATTTTAAAAAGTCATCTTCAGCCCCAAATAACCTACGACATAAATCCAACACTTGTTTTTGTATGGCCCATGAACTAATGAGTTTTACATTTTTAAATGCTTGAAAGGAAAAAGGAATGCTTTGTGACCTGTGAAAGTTACATGATATTAACAGTTCAGTATTCATAAATAAAACTTTTACAGAAAACATAGTCACACTCCTTCAATCAAGGAATCTGCAGCCAACAAAGCCTAAAGCATTTACCATCTGCCCTTTTACAGAAAGAGTCTACCTTGCCTTACAGTTTTTTGCTCCAGCCTCTGTTACAATACCTACCCCTCCCTGCTGTAATAGTTGATTTATATGACTGACTCCCTCCTGGACTGAGTTTCCTGAGGACAGACTCATATCCTTTGTGTGAGTTTCCAGCCACTCTGTGGTACATGGAGTTAGGTATTCAATAATATTTATTTAAGTGAAATTTGCTTTTTGATAATCTTCCCTATGTAAATATGTATGAGCTTAACAAAAAGTCTTTGCAGTTCAACACAGGATCCATTAATTAGGCTAATTTAGAAAATTTGTGGGCAAAAAGTAGAAACAAATACATTCTCCAAATAATTGAATTCCTTCCTTCCATTGCTAAACCGGGCTCTAAGAAGTGTTGTTAAATTTGAAAGCAGCAGGGTTATTTTTTTCTTCTTTTCATTCTGTCAAGTTATTTTACTTAGTACAAGAGATCTCTCACTGCTAAACAATTCCCATGGCAAAGAAATTAATGAACAGAGGAAAAACAACCTCATGAAGCTATATTCATTCACATTAAAATCAATCCTGGTATTTCTGGAATTAATGTTTTAAAGATGATGTGCATTCCTGTCAGATTTTTTTTTTTTTGAGTGAGAGAGAATGTACATGAGCAGGGTGGGGAGGTACAGAGAGATAATCCCAAGCAGGATCCATGCCCATTGCAGAGTCCCATGAGGGGCTCGATCTCATGACCCTGAGGTCATGACCTAAGCTGAAATCAAGAGTCAGACCATCAACTGACCCAGCCCACCCAAGCGCCCCTTGCTGTCAGATATTTAATAATAAGGTGTTGACTTTTTCTCCACAAAAGAAATGCAGTATTTTTTCTAAAAAGTCTATGGACTTTTCCAGGCAATTGCATTTGAAACGGTGTATGCTATTCTTGCCCATCTTCTGTAGTTCTAGGAATAATAAGCAAAGACTAGAGAGGTTATATATGTAAGATTATTTCGTTAGTTTTGGTGAACAAATCCTTAATCATGAATTGGAGAATAATTGTAGGAACTCCCGGAAAAAGTTATTTGACCATCCATCATGATGGAAGCCAATTACATTGCAAAGAACCATTGTAGGGCCACAGAGAAATCTCTGAGCCTATAATATTGTTGCCACTGTTCTTCCTAAAACCAGAATCAAGTAATTTGGTTCTGCTCTCCAAATAGTAACTTTTTTTTTTAGGATTTTATTTATTTATTTGAGAGAGGGCGAGAGAGATCGCAGAGGGAAAGGGAGAGGGAGAAGCAGACTCAGTGCCAAGCGAGGAACCCAATGCGGGGCTCGATCCCAGGACCCTGAGATCATGACCTGAGCCAAAGGCAGACACTTAACAGACTGAGCCAACCACACACACACCCCAAACAGTAACTTCTTTTTTTTTTTTTTAAAGATTTTATTTATTTATTAGAGAGAGAGACTGAGAATGAGAGGGGAGAACATCAGAGGGAGAAGCAGACTTCCCGCAGAGCTAGGAGTCTGATATGGGACTCGATCCTGGGACGCCGGGATCATGACCTGAGCTGAAGGCAGTCGCTTAACCAACTGAGCCACCCAGGTGCCCCCAAACAGTAACTTCTTTTTTTTTTTAAAGATTTTTTATTTATTTATTAGAGAGAGAGAGAGAGAGACTAAGAATGAGAGGGGAGAAGGTCAGAGGGAGAAGCAGACTTCCCGCAGAGCTGGGAGTCCGATATGGGACTCCATCCCGGGACTCCGGGATCATGACCCGAGCCGAAGGCAGTCGCCTAACCAACTGAGCCACCCAGGCACCTAAACAGTAACTTCTTAAAGGAAATAGTGCTCACCTGGTGCCTAGAAATGTAGACATTATGAGATAAAATGTAGCTTGATTCCCTTGAGCTGTTGATGTAGGAAATGAACACGTTTTGAGTGGTGTTATGTGCCCAGCACAATATGAATCTTCTCTCATTTTATCCCGTGAACAAGAGTATGAAGCAGATGTTACCATTCCCATTTTACATGTGAAATGGCCTCCAAGAGGCTAAACAACTCTCTTAAAAGGATTGTTGCCAGCAAACAAGGGAGGTAGGGCTTGAACCCATATCCAGGTGAGCCCCAACGCAAGCTCTATAACACGCGGGCTAAGATAGGGAAGCTGGGTGGTATGCACTGAGATGTAGGTCATCCGGGCTAATGGTTTCTTCTATATATGAGCCTTGTTAAAAGTACTAATTCCAGTGAACAACCCTCTATGTATAGTTCTATCCTTGAAGAGCTTTCATATACATAGTTACATTTGAGGCTTACTCCTGCGTTGTATGATAAAGACCAGGTAGAGAATTCCCTCTACAGATGAGGTAGAGAGCTTACATCGCTTGCCCATTCTTACTGACGATTTCGAATAGCAATGTTTCTTACAGTCAGAGCTTTTCCAGAACAAGTTTTCTTAGTAAGAAAGCTGCAGTCACCCACTGAAGGAGGATCGCTGACATTTCGCTTCAATGTATCCAAGGGAGGAATGTGGTTTCGCCTTTACTTTGCAGTGAATATAATCTGTGCTATCTCAGCCTGGCCAATGGCAGAGGAGAATTTTCCTTTTTCAGTCTGAAGTATGTTTTACCTTCAAAATATTTTGAAGGATTAGAAACCTTGCAGATATTTTACTTCCCCAAAGGTATTGGCATTTCAAACATTCTTATGTTTCACAAGAAATTTTTTGATGCCCATTTATATCAGCATCCAAGGCTTACGTTTGTAACTTTTTATGGTAGACTTCTTTGTAAGATTTCGGTCTTTTAGAAAAAAGGGTTAAGCCTCTGGGGATGTTTGAAGACCACTGGCCTACCCCAAACCTCTTATTTCATAGAGGAGAAATTAACAACAAAGCAGCAGCCACCGCTACTATCATTAATTTTATTAGAAGCACCTTAGACTTGCAGTAAGTAATTCAGTGGCTCATTCCAGGTTCCTGGTAACTAATGGCAGGTTGGAAGTGTTTGTAACTAACAGGAAAATGACTTAATGACTTAATGGCTTAATGCCTTGAACTTGGCCCTAGGATAATCCCACACTCCTGGTCTCTGTTCTTTCCACTTTATCACCTTATTTGCTGATGTCTGCAGATTCCTAGACCAGTACTCTAAAAGCCATCATCCATTTACTCTATCAGAAAGTTCTAGAAATGAGTAGGTTTTTTTTTAAAGATTTTATTATTTATTTGACAGAGAGGAGAGAGATCACAAGTAGGCAGAGAGGCAGGCAGAGAGAGAGGGGGAAGCAGGCTCCCTGCTGAGCAGAGAGCCCCATGTGGGGCTCGATCCCAGGATCCTCAGATCATGACCTGAGCCGAAGGCAGAGGCTTTAACCCACCGAGCCACCCAGGCACCCCTAGAAATCAGTAGTTTTGATTTTCTTCGAGACAGATCTCAAGTCTAGCCATCAAAATTAATGCTATAGAAATGTAGCTGCTGACATGAATCTTTTTTTTTTTAAGATTTTATTTATTTATTTTTGTGAGATGAGGCAGGGGAAAGAGAGAGCAGGAGCCGGGGCAGGGAGAGGCAGAGGGAGAAGCAGATCCTGTCGCGGGACCCGATCATAGGACCCTGGGATCATGACCTGAGCTGAAGGCAGAGGCTTAACCGACTGAGCCACCCAGGCACCTGAGATGAACCTGTTTTTAAAAGATGGATAAAAGTGCAATTTAAATCTACAGGGAAAAACATTTTCTCAAACACTTATCACTAGTTGGAAGCAGAAAGCTTTAATGGTCCTTGAAAAATGCCATGTATTTATTTATTTATTTATTTATTTTTTTTTTTTTCTCCCCATATATGTTTATTTTTTCAGTGTTACAAGATTGATTATTCATGCACCACACCCAGTGCTCCATGCAATACGTGCCCTTCTCAATACCCACCACCAGGCTTGCCCACCCCTCCTCACCCCTCCCCTCCAAAACCTTCCGTTTGTTGCTCAGAGTCCACAGTTTCTCCTGGTTCATCACCCCCTCCGATTTCCCCCCATTCATCCTTCCCTTCCTTCTCACGATGCCCTCCGTGATTTTCTTTATACTCCACACGTAAGTGAGACCATAAGATAATTGACTCTCTCCGCTTGACTTACTTCACTCCGCATAATCTCTTCTAGTCCTGTCCATGTTGATACAAAAGTTGGATATTCATCCTTTCTGATGGGGGCATAATATTCCATTGTATAGATGTACCACATCTTCCTTATCCATTCATCTGTTGAAGGGCATTTTGGTTCTTTCCACAGTTTGGCTATTGTGGCCATTGCGGCTATGAACATTGGGGTACATGTGGCCCTTCTTTGTACTGCATCTGAAAAATGCCACGTATTTAAAAATAAAATTATTAGAAATGCAGATGCTCAAGACAGTTTTGATAAGCAGTGTCACATTTAAAGTACTTGTGGGGCGCCTGGGTGGCTCAGTCAGTTAAGTGTCCGACTCTTGGTTTGGGCTCAGGTCGTGATCTCACCGTCGTGAGACTGAGCCCCACATCGGGCTCTGTGCTGGGTGTGGAGCCTGCTTGGGATTCTCTCTCTCTCTCTCTCTCTTTCTCCCTCCCACTAGCCCTCCCTCCCCTGCTCCCCCTGCTCCTGTGCACACGCATTCACTCTCTCTCTAAAAAAATAAATAAATAAAGTACTTGCTAAATGAATCAGGCTCAGAACATAATGCTAAAAGTATAAATCAGAGATCATTTCTGGGACATTTAATTACAGGATAAAAAACTTCAGGGAAAGTGAGGGTTATTCACCTTCAGTTATTTATTGAATACTATTATGTACCAAACACTTTCCTAGGGCTTTACATAACTTTTCTCCTTTAAACCTCCCAATAATTATGTGAAAACAAGTGGTATTATCCCCATTTTATCAACAAGAAAGACAAATTGCTGAAAGACTAGGTTCCTTGTTGAACTGGTTTCCTGGGCTGCCACAAATTACCAGGAACTGGGTGGCTTTAAACAACAGAGATGTTGCTCTAGAGGCCAGAAGTCTGGACTCACTTCCTCTGAAGGTTCTAGAAGGGATCCTTCCTTGTCTCTTCAGCTTTTGGTGGCTCCAGGCCTTCCTTGACTTGGGGCTGCCTCCCTCCCACCTCTGCCTGTGTCCTCCCATGGCCTTTCCTCTGTGTGTCTCTCTGTGACCCCTCCTCTCATTCAGACCCCAGTCTTTGGACTTAGGGCCCACCATAAATCCAAGATGATTTCATTTCAAGCTGGTTAACTCTATCTGTAAAGACCGTCTTTCCATTCTGAGGTTCCTAGTGGACTTGAGTTTTGGGTGATGCTATTCAACCCACGACATTGCCTAAGGTCGTATAACTGATAAATGAAAGAACGGGATTCAAACGCAGGGGTAACACATTCCTCTCCCACGCAAACTTGATGCACACAAATGCCAGCTGTTTCCAGACAACCACGAAGACACTCACACAGCATCTAGAATCCAGTGAAGATGTGAAGGCACGCTTCAGAGAAGAGCCTATATTGCACACCTGTGGTTCAACCGGTGATCTGGAAAACGCTGCCACTCAGCATTGCTCTGGGACCCCCAGTCTCCCCAGAAGCTCTCTCGTCTGTTGGGCAAACAATTTAGCAACCACCTGGGTTACCCTTATGTGTGTCCTTGTTGTGCCTCCTTCTCACCAATGCCCCTTAGCACAGCTTCATTACAAACACATCCGTGGTTCTCTTGAGTAAAGGTTTCTCTGTGATGCCACACAGGTAGTTCGTTTATTTAGAAGGGAAAATTATTTCAAATGATACAGATATTTACAAAGTAGAAGGTGAAAAGTCCCTCTTGTTCCTGCTTCTTATTACTCAAATTGGCCAATGTTAAGATAAACTGCAATGCTTATAAAAGTTTAAAGAGATTGGAAAATGAAGGAAGAAGCTGAGAGTCTTAATATTTGGTATCTTCTTTTCGCTTCTGTCCCCACCATTATCTTTCCTTCATTCCAACCACGCTGTCCCACACGGGACCTTTGCGCCTTCTACTTTGAGCTAGACACCAGGTTCCAATTTGTATTTTATGGGGAACATTATCTTAAAAGAGGCCAAAGCCCAAATTAATGTCTTCTTGGTAAAATTTTAGAGGTGAGTGAGATCATTTAAGAATCTGGGATTTTAAAATGAAGCTATAATATTCAATAATCATGTCTGGTAGTTATTAGTGAATACTTCAAGTAATATTAAGTGCCTTGCTTTACTGAAAACCAGGGATACTCAACTCTGGGGATCCTTCTATTTGAGCCAATACTCTTAAGTTCATCCCTTTATCCATGTACAATATGGGTGACCCTCAGTGGAGTTTATGCCTCAGTATCTTCTTCCCCCTGATGCCTGGTGAAGCTTTCACTATAAATATGAGGCCCAAAGGCTGAGATGTCTGAACCAATATCTGTTCCTGTGAAATAGAAAATCCAACCTGATTTTAAGTTTCATTGCCTCCAGGAAAAAGAATCACCAACTGATGGAGAATTTTGAACACGGAAGGAAAGAAACGCCCTCGCAACGTGTGACTTGGACAGCTGCAAATGTAGAAGGCACGAATGCCTAACTGAGGGGCCTGGGGACTCCCCAAGAGAAGTCCCTAGAAAGGACGCCGAGAACAGTGCTTAAGGTTGAGGTAATGTAGACCAAAGCTCCACAGGGTTGGGAATCCCCTCCATTTGCACTTTCCACGGTATCCCCAGCAGTTGGCACAGACGGTGCTCAAGAAAATATTTAGTGGTGGGGGTGCCCGGGTGGCTCAGTCCGTTGAGCGTCTGACTCTTGATTTCAGCTCCGGTCATGATCTCAGGGTCATGAGATGGAGCGCATGTTGGGCTTCTGCCTCAGCAGGGAGTCTGCTTGAGATTCACTCTCTCCCACTGCCTCTGCCCCTCCTCCCTCTCTAAAATAAATAAATAGATCTTAAAAAAAATCTTAAAAATATTTTGGGAAAAGTAACATGAGAATAGCACAAGAGATCCTTGTGGTGGGATTGTTCTGTATCTTGACTGTGGTGACCGCACAAATCCTCACACATGAAAACATTTCAAAGAGCTCAGTAGGCGAATGAGTACATATAAAACTGATGAAATCTCACAAAGGTTGGTAGATGTACCAATGTCGATTTCCTGGCCGTGATATTATCCTGTAGTTCCCCAAGCTGTTACCATTGGAGGAAACTGGGTATAGTGTATTGGGAGCTCTGTATTATTTCTTACAACTGAACGTGAATGGACGACGACCTCCAAATAAAAAATAGTAATGTGAAAAAAAGAAAGTAATAATGTGAGAGTAAAAACAATCTTGGGACAGCAATCCCAAATGTAGTAGAATGTGAGTCAAGATCAACTAAAAAGTGGGATGCCTGGGTGGCTCAGTTGGTTGGGCAACTGCCTTTGGCTCAGGTCATGGTCCCAGCATCTTGGGATCGAGTCCCGCATCGGGCTCCTTGCTCCGCAGGGAGCCTGCTCCTCTCTCTGCCTCTGCCTGCCTCTCTGCCTGCTTGTGTTCTCTCTCCGTTAAATGAATAAATAAAATCTTTAAAAAAAAAAAAAAAGATCAACTGAAAAGCTAAATGCTGTTTTTTTTCTAAGTTTTTATTTAAATTCCAGTTAGTTGACAGAAGCTAAACCCTGTTTAAAAGAGAGAGGCCCCTCACAAAGTCAAAGACAGATGCCTGCATGGAAATCTAGGGATGGAAACTCCCCAGAGGGGGAGAAAGAAAAGTGGAGAGCTGGGAGTTTAGTGCTACTTGCTGAGGTGGGAGAACTACATGATGGGCCCCCAAACACAAGTCACAGACTTGAGACCAATTCCGTGTAGAGCGAAGGGGGCTCCTGAACATCATATTTGGCAGAGCCTCTGGGAAGATTCTGGCTGGCCTTACTGACGATTTTCACTCCCAAACTGCGGTTTGGCTAGCCATACGCATGTACAGATGTGTCTACATCTGTCTCTGTGTGGACCTTGTAACACACAGGGACTTTATTTCCCCTTTCCTAGAGCTAAACTCCAACCAGGTTTGGGTCCTGACTCGTGGCTTCTATCAGTCTAGTTTAACGGTGGGGACACACTAGCATTCCCTCACGACCCGCCTCTCATCCGTCACCAGGTGAACCCAGGGCATTTCTTAGATCAGTTCACAGGCCTCCAGCTTCACTGCCCCTTGGTTACAGCGAGCCCTCATCCTTCCCCTGGAGTGGTCTCTTCGTTCCAGTTCCTCCCCCACCGGCAGCCCAAGTGATCTTCTTAAAATAGAAATATGATAGGGTCGCCCCCGCTGTTTTGCAGCCTTCCACGGTTAAGGACCAGTTAAGGACCGTTTGGTCTGCAAACCCTGGCTAATCTGGCTCTAGTTCCCTTCACCTGCTCCAGCAAGTTCCCTTCCCGCCCCTCCCCCCAGACTTTGTTCAACAAGTACTTCCGCAGTCCAGGAGTTCTCAACCTTGGCCACTCCTGACGCCTGGGGCCAGATCATTTTCTTCGGTGGGGGCTGTCGTGTGCATTGTAGAAGGCGCAACCGTGGCATCGGATGAGGAAATGAGTACATTTAAGGTCAAGTCTATTTGCTGTAAAATCTACAACCTCCTCCAGAAATCCAAACTATCACTTACTGAGGGTCTACTGGGTTAAGTACTTCATGACCGTGCAGGAGGCCTTATTATCCCCATTTTACAGGTGAGAAATTGAGGCTTAAGCAATGCTAAATGCTTGCCTATGACATCAGAGTGGGGAGAACCCGGACCCAAATCTAGGTTTTCTCACCCCAAAGTCCACGCTGATAGATGTGAATCCGGCCATGGCTGTCCAATGCTTTGCTGTGGGGCTCAGGCTTTTATTCTGCATATTTTACGTCAGTACTTTGAAATAAATGTGAAGACCATGCTTAAGAAATAGGGGAGAATCAGAACCCCAAGGAGCCCTGTCGAGGCAGCAGGCCCAGTCTAAGGGTGGAACTTTAAGAGAGCTACTTGTAAGATGCACGGAAACAGGGAAGAAATGTAGCAAACAGACAAAGACCTCAAAGTGCTTTTCAGGATTTTGCGATTTCCCCCTCGGGGAGGGGCAGGGTGAGGGTCAGGACTCTGAGATTTCTCAAACTGGAAACTTCCCCCAGGTCTCTCTGGACAACCCCATCCTGCCCCCTACTGTGATCGGCAATAAAAACATTAAAATAAGGGGGGACTGGGAGACAGCGTCTCACTTCCGGTGGAGTGTGGGGCCGGCAACCCAAGAAGTGGAGGGAGAGGGTGGCCGCGGAGAGCTGGAGAAGGAAGGAAGAGCGCTCAGCTCCGCAGAGACAGAAGACTGCCTCTGGTATCAATCAAATCAATGACTGTTTTCTCTGGAAAGAAGACAGCCGTGACGGAAATCCCCAGAGATGGAGCGGTGACAGCTAAGGGGACTCCTTCTTCAGGGGTCCCAGATGTGCATGTCTTGATTCGACACGGAAGTTTTAGTATCTGTAGGGAAAAAAAATCCTGAAGGAGCTTTCACAAGAAATATTTTTCTTTACTCTCAGAAGGCAAGCACTGTTTTAAAGAAAGAAATTTGCTTTAAAAACAAAAAAGATCGAGAAGCCTATGGTGCATCTATTATCCGCCGGGCTGAGGACTGTAGGAACATAAATAAGAGTGAGACAGCTGCTGCCCCGGAGAGATGTATAAATTGTTACTGTTAGTTTGGGACCTTTTAAGAAATGTTTGAATCACAGCACTTTCTTTTCCGATGTATGTCAAATACCAGCGCTTTCTTTCCTGAGGTACCTCAAACCATCGTAAGTTACAATTTCTAAATGGCAATTCTACGCAGATCTGCCGCCCACCCCCAAATCTGAATGTAGAGAATTAAATACATCTCACTGTGGATCTGTGCATCCCATTCTCTAAACCTGGATAACTCCAGAGTGCGATCCTATTACATGGGCCCGGACACCAAAGAGAAGCCACATACCAGGAAGAACTGGTTACTTTGATTTCATTTTAAAGGGAAAGGAAGGCAAAGTTCACTAACTTGAAAATGACCTATTAAGAGGGCAATACGACATTACACAATACCAGTTTGTGTAATAATTTTACTGCATAAGAAATTAGATTGCATAAATCATTAGGTCAACGGCATATACAGAAAAATAAAACAAAGCAGACATGATTATTCTGATCAAATAAGACAGGAGAAATTTCAATTCCTAAAAATACCACAAACACCCAAATGTGGCTCCTTTTAAAAGAAAATTCACCTCTTGCATTTTCTGGATATAGTAATGACTGCAGTTCCAGTAAGCCAAATGGAAAACTACTTTGCAGCTAAAAACATTAAAAAAGCAACTTACACAGATATGTAGCCCTCTTAGTACTGGATATAACAAAAACAAAGACATCAGGCTGCTTGCTTTTGCCTAAAGCATGGCTTAAATTTTCTATTAATAGTAATAGCTTATATAGAATACGAATACTACATAATTTCCCATGTTATGAAGCTGAAATTGGGAGAATCCAAAAATTATTGCAGGAGTGTCTTCCGATGGGGAAAAAAGTATATAAATATGCTAGATGTTAAATTTCCATTCTTCACTCAATTTTTTGCCCTGTTCAAAACATAAAAATAACAAATAAATATATTTCCTTACAAGTGAAGTTCATAGTACATTGCTAAAAAAAAGATTAAGAAAACAAAAACCTTAATTTACTCTCTCGTCATTAAATAAAAATTCTAATATACAGACACATTCAATATTTATATAAATTGTAGGAGTCAATTTATCATTCCTTGTTCACAATTGACATATAATAGCGCTAATCTCTATACAACATGGCTCACACCCCAAATGCAAGTTTCATTCTACTGCAAGTAGCTCCAGATAATTTTTTTTCTTTTTTCTTTTAATTAAAAAAGATTTCATTCTTGGAATTTTAGAATTTACATTTGAGTCGTCTGAAAAAATACAATTTCGATGCAAAAACCACATCAAGCTTTCAAGAGTATATTGCTGGTGCTATAATCTTTTTGCATGTCTTTGTTCTCATAGGAAAAAAAAAACCCAGAACAAAATAAACAACATGTAAGACTTTTAAATGGTTAAACATAACCATGTAATAGCAACGATATGCCTCGTGCACGCAAACAAACAAAAAATGCGGGACAAGAGGATCAGACGTCTTTCTTTTGCATTTGTTCCAGCTTTCTTCTTAACAGACCATAATTCTCTTTAGTTCCTGATGCAGTGGGGTCAAGCTGCAGAGAGATTTCATAGTGTTTTTTGGCCAAGTCGAGATGTCCCCAACGATGATAAAGCACAGCTGAAACAGCAAGAGACGGATTTCATTGGAAATGCTTCTGAATACCTTTAAGTATTCCCGACCACTTGTACCAAAAAAAAAAAAAATAATAATAATAATATTACAGCACCTCTGCAAACAGTTTTCAAAAATCATTGTTTAAAATAATATTGTTTGTACCACGAGCTTTATTTATTATAACCACATTCCCTGGTGATTGTCCCTGTAACCACCTCCGGTTACTCCTGGGGTTCTGCATACCACTAGACATGACCCTTCTCCCTCCAGCAACACTATTACATAAAGAAGTAGAAGGAAGAGTGCGCTAAGGTTGCCAGGAAATTTCCCGGAAGTCAGGCTGCCCTGGGCTGGGCTCCATCACCGCTCAGAGCCCTGCAGCGCTCCAGCAACTGAATAAAGATGCCCCTACATCTTTTTGGTAAAATAACCGCTGCTTTGTTCCTAGCTGGAAATAAGTGCGCTAACATTAAGATACGACCAGAAAAATGGTATCTAAAATCTAATTATTAGAATGGTAAAGCATCTGATTATTAACATGATTTTCTATGTAAAAGTCACTTTTTACACGGGCAGAAGAGGGACTGTTGCTGCTTTGGGACTTTCATGAGAAGCAGCTCTAGAGTCTGTAGGGAACAGGTTTAGTAAAAACATATTCACACATGGAGCATTCTCAACATCCACACTGTTATGCTCTAAAAATCTTAATTGTTGAGATGTGAAAATGGAAGAAAGGCATTCTAAGGGATAAATCATTGTAGATGCACATTTAGCCAAGACACGAGAGAAGGTAAGAACACAGAGGAGACCAGGCTATAATGGAAGGTCCTGTAGGGAAGAAGGGAAAGGACCTAAGTTAGAGCAGAGATTTCCAAAGTACTTCGGTTTCTAGGTACTGAGTTCTCAGTGTCTACATTCTAGGTACTTCTCAGATTCTAGGATCTTTCCTATAAAGGAAGAAAATCAAAGTATATCATAAGAAGGGGATAAACTCAGTGGGGGATTATTTGGGCTGGTCTGGCCATACCATTATGATTTATAAATATGACTATTATATAGCTACCTTTTTAATGTGATAATATCTTAAAAAACAAAACAACACATCTTAGAACTACATTATGAAGGCCAGTATAGGCTAGATTAAAAAAAAAAAACATTCTCCCAACATCGATTTTACAGAAATGCACCCATTTCTTTCAACTTACACAGAATTTCGATAGGATCCAAACTGAAATATTTCCTTACCCAAATTGCCATGGTAACTTGCAGCATTTGGATGAGCTTTAATTGCTTTGAGGAATAAAGCTTCAGATTCCTGGAGAATGATATAAGAGATAAGGTATTGCAGGACGCAAAAGCCACACACGGTTTTGCTGCTTACGGTTTTCACACTTTTAATGTCGTTTTTTACCACTGCGTCCATCTCACAGCAACATCTGGGAAGGCCAGCGGGACCACACCCTGTTAAGAGGTTCTAAAGGGCAGTCAGGGAAGTGTGCGACAGGGCAAAGTGTCAGGGCGCGGTGACAGGGCAGCAGTGAGGGGAAGATGGGGGTTGGCTGCAGAGAGAGTGTGGGTACGCTAATGATCTCTGCCACCTGCCTCCCGGAAGGGGATGGAATTTTGCAACTTGAAGGAAGTAACTCCCTTCAGGGCACAGTGGAAGTTGAGCCAAAGTCCAGTGGCCAGGAAAGGGCTGGGTGGTTGAGGACACCCACAAAAGCATCATTCTCAGTCAGCCTCAATGAACTCATTTCTAGGATTCTCAAGGTAGAAGCTGGGGCAATTTAACCTCCTCCAAGAACTCACAGCCTTCTCAGCAATCCATAAGCAGCCCATTCAGCTGGGAAAAATAAGCAGACAGAATGAGGCAGGGATGGCCATCTGTCATGTAGGCGGTCACAGTACTGTATATGACCATGACCAAAGGCCCCTGATGGGCGTGGACTGAATCTCGTATAGACTTGCATTTCCTCCAAATAGGGCTCACTTCCAATCGGGTTACTATGAGGCACGGCCAGGTGTCCTCTTACCCTATCATTACGGTTTCGGGGATGGTCCCTTTCGACCATAACACCAGGAAATAAGGGTGCCTTGCTGTTCTTTGCTGACACCTGCTGGGGTAGCTATTCACGCCGTTTGTGTTCCCGAAAGGGACACACAAGTGTTAGTGAGTATCAAACGCTAAGCTGAAACAACTCAAGTTGTTGGTTCGGGGAAGGGTTTGCTCCTTTTAGCTGTACTTTCTGGGAGTTTTCCAAGGGGTCACGCATTTTATAAAGGATCTAGGATCACGCATTTTATAAAGTAGAGGAAGAGAGATTTCTTTGTCCTGGGATGGCCTGTGGCACTCCTGAGAAGCAGGTTGGGCATTTGGGCGAACGTCTCCGGAACCACAACCTTTTAGAGAGAACTGCCAGGGAAAAAATTGTATTTTGGAAATGTCATCCAAAAAGGACTGGATGAAGGCGTAACATGAGATGTCAGCAAACATCACTTCCAGAACTCAGAGTGTCTACATGCCAAGTTAGAGCAGCTGAAACTCCTTCAAGGTAGTGTAAGGTTCTCCTACCATGTTAGGAACATTGGAAAAAAAAAAATCCGAAGGATTGTATAGATTTGTAGCTATGCTCTAAATAGCTATGCTTTCTGACAACTTTTAAACATTACCATTTAGCCTAAAATCTGAGACACAGGAAGGCCAGAGAATCTAAATTGACTTGAAAATTTCTTCTCTTTCCTTATCTTAGGCTCAGCACCCTGGCCTAGACAATTAAGATGCAAAATGTCTAGAAAAATAGGAAACCCATTTCTCCATTCTGCTCTATGGAGTATTTTCTACTTTATCTGGGGGGGGGGGGGGGGGG
>CM052810.1:8905806-8995351 GCA_028533885.1 Nasua narica | reverse complement strand
AAAAACCACAAACCTTACCTTCTTCCCCAGCTCTATGCAGGTAAACCCATAAAAAATAAAAATTAACCCCCTTACAAAGCATCTCTGGAGCAAAATCTGGAAACATTAAAATGGGTACTGAAGCATGAACAATGAATCTTGGAACACTGAAAAAGTAAAATTAAATAAAAACAATGTGTATTGAAGCCACTAAACTCCCTATTTAAAAATGAAAGACATGCATGAAATATCTTACCGTTATTGTGGAAAATTATGCTAATGATCTCCTAATGAGCAGGAGAAAAGTAAATAAGGTGGAACAAACAGGAATTGATCACCTCCTTTAGGCCTCGTCTGATCGAAATCAACATAGCTCCAAATCCCAAAAGAAAATCCTTCTGTCATGAAGAATTAAGGTACTGCTTCTAGAAGTGTGTTTTCTGTAGCACGTGTGTCAGAAACCCAGGGTGCTAGTTACAAGTGCGCCGGCCTGACTTTACGCTGCCGACGGAGACAGAACCTCTTGTGCGGAGGGACCTGGGCCAATCGCATCCCACACGCTCCCTCCTTGGTTCTGATACATCAATTTAAAGTTTGAGGTCACGGATGTTAGGAACACTGAGTCCCCTTCGGGACATAGGGCGTGGTGCCCCTTTTGATTCATGGTCCACTCCTGGCCAGTCCTGGGAGCCGGGTCGGAGAGAGCCTGGATCTTGTATCTTGTGGTTCCGCTGGTCACCCGCTGCCGGGGCCTTGCGGACGGCTTATGACGGAACCCCAGATGGAGGCAACAAGCACTAGTCCTGTGTTCCCCACGGGCTGTCATTCCTTTAGGGCTGTAGCTGGCCCCAACAAATAACCCCGAGCTCCCGTCCACGGCAGGGGACAGTGTCGGACAGCTCGCACCAAGAAGGGGGGGCTGGGGCATCAGCCAGGATGAGCTGTCGCTGCCTCTTCCTTGAGCTTCTCCTCCCCTCCCCACCTTTGGGCAATGGTAATAAACTCTGATGAGAACGGACACGAAGTCTGACCCCGCAAATCCGTCTTTTGGGCGACTTCTCCAGGAAGCAAATTGATCAAGCCACACCGGCACACTGCTCTCACTGTTCTGGCCTAATTCTGAATTTAACTGGGCAGAAGTAACACTTATGGCTTCTGTCAGATGCTGGCATTAATGGCCAGAAATCGCGGCCTGCGGTTTACACACCTTGTATTTCTGGGACTTCCCCAGCACGTTTGCCAACGAGAACATCAGAGAGTGATCATTAGGTATTAATTCCAGGGCCTCTCTTCCAACTGCTTCAGCTTGGGCTAGATTACCTGCGAGGAAAACACAGAAACATTTAAAAAAACATGTTAACGTTGTACTCGTGTTTTATTTGGGCTCTAACGGTGCTTATTTGCATTGCACACAGTGATGAATAATTACTGAAGGAAATGAATGAAGAACGCACAACACACATGTATGTATATGTACACAACACACGAGCACACAGCACACACACACCACACACGACATACAGGTGACACACAACACATACAGACACACAATACACAGAAACACGCATATGCGCAACAGAAATGCTCATATATACACAACACACACAGAGATATATACACACACCACACACACAATACAATCAGTCACAAAACCACTGCAGTCCAGCACAATTCTGACATAATATATAAACCGCCTTTGATTAAATTCTATAAAAGCACATAAAATGTGATTTTCATTTTTCCCCAGATACCAGTTACACCTAAATTGGAGAAAGCCAGTCTGTAGAACGGCAGTATCCATAGTAACACTTTAATAACTGAGTATTTATCATATCGAAGTACACGTTTCATACCTTCATTAAAAGCAAGTGTGTATCTCTTCTCCACACTGCTCAGATGGCTCACTGGCTTGAAATTCTGCCAAATTAAAACTATCATTTCTTACAGGACGCTTGGATTTTTCAAAAGCAGGGGAGCAAACTAACTCCCAGTTGCTGGGAGCTAAGATCCCGGCTGAGAAACCACATCCTCAAGTCTGTTAGCATTATATCTCAACTAAGAATCCATGGCTCTGAGTGTAGATTTGAGGGCATCTCCTTTAAGAAGAGTCTATGAACTTGAGGGCACAGACCTCACATTATTAACCCCAAAGCTGTTACCGTTCACTTTTGGGTACCTCCAGCATCCGTGATGATGGACGATGCTAGATCACAGGCTCCAGAAAGGAGAGCTCAGCGCCCATCTTCCCCCATGGCTCAGTGCTAATTCTAAGTGTCATTTTCCCCACACATACATATTTCGATATGCCAAAGGAAACTCTGTTTTCTAGAAGAATAATTTTTGGTAGGTAAAATATTAACCCCTGTAAATTTTTTTCAACTCACTCACACTAGAAGAAAAAAGCACACAGACTCTGTTTCCTACTTATCCAATGGTGCGGCACGGGGGCGTAGCATCCCCTGATCTAGGCCAGGCGCCTTTCTGTACCTGTGTTGTCGAGCAGGATGATCATGTTGTTCCAAGCCAGACTGTGTTCCGGCTTCAGCACAGTCGCGTTCCTCCACGCGTTCAGGGCATCCACGTGGCGGTTTAGGTCTGCATACTGAAAATAAAGCCCGGCCCCGAAAAATCAATCTTCCAATGCCATTGCTTCCTTTCTCTGAGATACACCCGAAACCAAACCCCAAACTAGACAAAGCCTAACTCGTGCTAACTGGGCTCCTATGCCTTTCACAGTAACTCAACTGAGCTTCAAAATAGCTCAGTGAAGTAGATAACCATCCCCATTGTACAGATGGAACGAAGGAGGCACAGAGAAATTAAAGTTAATTTCTCAAAGTGACACACTGCTCAGTTATGGGTTTAGAAGTGATAAAGCAGGAATGAGCACCAGGTAGTCTAGTTCCTGAGCCTACAACCTCTTGACTGTAATTCGTAAGTTAGTGATTCCAGGTGTCAAGTAATATTTGAGACTCCTGGAGAGGCATACATGAAAAACCTAATCATTACTCTTTTTCTAGAAAGACTTCATAGTGTATCTTTGATACACTATCATAGTG
The DNA here is from genome assembly GCA_028533885.1 of Nasua narica. Classification (NCBI taxonomy): domain Eukaryota; kingdom Metazoa; phylum Chordata; class Mammalia; order Carnivora; family Procyonidae; genus Nasua; species Nasua narica. The sequence goes on along the minus strand of CM052810.1, from coordinate 8,992,313 downwards.
TATCTTTGATAAGGTATTATTTAAAGCGGTAAATAAAATATTTAATGTGATTAACAGCTACATATGTTAAAACTCATGCTCGAGTAAATTTAATAAAGGACGCTCTAGTTGGGTCTTCCTGCCTATGCACAAAATGGTGAATGCGTCAGACATACTTAGTAAACTCCTTGGAAAAGTCTCAAGTGGCAATGTGAAACCCCTTGGCAATTTTTTTTAAAGATTTTATTTATTCATTTATTTTAAAGATTTTATTTATTCATTTAACAGAGAGAGAACACAAGCAGGCAGAGACAGAGAGAGGAGCAGGCTCCCCACCAAGCAAGGAGCCTGATGCGGGACTCAATCCCAGGATGCCGGGATCATGACCTGAGCCGAAGGCAGCTGCTCAACCAACTGAGCCACCCAGGCGTCCCTTAATGATTTTAAGTAATCTCTACATCCAATGTGGGGCTTGAACTCACAACCCCCAGATCAAGAGTCACGTGCTCTACGGACCGAGCCAGCCAGGCTCCCTGCTTTGGCAGTTTGAAGCCTGTTTGCCTCCTGTAGGAAGGAGAGAATTTTCTGTTGCTTTCTTTTGAGAGGGTGTGTTGTTTAACACTGATAACAACACAAAATGGGCGGCTCTCACTGTGCATGGTTAATAAGAGCATTCCGAGGGAGAAAGTGATAGATTTTTTCTGGCCAGTGAACCTCTCGCCCTCTTTAACTCAGTTCAAATGCCCATCTCATTTGAATGAATTTAGTTCCTTTACCTCTGCAAAAACTACAAATGATCACAATTTATCCAAGCTTAGGACAATTTCCTTCCTCACTGGCAAGTCTGTCTTTTTATTAGACAACAGAAACATTCTGACCTTCTCTATGACCCACATGGCACCCAGGTGGCATATTTTTAGGTAAGGAAAAGAAAGGTTTAGGGAAACCCTATGAATATCCACTTGCTGATGATATTGTCAGATTTCCCGTGAGACTCAGAAACTCAAGTCACAAGTAAGGAAATGATGTGAAAGATTCAAAAAGTAAGGAAATGTAAGTAAGGAAATGATGTGAAAGATTCAAAAAGTAAGTAAGGAAATGATGTGAAGTAAGGAAATGATGTGAAAGATTCAAAAAGTAAAATAATTAAGGGTGTTAATTATACCAACATTTAATTGCTTGTATTGGAGTTTCCATTGATTTCTCGGTCAATTTTCTCTAGCAAGTGACATGCATTTGAGTTAGTTGGACAAAATCCGTGGTGACAGTCTTAATATACAGGCAAACCAACAAAACTTCATTTACACAACAACAAAATTCTTCACATATTTTGTTATTTCTTCTTCTTACTATTTACTGAAGAATAACAACAGACTGAACTAGGTAAAATTAACTGTACTTTTATTTTGTCCCCACTTTCCCCTTCTTTTAGCATCTACATGAAGTGAACAAAAACTTTAAGGGAAGCAGAGAAAAATGAGGATTTGGCCAGAACTACCCATCCAAAAAGGGGACACGTAACGCACACCTTATTTACCTACGAGCCCTATGTCCACCCTTCTGTACTCTGCAAAACACGTTTCGCAGGGTCCTCTGCCACTTGGCTCCTTGCTAGGTTTCTGCCAGGAGTCATGGGTGCCATCAGATGGCTGGGAGAGCGGCCCTTTCCCCCACTCTCACACGGTCCCTCCTTTTCCTCGGCCGTGCATTTGAAGAGGCTGTGTCTCCCCAGTGCCAAGCTGGAAGCTGTGGCCCTCCTTCATGATTTCAGCTCTTGAGTTATGGTGGCTCCTGAGATGGTAGCCTCTTCTCTGAGCCCTTATATTCTGGTGGTGCTATTTCCTCCTGTTGGTTCCCCCAACCCTACAGGTTTCCTTATACTCACAGAGTTAACATCATCTTTCCATTTCTGTCATCCAGTCTTCCAACAATTGTCTAACCAATTCCCTACACTGAATCTTCTCTATTTAAAATACTTAGCATAGGGGTACCTGGATGGCTCAGTCCGAAGAGCATGTGACCCCTGATCTTGGGGTTGTAAGTCTGAACCCCATGTTGGATGTAGAGATTACCAAAAAAACCACAAAAAACTAAATATGATACAATGTAATAATTAGCATAGTTTCCGTTTTCCTGAATGGCTCCTGACTGATACAATCAGGCCTTGCATAATGAATCATCTCTAGTTAATATCTCCAGTCACTATTACTGAAGTTCTCTAATAGTAACATGTTGCAAATAATCCAGCTTTTCCCAATTTTCTATTTCACAAGGAAACTGCATTATACTCCCTTCTTATATGGGCGCAGAAATCAAAGCACATTTCTGTCTCTAATTACTAAAGACTGACTAAGGAGGATTTTTAAAAAGAAAAATTTAAGTTATTATGTTTGTCTTATTCACCAATATATAAATGCGTTGGTTGAGTTGTTAAAGATTAAGCTCTTAATGCTTTTAAGCTGTCAAGCAGGCAAAAGCTGGATAATTAAACAACAATGGAGAGCAAAATCTTTAAATAAGCAAGAACAGTTGGCAGAAGGGAACACAGGAAGATCATTTCACGGTGGCAAATTAGTAAACAATATACACAGAGAGTGCTGCAAAGTCTAATATACTTAATACTACAGATGATCCTCTACATGAAAGTGGGAATGAATTCCAAGGACCGGAGCACATGTATAAAATCCTGACTTTTATAGTCTCTTTTTTTTTTTCCTTTGGACCTCTTACAGAGGGCTTATTTAGCATAAATTCTCTATTTATCAAACCCTAAGGAACTGCAGTGACAGGCAGTTACTAGCGGAAGGAAAAAGCCTGCCAAGTAGTACAGCTTTAAGTGTAACCTGGAAGACTGTAGGCAGATACACTCTGCAAACAGAAACCCAAAAAGCTACCTCCAGAACATAAGGAAAACATGGAAGAATTCATAAGGATATCACGTATAACGTCATGCAAGTCCTAGTGTACTAGAGCACAATAAATGGAAGCAGTCATCCCTGCAAGTGTTCAGCTAATGCCCAATTGGCTCCCCTCCCCCATTCTCACTTCATTGACTTTGCAAGGATCCACCCTGCCTTATGTGACTAAAGGTTTTGGTCACTACTTGTATCATGGTGAGGTTTTCCTGTCTTCCCAGCCTCTTCCCCAAAGAGAACAATATAGAGGATCAAACTATGCCATCCCAAATATATCACTTGGATGTAAGAATTATTGTACTAAAGACACGTGAGATTCAACAGATGCAGAAAGAAGCATTCCTGGATCTTCTCTTATGTGACTGAGAGCAGAAACAGAGACCTAAGAACTGCCATAAATCCCCTCTCCTGGGGATGTTTTATGGCCACGAAGAAGGATCCACACAACCTTTGTTAGTTTCCACCCATATTTACCTTCTGACAGTTTGCCATCCTCAGAAGCCTAAAACTCCTTCCTTTCTCTTGTCACTTCTCTATAAATTTATTGTTAAGATGCTATATAAACTCAAGTTCTAACCACTCCTTTGAGTTACTCATCACTGAGTTTTTCCCCATGTGTATGCACAATGCATGTGTGGATAAACTCTGTTTTTCTCTCCTGTTAATCTGTCTGTAGTCAGTCTAATTTGCAGGGCCCCAAAGACAGAACATAAGAGGATAGAGGAAAGTTTTTTATCTGCCTTCAACAGCTTCTCACTGGAATAATTTCAGCTCTCCTTGAATCTTCAGGTTTCATAGAGAAAGCTGTTTCAACATCCGTGTTTTTAACTAGATCATAAAGCACAGAATTTTAAAATGTAAAAGGAAACAGAAATGTGGGAAAGGCCGAGTGGCTCTGGAGAAAGTTATGTGGGACAACAGGAATTGCCTGCTATCAATTTTCCTTGTTTAAACATCTTGCTGTTACACGGATTCAGTCATATTACTGCCACCTTCCCCCAAGCCCAGGAAGAAACAATTCCTCTTTTCCACACTAGAGTATGTAAATAGACACGGTATCTTCCCCAGATACATCATAAGTGAAACACGTTTCTATTTTATGAATAATAAACACAAGCCACTTCACTTTAAAATTTATAACAGATGCAGTACCTGCTCATTTAAAGGGATGTACGCATAGCGGGAGAAGTAAAACTACACCATCATTAGCCACACATTCTTGTCACTTAGTTTCCTCCATTCATAAAATTCTGTCTCCACAACATGCAAAATCATTGCTACCCAATCCAGAAACAAAGCAGTTTAGACCAAACACATGCCCATCAGGCTAAAAATGGAAGCCTGGATTTTCAATAATCCTTAAAACAACTCATGTTTTCTAGGTTACCCTCCCCAAACAGTCTCTTCTCTGAGCTGGTCAGTCTGTCTTCTCAGTGCTCAGATAGATCTGCTTCCCAAGAGCAGTGCCATCAACAGGGTATTGGAATGACCAGAGAATTTCATTGTTTTTTTGGTAAACACAAACCTACGTTTGTATCATCTTTGGAGCCTCTGATTCCATAAATCTGAGATGGGGTGGGAGGACTCGGATATTCAACCAGTTTTGGGAACCACTGGTTTTGATAACATAAGGACCCCATGAAACCAAGAAGTTTCTGGACTCTTAAAGTGAGGACAAACAGGCATCTCTTTAAAAAACAACTTTGATGTCATCCTACCTATGAGGCTAGGCTGGCAGAAATCTGGGAAATTATATCTAAACTTTTTTTTAAAAAAATCACATCACTATTCGTGTATTCCAGTTTGGCTAAAATGAATAAAACCCCTTTCTCTTAACAATTTCACTTAATCAAACTGAATATATTAGGAACATACGCAGTTAGTTCCTTGAAACCAAACTGAAGGCTTAAATGAAGGGCGAATATAATCATTCTTATTTAAGGACTTACGCTGTTTGTGGGTATGTCTTTACAGAGTCTTACAGAGATATAATTGGCATGGAACCTACGTAAGTTTAAAGTGTACAACGTGATGATGTGATACCCGTGTATATTGTGTCTGGTTCTCTTCTTTATTTCGAAAATCCAGAGCTTTAAGGATTGAGCTGTGCATCCTAATGCGGGTTTTTCAGAAGCTGTGACAGAATCCATATCGCAATCATTTACCAATACGTGTCTCTAGATTTTAAGATTATTGAATTTATTGTATTAGCTACGGTTGCAATATTTATTTGAATAAAGAAAGTATAAGAAAAGACAATCAAGAGCAATCAGATATTTAGTAACTAAGAAAAGAAAGTCACTATGGAACACGCTCATTCCTATTTCCATTGGACAGTCTTGAAGTGGTTTCAAATAAATCCCCCGAGCCTTCCGTTACAGGAAGAACAGTCAGTACAACGAATGCCCAGGAATGCGGGGAGCTGTCCTTGGAGGAAGAAGATGGACGCTCAGCAGTCACATTACGGGTGTTTTGTTAATCTCAGCTTTTCTTCTTGTTTTTGAAACAAACTGATGTTTATCAGGAAGTGACCCTCGGAGTACCGTTTTACAGGGCACGAGGGACTTAAAAAATTCTAATTTATTCCTCGGTCTAACCTGTGGCCTTGGAGATGACACTTGGCTAATTCAAGTTGAATTGCCCTCTACTTCCAGCTTAAAAAGTTACAGACAAGGAAATCGAACAGCTACCTTCCAGTGACGAGCACACGCAAAAGAACTTGATAAGGCGTAGGGTGCTAGCAGGAGTGGTGCTTCTACCATTTTATTATAAAAAGGGAAAAAAACCAAGCGTTTCTTCTGCAGCCCTGGGACACCTTACACTTACCAGCCTCCCGAGGTTGTAGTAACAGTCTGGGTACTTCCTTCTGTGTTTGATTGCCGTCCGGTAACTCTGCTCGGCGGCTTCGAACCGTTTCAAGCTGTTCTGAACTATGCCTAAGTTCATCCACGCAGCAGCGAAGTCTGGCCTGGAAGGGAATTTTTTTCAAAAGAGACACAAGGAGAAGAAAGGCTCCGACCCCGGCGTGCAGGAGCGCCTCTGCCTGCCGTCGGCGGAATTCTAAACCCTGTGCTTACTGGATTTGTACAGCCAACGAGAGCAGCTCTTCCGCTTCCTGTAGCTCATTCCTCTCTTTTAAGATGTTTCCAAGATTATTCATGGCATGAACATACTTGGGGTTTAGTCTGGAAGCGGAGAGAGAAACCGAGCTGTTAATGCTCAGTGGTCTTCACTAAACTGTCAGGAATTGGCAAAGCTACCTTAAAGTTGGGGTCTCTTCTCAGGCCCCGACAGTTAGAGCCAGACACAGATGTGAAGGAGACAAGAAGCTTGCTTACCTCACGGCTTCCCGGTAGTATCTGATGGCGGCTGTCTGATTGCCCTTATCGGCCAGGTTCTTGCCAACGTTGTAGTGAACCTGGAAATACAGATAAAAACTTGGCCGTCAGAGGATAGCTTCTTGGTTCAGACCAGGGATACCTATCGCAGCTTCTCACCAAAAAACCAAAGTGAAAGGGAAAAAACAAAACAAAACAAAAACCCCACGCCACCAAAATGTGGGCTAAAACCCTACGGAGGGCAGGCCAGGGTCACGCTTTAATCCCCATCCTGTAAGAAAAGGTGGGAAGGACAGGGTCCCACAAGAAGGTATCACTCAGGGATGACAGAAGGACGTCTAACTAAAGAAACCTCGAAAATTACGAAGCCAGGTTACTGCTAGACCCTCCGCCCCCCTCCGCCCATATGCCCACCATCCACCATCGGGGCTGAGGCATAAAATCCACGTGGTTGTGAGAGGGAGGAACGAAGATTCTGTATTTTAACAACCACAGCCCTTCCTTGTAGGACACCTTTTTTCTGTAGCACTGCGAACATTCTGGTTTGCGCTGATGAAATTCTCCCTCCCTCATTCCTTCAGCCCAGGCACTGCTGGCAGTTAAAGATGCTGGGCCAGCAAACCCGTTGGACCCCTGGGTCCTGGAGCCCTGGCTGCGAGTCCGCCCTTTTGCAAAGTGTGTCACTACAAGGCATCTGGGGCCGTGGAGGCCGGTCGGTCCCCAGGGTGGCACCGTCCTGAGAAAGGGCCCTCCCTCCCATGGAGGTCTGCAGGGGGTCACAGGTGAAGGGGCTGGAGGGAGCCCAGTGTGTTTGCTGAGCAGCTACAAGGCGCCCAGTGTCGTGGAGCGCAGAGGGCAAGGGAGACCAGGCCGGAGGGCATGGGGAGCAGGCTGCACAGGGAACCCCACGCCGTGACAGGTCTGGTTTAGTCTTTGCCAGAAGCAGTAAAGACCGGCACAAGGCCTGTAAGTATGTGAGTGTCCCAGGGCCACCATGACAAAATACCACAAGCTGGGGGCGGTAGTGAAGACAACAGAAATGTATTCCCTCAAAGTTCTGGAGGCAAAGATTAAGGGGCAGCAAGGCTGGTTTCTACCAGAGGTTCTGAGGGAGAAAGCTTCTCTCCTGTCTTCTGATGGTCGCCGGTGAGCCTTTGCTTGTAGCTGAGTGACTCGTCTCTGCCTGTCTGCACACAGCCTTCTCCCTGTGTGTCTGTGTCTCTCTTTATAAGGATACCAGTCATACTGGATTAAGGGCCCACCCTGTACCACTGTGAACTCATCTTAACTTATATCTTGATGACATCTGCAAGGCCCCCCATTCATAGGTACCGGGGTGAGGATCTGACATCTCCTTTTGGGGGCACAACTCAACCTACAACAAAAGCCAGGTATAGGGAGGTGGCGGAAGGTCATAATCAGAGTTACAACAAGTTAGTCATACTGTGGGAAATGTGAGCGGGGAAGAGGTGGATACGGGAGGTCTGGGGACAGCCTGAGGCACAGGCTCTGGGAAGGGAGGACAGCAGACTGAACGAGGGTGGTGGTGAACGAGCAGAGGAACTGGAAGAACACTGTGGAAGCAAAGAGCACAGAAATGGCCGGTGGATTGATAAGAGTGGGGAAGCGTGTCAAGAATGAACTCGAGGTTTCTAACTTCCAGAACTGAGTGGATGTGATAGCTTTGCAGGGACATATGACAGATTGGTTGGGCTTGCTTGGGGGGACAGGCCATCAGGCTGATTTTGAAATCCTTGGAGAACCCAAGTAGATAGACCATGGTGGACACCTGAGCTCAGGAGAGCAGCAGGCTGGGGACAGCAACGTGTCGGGAGGCCAAGGCGGTATAGCCACGGGTCCCGGGACCACGCAGAGCAAGCCAGCCAGAGGAGGAAAAGGTCCCACAAGATCTTCCTGTTTCAACCTCTCTAATCAAACTACCAACTGGAGAAACCACCAGAGGATAATGTAGCCACAGAAAGAGAATCAGGTGATGAAATGTTCCGGAACTGGAGAGAAGTGCGGGTCTGGCCACACTGTGAACGCTTTACATGTTACTGACTTGTTCTCTTTAAAATAGTTAATTTAAAAAGGTATGTAATAATGATCCTCTTATTCTTAAAATCATTTTTTAGTTGGCACATGATGTTTCGTTAGTTTTGGGTGATTAACCATTTTTAAGTGTGTAGTTCAGTAGGGCTGAGTGCATTCACACTGTTGTGCAACCAACCTCCAGAACTCTCCTCGTCTTGCCTATCTGAAAGTTTGGACCCAGGACACAGTAACTCTTCCTTTCCCCCTCTCCCCAGCACCTGGCAGCCATCATTCTACTTCCTGTTTCTATGAACTTGATGATGCTAGATACCTTACAGGGGTGTAAGCATACAGTATTTGTCTTTTTGTGACTGGCTTGTTTCACCTACATCCACACTGTAGCAGGTGCTCTTTTTCAAGCCTGAGTAATACTCCACGACAGGCACATACTACGTTTCGTTCATCCATTCACCTGTCCATGGACAGACCCTGGGGCTGCTTCCGCAGTTTGGCTACTGAACACGAGTGTTCACGTATCTCTTCGAAATCCTGCTTTCAGTTCTTCAGGGTATCTACCCAGAAGTGGAATTGCTAGATCCTATGGGAATTACATGTTTAATTTTTTGAAGACCTCAAATGGTTAACTTTATGAGAATTTTGCCTCCATGTCAAGAAGAGAGGAACGGAGAACAAGGAGAGATTTTTTTAATGATTGAAGAGGGCGGTAAAGTTGGCTAGAAGAAATTGGACTCACAGCTGCAAAGCCACCAGAAGTTCTCAAGCTTGAGTTCCCAACCTTGAGGGCACCAGGAGGGTCGACCTATGGGCATTTTCTCAACTGTACATGGGCTCAAGAAAAAGTTAGAAGGAGGGGCTGGGAGCCAGAATGACCCCGGGACAGCAGAACTATAGCCTCATAAAGACTATTATCAGAAGTATTTACAGACACTCCTTTTAGGGGCTTATGATTGCATAGGCCAATCACGATCTCCGATGAGATGATCCCCCAGAAATGTATTCAAATGTTCAGCATAGCTCCTGATAGCAGTGATCCCAGCAGCCTGCACATGCTGAGGGTCCCCATGAGCCCGGTGTGGGGCCGGCACCATATACATCTGTGACTTCTCTGCATGGCAGCCCCATCATGCGGCTCGTATCGCCCATCCTCCCAAGTTGGGGGGCTGCTGCAGCATCATTAAGCATCTCACCCAAAGGGGGCGGAGATGCATTTGAAGTCTGGCTCCCAAACCTGTGTTTTTCTTACTCTATCAGAGCCCTCTCTGAGGCTGCTGGGTGAGGATGGGGCCAGCTGCTCGAGGTGATTTCTAGAGCAGCACTCATTCATCCCATCTGCTATTTTTCTTCAAGTAAATAACGTTCCTTGTTGCACACTTAACGACTGAATTGTACCCGCCACCCCCAAAATTCGTCTGCTGATGTCCTGACCCCCAGCACCTCAGAATGTGACTGTATTTGGAGAGAGGACCTTTGAAGAGGAGATTAAGTTAACCTGAGGCCAGCACGGTGGGTCCCACTTCAATCTGACTGGTGTCCTTGTAAGGAGAGGAGGTTTGGACACCACAAGAGGTACCAAGGACAGACCACGGGAGGACACCGTGAGGCGGCAGCCGTGGCTGGCCTCAGGAGAAACCAACCCTGCCGGCACCTTGATCTTGGACTTCCGGCCTCCAGAACTGTGAGAAAACAAATGTCTCTCCTTTAAGCCCCCAGTTAATATACATCATGAACTATAGTCATGGCTTAAGCACGTTTCAAGTAGCGTTCCATCAAACACTTCCAAAACCCTACTGAAAATAAACCGACAGTTAGAGCTTGTCTTCAAAAATACTAGCAATTTCTGGAAGGGTATGGAACAGGGCGACAATCTTTTAAGCACAGAGGTACCAAATATTTGTTTTTTAACTGCCAATTTTAAAGTCTATACATTTGTTTTTACCTAATACGACAAAAGGAATCACGACCAGGGAAGTCACAGGTGATAAACGTAAAGTACCATGTGCTGCACGGTGTAATTTCAACTCCCCGAACCATATCATTGCCCATTCGTAGGCATTTGCATCTTCAAATTATATCTAATGCTATGGCTATAGTGCGTGCTTTGCAAAGCATGCTCTAAAAGGTTTCATTTTGTGCCTCCCCAGCCCTAGCCTGCGTGTACTACCTTACCTCCCGTCCCGCGCACAAAAGAACCAAATCTGGAGAATCCAGCCGGTGAGCAATGTGCTTGTGGTCCCCAGCATATGAATTCAGCTTCTACTCAGCCTTCCACACACGACGACTCCCACCTCTTCACCCCTGAGCTCCTGCTGCTTTCCTTTGTTATAGGAAAATTCTGTTTTCCCAATAAAAAGCTCAGACAAAGAGTTCAACTGCCCTCTGCAGTAGACACGGTGTTCTGTTGGACACCCAGAATCCAGCGACCAGATCGGGGGAGAAGGACGGAGCCCTCCGGATATGCAGACTGCATTTATTTTCACGTTACTCGTTACAAATCTGACACAGCCCTAGAAGGCAAGCTGTCCATAATTAAGAACTGATAGAAACAGGCTCACCCAGAAGCCAGCCTCATCCTAAGGGGAGGGAAGTATGTGAATGGAAAACAGTTGTCTGGATAACCCACTATAAATCAACCAACCAACCAACCAACCAACCCCCGAACCCTCATAAACGGTTCCCTTTTAATAACAGCGTTTAAACAGTGAATGGCTTTTGCCCCCATGTACTGGAAAAGACTGAAAAATCCTGTTTACTCTTGAACTTTCCCTCTAGCCTTTGTGATTCATATGCTGAGGCATCAAACCAGCACAGAAACCGCAGATAAAAAAACACCATTGTAACCCCATGACATATAAATCTACAACGGAAGGCGTGTTAACGCCAGAGCTAAAGCCAGTTTGTTTCAAATTTTCTGTTCCCATTTGATGTTAAAATGTTTTAAGCACAAAAAAAATCTTATAAACCATCCTGGCTCATCCTTAAGGAAATACCTCTTTGGAGTATACGCTCCTTTTCCTTGTTCAAAGAATTTAAAATTGTATCTCAGAGTTGATACAAAGTGGCACGTACTTTTAAGCCTTAAAACATAAAGTGACTGTAAATATAATTATATACTTGGTGTCCTCATCCATTGTAGGCTAAGGGAATTTAATTCCCACATCGCTCAATTCCATCACTAATATTGAGTGCTCACCATCTGCAAGGCAGTGTGGGTAATCTGACTGCTGACCAGGCATTGGCACTGTAATCTTCTGGAAGAGATGAGTCTCAGTTGTAAATCTGAGCCTAACCTAGAGCTAGGGGCCAAGTACTTACTTAGTATTCAATGAATATAAAGTGGAAACCAACACAGAGAATGTATTTCCTGCAGCAGAGCTGAATGAAACCAGTGTCTTCCTAAATGAGGTTTCTTCCCTGAAACTTGCCTCGCTTTTTTCCAAACACACACAAAAAAAGAAAAAAAAAAGAAAAAGTAAGTAAAGATAATTTAATTATACCACAATTTATCTTGGAAGGAAAACAAACAAAAACAAAAAATCCCAAGACTCTTATCTTGCTCATACTGAATGGTAACACTGAAAAAGCTTCTTAGGACTATCACCACTGACTGGGTCCATTTTGAAGATGAGGTCTTGTATGTATGTCTTGTTTTATTCATTTATTTGAGAGAGAGAGTGAGTGGGAGGGAGAGAGAAACTGAAGCAGACTCCCCACTGAGCGCAGAGCCCGACATGGGGCTCCATCCCAGGACCGCGAGATCATGACCTGAATCAAAACCAAGAATTGACGCTTAACCAACTGAGCCACCCAGGAGTCCCATCATGTCTCAAATTTAAAAAACTACACATGCAGACATACGATTTTGTATGTGTCCATGTGTGCACACCTTGTGTTTTCTATGCTATAACATAAGAAATCACTTCCTAGGGCAGACCTGTAAGATCAAACATCACATACATCACCCCTCTCCACCCACTTACCAGCATGATCCAGGTAGCACATCAGACCAGGTCTCTAACTGCCACCTAAAATACTTATCTAGATAACATCGGTTTCATCCTTCTATGCCTCAGTTTCTCCTATTTGGAAAAATAAAGAAAAGAAAACCCTCTCTCCCTCTCTCAAAACCTTAGAGGGAGGATAATGGAGATTAATTATAGAGCCTCTACAAAGAAATTGGACTTCCTTGTGGGAATGAACTATATAAATAGAGGGGATAATTACTGCTATTCAAACAGAAAAGGAAAAATAAAGCAGATCTATTAACATTTATGAAATTAAATCACAGGCAATTTATTTTTAGTAGCATAAATATAAATGGATAGGTCAACAAATCAAATTAAGGATCAGAACTTGAAGTAATTCACTCTTTTATTTAAGTCTCTTAACTATAAACATTAACATCTTTTTTTTTTTTCCAATCCAAGAAAAAGACAAATGAAGAGTTAGCACCTTTTACACTATTCTTTACTTTAGGATCACAATAAGATGCCAACTATTCATTAGATTTATTCATAAATTTTGCCTGAAATCACTGCTTTCTCTTAAATATAAGATATGGAAATGAGAGAGAACGCCAGAGAGCTCTTTATCTCCCCCTAGAGGATTACACCGAAGCATCCCAGGAATTCCTATTCTGATGACCCAAGAGAGAACATACCATTATTAAGTAATAATCTGTACCAATAGGTAACTCTTCTAACCAAACCCCCTGGCCTCCTATTTTGAACAAGTAGCATTCTCTTCTTGCCATTTAACAAGTCAACCACAACTAAAATGAGCCCCAGAAAGCTAACATTTCTTGAGCACCTACTAGGTTCTAACTACCATGTTAGGGCTCTTTGGACACCATCTTTCTTTAAGGCCTCCCAACAAACTCAAGAGACCGACATTATCTCCCCTCTACAGATAAGGGCACTGCAAGTTCAAAACAGTTTAGTTTTGTCCAAAAGGACATAGCTGTTTAAATGAAAAGATTGGATTCAGCAAGAACACAAGTGAAACAAATTCCTACCAGACGGCTTCAATGAAAACACTGCCAATTCTAAAGTCTACATGTTTATTTTTACCGAATCTGACAAAAGGAATCGCAAGCTGAGAAACCACAGGCGACAGAAATGTGTACTATGATACACCAGACAGCATAATTTAAACTTCCTGAGCCAACGCACTGCCCATTCACAGGGGGTGTCATCTTTGAGTTACAGATTGGAGGAGGACTCAATGCTGTGCGCTGAGCACATGTTCTGAGGTGTGCTCTGACGGGGCTGACTCTCCCCCTCCCCCAGGGGTCGTCTGGGTGTGTGCGGTTACCTCCCTGCCACTGTTTCACAGGGCGACTGTGTGGGCCAGCTGGAAGACGAGCAAAACTTCATCCAAGTAATCTGTGCTTTCACTGCCATGGTCTGCTTGTAATGGTTTCTTGGGAATTATTTTGGCCCCGTGGAATTGTAGTAAGTTTTATCAAGATCATGAACAAAACCCAAGAAAGAAACCGAGCGTTTGGTCATGGTCTTATGCTAGATTCTGTGAAGGTAAACACTCCTCTTATTCAGCTGCTGAACTGAAGTCTTTCTAAGGAAACATGGCAGCCAACATACCTTGGCATTGAGTGGACACACGGACAGGGCGCTTCTAAAGAGCTGTTCTTCATTCCGCCACTCACCGCTGCGAATCACGCACCTCAGCACGTTTACGAATAAAATTCCCAGGACGACAGCAGCAATCAATTTCTTAGGAAGAGAGAGATACGGTTAATGTTATGAGAAGGAGCCGTCCAATCGTCTTGGTTACGAATGGCACCGCTCTGGGCCAATACCTTTTTCTTAGTGTGTTTACTGAGAGCTCCAAATCCGAAAGTCAGCAGCATGCAGTACCCAGCACTGGGGAGGTAGAGGACACGCTCTGCGACCACAAAGCCCACTCGGAAGAACAAGTTACTTGCAGGAAGAAACGGGATAATGAGAAATCCCAGGCCCAGAGTAAGGATCCTGGAAAATGAGAAGTCATTGAAATGGCTATTTTCAGACTTGTTAAAAAAAATTCTTACTTAACATTAAAATGGTGATAAAGCCCCCCTTCTTATCACGTCATCAATTGAGAAAACATATCAGCAGAAGCAAAGAAATGTCATCAGTAGGGCCTAGGGTTTAGCCCGGCAGTATTAGGTTAAGTCATAAAATGTCTTAAACCAAACGCAGGGATATGACTTATAAGTTGTCCAGTCCATATGAGTAAGGTTAGAATGATTACATTTTGTGAGGTCTTAATTAATTCACCTACTATTTTATATTTTATTTTATCTTATCTTATTATTTTATTTTACAGAGAGAGATAGCGAGAGAGAGAACACAAGCACGAGGAGTGGCAGAAGGAGAAGCCAGCACCCCACTGAGCAGGGAGCCCGACGCGGGGCTCGATCCCAGGATCCCTGGATCACAACTTGGGCCGAAGGCAGACACTTAACGATTGAGCCACCCAGGCACCCCTAATTCACCTCCTCTTATCCCCACCTCAAACCATATAGCGTTGAATAGATCAGTGGGTATATTGGTCCCAATGAGTCCAATATAGTTTTCATGGGAAATAAGTCCGCCCCCCCAACCTTACCAGAAATAATAATACTTGACTCGTTTAAAACTTCATAAAATCTGAAATAAATGAAATCATTTTTGGGTGCTACATCGCCATAAATGTCAGTCAAGCAAAAAGAAAGCTGAGCGACAAAGCACTTCTGAAAAGAGGCAACATGGCCAGTGTTCCATGTGACACAAGAACAATTAAGAAGCCAGGTCAAATTTGGTGGCTCCCTGTCGGTGAAGCGTCTGCCTTCACCCCAGGTCGTGATCCTGGGGTCCTGGGATCGAGTCCCGCATCGGGCTCCCTGCTCAGCGGGGAGCCTGCTTCTCCCTCTGCCTCTGCTGCTCTCCCTGCTCATGGTCTCTCTCTCTCTTACATGCGCCCACGCTCTCTCTCTCAAACGAATAAATAAAATCTTAAAAAAAATACTATTGCACGTGCATAAGTTAACTGGGACTAAAGGTAGTTGCCCTTTAGAATTATGAACCAATTTCATAGATAAACTTAAAACTTTATTGTGAGAACTAATTTAATTCCATAAGCACTTATGCTTAAAGGGACTCAATCACCTTAAATAGTTTTCTTTCTCATGAAACACATTTGCTTTCCCCACCAATTATTTCCTAAATAATCTTTCCTTCTCTCTCTCTCTCCCACTTTGTTTTTCTTACCCCGGGAAGAAAGAATAGAGTCTTTGGGGCAGCAGTTTATTTTCTACGAAAACCACACCAGAAGGGCTAGCTAGAGCACCCACCAGGGTTTTCTGAAGAATTGTGAACTAATGGGCATGGCCCACGTCAATTACACTCTCTGTTCTGACCATAAATTACTCTTTACCACCTGCAGCGGGAAGGATCTCAAGATGCTACTTCGAGGGGACTGTGGGAGGTGGAGAGAGAGTCGTCATCCGTCCCCCTGCTCCCAGGCCACTCCCCACTAGTGGAAGCTGGCAATGGACTCCAAAGGGACAGAGGTGTGTATGGGAAATAAGTGTCCTTAATAAAATAACTTAATAAAATAACCGTCCTTGGACATCACTTCTGCACAACCGTTAAAATGGGTCAGTGGTGGACAGAGCGAAAAGCTGACTCAACCCCATGTGTGAGTTAAAATTCAGCGCTGCCTCTTACCTTCTTCTGTGCCTGTCTTCCGAGCACAGGGCTTGGCATATGAGGCCAATTAGGCACAACCAGAGAGCCGCTGGAGCGGTTACTCGCCAGTCGCCGGCTGACTTAATGAGGGGGATGCAGCCCATTGACCAATCAAAACAGAGCCACCACGGGCACAGCAGCAGCCAGGCATTCAGTGAATAGTAGTAATTATAGTTTATGGCCTGTCAGTCAACAGGAAAACAAACATTTACTTGATACAGAACTTCTACATGCATACGTATGTGTATCTATCTATATATACGCATACACGTTAAAACTTCACTTTTGAGGCGTCCATAGGCTTCTGTTTAAGGAGAGCAGTTGCAGAAAATAAAATATTGCCAATTTCTACGCTGGACATGAAGCCATAGTTTGCAGTTTATGAAATGCATTCAGATTGTAATAGACAAAAATACAGCAAAGCCACCAGACTCTGCTATACGTCTGTTGTATTTCTGGTCAAAGTATGTCCCCTTTACTGAGTGATGCCCAAAGTCTGTGACCCAGTCAATCTGAGGCCCAGGGGTCACCTATGTGTCTGACAATATAAGAACAGGGTTTTTCCTTCTTTTGATTTCTATCTCTATGAAATGCGCAGCTAAGAATTTGTGGCTTGACACCCTTGCCTTCAGAAAAAGCCAGCCTTTACAATAAAGAGAGTCTTGATATTGCTGGACATTTAAAGATATGTAACCGATGTGGTCTTATTTTGTCTTAATCCCGCTGTATCAATTTTCTTTACAACAAAAGTAATGGGGTCAGGGGACACTTTACTGAGGCTGGCAGGGAACCTGATATTTGAAAGAACCGTCGCTCTTTAATTTTGTTTCGAATGGAAACACAAAGGGCTTACACCCTCTCCGCCCCCTAATAAAAATCGGGTTTCATCCTAGAATACCCTTCGTGAGAGTGAACCAATGTGGAGGTGTTCCACCGAGAAGGGACTTTGTGGGTGTGTTGGGAAGCGAGAAGAGGGGGACAAAGGTGCTGGGATCTGGTGGGCAGAGAAGACAACCTAGCGGGGGAGAGGCTCAGCACTCACCCTGACCAACGCGCTGTCTGCGAAGGAGGCAGGGTTATCCACCTCGGTGAAGGCGGGCGGGCCGGTGCCCATGATTTTCCAGCGCACGTAGAGCACCCCTGCGCCCCCCAAGGCCAGGAGGGTCATTCTGAAGAGGAGGCCCCTGTTCCTGAGCATGCCAATGTTCTGAAAGGACAACGCCAAGCCCCTGATGGCGCAGATTTTCAAAGAGAAGTGCAGCGAAGCTGGGTACAAACGTGCAACAATGCCTGAGTACAACGACACCGTAGCTTGAAAGGGCCAGCTATTTTAAGACTCAAAACCGCAAGAAATATTTTGAAAATGGCATTTCAAATCATCTGGTACTTGACATTTTCCATGTCTGGGCTGGAGACAAAAGTACATACTCACCTCTAATGATCTGTCTTTATGTAGTACCTTCTGGACCATTTCCAGAACATTTAATTTGCCTATCACCAAGATGTCAAAGACGGCATTCAAACCCTGAGGAAGCAAGGGAAGGCAATCAGTGATGGGAGAGCCTTGCTCTGATTAGGCAGCAATTACACTTCAGGATTTTATTACTGAATCTCGACAAGAATCGCAGTGGATAAGACAATCACGGAAGGGGTCGTCCGCTCTAAAGCAGGCACCCCACTACTGTTCCTATGAAATCAGCTCCTGGCAATATATCAAATTTATTATCTAGGAAGTCCCCTTGGTCATAATTTCATAGTCAGCCCATAAGAGTATTTTAAGATTCAGGATAGCAGGACATTTGGGGCTCCCAGGAGAAGTTCTGCAGAGGTCCCTTTTCCCTTGTTTTTCCTTGACTATAAAACAGTCCCTTAGTTGATGTGACCGAGGGGTTACCTGCACAGTAATTATGCCTCAGAAGATAAAGGCAGCCATCAACCTTGACAACCCAGCCACGGAAGTAATTAATCACACCTCCAGAAGGCCAAGTGCTCACTGATTTCAGCAAGTGCAGTAATAGCAGGGGTGCGAAACACGAAATCACCTCAGAGGGCTTCGGAGACAGCTCGGGTTCAGACTCCTAGCAGTCTGCTGGTTTTCACTCCTTGCTGCGCACAAAGGCGGACCGCACCTCCCAGCAAGCCTTGCGGCTATACGCGGTCACGTGACTGAGCTCCCGCCTCCGGAAGGCGGGCGGAAGGGATAATGCGCCATTTTGGAGGTTTGGTTATAACCTGGGAGCTCTCCGCCACTTGGCGTCGCCTTCCAGCTGGCTGGGATGGACACCATCGGGTCAGCTTTGGAAACTATATTCCCAAGACGGCAACCTCTGCCAGCTTGGGTCCACCATGCGGACGACAGCCGGCTCTGCCCGTGGCCTCGGGGCGAACGATAAATAACTTCCACTGTGTGAAGCTACTGGATTTGGGGGTGTGATGTCGCAGCTCCACCTCTGCTGAGAGCTTACAGCAGCACCAAAACAGTCTCTTTCTCGTGGGTAAGAGCTGCTTTTTCAACTATTATCCCTACAGACCTAGACCTGAGACTAGACGAGCCTTGGATTCCCTTCTCTCGCCGCGGGCAATGTCATCTCGTGGAACTCCCCGCCCAATCTGGATGAGGTGGTCACAGAACATATGGCCTATATGGTTCAAGATCCCCCTACATGACTTTGGCCTTTTTAATATGAGGCTTTGTGGTGAAAAAGATGATAAATCATCAGAAGCCAGTGGTAATTTGTGGCTTCCAGAGCAAGGATGACATCCTACTTAACCCTCTCCTATAAATGCTGGAAGTCATTAATTATCCAATACACAGGCCAATGCTGGGTTAATCATGTCAGAGAATTCTGATTTCATCCACTCATGTGATACAGGATTTTAGTGTCACAGCGGACCATTTCTGCCTGGGCGTAAACCATCTTCTAGAAGGCAGAAGCTCCCTGTTGAGCAGCTGCTGTCTCACACCATTTGCTTTTCTCCCTATGAGCTATAAGACAGTCCCCAAGGGGCGAGGGAATTTTGTCATCCCTTCCATTTGGCACTCTCCAACTTCCCATTTAAATGCATCATCGGGGCACCTGGGTGGCTTAGTGGGTTAAAGCCTCTGCCTTCGGCTCAGGTCATGATCTCAGGGTCCTGGGATCGAGCCCCACATCAGGCTCAGCAGAGAGCCTGCTTCCCCCTCTCTCTGCCTGCCTCTCTGCCTACTTGTGATCTCTCTATGTCAAATAAATAAATAAAATCTTTAAAAAAAGAAAAAAAAAAAAAAAAGAATGAGTCTGCTTCTGGGCGCCTGGGTGGCTCAGTTGGTTGAGTGACTGCCTTTGGCTCAGGTCATGACCCTTGAGTTCCAGGACCGAGTTCCACATCGGGCTCCTAGTTCCACGGGGAGTCTGTTTCTTCCTCTAACCTTCTCTCCTCTCATGCTCGCTCTCACTTTCTCTGTCTCTCAAATAAATAAATAAAATCTAAAAAAAAAGAATGAGTCTGCTTCAGGCTCTCTGCTCAGCGGGGGAGGCTGCTTCCCTCTATCTCTCTGCCTGCTTGTGATCTTTCTCTCTCTGTCAAATAAATAAATAAAATTTAAAAAAAATAAATAAATGCATCATCAAAAGTCGACATTCTAATCACATTTTTGGAAACAGCTATATTTTACCATATCTTCAGTTACATAAATTCAATCTAATTCCTTAGCGCTTTTCAAACAGTAATGGGAGCCACCTTGGACCTTGTTAAATGGAGATTTTGACCCATCGGGCCTGGGGTGGGATTGGAGATCCTAAATTTCTAATAAGCTCCCAGATGGTGTCATGCTGCTGGTCTTTGAGAAGAAAGGATTTAGACCAGTGGATGGTTTTGCCACCTAGGGGATATTTGACAATGTCTAGAGACATTTTAAGTTGTCACAACCCAGAGAGTCCTACTGGTCTTTAGGGGACAGAGGCCAGGGATGTTGCCTAACACGCTATGATGCACAGGACAGCCCTCCCATAAGAAAGAATGATCCAGCCCAAAATGTCAATAATGCCAAGACTGAGAAACATTGGCTTTGGACAAACTTAAAAAAAAAACAACTCATAAACTTTAAGAATCTTTGCAGAGTAATTCTTTCTGTGCCATTTTTTAGCTATCTAACCTTAATCTTATAGACTGAACCCGATTACATCAGATCCCATATAGCTTTATCTGCTTTGTTTTCCAGCTCTTCCTATATGGGCCATTCAAATCCCATATGTTTGTTTCTCATTTCTTTATCCCAATCATATCCCTAATTTCTAAATTTTCCTAATGTCAAGCATATAATTGGCTAGCATAGAAAAAAAGGACAGTGGATTTCAATGCCTTTCCATCCCTGGGATTTCAATTCTGATTATACATAGGAAGTGTACATCTTTCAGAGACTCTAACCGGGACCAGAAGCACAGATGGGGTTAGCCCACTGGTGTATTTAGCACTGCGGAAACAGGACAGCACTCCGGAAAATCTAAACTGTTCTGTCCTCTCTTTCTACAGCACCGCTCCATGACAGCTAATCACTATTTTATTTTATTATCGGAGAGAGAGAAAGCGTGTGTGCATGAGAGCAGGAGGAGCAGAGGGAGAGGGAGAAAGAATCTCAAGGAGATTCCACACTGAGCTCAGAGCCCGACACAGGGCTCAATTTCACGACCCTGAAAGTTCGACACTTAACTGTGCCACCCAGGGGCCCTGGGAGTTAATCACTATCTTTTTTTTTTTTAGCTCAATTAGCCAACATCACTTGTTTCAGATACTGCTCAAAAATTCATCAGTTGTGTACAACACTCAGTGTTCATCACGTCATGGGCCCTCCTTCATGTCCATCATCCAGTTGCCCTATCCCCCACCCACCTCCCTTCTGCAACCCTCAGTTTGTTTCCCAGAGTCAAGAGTCTCTCATGCTTTGTCTCCCTCTCTGATTTCTTCCCATTTGGTTCTCCCTCCCTTCCCCATGATCTTCTGCACGATTTCTTATATTCCACGTAGGAATTTCCCGCTTTCCATTTCCCACTGGTTGCTAATGATCATCAACTGAGACAGCCCATTTCCATGCAACATCAGATGTGCCAAAAGCACGAGTGACTGGCGGAAAGGTCTATGGCAAGCTGGTGATGGGGCTAAGAAATAGAGGCCAGGCCAGCCCAAGACGTCTCTCCTGCAGGGGAAGAGAGGGCAGGCCCGACTGCCTCTGGGGACTCACCAGCACGGTGATCCCTTGCTCTTTGCACAGCATGGCTACTGCTCCCAGAAGGATACTCAGCAACACCCAGAATGTAGAATGTGCTCCCTCTTTGTTACCTGCTGATAAAGAGAAATGACAAACGTTTAAGTCACGCAATACAACTCAGCCTTCTTAGCACCAGAGCTATGATTCTAAGCATGCACCTTCAAATAGCCACAGTTTAAAGAGTTTGGTCTCCTGATAGCATTTCTCTGTGGGCAAGGGTATCAAGTTCCGCAGTTCTGGTTAGACGGCACCCTGTAAGCGATACACACACCTGCTCTCAAGGCGGACCCTAGCAGGGCCCACAGCCTTTGGGAGGCATTTCAGTGAAGACCTAGGCACAGAGATACCTCATCGCAGGCTCCCAATGAGGTTCTTCATCCCAACCTGCCAGCCCCTAACAGGCCACTCTGACAAGCTGTGTTGAGAATTCCCCCCGCAAGGGTAAGCACTGCATCTGGTCACAGGCTGACCCCAGCAGTGACTGCGGCTCCCAGCACAGGGGTGATGGCAGTGCCTGAGTGGCCCCGAGAAACCCTCCAGCCACCTGCAGAGGAGTCCAGGGAAAACCACAGGCCAGGCTGGGCTGCCGACCTGCACGGGGACTCGAGCCAAAACATCCCTACGCGTGGCAACTCTATGGTATGAAGCTGGGCTAAGACTGAGCTCGAGTCATCACCACAAGTGCCCGAACTGCCTTCTGGAAAGGGAGGGCCTGGCTCCATACTGTTTGGTGGGAGAGATTTGCTATTTGGGGGCCAGAGCTGAACTGCTGGAAAGGAGAGGGAAGGCTACATGTGGTGCCCATCTCTGTTCTTCCTTCGTAAGGCTCTCACCTCCACATCCACATGGACGGTAAACAAACATTTAAAAAAGACATAGGTTTGAAAAAGTGAACCTGCTTGGAAAGCCAAACCGTTAGCTTGTCGGGGCTGCCTCTGCATCTGGTTCCGTTCTCATGAAAACTGAATTCCAAATTCCAGCTCTGCCGTTTACTACATGATCTTGAGCAAATTACTTAACATTCACAGTCGCAACGACCTCATCTATAAAATGGGAGCAACGTTACCTACCTCCTGGTATATTTGAGAGGGGAAAAGTTATACAGAACTACCTGGCCATTTGCGTTAAAAATTACGTAGACATTCTTGTCAGTGCAAATCATATCTGGAAAGCATACAAGAAACCAATCACAGCAGTTTCTGAACAGTTCTAAGAAGAAAATTGCGAGCAGCGGAGGGAGAAAGTCTTACTTTGCACTGTAAAGCTCTTCATTTATCCTTTACCTTTTTTTTTTTTTTTAACTATGTGCATGTTTGGCAGCATCTCTAGCTTCTAGCCCTCAGATGCCAGCAGCACTCCCAGCCCTCGGTGGTGACAACCAAAAACGTCTCACGCTTTGCCAAACGTCCCTGGGAGGAGGGGAAATCACTCATAGTGGGGACCACTGCCCTGAACCAGTGATACTGATGGGTGTGGTCTGTGCACCTGCCCTTGGATCCTGGTCGTCGTGCAGCATCTCAGGCCGTACCCACACCTGTGCCATCAGAAACACGAGGGTGGAGCGCAGCATCTGGCCTTTTAACCAGGCTTCTAGGTGCTTCTGATGCTCGTGAAAGGTTGGAGAGCATCCCCCTAGAGAGGAAGCTTGCTCCCAGCCAATCCCTGGTACCATGCATGGCTCACGGGAGCACCTCAAGACTTCTGCTGTCGGAATCCACGACACCTGACTGCCTCCAGAAAGGCAACACGTGGCTGGTGAATGAAATTGCTGTCCGCTGTCCACCAGAAAGGGGCCATCAGTCAACAAATGCTAGTGCCACCACGCAGGCACAGGCACAGCCCCTCCTGGAGGCTGTGCAGATCGGCCCCCTTGCACAAGTGATGAAAGTCTTGGACGTGCTGGAATCCTTTCCCATGATGCTTCCAGCAGGCGGCCGTGTGGTCTTGACTTCAAGACCTTCTGGGATGGGGATTAACTTTCTGCAAGCACCCATTTTGGTTGGAAGCTGTGGGTTGTTGGAATATTCTTTCTTAGGGTGAGCCCACACCTGTCTCCCTCGACATCAGGTCTTGGCTCTGCTCTGTCGGCTTTCCGGCCGTTCAGGAGGCACCGTGCCTGCAAGCCGACTTCTCATTACCACAGCCATTCTAGATCAGTGTACAGAGTCCCATCAAGCCCACCGAGGGTCACTTTACTTGCGGAAATTAACGACATTCTATGGATGTGAAGCCGAACGATCACAGTTACGAGTCAGAAGAACAGGCCCCATTACACTGATGACTGTATTTGAGTGTTTACATATTTATGGCAACTTACTATTTTGGGGGGGATTTCCTAGTGATCATCAGCAAACATCAAAGCAGATGCCATCCTAGACACGAAAGCGTTTACGTAAAATCATGGCCAAAATAACCCTGAAGCTAACCCTCTGGTCAGCTCCTTTTGAATGATGATTTTAGGAAAGGCCTCACCAGTCTCGGCAGCGCAGCCCAGAGGTACCGCAGGCAGAATGGAGGCGATTGCAATGCACCAGGCCTTTGCACACGACAGAGAAGGATGGCAGGGGCCAGGCTTAAGGCTTGTCCTCTGCAAGCCGGTGAACGTATGGTCCATTGAGCATTTCTCCCATCACACAGCTCCCTGAATCTGCATCAAACCACGCTCAGGATTTTCTCATATGAGCAGCTGGTAGGTAAATAGGCGCCTTTAATTATAAATGAACTCATGTATTACCCGGGGGGGGGGGCGGTCTTCCCCACAGATAAAGGAAGTAAATGACCCCCTAGCCCGGCTCCCATGCCCCTCAGGGAGGCCCCTCACAACAGGACCTGCTCCAGGCCAGTGTGGAGATGTGGGCCCGGGGCCCCTGCCTGCTGCTTCCACATCCACGAAACTTTAGGAACCAAATGGACCTCTCCCCCACTGCCTGGATTAGGGTTTTCTAAGCTTCCTCATTCTCACACTCTGTGTTTGGAACCCTTCATGAAACATATAACAGGGCTTCCCAATATAAGGCTCCCTGTTTTTAACATTTAAAGAAGGTCCATTGGGGGCACATGGCTGGCTCAGTCGGTAGAGCATGAAACTCTTACTCTCGGGGTTCTGAGTTCAAGCCCTACGTTGGGTGTAGAGATTACTTTTAAAAAAATTAAGAAAGAAGGTCCTTTGACCATTTTATATTCCTTCCTAGAAAAAGTGAATTAGCTTGTATTTTACTTGACTGTAACCTGGATGAATTTACCCCCCACCATGGACCGGTGGCTTCGGATAGGAAAAAAATTCCCAGTTCCTCCATTCAGACACCCAAAGGACAGCTCTTGAAGCACTCCATTAACACAAAGTTAAATTAGTACAGAGCTGTGGAAGTAATGGGCTCATGTTCCACTTGTCTGGAATTTAAAATGGTTTTCTCCTCAGATGGCTAAATCTGAGATTTCAGTGACTACAAGAAAAAAACTTCTATAGAAAACACAGCTTTCAGATTTACTGATAACCTTCTTCCTAATCTCATCCCATACTTTCACCACACTTCTCAAACCCCAAATTCCTCCAAGGGACCTGGACACCCCACACCTCTCAAATCCTCTATGGCAATTCTTTTGGAAGAGTCCCTCTCTGTAATTCTCTTACACTTTTGATTTGGCACAGACATGTCCGGTAAAAGACGTGTGAGAGACGTTTCTTTTCTAAAGAAATTTCTTCAGTTACAGTGACGATTAAATATAATGCCACTTCTCAACAGTGGTAATTTCTGATCAAAGGCAAAATTTCAGTTGTCAGTTACAAACCCAGTGAGGGCTTCACATTTGGAAAACGGAATTTGAGACTGCCATTGTGCAGATAAGGCATCATAACTGATGAGCACCTGAAACTTATCCAGTCCCTAGCGAGATGTGTCGTAAGTAAAACATACACACCTGATTTGGAAGACTCAGTATGAAAACAAAAGGAATGTAAAATATTTCATAATCTTTATACTGATTATTACATATTAAAATTGTCATATTTTTGATATATTCGGCTAAAAATGTAGTTAAAATTCATCTGACTGGTGTCTTTTTATAATGTGGCTACTAGACATTGAAAAATGACATGCATGGGGGCGCCTGGGTGGCTCAGTGGGTTAAAGCCTCTGCCTTCGGCTCAGGTCATGACCTCAGGGTCCTGGGACTGAGCCCCGCATCCGGCTCTCTGCTCGGTGGGGAGCCTGCTTCTCCCTCTCTCTCTGCCTGCCTCTCTGCCTACTTGTGATCTCTCCTCTCTGTCAAATAAATAAAATTAAAAAAAAATGACATGCATGGCTCATTCTGTATTTCTTATTGTCTATCCCATGTGCTCAGAGACCGAGCACACAGATGAAATGATCTGCACAGGGTCCGGGATGGAGCCCTGCATCAGGCTCCCTGCACGGCAGGAAGTCTGCTTCTCCCTCTCCCACTCCCCCTGCTTGTGTTCCCTCTCTCACTGTGTCTCTCTCTGTCAAATAAATAAAATCTTTAAAAAAATATTTAAAAATATATTTTTAGAGAGAGAGAGAGACAGATAGAGAGGCAGGAGAAGCAGGCTTCCCACTGAGCAGGGAGCCCGATGTGGGACTCGATCCCAGGACCCTGGGATCATGACCTGAGCCGAAGGCAGACCCTTAACTGACTGAGCCACCCAGGCGCCCTAAAATTTTTTTTGAGCCTTGATTTGTTAAGGTGACCAATGGTGATAGTTGTCAAGATATGGCAGATCTAGATGAATTTGGACTTTGCGTTTTTGCGAGGATGCTCTATGTAACTAATGCAAGCCATTCTTTTATTTTCAAGTTTGAGCATTTTAATAGGACAGCTGAAACAGAGATGACACCTCCAATAGAGTTAGCACTTGACAAAGATTTGGGGAATAAACAGTTTCAATTCTATGTCTACCAGAAGTCTTATTATATTACCACATTTCTTATGCAATTATGATATGTAATTTAATATCAAAAAGTTAATAATGTGCTCCATGTGAAGAAATAGAGCCAGAAGTCACATCTTTTCATTTGACGTTAATTTAATGTCTTTAAATCGCCTCACAGTGGAAAAATCTCCATCATGAGATGAAAAAAATTAAAAAATATATATTTTAAAAAACCACATAACCCTAATATAACACTGCATGTCAACTATATTAGAATTAAATTTTTAAAAATTACATAAGGAATAATAAAAAGGCAAAGCAAAAGCTGATCGTATTAATTTTAAATTTAGAGCTTTTAAACAGTAACAATAAATCCTTAGAGCCAGATGTCGCTGCTAGTGTGGTTGCATTTATGAATATCTTTATTCAAAAAAATATTCCCCAAGTAGGGAGTCCTAACTGGTACGTAACTCGGGGTGTTGCGTGTACTCAGAGTTCTCGGTCTCGGTCTCCCTCCAGTCTGCTAAACTGTAATCACCAGTGACCCAGGGGAAGAAGAAAAGAACCATTCCCACACCACGTGACATCTCTCATCATGGAAGGAGACCACCTGCTCCAGGATAATTACGCAGCATTAGCAAACATCAACAGTTTATGATCCAGAACTTAATGAACTGGCCTAGAAAATGTTTTCCTTGTTTCAGTATGTGCCTGCCATAGCTAAGAGAATACAACCACTTAGATAAATGGAGGCAAAGGCTAAAGTAGTGGAGGGAGCCGAGGGGGGGAAAAAACACCCACCCCAAAATGCAGAACAGAAACACACTTGTCAGTGCTAACACCCACAAGTGCCAACAGATGTGATCCATTTAATGAAGCATGTGTCTTGGATTTGGCACTACTTTCTGGGGGGGGGGGAAGATCTTCTTTCAGAAAAAGCAGCACATTGTACGAGCTACCCTCTTCAGCGCTCAACGCCTGGCGCCTCCGCTGCCTTGAACCTGGCACGCCGTGTTGTGTGTGGGAACCTCGCCACCCCGCCAGGTGGCCCCGACTCCCTCTGCCAGAGCGACACAATGAGCATCACACTCCCGTTCCAAAAGTCGGAGCCAGCCAGGCACTGCCTCCACCCGCCGGATGAAAGAAGTCAGATGCGGCCATTCTGAAGTACTAGCCCGTTTGGGGGGAAATCAAGCAACGTAGGAATCAAGGAAACAAGAAGGCAGAGAAAAGAAAATACACAGGAACACCTCCGCCAGAGTTCAGTCGGCGATGACCCCAAATCTAGAAGCAAGAGTCCTATGTTACATGACTTACGCAGTCACCTATTTTTTTTTTTTAGGGCTGCATGATTCTAAGTCAAAGAAAAACAGGTATCTTAAATCAGAATGAAAATATGAGGACATGACACCCCAAGAGTAGGAGTTATCCTACTTTAGCTGCCTGAACTACCGTGAGGAGTTGCTCTATACAGCAAACAGAGTTTAAGGACTTGCAACAATTAATCTTTGGGATCTTGTCTTTTGTAATAGTTTCGAATTTAAAATGGTTGTTCTGGATATGTAACATTCAATCCCCTCTTAAAAAGGTTCTCTCCTGGGGCACCTGGGTGGCTCAGTTGGTTAAGTGGCTGCCTTCAGCTCAGGTCATGATCCTGGAGTCCCAGAATCGAGTCCTGCATCGGGTTCCCTGCTCAGCAGGGAGTTTGCTTCTCCCTCTGACCCTCCCATGCTCATGCTCTCTCTCTTTAATTCATTCTCACTCAAATAAATAAAATCTTATAAAAAAAAGAAAAAGGTTCTCTCCTGCCCACCATAAATGAACTAATTAAATTTCTCTTGTTAGTTTTAACTCCCATGAAACACTTATTTTAAGTTATTTGTTTAAAAGAGAAATTGAGGGGTGCCTGGGTGGTTCAGTGAGTTAAAGCCTCTGCCTTCGGCTCAGGTCATGATTTCAGGGTCCTGGGATTGAGCCCCACATTGGGCTCTCTGCTCAGTGGGGAGCCTGCTTCCCCCCACCCCTCTGCCTGCCTCTCTGCTTACTTGTGATCTCTCTCTCTCTGTCAAATAAATAAAATCTTTAAAACACACACACACACAACTTTCTGATACTTAAAAAAAAAAAATAAAAGAGAAATTAGGGCCGCCTGAGTGGCTCAGTGCGTTAAAGCCTCTGCCTTTGGCTCAGGTCATGATCTCAGGGTCCTGGGATCGAGCCCTGCAGCGGGCTCTCTGCTCAGCGGGGAGCCTGTTTCCCCCTCTCCCTCTGCCTGTCTCTCTGCCTACTTGTGATCTCCTTCTCTCTGTCAAATGAATAAATAAAATCTTCAAAAAAAAAATCAGTTTCCTTTAAAATAAATAAATAAATAAATCTAAAAATATTTTAAAAATAATTAAAAATATTTAAATTTAAACAATCTTTAAAAATAAATGAAAGATAAATCGTGGGGCACCTGGGTGGCTCAGTCGGTCAAGGGTCTGCTTTTGGCTCAGGTCACGATCCCGGGATGCTGGGATCGGGGTCCTAGGAGGAGCCTTGCATCAGGCTCCCTGCTCGGCGGGGAGCCTGCTTCTCCCTCTCCTTCCTGCTCGTGCTCCCTGTCGCTCTCTCTGTCTCAATCTCTCAAATAAGTAAATAGATAAAATCTTAAAAAAAAAATTGTTTTGGCTAGTCTGCCATGTTTACTGTGCAGAGGGATCATCTGTGTCCAATCCAAAATACTAGGCTTTAAAAGAGATGTCAATGTTGACAAGATGTCTCATCATAAGAATAACACTTTTTGTTTGGGGCATTCAGAAATGATGACCAGAGCACCGTCAACTTTATAGGACTTTGTGTTTTTATTTTCTGAAGAAAAAGTATGGTTTTCCGGGGCGCCTCAGTCAGTTAAGCGCCTGCCTTTGGCTCGGGTCATGATCCCACATCAGGCTCCCTGCTCAATGGTGAAGCCTGCTTCTCCCTCTCCCTCTGCCCCTGCACCCAGGCTCACTCACGTGCGCGCTCGCTCTCCCCCCCACCCCCCGTCTCTCAAATGAACAAATAAAATCTAAAAAAAAAAAAAAATGGTTTCCCTTATAAGGACATTTACTTTTTTAAAAGGATTCTGTTGCAAAAGATCTTGCATGGAGACATTCTAAGCGCCCTATCACAAAAAAAAAAAAAAAAAAAAGGCAGACAGAGATGTATGTGAATAGATTTTTTTTCCAGTTTCTGAAAAAGCAGGGATTCTAGAGGTTAGCAGAGAATTTGCTTGTTAATAAACTCTGGGAGCTAAAAAATTATCCTCAGCTTTCTTTGTAATACAGACATTGCATCTATAAAAAAAGCTGAGGTTATCAAAAAGAAATGTATCCCTTGAAAGAACTTTTTAAAAGCTCTTTTAAAACCATTAATTTCAGAGTACTCAATGTTTTGTTCCCTTATAAAAAATATTAAAAACCTTTCTTGAACTACAAATTTCTGTGTAGCTGACGCTAGACCTTTCTTTGAATTTATGTTCAGATCCAAAAAGAACACAGACCAGGTCACTTTAAACCTTACGTTTAAACAATAAATAGCATTATTATTTGTGTCCAATAAGTACTGGACTGAGCTTCTACACACAGGAGCTCTAAGTCCCGGTGGGACACTCACAGACATGTGGAGAACATGAGCGGCTGGCACAAGGAACCATCGTGGCCTTGACAATGTGTTTGCCACATGTGTTTACCACTCGGCTTTTTGTACACTCCTCACTGACTAGACAGGGAAAACAAAAAAACAAGTGAGTATTTCTTAATATAACTCAAAGTCCAATGAAAAATATACACCTGAATATCCATTAGTATCAACCACTCTGCTTTGTTGGATTGAAGGAAATTTAACAGAGATGAAAGCAATTAGTAGCATAAACAAAACTACCATATGATCCAGTGATTCCAATTCTGGGTGTTATCCAATGGAAATGTTCTCACTGCCCCGAAAAGACATTGCACCCTCATGTTCACTAAACTATTTAAAACAGAAAACACATGAAATAACCTGTGTCCGTTGGCAAATGAATGGAGTAAAGAAAAATTGTTTTATATACATATATAGATACACACAGACACACGTTCTCTCTCTATAAAACACTATATGTTATGCTATAAAATATACAACATATATACTATGTAATATTGTGGCATATTACTATATACTATATATGTATATACACAAGATATACTATATACTATGGTATATTACTATATACTATGTAATACCTTAATATAGTATATTACACTACAGTATATAATACCATGGTATAGTATCATACTGTAAGATATAGAGAGTATAAATTACTATACTATAAAATATATAATACATATATAAGATATATACTATGTGTACATATATGTATATATGCACAGTATAAACAGAACAGAATATTACTCAGACATAAAAAAAGAAGGAAATCCTTCTATTTGCAACATGTTTGGACTTTGAGGGCATTATGCTAAGTAAAGTAAGTTAAATAGAGAAAAACAAATACTGTGTGATCTCACTGAGATATATAATTAAAAACCAAAGTCATAGAATAGACCGGTGGTCGCCAGAGGAGGGTGAAGGTGGGCAGCTAAAAGGTAAAAATTCCAAAAATTCCAAATCCTGGGGATGGAATGCACAGCATGGTGACCAGAGTTAACAACACTGTGTTGCATATTTGAAAGTTGCTAAGAGAGTCGTTCTTAAAAGTTCTCATCACAAGGAAAAGAGATGTGTTACCTATATATAGTGCTGGATGCTAACTACATTTATTGCAGCGATCAGTTCACAATATATGCAAATACTGAAACCTTATTTTGTATACATAAAACTAATAAAATGTGAGATATCAATTATATCTCAAGATCCACGAGAAACAAAAAAAAGAAATTAACAGTACAAGGGCCATAGTTATCAATTCTGCTTAAATGTGCTATGACAAGAAGGGAATACTTACTGAGCGCCCACTGTGAGGTACGTACAGGAAGGAAAAAGTTAACGAGAAAGTATGGAAAACTGGAACATTCTGCTTCTTGAGCATTCTGAATACTGACAGCTTTATTTTAATCAACATATACTGGACTGTAAGCCCTTTGAGGCACAAACTGTTCCTTTCCAGTTTTTGTATCCCCAACCCAGGACATAGGAGCTGGTACAAAGGACACCCTCAGTGTTTGGTTAATTACTGGTGAAAGAATGAATGACCAAGACCGATATGTTAGTTTGGAACAGAATCAGAAAAAGTGTTATCATGGGTGCCTAGCGAGAATTACTTTCGTGAATAGGGCTCTGACTGCTGCTTCTCTGCGAAGCTATTATTAGTGTCTGAAAGTCTTGCTCCTCTTTAAAAAGACTCTTAGCCACCGGAGATATGAAGTTGAACCTTAACATGATGTATAAGGATTATTCCAGAGAGTTATTCTCCACAAAGAAGTAGTTTCTATTCTTACTCTGTTTAATGTATGGAAAATCCGAAACACAGAGGAGTGGCTGAAACCATAGTGTCTTGGTCAACAGAGACCAGGAAAGGCTCAACAGACCTCATGGGCACCGGTCCTGGGGGGGTGGGGTTGTGGATAATGAAACAAATGGGCATTTCGGAGATAGGAGGGGAGAGGGGGCTGGCAGAGCGAAGGGGACTGATACGAGCGGAACCTGGCGAGGGGCGGGAGGGGGGACAATATGGGGCATCCAGTCCTGCCCTGCTCTGCTTTGCCCCAGTCCAGCAGGTGGGGCTCAGGGCCTAGAGCCCTGTGGGGGGAGGGGATCACAGAACTGCCGTCTGTTTGTGGGGCTTCCCCCAAGCAAGCCAGTAACTGAGTGTAAGCCCTTCTTTTTTTGAATCCAGGTTGCTCTGTGCCTCCAGACCTGCACGGAACGTGGGAGGCAGAATTCAATCATGCTCTCTATACTCTGTGATGTGAAAACAATACATGCGAACTGAAAAGAGTAGTGAAAACCAACTCAGAATGATAGAGAGTGCAGATCGAGGGATGGGTGTTTTCAACCACCTACTTTAAACTCACAAGAAAAAAAAATGGTCATGATCTGTAACTCAAAGCCTACCTGGGCAGGTGGATAGAGAGGACAGAAAGGACACAAAAGACCACAGCCAATAATAACTTTCAGGGTTGAGACCCTGAGGCGGGATGTGTGGAGAGGGGCAACCTCCTAGCTTTACACTTTCCAATGACTGAATAAGCTGACACAGACTGTAAAAGACCATTCCAGTCTGGAATTAGGGCCGCAGGCTTCATTTTAATCTCCTCTTTCCTTTTCCTGAAGGGGAGGGGGGTTCAAGAGAACAGGAAACAGATCCTGGGAAGGTGTGTATGTTGGGGGGTTGCTGTAGACAAGAGGTCAATACCTCTTCAAAGCCCTCCTAATTGGTCCATTTGTCCTCTAAGTAACTTCAACCTAATGAAAATCTACTCATATTCTTAAAAGGCTCTTCGCAGAAACCACATCTATTACTGCTATCTGTGTGCAAACGCTAAATATTTCCCGGGGAATTTTCTTGAAAACATTTACACACATCACGTTAAAGGCCCAACGATCTCTCTCCAATGTTAAAACAAACATATAAATATCAAAAGAATGCTACAAGACTGAAGAAGAAATGTCAGCTTGCTACCACAGTTAACATAGTTCCATTAGGACTGGAATATACTGCACCAGTTTTTCAAGAATCAACACATTCATTGAAAAGCCATCACGTATTAGAACACTTTTACCTTTGGTATCGGTTTCCCAAGGCTTTATTTAAAAAATGTATCTTCTGTAAAGACAGCTCTCGGAAATAATTTTGTAATTTACAAAAGAATGAAAAACAGATGTATATATCAAAATATGTACATTGTGAAACAAAAAGGTCAGTACTAGGCGTGCCGTCTACCTTTGGCTCAGGGCTCAGGTCGAGATACTGGGTTCGAGCCCCGCACAGGGCTCTCTGCTCAGCAGGGAGCCTGCTTCTCCCTCTCCCCCTGTCCCTCCCCCAGCCTGTGCTCACACTCTCTGTCTTATAATCTTAAAAAAAAAAAAAAAAAGTCAACGCTAAAGGAACCAAGAAAAGAATGTAAGCTGTCTTTGGTTTTATTCCGTTCTGCGAGAATACTGCACATTAAAGGAGGCGAATAAATGTATCACTTGACAAATGCTCACTTGACCAGAAGAACTTTCAGTCTCCTGATAGTTTTTTCATTATTTCAAAGTAATCTTTAGAAGTAATGAGAAGTTTTATTCTATCTCCTAAATTACGTGTCCCACATGTTAAATTTATCAACATTTAGGATTTTCTTCAAAAAAACCCCACTTCTGTTGTCTTTGACATGCATTCAGAATAAGGAATAGATTCTTTAAGGGAAGGGTATGTTAAAATTAATAAAATGATTCTTCATGAAACTTTATAGAGTTGTCTTTGGGAAAGGCCTACGGATTTAATTTTTAAGTTTCTTTCGGAAAAATACCACTGATAAATTATTATCCTCGGTAATTGCAAATTCAGATCTGCCAACTGAAGATCACGAAGTGCTACTGTCTCTAATGAGCACGAGTGATTAGTAGGGGCCCCTGGGGGGCTCAGTCGGTTAAACATCTGCCTTCGGCTCAGGTCATGATCCCAGGGTCCTGGGATGGAGTCCCACATTGGGGGGTGTGTGTGTGTGTGTGTGTGTGTGTGTGTGTGTCCCTGCTCAGCAAGAAGCCTGCTTCTCCCTCTCCCCCTCCCTGCTGCTCTCCCCCCTCAAAGAAATAAAATTTTTAAAAATTTTAAAAATAGTAGTAAATAGACTCCCTACCCCACTCCCACTCCATTTGGATCTAGTCTCGTGGAAAAGCCACATGAGGGTGCCGAATGTGCTATGAGGCTGGGGCAGGGGCACTCCTCCATCCCCCTCCTTCCCCACCAGATCCCTGGGGCCATGTGTCCTCAGGAATTTTATGATCATGATCGGTAGGGAGGTCTCAACCCCAGGAAGAGCTGGACATGCCTTATTGCTAAGTTAGCCTTCAGTCTCCAGGAAGAAAAGTTACCACCAAAATTCTCTGTCCTGGAAGCTGTTCTATTCAGCCGTCCCCAACCTCTCTGCTGTATCGGAAACATGGTGACTCAGAAGAAAACTGGTGGCTTTATCTCAGTATGGTAAGATAATGGTAACAAAAGGGGGTGCAGAGTGGTTGGGTGTAACCGAGTTCTGAGTGAGCCTGGTACAGCCACTGGGGTCACCCTTCGGCTGTGTCTTAGCAGAGCCGTTGGTTTGAGAGCACAGGTACTCCAAGACAATCTGCCCTATGTCCAGACTGTACAGGATGGGAGGGAGGGGGCACCGGGAATGAAAAATTTCACAGGCCCTCCCCAATCCACTCCCGGCAACTATGGACAGTTTCTAGATGGATGTTCAAGGTAGATAACTATAAATACCTAGAACATCCAAACAACAAAGCTTGTGCTAGAAGAGTTTACAATCCTGCCTAAATCTTTTCGTAGAAAAAAAAGAAAGGGTTAAAAGGAAGTCTCTTGGGCGTGGACCAGTGTTCAAAGCAGCATTATTCACAGTAGCCAAAAGGTAGAAACAACCCAGATGCCCACTAGACAGATAAACAGATAAATGAGATGTGGTAGTGGAATTATTCAGCCTTGAAAGAAATTCTGGCACACGCTACAGCATAGCGAACCTCGAGGATGTCATGCTCAGCGAAATAAACCAGACACAAAAGGACAACTACTGTATGATGCCACTTACATGAGGTACCTAGAACAGTTGAATTCATGGACAGAAAGCAGAATGGTGGTCGCCAGGGGCTAGGGAAGGGGGGGGATGGGGAGTCACTGTTTAATGGGTGGAGAGTCTCAGTTTTGCAAGACGAACAAGTTCTGGATGTGGCCGGTGGAGACAGTTACAGAACAAGCGGAATGTATTTAGTGCGCTCAACTGGTACACTGAAAAATGGTTAAAATGGGCACTTTCATGTTTTGTCTACTTTACCACAATAAAGATAAGGGGGAAAGTCTATTGGGCTTTAAATAATAGAACTAATGCTCTGCTTTTGCATCCGCTAGAGAACTCCCACTAGTATATAGGACATTAGAAAATCACAAGAGAAGAACCTGGTCTCTGTGCCATTTTCACCATAGACAGCACTTCTTGAAAGGCCGACTGTGTTAGAAACTCTTTCAGAATCCCGAGAGCAAACAGTGAGGCGAAGTGGCCTCACCAGCATTTACCGTGGGGTGAACACCACCCACGAGTCGTGGGGAGGGAGACAAAAGGAAGGAGATGCCATTCAGCCTTCTAAATGGTTGTCTTCCGAACCTACAGAGACCTCGGGAGAGGCAGAACCCCAGTCCTCAGAGATAATCCCACGTGAGCAAAGGGCTGGATAGGAGCCACTGGGGGAGGGGGCAGGAAGCAGAGTCTTTCAATTGTCTTCATTTTAGAAAAGATGCCTCTTTTAAAAATTGGGAAATGAGGTCACAGTTACTGTCAGGCTTATTACTTATATATCAACTGCATTCTTTTGTCTCAAAAATTTTGTAAATTTTTTCTAGCTGCCTATTCTAATATTTTGAGGTTTTCGTGTTTAATTGCTAAATTATATTATTACATTTTTTTTAAAGATTTTATTTATTTTATTTTAACAGAGAGAGAACACAAGCAGGCAGAGAGGCAGGCAGAGGCAGAGAGAGGAGCAGGCTCCCTGCCGAGCAAGGAGCCCGATGTGGGACTCGATCCCAGGACGCTGGGACCATGACCTGAGCCAAAGGCAGCTGCTTAACCAACTGAGCCACCCAGGCGTCCCTTACATTTTGGTTTTAAGTTTTCCTTCCCAATTCCATAACAAAAATATTAAGTCATTAATTATTCACTTGTTTCATGTAATGTTGGGAGGAAAAAAATTCTAAGGAATATATCGTCTCATTGTCCAAGATAAACACGTTTTAAAGATTAAAAAAGCATGTCATCAAAATCTGTTGAGTCTTAATCTGGTGACTCACCTGGCCTTTAAAAAAAACTCAGCTATTTAAAAATACAAAAAAAAAAAAAAACCAACCTTACAAAAGTGGAGAGAGGGCTACAGCACTTTTATGTCCCCTAACTTAGCTTACATAATTATTGACTTCTGGCCAGTCTGGCAACGAGTTCCCTGCCTCCTCTCAGATTATTCTGAAGCAAATCCCAGACATTATACCATTTCATCCGTAAATATTTCAGCATGTTCTCTAAAAGAAAAGGATTGTTTTTAAAGCGTACCTGTGATGCCATTATCATGCCTACTACTTTAACAATTTGTTAAGAGAATTGAATGTGCCTCCTGATTTGTTTATTTAGGAGACAGCGAGTGCATGTGGGGGGGGGGGGAGGGAGAGAGAATCCCAAACAGACTCCTGCTGAGCACGGAGCCCGATGCAGGGCTCCATCTCAAGACCCTGAGATCATGACCCAAGCTGAAATCAAGAGTCAGACGCCCAACCGACTGAGCCACCCAGGTGCGCCCCTCCTGGTTATCTATAATGTTGGCTTTGATAAGCTTTGCCTCATCGGTCCAATGAGTACAGGGAAGCAGAACAGCACAAGGCAGTTGGCCTTGGCTCTGAAGTGGGTTAGAATCCAGTGAGTTAGACTCCAGTGTGAACCCAGCTCTGCTATCAACAGCTGTCCCCCCAAAAGTTACTGCAACTGTGAGTCCTACATCTGGAAAAAGGGGAAAGTAATTTCACCTACTTTAGAGATTGTTACATAATTAAATGAGAAAAAAATATAGACACTCATATACACATGTGCCAGTAGACGGTCAAGAAATGGCAGCTGTTAACAGCAAAGTCTCCTATGTTCCTAAGTAAAAACTGCTGGAAACCCCTATTAATCAAAAAAAAAAAAGTTTCAGAACCCCTCAGATGGTGACAACCACCCTGCGAATCACCTGTCTCACAGCTTGGCAAACCTTGCAGAGGACGTGGCAGGAAGCATCTCAGGCTTTGAGGCCCGTGTTTCAATAAAACTTTACTGACAGACCCTGGAATCTGAATTTCACGTAATTTTTTTTTAATTTTTTTTAAAGATTTTATTTATTTATTTGACAGAGAGAGAGAGATCACAAGCAGGCAGAGAGGCAGGCAGAGAGAGAGAGAGAGGAGGAAGCAGGCTTCCCGCCGAGCAGAGAGCCCCATGCGGGGCTCGATCCCAGGACCCTGAGACCATGACCTGAGCAGAAGGCAGAGGCTTTAACCCACTGAGCCACCCAGGCGCCCCTCACGTAATTTTTTATATGTCACAAAATGTTATCGTTTTTCATTTCCCTACCATTTAGTAGTGTGAAAAATCAGAGAGCTGAGGACGAGTCAAGTGCAGGCAGGGAAAACTGTAGAATGTGTGGAATCCCCCTGCCGGGGGCCGGGGCCCAACCCCCGGAGGCTCCCATCCTGCCCATCCGCCGCCTGTCCATCCTGCCGGTCCTCCAGGCCCCTCTGCAACTCCCCCAGCGGCTCCCCTCCTGGTGCCACGACCAGGGTATCCGGGATGCCACGCCCGCGGTCCTCACCCACTATGTGCTCCCGGCGTGCCTCCCGTGAACCCCTCAGCACACGGCATGGGGGGACCGGGACGGTGATGGACAAGAAGACGGGGAAGAAAATGGAGAAAGGTCACAAAAAGACGTACAAACGCCATGAGAATGGCAAGCGTTCCCCCTCCCCGTCTTCCAGCACAGACTCTGACCGAATCCAGAGCCTGCACCCTTCCCTCAAGCTTCTCTACTTCTGCTCTCCCATCAGGCTTCAGGTGCCATCTGGTGCTGGGGAAAATGAGCCCCGGTGTCCCTCCTCCCTCCAGTCTGAGCCTTCCACTGCCGTTCAGCCCTAATTGGTTAAGAAAAATGAGAAAAGAATTACTATGGGCTAGCGAAGACTATCTTCTCACTACTGGGATAGAATTTTTAGCTGATGAGTTTAGCAGGAGAACCATCTTTTGAGGATGGTGAAACCTTTGAAAGCTAAAAGCCAAAGATGAATTTAAAATCTGTAAAATGTGATTTTTTTTTTCAACTTTCTATTGTAATACTCAGGGTTGTGACGTGCTGTAGAGATTTAATTATGGAAAAAAAGAAACTGCCCCATTTTTGTAATGGTAAAAGAACATGTACAAATCATTATTAAAATTTGCTGTAGTGGTCATTAAATTAGATAGTGGTGGCTCAGTGTGTATTAGGAAAGAACAACTCGTTCTTAGCTTGCGGGCCGCATGTGAAGGGGGAGCGGGGCCGGACTTGGCCCCTGCGTCCCTTCGTTTAATAACCCTGAAATTTCCGTTTCACCAGCCCCGGCACACGAACTTAGGAATGAGCGGTCTGCTCTTCGTTATCAATGAGAGATCAATTCACGGGAGACACCAAAGTACAAATATTAGCATATGACAATCCTACGAAAGATCTGGCAGCCTGGACCACACCTGAGCTTTGTGAAACTCTGAGGAAAAGTCTCAAGCAGGCCTAGGTCCACGCACTCCTGTCTAAAAGGCTCCACTCCAACATTCCAGAGAAAGTCATCCCACTCGCCTTCCCTCTTGTCCCCTCCCCCCAAACGGAAATCACTGACTGCGAGATACAAGGACAGCTCTACAAGGACAGCTCTACAAGGAGAGCTCTACGGTCCCTACACTTCCGACTTGTTTGGATAACAGAAACCGAAGATCGGACTTCTGCTGGAGCCAGCAGGCATGCCAGGTACAGACGCCGAATTCCTCGCATCCAGAGTCTACAATAAAGCAATTGGGAAGGTCCGACTTGACCTGGGGCCAACTGGGACTCCTGCAGCGAGCAGCGTCATACAGGGACCCTGCTGCACCTCAGTCAATGCACCTGCTGGGCCGCCCCAGGCCATCCCTCCACAGCCCCCAGCCCAACACACACGCTCAATGAGCCACTGCAACTCCAGCCACGAGGGCTTTCTTTGTACCTATTAAAAACACCCCAATGACAAAACCAAGAATTTCATAATCCAGGTCCATACCCATCGCTATTCGTTCATTTTAGACTTTTCTTCTATTTTCCCCGCAGAGAGGTTTTAATAAAGAATAAAACAAAAGTGTTTCCCCACCCCCCCTGCAATTTTACTGCAAATATAATGACAAAAATCGATCACACCTCCTTTAGGAAACAGCAGAAACTCTTGGTCTCACTGCCCTAGAAGGCTCCCATGTGAATGCTAATGCATGAACTTTGTATTATTAAAAACACAACGGAGTAAACACGTATCTGAAGAGAGACCTTTTGGCCCGCATTCTCTCAAATGATAAAATTATATACATGAATAATTTCCCATCTCAAAATTAAGAAGGCAAACAACATCATGCTTACTTTCTCTAAATGCTTTACAGTAGCCAAGGAAAGATAACAGAAAGAACAGGGCACCCAGGAGGTCTGCACGGCCGACAACACCAGCAACCTTGAAAGAAGGAGAAGAAAAAAAGATTTACATAAAAAAAAAAAACCAAACATTCAAAAAATCCTAAACTTAGGAAACATAAAAAATTTCTTAGAAGTGAAAGGCAAAAACCGTACTGGATTCTGCCATCTATTAAAATAACTGTGCAACAGTCCTGTGGTCTTATCGTACCATTGGTTTTCCTTTTCCCTCTTCGGACTAAGACTTGGGCCACTTGCTTTCGAGGGAGCCGGAGGGGCAGGACCGTACCGCTGGCTGCTCCGGGAGCAGTAACCCCAGCTCAGCACCCTGCGCCCTAGAGCCCGGGCACCTGTGCTGATGCCCCCCCCGTGGATTTTCAATGGAAAATGCTAGCAGCTCCAAGGGCAGAATATTTACTAAAGAAAATGTGATTGGAAGCATGCAGGAAAGGTGGGAAATAAGTGTGAAAAGTCATGAGGCAAAGAGAAAAAGGCACAGGAACAGCCACATAGAGCTTCCCCTGCCACTGTTGCTCCCTTTAAGACCATAACTGACTCGGGGGCTGAGGGAGGGGAGAGGCGGGGCGGGGGGGGGGGGGAGGGGGCGGGTTTAACCTGGAAAGCAGAATGCTTCACGCATGACTGAGAAGGAAGAGGAAGACAGAATAAAATGTCTCCCACTTCTTTCCGCCACGACTTCCCTTTCCTTCTTTACCTTAGTGATACCAAAGCAATGTAAAATTTGTGTCTCACGTCACATCCAGTAACATTCTCCAGGCACCACCTGGCAGAGAAAGACAGAGAATCCCACCCAGGAGCGTGGGTCTGGCTTAAGTGGCACCCCTTGCTAACCAGCACTCGGGTGTGATGCGTGCCAAAGCTTTCCAGGGATTCTCTAGGTTTTAACACCAGCGGCCGGTAAGTTTTATCTTTTCTTAAAGGTCAGGTACTATGAAATGGGGGACAGAATAAAGACTAAGCCATAAACGGAGGTAAGAGAATATACAGTTAATGTGAAAATCACTATATTTACATTTGATTCCCAACTGTTGTGGACAAGCAGTGGCTACAGAGAATCCCTTTTAGCAACGATTTCCCGCGACCCTGGCTAGCTATAAAATGCTGGAGGTGATTCTCCATTTTGATCGTTCGTTTCTGACAGCAGCGCTCATGACCACACAAGGTGTCCCACGATCGCTGATGAACTCAACCTGTGAATGCCACCCATAGGAAGAAACCTCCGAAGGAGGAAGTGAAGGACAAACAGAGGTTCAACAGATCTGGAGCAAGCATGCCAGTGTGCTGGAGGGGTAGACGGTACCGTGACTTCACGAGCGCAGCGAATATGTGATGCAGCTCTTGAATCCTCTATCGCACAGCCCGCTCCGTCAGGGACCCGGGAAAATCGGGGCTGCGGTAACGTGAACAGCGCCTGGCGCGCGGTGGTCGAGGGCTCACTGCGAGTTCCCCGTGGGAATGCGGCCCTGAGCACCAGGTGCAGAAAGGAACAGACGGATGGCACAGGAGCTCAGGGCCAGAGGCGGGTATGGCCTCCAGAGCACTGTGGGGACCTACGAAGGGAGCAGCCGGTCCCCTGGGCTCTCCCGCCGGGACAGCGAGAGGGAGAGGAAGGGCGTTTTTCCTCTGAGCCTATCTACAGGCCCTGAGGGTGATCTTGAATGCCAAACCCTCACAGAACACAAAGTAATCCAAACCCATGCAGAGGAGCTTATCCAAAGGCGTCCCTCAGGCAAGGGGCTCAAGAGAAGCAAGGGGTGGGGTGGCGAGGGGTCAAAGAACAAGGTTTATTGAAACGACTGAGGGGAGGGAAGTGTCTGGATAAATACCCAGGATGGGGCCAAAACAACCAGCCTAGGGCGCCTGTTACCTAGGTAGCTAGAATTTAAAGACTGGCACCAAAATGAATGTCAAACATGGTAAACTTATTTTGTTTTTAAATGCATATTTATTTATTTTAGAGGGAGAAAGAGCACGCATATGCGTGCATGTGTGTGGGGGGGTGCAACTCGGGGTGGGGGGGAGGGAGCGAGAATCTCAAGCAGACTCCACGCTGAGTGCAGAGCCCGACGTGGGGGTCGATCTCAGGGCCCTGAGATCACGACCTGAGCCAAATCCAAGAGTCAGACACTCAGCTGGTTGAGTCACCCAGGTGCCCCCAGGATAAGCTTATTTCTAAACAAATATTCTTTGGCTAATTGGTGAAAATACTCCCAAGTCCTTACACAATGTATATGACATTATCAGACACAAAGAAACAAATTTTAAAAAGTATGGCGAATGTTCTAAAGTAAAAAGGGTTTTTAGTCCTTACAAAGAATTTTTGACATCATGATTAAAGAGAGTCTTCACAGGGGAAAAAAAAAAACATTTTTAAGGGCTTTCCAAGGAAGTACCGAGTCCACTTGTTCGGGGAATGGGCAAGCCTCCACAGAGATTTTCTTTTTCTTTTCTGATATTTGCATAGTACGATTGTTCGGGCAGGGGTCTTTATCATAGCCTTTGTAGGCTATTTTTTTTTTTTCCTTACAAATTGAAAGGGAGCAGACTCTGCCATCCTCAGATATGCCGCTTTGACATACTGATTATTTTGAATTAAAGGTACTTAAAGAAACATCCAGTTTCTCAGAAGGATGATCTGACCATCCTTTGTCCCCCTGAAAGCAGGAAACGAATCTCTCCTACATAACGCACCCTCCCTCTATCAGGAGGGTAGAAGGCAGCCTCATTCCCAGAAGTAGGGAGTTTAGGGCCTGAGAAGGCGATATAAACAACCCTTGTTACTCCACTGATTCACAACCCCAAGCCCAAACCCCTCTGTCCTGCCAATTCTTCACCCATTTAGAAAACTTGCCTGCTTTGGACGCTTCTTCGAATCTCCTATTTTTATGGGGCTCCAGTACATTTTATGGGGCTCCAGAAATTAATTTTTTCCTCCTGTGAACCTGTCTTACGTCAATTTAATTATGAGGCCAGCCAAAGAACCTAAGAGGGAAGAAGGGAAAATGTTTCCACCCCTACAGAGGTAACCGTTAATGCTCACATTGGGGTTTTCTAGAGAAATCGTTGCAATTCCCTCAAATCCATACAGCAGGTAGTGCTGTTTCCCCACTAGGAACAAACTGCATAGGGGCTGTTAAGAAGGAATTAGAGGAAGGGAAAGGGGGAATGCTTCCCCGCCTAACGCCTTCAGGATTGAACTCTGGGTTTGTGCAGAGACAAAACTCCTCCGGAGGACCGAGATTCCCTCTTTGATACCAAGTCAGGGCAACCTGAAATCCTTACCAATGCTCTGAGGAAAAGGAAAACCTAAGGTGGCACTGGTGTCCTTGGGGTCTCCATCCCATGGTCACAGACAAGGGGCCAGGCAACCCTTTCCTTAGCTCTCCTCCCTCCCCTAAGGCCTAGCCTTAGAGGCCTACGAATGCCCCAGAGTGATTTGGGGTGGTATACTTGAAAATGAAAGACATTCCTATCAGTTGAAAAACAAACAACACTAATTATAATTGTTTCACTACCCACTGGGGACTGGGAGGCGGGAAGACTGACCGACGCACCATGGTTTGTCTGGGACCGTCCCAGTTTTAAAGTGGAAAGTCCCATGTCCCAGGACCCTCGTAATAATGGGCAAACTGGGTGGCTGGTCACCCTAGAGGACTGGGAAATTCAGATTCTCATTTGCAGTGGACAAAAACATTCTCAATGCTAATATCGAGAAGGTATAAAGACACAAAACACGTGAATTTAATACAAAGAAATTTATATTACTAAAACCTGGAGGGGCCCATGGTGCCATCGCTCTCCCTTAATAAATGTAAAGAGAAGCGCAATAACCATCTAACCCCCAGTCCTCATCCTAGATCACCGTTCAGTTTGGGGGCGCTGTGCCAAGGGCCATCATGGAGGGCCCTGGTCCAGAGTCCACAGCCCAGGGCCACGTCCCCAGCACTGGGCTGGGGCCTTCAAAGGGCTCTCCTTCCACCTAGCTCCTTGGGTCCTGCTTTTTGCTTATTTCTAATGCTGGGTTAAATGTAGAATGGGGGCTCCTAAGGGGGTGTAGATAGGAGGAAACTGAATATTTGCCAGAACAATGAATGATGAACATACAAATTATTTGTTTTAAGAATGCTAACTTGGAGGTACTCGGGTGGCTTGATCAGTTAAGCATCTGACTTCGGCTGTGGTCATGATCTCAGGGTCCTAGGATTGAGCCCCACGTAGGGCTCCCCACTCAGACGGGAGTCTGCTTCTCCCTCTCCCCCCGCTCGTGCTCTCTCTCTCTCAAATAAATAATTAAAATCTAAAAAAAAAAGAGTGCTAATTTTTAATGACCCATAATTTTTTCTTACAATTTGAGTTTCAAGGACTTTGATGGAATGGAGGGGTTAGGGAGATGAAGAGATTTTTCTCAAATATTCCCTTCTCTCCTATAGCTAGATCTTCCTTGGCTTCTTTTTAAGTATTTCAAATGTAGAATGTTAGGGTTAATATGCTCCCAGATTGCATTTACTGGGGCATGGGTGTACGTGCGCACATCTAGTTATACTTGCTCGCGTTTCAAATTTTTCTATAAACTAACTTCTCAACATTTAAAATCAGAATTTTAAAAAAATTTCTTTGGTTAATAATTCAAATATCTCATTTTGCTTTAAGATCACACTAAATTAGATGAGGACCAAAACTGAAAATCAGTACTTTTGCCAGAAATTCCCTTATTTCTGATCAACACGTACACTATTCTGGATCCCAACAAATACTTAAGCCATAAAGAAGACTCACGTGGAAGCAAATTCTAATTTGGTCACAGTCATATATAAACAGTCTACAATAAATCTTTTACAACAGTTTCCAGATTGTCAGTCCTCTGCATTTGCTAAAGTAAAACATGAGAATTTTCTTTTAAAAGGTTTGAAGTGGGAAGATACTAGGAA
Organism: Nasua narica; assembly: GCA_028533885.1. Lineage (NCBI taxonomy): Eukaryota > Metazoa > Chordata > Mammalia > Carnivora > Procyonidae > Nasua > Nasua narica. Next base: position 8,947,813 of record CM052810.1, on the reverse strand, counting down.
AAGATTGTGATAACAACTCTGTACAATCCCCTTAATACCAAAGAACAGAGTTTAATAAAAGCAGACACTAAAGGCAGGAATTCGGTTCAATATTTTGAAACTCACATCAAGATGCTCAATACATTTGGTTAAATGTGGGCATTTAAACACACATGAAATGCAGAAACGCGTTGCGGAGAAGTAATAAGGAACATGCGGTATTTTATACTAGGTACTTCATGCTCACAGAATGAAGGGCTAAAATCAAATCTTCTAGCTCAGCAAACATGCAGACTTTCATTTCAAAGGGTTCCGTGGTAGCGGGGGGTTGGGTGATTCTGGAAGTGCCCACACACCTGGCTAAATCCCAACACGGTGTGCACCAAATACATTCAGCAGGAGCTCACTGGAATAAAGGCGTGGCCGACAGGACAGCAGGTTAGGACCCTGTGCCCCGTCGGCCCCCTAGGCTGAGTCTTCCAAGGCAAGGAGAGGAATACAAGTGTCAAAGAAGAGAGGAAGGAAGGAGAGCTCCTGACCAACCCGCAGCATGGAGTGGGAACCACACCTTCCCAGTGCAACTCAGAGCCTGCTGGCCTCTCCTCAGCGTGAGACTTTCAGTTCTACCCCTAGACGGCTCGCAGTCAACATAGGGAAATTCTGTCTGACCCTTTGCCGAAGACCAGATCCTTGCTTCTGGCCTTTAGACCCCCAAAACGGGCAACAGGCACCATTTGCCCTTTCCGGTGTGGTCATACAAGGGAAATGGAAAGCATCACCAGAGATCACCTCATACGGTGATGATGAAGTCTTCATCCCCCACCCCGTGGGACTCGGCATTTTTCATGAGAGAGACTTGTTGGGCCCGCAAGTAATCGTTTCAAGCATGTGGCAGGGGGCAGCCCCGTATCCTTTCTACTGCGATGAGACTATTATTCATTTCAGGGAATGAGCCAGCATACGACAGACTCCTCGTCCTCACCCAAGGACAGACGCCCCAGACAGATGGGCGGACGGACACTACTTACACACTCCGTGTGCACCGGATGTGTGGCGAACAGCAGGGCGGCCAGCAGGGACGATCTGGGGGCCAGGTTCAACCTCCGGCCTCTACTGGTGTACTGCAGGCCGCCGAGCAGCACGGAGAAGACGTCCACCATGAGGACGGAGACGCCCCCATGCAGGAGGATGTTGGTCACGTGGAAACTCACGGGGTGGAAGCCTCCAGACAAATAGTAGTTGATCCTGTAAGTGAAGGGGGTTCACACCAGGTGTGCGGAAGCGTGCCAAAGAAAACGCAAACCATCTGAAGGAGAAGGTGGGTGAGTAACGGTCTTCCAGGGAGAAGAGGAAGTTTGTCGAAAGCGACCGCGAGATAAATCATGCCTATCAAGTGGGGAGGGCTGAAGAAAGGTTGAGAGCATAATTAACTGCACCGGGAAAAATGGAGGCAGAGAGCATCTCCGAGGAGCGGGAGAGAACGTGGAGAGGAAAAGCAAAAGGAAAGCTAGACGGATTTTTTAAGCGCTAAAAAGGCCAGACTGCAGGCCAAGATGATGTAACATAGCACACAATCCTCCTGGCTCCCCGGGGACCTGGGTTTAAGACAGTCCCGTAACCTGCTTATTCAAAAAACATAAGCACTCCTTGATGGTTCCTCCATCAGCCCTCCATGTGACAAAACCCATTCCTGTGGCCAGGGATTCTCATTCCGGCTGCTGCTCCCCTACCAGCAGCTCCAATTCATCATTTCTCTCCTTCCGGGCGCTCTGTTCCCACGTGTTCAGTGCACCTGAGGAACAGCTACGAACAGGAATTCTGGCGAGGCGAATAAATCTACCCCACACAAATGGGGAGGTGGGTGAGAGAGTTTTTAGCTTGATTTTGTTTCTGCACACTGACTTGGTAACAGTAGGAATGTTTTTACCTTATCATTTTCGTAGCGAAAAAACCCCACAATTGCATTAGATGCCGCGCGCTGCCTCGACGCACACTGTTTCTCCAGTGTTAACCAGCAAAGGCCCCGCCTCCAAGGAATGTGCAAAATATGGAACGTTCCCCTAACTGGCACGTCATCCTTGCACAGGGGCTGATGCTTCTCCTCCGTATCCTTCCACTCGTAGGATCCCTACTGGCAAAGCCAGCCCTGGAGTGGGGTTTCCTCATGCACATTCTCTCCACCTTCCCGGGACCTATTCCCGACAGTTGGGATGAACACGGCCTTCTCGGAGCCCCGTCTGAGTGAGACTACGTTCTCCCCCAGGATCCCCCGGCCCCGCTCCCGTGCACCGGGAGGCCTATCCCATCGAGCCTGGGACAGCATCGCGTGCCGCCCGCCCGCAATGGCACACCTCACCTGAAGGTCAGGACGGTCAGGGGGCGGTAGGACTTGTGGCTGGTGTTGCTGCTCAGCCTACTGCCCCAGAAGTCATGATGCCACAGGTCCCCAAGGGGTGTCTCGGCTCGGAGGTCCTGCGGGAAGGCAGCAGAGGGCATTCTGAGCAAAGGCGGCTGGCCCCTCGCCCACCCTGTGTCTCAGCGCTCACCGGGAGCTCTTCCTCGGAGCTGTGCCGCTCTGCTTCCTCTCTCCCACCAGTCCCGGCCCAAACCACCCTCGTCTCTCACCTACGACACCAACGACACTGCCAGGCCTCCCAGCAGGTCCACTGCGCCCAGTGACATGCTTCCCAGGCTGATCTCTCCAAAATGCAAATTGGGTTACCTGCCCTATTCGACTTAAAACACTGCCCTCCCACCCCCGGACAGAGCCTACCACCCGATCTGGATGCCCCAGCCCAGGGTGCTCTGGCTCCTGCTGAGCTCTGCCTGCTCATCTCCCTCAGGCTCTGACCTTTGTCCCAACCCCACTAAGCACCCGCTGCTGTCCATCCCAAAGGCTTGGCACGCACAGGTGTCCAGCAGTTACCCCTTAGCTCTTCACAGCCCACCTCCTCCTGCCATTCACATCTCAACCAGCAAGCTGTGACCTTCCTCGGCTGATGCAATTCCCCTTCCAGGGGTCTCTGGGCATCTCGCCCCTGTCCTTACAGCGCCTGGCACACTGGGGTTTATAATCTCTAACTACCATCCATCTGCCCCATGGGACTGAGGGTCAAGGAGGCCTGGGTCACACCGTGTAGGTAGGGAGTATACAGAAGGTGCTTAATCTATGTTGCATGTGAATAGCTCTTTCAAATTCATAAGATAATTTCCCTAAAATAGCCCAGTTAAAACATGAGTGGACAAGCACAGATTGTTTATTTTTGATCACGAGCTAAACAGAAAAGTTAAAGAAAAAACAACTTCCATGTAATTTTTTCAAGATAAAAATCACTAAATATTAAAAAACGATACCTAATTTACTATTAAGGTAACCTAATTTGGTCCTATACTACAGATGCTTAAAAATGTATCTTTAAAAAAAACACTTAAACGTAAAACTAGGGGTGCCTGGGTGGCTCAGTCAGCTAAATGTCCGGCTCTGGATTTCGGCTCAGGTCATGATCTCGGGGTCGTGAGATCGAGCCCTGTGTCTGGCTCGGTGCTCAGCGTGGAGTCTGCTTGTTCTTCTCCCTCTGCTCCTCCCCCACTTGTGCTCTCTCCCTTTCTTGCAAATAAATAAATAAATAAACAAACAAACAAACAAATAAATAAATAAAATCAATGTAAAAAAATAAATGTAAAACTAAATTGCTTTAAACTGTGTCTAACAAGAAGGCGCAGACACAGCACTATAGAGTAAGCAACAACAGTGAAGGTTAATTTTCTCTTTAAAGCATAACTAAACAGGAATATTTTAGGCACCAGCAATTGTGACATGCTAACCACAGTGTATCAGTCAAGACTCTTTGTTGCAGGAACCAGAATCAACTCTGATTCAACATAAGCCAAAAAAAAGGAATGCTTTAAAGAAGATGGCCAGGCTCACGGACTCCCAGGTGGGCTCCCGGGTTTGGGGCGCTGTAGCCAGAAAAGAACCCACAAATCACCCCGCTAGACACCTTGCGGAGGCTGCCCAGCCTCCTCCAGACCCTGTGCTCTTTGTGTGACAAGCTCCTGACTCCAACAGGTGGAGTCTGCATCCAACCTGGACAGTCTCTGCTGCTTCTGACGACCAAGGTGGGGAAAGCCTCGGGCACAAATGCGTCCAATATGGCCGGCCCAGAAGAGCAACCAGTGTCTACAGCACATGCGGGAGCTCGGGAAGTATTCACTACTTCAGTGCCTACTGAAAGAGGCAAAGCTGGTCACTGGATACCCAATCTGAGGGTGAATTTGCCTTCTATTGTGTATCAGCTTCAGAGCCCTTGAGCATACTGACCCCTCTTCTAAGGGTCAGTTCGGTATTTCATGAAGGTCTCGGACACCACCCACTAATTTGGGTGGCTCAGTGACAAAACTGGAAGTCTACCTTCTTTTTGCATTGTCCCAGAAGGAGCTGGGCGGAGGCTCTTTCCCTCCATTTGAGCAGAAAACGAACACCAACGAAGCTCTAAATATTTGATTAGGTGTAGCCTACACACAGCAGGCGCTTACAGGAAGAAAGGTCAATTTTTCCTCACAATGATTTATGGAAAAGACGTGTGCCTGAAATTCCTACTCACTCCACTGTCTCAAAGAAAATCCTCATCTCGATGAAAAAAAGGCAACTCAACCCTATAAGGAAGCATCTGGAAAACAGTCTTTAACACCACTAAAACCCAGGAACAGCCTGTTTCACATTACGGTGGGCACCCTGCCAACGCACAGAGCAGAGCCTTTCATTAGCGAGGGAAAGAGAAAAGGAGGGCTAGCAAGTTAACAAAGGGGCACAGTGTGATGCTCTAGAAAACACTGCCAAGACAATGTGCAGCAGAGCCACAAAATGGCTTCATCTGCCTTACCCCACACAGGAGGAAGAATTACAACCGCATACCGGGGCATCCTGCGTACAGCCTAGCTCACGCCTTCCCCCGCCCTGTTCATCAGAGCTCTTCGACATACGTTCTAAGGTAACACTAGAGAGCCTCCACTTTGCCAAAGTCGAAGAGTCAAGAAACTCTCAACAAAATGAAGAGCGGGCTTTAAAATTAGGTCATATTCTCATATTCTGTTAGAAAAGCAACTCTGGATGGATGAAGCCAACGTGAATTGAAGCCACCGATGTGACATTATTTGCTGGGAGCTTCGCTACTCTTGCTTTTAAGCTTGGTTTAAAAAAGAAACGAACGCTGCAGTAACTTTGGGGTGAGCTTGAGGAAAATGACCAGAGAAGAACCTGGATTAAAAATAAACATCAAGGGCGCCTGGGTGGCTCAGTTGGTTAAGTGACTGCCTTCGGCTCAGGTCATGATCCCGGAGTCCGGGGATCGAGTCCCATGTCGGACTCCCGGCTCTGCGGGAGGTCTGCTTCTCCCTCTGACCTTCTCTCCTCTCATTCTCAGTCTCTCTCTCTAATAAATAAAATAAAACAAAAAACAAAAAACAACAAAAAAACCCATCAAGCATGCTGTAGTCCGTGTCATCAAAAGAGAGAAAATCAAGTAGAGACAACGTGCTACAAATGCAACCCTGCGCGAGTCCCCCCCCAACTCCCACTCCTACCTCACCCCACAGAACGCACGTTGGTCCCAGAGAATTTTTCCTCAACATTTTCAATACGAAAATGACTTTTTTCCCCCTCATCTGGGAGAATCCATGACTTGATGGATTTTTTTTTTAAGAGCGTTTTTAAGAGCAATTTTAAGAGCATTCGACCACAGTGCAGTGAAGAGTTGCAATAGTTGCGTCTACCTGAGAGAAAGAGATTAGTATATTCATTCAGGTTCGCTTCGCTGGTGAAGGCACACACATCAAGTATGTGTTGAGTGACCGAGTTGTCACAAAGACTCTAATCTGTGCCATTTCCTCATTCTTTCTCCTCTGGGCTTTCCCTACATCCAAGTTGCTCGTTCTGATTTTCTTTGAGTTCCCTTGAATCTTTTTCTTCCTCCCCCCCCCCCCACCTATTTCTTCTTCTCTATCTCTAGCTAGTGAAAGACCGTTATCATTTTTCCTGCACCGATACAGCACCCACTGGTGAGCAAAACTGGCTGGGATTTTGCAAACTCAGCAAATCTGTGTCTCCAAATGAGAAATGAGCAGGAACTGCAGCTTCCACGGACAGCTCACTCCTCATCCTTCAGCAGCCGCCAGCAGGCTGTCCCGATGCTATCAGCAAAGGACAAAGGCGGCGCCAATTCGCTGCCTGCTGCTAAGGACGCAGCTCTTGGCAGGCGATCAGACTCGCCCATCACTGCGGCCAATGCATACTGGGGTGGGGGGCTGGGAGAGCAGCTGTGGCCCAGAATTCTGGAAATCTGTCATAAAACCTGAAACACTTAAGTCTGCAATGCCTCGCAATACACTTCCTTGCCTTGTAATCCAAGAGAAATGGTCTCTGTGGTATATGTGTAGACTGGGGCCCTGGGCCAGGTACGTGGGGAGGGTACAGTTTGAGGCCAGGCAGGGGCTGGAGACCCTGCTTCCAACAATAAAAGGGGCCCTAAATTGAGGAGATGCAACCTAAGAGGTGAGAAATCTAGAACCCAACCGGGGCCCAGGCAAATGCTGAAGCAAAATTTAACACAGAATTATTTAATGCAAACTTCGATTATTAATGATAAACAAGAAAATGGTTAATTAACCTAAGTTTCCCAAAAAGGAGTTACGATACCAACCTTATTGTTAACAATAGCTTCAGAGTCATCAAAGACAAAATCTCCATCGTAGCTACGTGCGAAACACACGAGGGAAACAAATCCCACCACTAACTTAGCCCAGGAAAGGGGAAGGACAGAAGACGGAATGATGTGGTCCAAATCAGCATCCAACTCGGCCATTTTGCAAACTGCCGGCTGCCGGCCTCTCGCTCCAGCATTATGCTGGTTAGAAATCTGCAAGAAAAACGACAAGACACAAATATTCATCAACACTCTGTTAGGAATGTTTCCGCAGTGGACACATGCACCTTAAGTGAGTAAGAACTAGACAGCCATCTATGCTGCGAGTTTATAGGATGTGATCATTACAAACCTTAAGTTGTGGTTTTCTGTGGGCAGTAGAGTCACCTGGGACACATGTAAACTCTCCTGGGCCCATCTGCAGCCTACCAGACTGGAAGCCCTTGGGTTTCTGACACTGGATTATCTTGAGAAACACTGATTTTGGGGAATCCTGTATATATCAACCCCATAAGGCAAGTTGTTTTTATAGTCCTTGAACTAGTTCACACTAGTTTTAAAAAAAAAGTTACCATGTTGCTCCATCCAATCAAGAGAAATCAGTAAATACTCCTTGTTGGGTCTTAGCACACCGTGTGTGTGTGTGTGTGTGTGTGTGTGTGTGTGTGTGTGTGTGTGTGTTAGGATATGACCACGGTCCTGATTCTCAAAGAGCTTACAGTTTCTCTCAAAACGCAGACACCCATGCCAGTTAGATGAAAATTCAGAGAGTAGAGTTTTAACGCAGATGAAAAGGCAGGGCCCAAGATCGAAGGGCAGGTGAGAGGTGCACACACAGACAGGAAGGAGAGATCACTGCACACTCTGGTTTAGGACAGTACCTTAGCCCAGAAAGGGCTTAGCTGAGTCTTAAAACTCCCCTAGTCTTAAACTAGGGGAGAAGCTAGTCCAGGTAAGGTTAATGACATTCAATGTTGATGAAAGAGTCAAGTTACAAATAGACTGTTTTTCCCAAACAGACAAAATGTTAAAGTCAGAACGGGCTATCTGTCCACCTTGCCATTTATTAGTTCTGTGGCCTTGTGCTTGTCACCTGCCCTTTTGGAGTCTACTTCCTGTGCCACTCAGCAAAGCATAAGAACTTCCCAGTGGTGAGAGCTGCCTGAGAGCTCCCCGCCTTGGAACTTGCCCGAATACCACGCTACCCTGCAAATCTCATTTTATCTGTCCCTATCCCCACTACACCTTCGACAGGTACGTTCTTTGTATTTACCAGTATCCTATGTGGCTCAAACTGTTCAGGTTCCAATCCTGTGTTACTTTGGACAAGTTACTTAACTTCTCTAGCCTCAGTTTCCTAACCTCTACAATGGGGATAACTATTCCATCTTACTTGGTTGCCATTAAACAAAATACCCATCTAAAGTGCTTAGAACTGCTGTCTGGCTTTAATGAATGCTTAGGGGAGGTAACTATGATTATAAGCACTTAAAGAAGGGTAAAAGCACAGGCACAGACTATTTCTTAAAATTCCCTTTAGTATTTTGGTTTATTGTCTACACTAAGAAGGGACCTGGCCCCCAGGTCTTCCATGCTAAAATGGAAGAGAATCCCAGAGCCCTCAACTGGGAAGGCAGTTCAGATATATTTGTTTCCAGGCCTCCAAAGGAGTACCCCAGACGATGGAATCAATAAGAAGTCAGCCAAACAGGCCACCTGAGGTCACAGGCATCTTTTCTACAGGCTTTCATCTGAGCGAATGCGGAGAAAGATCAACAGTCAATGGGACACGTCATCCTCTGATTACATTGCCCCTTTCCTGGGCCGGAAAGAGGGCCAGGTTATAACCCAGAGAGGAAAGGCTCCGCGTCTCTCTCGCTGCGGGTCCCTCAAGCTTCTCCCACCTAATGTGACTCACACTCTCAGCAATGCTGGGGGGAAACAGCCCGGCTATCTGCTGCCTTTCTCGTTTCCACTGAAAGGACAGACCATTGGTGATATCCGAATGTCAGCTCCAAATTCAACATAGGTCACGAGACAGGCCCCTACCACTGTGTCTACATTTCAGCTAAAGGAACTGCTATTAAAAAAGCAAAGTGAAACAAACAAAAACGTGGAAAAAAAATCACAAAAAGTCCATGCAGTTCGAGAGATACCACAACTTAACACAGAGGGAATAAAAGTGTTCTCGGATTTGGAAAATTAATGTAGAGGAAAATAATTTGTTTTTGTTGTTGTTTTAAGTAAGGGTCCATTGAGCTCCAACACAGGGCTTGAAATCATGACCCTGAGATCAAGACCTGAGCTGAGCTCATGAGTTGGATGCTTATCTGACTGAGCCAGCCGGGGGCCCTAAAATACATCAGTTTTAAATGCACATGAGCTGTGAGCTGATGAATGGTCACAGAGCTGATCTTGCTGTTACCTGCTTTAGGCCCAAATATTTGAATATTATTCACAAAAGGCTGTCATGAGGTTCTAATACCCATTTGGGAAGAACATCGAAGCAAGAGATAATCTGTGCTCTAAAACTTGCTGTCCTGCCCCACTTTTCATTTCAGAGTATTTGTAACACAGGTGAATGGTTTTGGTACTCAGGTGACAGCCCAAATACACGGAGAGCAGACTGTGGACCTGAACATCGACAGTGCCCTGGTGGGCCAGGCCCGGATCCTGGGGCATCGCCAGGATGGTTGAGTCAGTCTCAGAATGATCTCCCCTTCTTCTACTGCATGGACATCAGGGAACCTAGAGTCTGCCCCATTCCTGGCCCTCCATCTTATCCTTTTCTCCTGGCCTCCTGTCTCCTCACTGCAGCTTCCCTCCCAAGTCACCAAGGTTCTTACTACTTTGCTGTCCTGCAAAATACTCCAAAATGCCCTTTTCATTGAAGGCATGATGACTTATATATACATTGGGACAGTTCAGAAAATACTGTGGATTAGCAATTGCAATAAAAGCTCCCAAGTGTTAGGACCCTGTGCAAAGTTCTCAGGGTGTCACCCAGGGGTTAAGAGCACGGGCTCTGAAGGCAGGCAGACTTGGACTTGCTACCTTTGAGAACTCAAGGATCGGTTCCTCATGGGCACAACAGGGTACCCCCGGACACTTCGGGAGGCTGTCATAAGGATTAGGGGAGAGAATCTATGGAAACATTTAATTCCCATTATTGTTACTATTCTGGAGAAACTGGTTCCCAGTGCCTGATCCCTGATCTCTCGTCTGAGGAATGCTGATGTGGCCGTCAATTCTTTATTTCTGCAGATGGGCTTCCCAACCTGGGCCAGCAGTAGCCCATCCGGTGTCCTGACATCACCATGAAAAGGGTGCCTTTCTTTGGATGGGCGCAGGGCACGGCGCACCTGGCTGCTATCTGTATGTCCAGGGTAACACGGGGACCCTGCTCCCAACCTCGCTTCCCCCAGCAAGAACTGGCCTTCACTCTGGGATGCTCCCAGCCAGGCTTGGTGCTCAAGGAGAAGCTCTGCCAAAGCGAGGCGGTGGAGACAGGTGGACCTGCCCCTCCACCTCTTCTGGTGCACGAAAGAGGAAGGCGCACATTCTTTTCCTCTTGACAAGTCTCTGGCTGCACTGTCCCCTTCCTCTCCTCCAAGGGTCCTGCCTGGGAGCCCAGGCTCTGGGGTGTGGCTGGATGGTAAATTCACCGCATGGGGTGAAAAGAAGGGAGCCTCATGGAGGCCTCAGGCTCCATCCACAGTGGGTCTGACCAGGCATAGAGCCGCTGCTCTGACCCCTTTCGGACTCCTGTGCTCATTTTACACTGTTCAGAATTAACTGGCCCTAGAAGTAATTGAATTTGGAACAAAGCAAAAGGCTCTTTATTCTCAATTTTGCAAAACTTCTAATAAAAAGCCTTTACTGTCAGGGGGTTAAAACAAATCAAGCCATCATCAACGGTCAAAAAAGACCTCAAACAAGGATCCTACCTCCAAAAACAAAAGTCATGGAGCTGTGAACCCTGGGGACCCAGTGACAGCTGACACAGCTGCCTTGGACTGCAGGAAAGAGGAATGGTGCGACTAATGCTAAAGGGTTTACCCAGAAACATGAGCGGCAGCGACCTCCTACAGAATATTCCTCCACACGTATGGAAGGGCCTGCTGGCCTCTGGGCGACTTTTCTACCTCATCAGTAACAATCCCTCCAAACGCAAGCTGCCCTCTGCCAGGCTGAGATGACACAGTGTTTCTGGAAATCAGAGTAAAGAACACCATTATTTCTGACCCAACATCTGGAGACTTGAACTGGTCACTCCTCTCTTGGGGCCCTCCAAGTATGGGAGCCTGTCCTCTCCACCGCCCTCCGCTAGACAGAGCTGGGGGGGGCGGGGGGGAGAGATGCTACACAAAGTATCTTCCGCTTGCTATAGCCTCTCCTCTTTTTAATTCAGAACCAGGCGAGAGCCATGCCGGCCTACAGCGAGAATGACTGCGTGTGGTTCGACATTCACAGTTACACTGTCCCAGAAAGTTTCTGGCTTGCTAGCTTGTAGCCATTTTCCCACTGTAGTCAGCCCGCATCACTTTACCCCACGTCCATCTGGGGGTGCGCCAGGCATGGTCCGGACTGCCAGGAGAGGGGACAGAGAGGGGATCCAGTCAGTGGTTCCTGTAATTGTTCCTCAAGGAATTCTCCCCATCCATCTGCTCTTCCAGAGATAACAGTGTGAGATGATTCACAGCGCGCGGGCATGATCTTTTCCCCCCTAACTCCTCCCTTCTTTTATGTGTGATTTAAAAAAGAAAGAAACACTCACACACACACACACACACAGCCCACAGTCAAAACATCAACAAGACCAGAAGCCCCGCGGAGTTCGCAGGAGGTGAGGCGGCGGCTGCGCCACCTGCTCGGCTTCCCTAAACTCCAAACCTGCGCGGGCAAGTGGCAGCTCCGCGGCCCCGGGCACCCCGGCCGGTGGCACGCGGCTCTCCCGCCGCTCCGCTCGGCAGCCAGCGCGGAGGAGCTGGCACTCGCGGCGCTGCAGGGGAGCCGCCTTTAACCTAGGGCAGGCGGCCAAGAGGCCCGGCTGTGCCCAGCCACCGCCGGCGCCGCGGCCAGCTGGCGGCCAGGCGCGGGGCCCCGCGGCCAGGTGGCCGCTCCGGGGACGCGCCGCAGGCGCCTGCTGCGCCCCGGGGCGACGGAGCCCCCGCGCAGTTGGAGCAGGCAGGGGTGGCGGCGGTGACCGCCGCCCGGGGCGGCAGGGGCGCAGGAACCCGGGTGCCGGCAGGAGGAGCGCGCACCCTCCACGCCGCGCCCATTGTCCCGTGTGCAGCTTACGCCGGGGCGCTCGGGGCTCGCGTCCCCCGTGACCCCGGCCCGGGCCGCAGCCCGGGTCCTGGAGCCAATTCCCAGCAGCACCGCCGCCGGGCCGGGGCCGGCCCGAGGGGCTCGGGGCGCGGCGACAGCGGGGACCCCGCGTCCGCTCCGCGCCCAACTCCGCTCGCCTCGCGGAACGCTCGGCCGCTTGGCCCTGCAGGGGCCGCCCCGCGCGTTACCTGCAAGGAGCCCGAGCGGCGGCCGCATCTCCCTCCCGGGCGCGGAAACTCCGGCCGCTCTCGGCGCCCGCCCGGAGCTGGGCAGGGGGAGGGGCCGCCCGTGCCGCGCCCCCGCCCCCCGCCGCGCCCCCGCCCCCCGCCGCGCCCCCCCTCCTGCGCCGCGCGCCGCCCGCACCGCCCGCGGCTCCCCACGCGCGCGGGCGCCCCCTCTCACACTCCCGCCTCCGTCCGCCCTCTCCTCGCGGCCATTGGCTGCTCCTGCGGTCACTTTCGCGCCGCAGCCCGTTCCTCTTCAGCTCATTGGCGGACGCGCCGGTGACGTCGGGCCAGAGGGCGCTAGTCCGCGGCGAGAGAGGCGCAGGGACAGACGGCGTCGGCGGGAGTGCAGGAAGCGGAGTTCTGGACGCGGAGGCGGGCGAGCCCCGGCGGGAAGGGGCGGCCGTAGCCTGGCCCCCGGGGGCGGGGGGCGAGTACGCCCCCTGCGGTCCGCGGGCGCTGGGTGCGGCCCCGGCTCTTTCTGGCGCTCCTCGCGCTGTCGGTGGCGCTCCGCGGAGGGACTGTAGCGTCCCTGCAGGAAAAGGAGCTGGATGAGAACCTTCTGGGCTCTTCCGCTCAGGGAGGAGTTGTTTTCAATCCCCGTTCTGCCTGCCTGACTCCTTCCTTTCTGGGAGGAGTTGTTTCAGGTCTCCACTTGGTGCCTCCCAGAACAGAACTGAAACTGCGTTCTTCCATCCGGGGCCCCGCCGCCTATTGTTATTAATGGATCCTCTTCCCCGGCTCAGGTCTTCTTTCTCCCGTTGACGCACGAACGCTGCCGGGCACTTCACCTGGCCGGACGACATTCAGGCGCCCTTCATACCGGTAGTCACTTTGTCCGAAACTTTTACTCCCAACCGGATTGCCACTCCGCCCGCCAGTAACGCCCATCTCAGGCGATTACTTTGCTGCCTCTACAAAAAGAGAGAAACTTTTTCCATTTTCTGCCGCCCAAACACACAAACTTCCTTAAAGCCCTGATTCCACCCTCCATTCCCCGCTTTCCCCCCCAGTATCCCAGAGTCCAGTCTGAGATCAGTCCCTCCCTCTTGACCGGATCCCAAGCATCAGCGTTTAATCAGCCCCAAGCCTTCCTCTGCCCCTCACCCCACCCTTCCTGTGGCCACCCGGTCCCCTCTCCTACTCCCCATAACCGAAGTTAAAAGAGCTGCCGGTCCCCACGCCCCCCTCCCCTCTCCGGTCTTTGAATTCCCAGTCACTTCTTGGTTTCCACATTGCGCTGACATTGCCTTTCCTGTGGTCACTCATAATCACTAAAGCCAAAGGACACTCTCCTTTCTCATTTTACTTGATCTCAACAAAATTCTTCCGCAGACACATTTCTTCTGGTGATAGTCCTGTGCTGCTCTCCTCTTTTCCCCCAGTCTCCTTACTGTGCTCATCTGCTTGATGACTTCCCAAGGACGTATTTTTAAGTTCTCAGCCCTTTCATGCCACAGTTTTCCCCTGTATGATTTAATCCACTGCCAACGTTTCAATCAATATATCTCAGATTTACAACGCCAGTCCTTATTTATCTGAGCTTCAAACCCATTATCCAGCTTCCGACTGGTTGTGTCACTGGCACCTGGGATGGAAGATGTCCCAAATAGAATACATGTTTTCACTGCTTTTTCCTCCTCAGGTCTCCCTGTAATAGTGAGGTACTGCCATCTGCCCAATATTTTCCAAACCCTTGGCATCTAACAAATCACCAAGATTGTATCTGCTAAATGTCCATAAAGTCTGCCCACTTCTTTCTATTTCCCCTGCCACATATAAAAATGTCATGCTGCTGTGCATGTGTCTCCCTAACCCACATGCAGTGATGTCACATCGGCAAATTGCAATTGGCCATTGCCAGGGTATTTACACCATAAAAATTGGCCAACGCTATGAATCAGGGCTCAATTGGTTTTGTTGGTTGTCTCTAGACTTAAAGTGATGGGTTAATAATGCAGATTAAACTTTAAAATGTGTTGTGCTTAGTGCTGCAGCTAGGAGATTTTAGTTTAATGGGTTTATTTATACAGGGTAAAAAATAGTTTAACAGATCACAGATCAGATTTAGTGACAATAAATTTATTGGGAAAAGAACAGACTGAGACACAATCCTTTTGTGAAATCATGGTTGAATTACACGCATTAGTTGGACACAGATACAAGCCTTCAACAGAAATCAACAGAGATTATTATGTGAGAACGCCCGAATGATGCTACATGACCTGGCCCCTTGCCTACTGCTCCTGAATGGTCTCATGCGCCTGTCCCCTGTGTTTCCTGAGCTCAGCCACCTTGGCCTTTTATAGTCCTAGAGTACGCTATGCTCCTTTCCATCTTGCGCTGTTCACAGAAAGTGCTGGAGCACTTTGTCCTGCTCTCCTCCAGACACTTGGCTGACTCTAATTCATCCTTCAGGTCACTGCTCAAATGTCAATTTCTCAGAAAAGCCCTCCCTGATTTATCTCCCCAAACACCCTCAGGTCCTTCTGTACACGCTTTCATTGTTCTTAGCACAAGTGTAACTAACTATCCATGTGATCATTGTATGAAGTCTACCTCCATCATTACACTGTGAATTCCATGGAGGTAAGGGCCACGGGCGTCTTAAGTACTATACTCTTGCAGAGGCTGTGCTTCCCACAGAGCAGGTAGTCAATAATGTCTCTCCAAAAAGAAGGACATTTCTGGGGCGCCTGGGTGGCTCAGTCATTGAGTGTCTGCCTTCGGCTCAGGTCATGATCCTGGGGTCCTGGGATCGAGCTCCACTTCAGGCTCCCTGCTCAGCGAGGAGCCCGCTTCTCCCTCTCCTACTCCTCCTGCTTGTGTTCCCTCTCTCACTGTGTCTCTGTCAAATAAATAATTATAATCTTTAAAAACAAAACAAAAAAACCCAAAAGATTTCTGAAAGTCATACTTGATATGGGTGATGCTGGAATTAGAATTGGAATCTCCTGGCTTAATCCAATAGAATTCTATTCCATAAATTGCTGAGTCAGCCATGATCAAAATATCATCCTACTACATGTCAAGGAAGGGCAGGCTCAGTGAATATTAAGGTGAACATGAGGCTGATTCCACCTTTCACAATCTTACGGTTTATTTCTAGTATTTTTTTGGAAGATTTTATTTATTTGTTTGTTTGTTTGTTTGTTTGTTTGACAGAGAGAAAGAGAGCACAAGCAGGGGGAGCAGCAGAGGGGGAAGGAGAAGCAGGTTCCCCGCTGGGCAAGGAGCCTGATATGGGGCTCAATCTCAGGCCCCTGGGATCACCACCTGAGCCTAAGGCAGATGCTTAACTGACTGAGCCACCCAGGCATCCCCATCTAATGGTTTATTAAGAAGTATGAGATGCAGGGGTGCCTGGGTGGCTCAGTCAGTTAATCAGCCAACCAGCCAACTCTTGATTTCACCTCAGATCATGATCTCAGAGTCCTGGGATCAAGCTCCTAATTGGCCTCCACACACACTGAGGAGTTTGCTGGAGGATTCTCTCTCTCCCTCTTCCTATGACCCTCCCCTCACTCACAGTGTCTCTCACTCTCTCTAAAATAAACCTTAAAAAAAAAGTACAAGATGCAAAGAACACCTCCCTGCTGCTGATTCATATGCTGACCCCTGCCCCTTGACCCCAACCCCTTGGACAGGGGGCTGGAGGTCACCATCTCACATAGAGAACAGGTTGGTTGAGTGCTTAGTGTATACCAGGCACTGTGCTAAACCACTTGCATATGTTGTTTTTTAAAATTCTCACAAAAGCTCTAATGAGTGAATGTTATTATCCTAATCCTACTGATGAAAAAGAGTCACAGAGGTCCCGAGTCAAAGAGCCAGGGCATTGTCCTTTTCCTTTTTTTTTTTTCTTCCTTCCTTCCTTCCTTCCTTCCTTCCTTCCTTCCTTCCTTCCTCCCTCTCTCCCTCCTTCCCTCCCTTCCTCTCTCCCTCCTTCCTTCCTCCTTCCTCCTCCTCCTTGTTCTTCTCTTTTCTTTCTTTCTTTCTTTCTTTCTTTCTTTCTTTCTTTCTTTCTTTCTTTCTTTCTTCTTTTATTTTAGAGTTTCAGAGGAAGAATTTAGTGATTCATCAGTTGCATGTAACACCTAGTGCTCATTACATCAACTGCCTTTCTTAATGCCCATCACCCAACTATCCCTTCCTGCCATTGCCCCTTCCCCAGCAACCCTCAGTTTGTTTCCTAGAGTTCAGCATCTCTTGTGTTTTGCCTCCCTCTCAATTTTTAGTTTATTTTATTTTTCCTTCCCTTCCCCTATGTTCATCTGTTTGGTTTCTTAAATTCCACATATTAGTTAAATCATATGGTACTCATCTTTCTCTGACTGACTTATTTCACTCAGCATAATACCTTCTAGTTCCATCCATGTCAGTGTAAATTTACCCAGAGCATTTCTTAGCGGAGCTAAGCCTAGGTGCACAACTGAGGGATGTAGCTGGAGATTTAAAGAACCCTGGAAATACCTAACAAGGTTGATATTTGGGGCTGGAAAGAACTAGAACTGAGAAGACAGTAAGCATTGTCTTCCCCTTCCCTCCATATGTTTTTTCTTTCTCTCTTCTTAGTAACAGGTGTCAAAAGTTGGATGCAGGGGCGCTTGGGTGGCTCAATCGGTTAAGCATCTGCCTTCAGCTCAAATCATGATCTCGGGGTCCTGGGATCGAGCCCCGAGTCAGGCTCCTTGCTCAGTGGGGAGTTAGCTTCCCCCTCTCCCCTCCCCCACCACTTGTACTCTCTCTCTCTCTTTCTCTTTCTCTCTGTCTCAAATAAATAAAATCTTTTTGAAAAAAAGTTGTTCAAGGGAGATGAACCATTTGAGCCTTTTGGAGGGAAATGACATAATTGTTTGAGGACAGGTGGTGTGGAGCTCCTGCCCAGCAGCCACACTTTTGCTTCTGACTGGTACACCTTGAGGGCTGGTGCTACTATTGAGTGCACCTGGGTTCACTGGTGGCACTTCTAAGTGGGGTGGGTGGCAAGCAAGAAGGGAACCAGAGTCCCCGTACACTTACCCTCTTGCCAGGGTCAAGGTAGACAGAGGTTGTTTGCTCTAGGGTTGGCTCACGCATCAAGGACCCAGGTTCTTTCCATCTCTTTGCTCTGCCATCCTTGTTGGGGAGTCATTTTGGTTCCCCTCTTGTTATAAAATGACTCTCTCAGTTCCTGGCATCTTACTTGGAATGGAAAAATCTACAAGCAGGAAGGAACCTTCTCCTATGATGTCTGACTCCCAGGAGGGTGGAAATCTCTCCTAGAAACTGCAGACCTGAGATCCTAGCCACACGGACACCCTTAGGTCATCTACCAGCAACAGAAGAGAACCAACATAGTCTGGTCAGGGCTTAACTGTAATGCAGTCTTCTTTTGCTAAATCACAGGGTGTGTGGGCAGTTGGTGGGGTGGCAGTTAGGAGTTTCTATTGGGAGGAATGGATGTCGGATAAGTAGGCCATTCGGATGTTTTATGAGATAGCTTTTGGAAGGGGATAGAGTGTCAAGGGAGAATTTTACTATTAACACATGAAAAATTTTAATTGTTTTTATGTTGAGAAGTAAGAACTAGAAGAGAGGCAGAGATTGAAGTTAAAGGAGAAAAAAAATGATACGGACAGCGGTCTCTGAGAAGCTAAGAAGAAAATCTGGTTGGAATAGATACCTTTTTCCTCTTAAGTTAAGGAGTATTTAATGATGCTAAATAATATAAACCTCCCACTCATGTGTTGTCTAATTTGGGGGCAACATATTTTCATCTGTTTACCCAAGGTCAACAAGTTAGTTGTCTGCTCTATTCTTAAATTAACTACTTGCTTTCTTTCATTTTTTCTAAATTTTCCTCTTTTCAAGAGGCCCATGATCATCTCTGTTTTTAGAATTCCCAAATTCCACAAGAGTTGGTTAAGAACTTTTGTAGGCCAATCAATATTTGCCAAGTGAAGCTATTTTTTGGTATAAACATTAAGAATGCCTGGGAGAGAAATGCTAAATGATTTTATTTGCTTAATCTCAAAGCATCATATTTTACATAGTATTTCCATACATTTTCATTTTTAATGTGCATTTTCAACACTAGGTGTGTAATAGTACATTAAGCAAACAAGATTGTCTAGCCAATGTAGTTATATTTGAATTTCAACTTTAAGCCCTAAAATAACTGGAAAAAACAGTACGATGTCAGAAGAGGGAATAAAAAAGGTCTTACTCTGTGCAGGACCACCCTGAGCTTGTTATGTATATTAATTCATTTGGTCCAAACAACGCCTTAAAAAGTACACCTATTATTGTCCCCTATTTCATAGATGTGGACACTGAGGCACAGAGAAGCTAAGTAACAGCTGTATAGGTTAGAGCTAGGACTCAGGGCCAGGTGGCCTGGCCAGGAAAGAGTCATGATTTAACCAACTCTCTCTTTCACCCCTATGCAGCCTGGGGTGCTCTTCAAGAATTATACAAACGCCTTCTCAAAACCTGCAATTTTATCTCCTCAGCCTTTCCTCCTTCTCCTTCTTCTTCTCCTTCTTCTTTTTTTAAGATTTTTAAAATTTATTCCTCTGAGAGAGAGAGAGAGTGAGTGAGAGAAAGAGAGAGTACAAGCAGGGAGGGGGGTCAGAGGGAGAGGGAGAAGCAGGCTCCCTGCTGGGCAGGAAGTTCCATCCTGGGACCCTGGGATTATGACCTGAGCTGAAGGCAGACACTTAACTAACTGAGGCATCCAGGAGCCCCTCCTTTTCTTCTTTTCAATCTTCTTTTGCCTGATCTTTAATATTCCTTTGCTCAGCAACTTGTTCTCTTTTCCTTCTCCTTGTCTCCTTTCTAGCTGTCCATCTCTATTTAAAATAAAATATTACGGTCATGGAATAATTAACAATAATAAAGGTTAAGCTTCATTGATAGCTTAGTATGTGTTAGACACATACGTATGATACATGTGCTCATGGATGATTTTATATGAACCTGATAACCCTTGGAGTGTGCTAATTTTCCCTGTTTTACAGATGGGGAAGTCAACCTTAGAGATGTTAGGTAGCTTGTTCAAGGTCATGCAGATAGCCAGGGGCAGAGCTGGGATTTGCGCTGGGCAACATGTTGCCAGATCTCATTTTTTGAATCATTACACAAGATTGCCTCCCTGTTTGATTACTGTTTCTTCGAATTTTTGCTTTTCTCCTCCAAAATACTAGAATCTTTCCCATATCCTCCCCTTTCGTTGGATTGATAAATTCTTGCTCTTAAAACTAGTGAGTAAGATTTGGAAAGAGAATGTATCTCAGTTTGAGAAATAACTTTTGAATAATAGCTATCCAACCATGAACAGATTACCTTAACAACAATCATGGGTTCCCTGTTGAATAACATCTACAAGCATAGGCTGAACAAACGCAAGGCAAACGTACAGAGGAAGGAATTCTTTCCAGCATTTAGAGGGACACTGAATCAGATGACCTCAAAAGGATGCTTTGACCTTGATGATTCTGGTGCTGTTAAGGTATAATTTTCAAAAAAGTTGAAAACATAACTCCCATCCATGTATAGAATGAAAAAATCTTAAAGATTTCATTCGGCTTTCTACTGCGAGAAATGGAGAAGTGGTAAAACCAATTCCATAAGAATTAGAGTAATAGGAATTACCTTCACCAGAAAAGCCATTCTTATATAACTTTGCTGAGTGTGACATCGAACTAGTTAATGTCTACAGGGCTATAAAATCGTAACCTTCAGGATTATCTTTTTACTAGATGGAAGTTATTTGGTTCTCTACTGGACAAGGTTTACAAGTTAATAGTAACTACACGGAGATGAAGCTTTTATCAAATAGTAAGTAGAAAAAGCAAATAAAGGGACGATCACCTAAAAAAGTTAATAATACTTGGATGAATCTGTTAAATAATGCCTGAGTCTATTAAGCTTCTCAGAGTTGCTGAAACAAATTAGCACAAATTGGGGCTCTCAAAATACCAGAAATGTATCCTCTCACTGTTCAATAGGCCAGACATCTGAGGTCAGGGTATCTCCAGTGCCGGTTCCTTCTGGAGGCTGTGAGAGAGGATCTGTCCTATTCCTCTATCTTAGCTTCTCCTGGTTGCTGGCAATTCTCAGGGTTCCTTAGCCTGTAGACACATCACTCCAATCTCTGCCTCTGCCATCACAGGGCATTTCTACCCTGTGAGTCTGTTTTTCTGTCTTTCTTCTCTTCCAAGGGCACCAGCCATATTGGATTTAGGGCGCACTCTACTCTGGTATGACCTCATCTTAACTAATTACATCTGCAAAATCCCTATTTCCAAATAAGGTCACATGCTGAGGTTCTGGGAAGGACATGAATTCGCTGTGTGTGTGGTGTGTATTCAACCTAATATACCCGGTAAGAGAGTAAAGGGACATGCCACCGACTTTTTTTTTTGGCCTTATTTCCAAGTTTGAAAGACCTTTTCTTAACAGCAGCAGTCACTTTCCTGGTCTCTCCACTGATGTCTCATACATTTCAACCAGAGTCATCCAGCTGAGGCTAGCTTTATATGTATTGATATGATACAAAGCAGAGATAGTAAGTACGTGTCTAATAAAAAAGTAAGGTCTAGATCACATAGGGATGCTTGAATATAATCATACAAAAGGCTTTAATAATAATAATAGTGCAGGTCTCAGGTCATTCGGTTACCATTTTGGGAGAGGTCATTGTCACGAGCTGTTTGGGTATGTAACTTGTCCCTGAAATTATGAAGGCTGACTCAGGAGAGTAGGTCTTGACACACATTAAGAAAAGAGGAGGAAATTTTAAGTTATATAGGCAGCTTCCCTGCCCTCTATTTTTTTTTGTTTGTTTGTTTAAATGAAAGCTTTTTAATAGGCTATCCAGTTAGCCAAAATTTAGGATTTTATTATAGAGAAGTTACCAGCACTTATCCAGGTTAGCCTCTGTAACAAGTGTCTTTAGAGTAGATTTTTGGGGGGCTGGAGAAAGGAGTCACCTCAAGGGCTCCTCAGCATACAAATGTAATTTGAGTAGGGATCCATTCCTCTGATCATTTACCAGGAGACTTTTTGGCTAGACTTTGTACTGGAAAACCCTGGCTGGTGGAGACAGTTACGGAATTAGGTGGGTAGATTTGGGAGTTAAGGGAGTGAGGCTCATCTGCTATTCTTTTACTCCTGAGATTCCATGTTCTTGAGGCTTTTTCTGATGAATCAAGATGTCTCTGCCCCAGCTGAAGTCAGTTGATGGGAGAGGTCACCTAGGATTCAAATGGGAACCCATTTATCTATCCATTCATCTACCTATCTACCTACCTACCTACCTAACCTACCTACCTACGTAATCTTATCTGTTTGGGTGGGGATGTATCTGGGCTGGTGAACTAGGCTAAGCACAAGTCTTAAATATTTGTGGTCTTCCTGAATCTGTTCTAGCAGAGTGTCACTCTGGAAAAAATGGCCAAGCATGTGGTTGGACTAAAGGTGATATAACCTTCCTCAAGGTCCAGGTGTAGAACACAACTGTGTTGGAAACCAAGAAGCCATTGGATACCAACTGGGCATCCATCAGGCATAGTGGCAGCCGCAGAGAGATGGTGCTGAGCTTGATCTTCAAAACTCAGGTTTTCCTCTGCCTGGGCCCAGGGAGTGGGCAACTGAACCTTTGAATTCTTGGCACTGAGATGGCAGGTATAAGAAAGCTTTCTGGAAGGTAAAAGTAAATATTTGTTTGGATTTTCCAAAAAACCAAAAATCCACCTATACGAAGCTTTTATAAACAATACACATTCTCCACAGAGATTCGAGATAAGTTCATACTGAAGCAAAGCAAACAATTTTAATGGGCACAGAAGGCATTCCCATTTTTAAAAGCTCCATTAGCTGTCTAATAGTTCATTAAAGATGGCGACCAGTTCTTGGCCATTCTCTCCTCTAGAAGATGGAGTTTATTTCCCGTCCCTTTGAATATAGGCCATCCTGGTAACCACTTCACCAAAAGAATGCTGTGGAAATTAACCAGGGTCAGTTTGAGGACTGGCGGCCTCTGCTTCCTCTCTCTTCGAATGCTTGTCCTCCAAACCTGGCTACCATGATGTGAGATGCTCTGCACAACATGCTCACCCAAGTTCCCAGCCAACTGCCAGCACCCACTGCCAACCCTGTGAGGGAGCCATCTTGGACATTCCAGTCTGGTTGAGTCTCCAGGTGTTTGCAGCTCCAGCTGCCTGTGATACTGTGGAAATGGAAACTACATCCTAATGAACTTATGGATTTGGCTTAGCAGATGTCATTCAAGCTTCCAGATGACTTCAGACCCAGCTCATATCATGTGGGGCGAAAGAAGCCTGCAGATGAGTCCAGATTTAGGGTAGACTGTGTAAGAGAGGGGCATCGCTGAGGCAGCTGCCCATCCATGGGCTCTATCCCTCATCTCACTCCAACACTGCCCTTTTTGGAGGGCTCCTCCCCATAGTCTTTCTGCCAGTCCCACCATCATTTCTCTTCCTCTCAAGAGGCAAACTAGCAATATTCTGCTTCTGGACTCATTGAAATCATTTTCCCCCACACTGGATACTTTAAGCCTGCTGATCCAGGAGCCTCAGTGAGCAGGAACTTACGGAGGCAGGCACTTACATTCTTCCACGTAATGTCAGTTCTCTCCCAAAGGATTGAGAGAGTGAAATTTTCTCTACAGATGAATCAGGGATTAGTGAAACTCACTGCTTCCCATATATTAATAGCTGAACAACTTCTCTTCCTTCCCTTTTTTGTTCCCTCCTCTTCTCTTTCCTTCTCTTCTTCTTCATCCTGTCCTGCCTCCTTGTTCTCACCCTCATTCCTCTGCACACCAAAAGGAGGTAAAACTGCAAGTGATGGGATGCCCAGAGCTTTTTCAGACCAATCACTGTTCCGATTCCAAAAAACAAATGACCTCACTGCGGAATTGCATGCCCAGAGCCCATCAACAAGTGTGAGACGGTGACGGAAATAAATTAATCAACACATTCATTAAGCACCTGTTCTCTGGAAGGTACTGAGCTAGCCAATGAGGAAGAAATCAAAGATTATATGACGTTGGTTCACAGGTTCTTTCTTCTCCCATTTTGGTTCTGTGCATCTCATGTACGTGGTACTGACTCTCATTCTAGTCTATTAAACATGTTTACTGAGCACTCCCAATGTCTCAGGGACTATAGAGGTGTGAGCTTTTAGGACAGTTCCTTTAGTGCCTTACACTCTCTCTTTTGTACCAGTTTCCTAGGGCTTCTGTAACAGAGTACCACAAACAATCGAAATTTATTTTCTCATAGTGATGGAGACCAGAAGTCTGAAATCAATGTGTTGGCAAGATTATTTTCCTTCTGAAGGCTCTAGCGGAGGATCCTTCCCCTCTTTGCCACTTCCAGCTTCTGGTGGCTCCAGGTGTCCCTGGGCTTGTGGTGGTGTCCCTCCAGTCTCCGCCTCTGTCCTCAGATGGCCATCTTCCTGCTGTGTCTGTATCCAAATGTTCCTCTTCTTATGAGGACACCAGTCATGTTGGATTAATATGGCCTCTTCTTAATTTGATTAATTCTGCAAAGACCTTACCTCCAAAAAAGGTCATATTCACAGGTATGAAAAAAGGTACATATTCACCTGTTTTTTGTTTTTTGGCAGAGGACACAATTCTATAACTCTCGTCCCCTTTCTCCACACGTCTGTACCCTCCATTCTCATGCGCCTCCATGTAGACTAGCCTCCTCTTCCTTTCCAGCTGTAAACCAAACCCTCTGTCTCCCAGCGGTGATGCTCCCTCCGCTGGAGGTGGATCACAGAGGCCCAGAGGTGAATAAAGGAGGGAAATGTCTTTAGAGAGACCAAGGCCTCAGCAATTCCTTTCTCTCTCTCCCACTCTCTCAGTGTCCTGCCATCTTGAACATACTACCCACTGGTAAACACTGTGGAAGGAAAGAGCTGAGAAAAAAATCAGGGAGATAAGGATGAAGAAATTCTCTAGGTAATTATAGCAGACAATTAATCTAATTAAGCGAGTATTATTCAACCACTTTCATAATGCCTGCCAGAATGGTGTCGGATTTTGACAAAGTGCAGCAGTAGATTTCTGAATAAGTAGGAGAGGATTACAGCTCTTAACTTTGGCAATAAAACTTATAATAAATCCATCGATATTTCCTCCAGTGGGTCCTGCCTTTACTGACGAGTGGGCTTTGTAATCGGACAGCATGTCACTGGTGCCTAAAACTTGAGTGATTTCAATCAGATCAACCAAAACGCTGGCTCATTTAAATGCTAAGCAATACAGTCTATCAAGCTGAGCTTCTGGTATTGAGAAGTCAGGGCCTCTGGAGTCTGCTCTCTTCACTCAGCCACACGACAGTGAGGGCTTGTGATCAGACCTTAATGGACACGAGTCTGTTATCTCAATTGATGATCTGTTTTCCAGAGTCTTCTTCCCACATAAAGCGACGTTAATGGCCTTCACTGCCCTGATTTCTGGCATCCTAGGTAGGAAAATGAAGAGAACCATATTACGGTGACACATTTCAAACCAACTCCTACAGGCGGTGAGCCAGCTCTGAGACAGGTAAGAAGGGCTGGTTTATTAGTTTGCTAGGGCTGTCATAACAAAATACCACAGACCACGTGGCCTGGACAACGGATATGTATTTTCTTACAATTCTGGAGGCTAGAAGTCTGAGACTGATGTGTCAGTTAATTTGGTTTCTTGCGAGACCTCTCTCACTGGCTTGCAGATGGCCACCTTCTCGCTGTGTCCTTCTGTGATCTTTTCTCTGTGTGCACCCCTGGTGTCTCTTTTTGTGTCCAAATTTCTTTGTCTTATAAGAAATATAAGTCTTATAAGGACACCAGCATGATTGCGTTAAAGGTCACTCAACAGCTGCATTTTAGCTTTATCGCCTCTTTCAAGACCCTACTTAAGGAACCAAAAATAGTCACATTCTGGGGTACCGGGGGTTAGGGCCTCAAATTATGAATTTGGGAGGGACATAACTCAGTCCGTAATAGCTGAGCATGCCAAGACTGGTTGGTTCTGGAAGCTACTAGACCCTTAATGTGGCTCTATTCCCTTCTTCCTGTCTTTACCCTCACCATCCAGAGTATTGTAAATATGAATGGCTGAGGGGTGGTACCTAGGAAGACTGCCCAGGTCATTCTAAGGAACACTGAACTGTGGGGTGCCTGTGGCACTGTGAGTTGGTGATAACTGACTTTATAAAAACAACAATTATTCTCTCTCTCTCTCTCTTTTTTTTTTTAACATACTGACATGGTCTTTGATTAGAAGTCGCAGAGAGAGAGAGAGAGAGAGAGCAAGCTGATGTGGGTAAACTGTGCATAGCTCATGCTATTTTACTGATGTTGTGACCAATATGGATGGACCATTACTGAAGCATTTAACAAAGAGTTGTGGTGATTATAAATTATTGTAGTCTAATGTGAAAGTGCCACAAGTGTGTATTGAGCATGAGAATTTTATGTTATTTTAGGTTATCATGCAGTTCTTCATAGTAAAATCAGAGCCTAATTTTGTAGACATCCTTGCTCAAACCAGTGAGATTTTTATATTTTTATCTATATATACAGCATTATAAATGTATGTACATATGTATGAATAGGTATATCCTAGTGTGCGTATTTTTGTGCACACAGATATCTAAAAACATATGCACATATATATTTATGTGTATGTATGTGTGTGCACACTTTTCATGTATAATAGAGTATCAAGCATCCTACCTACAGACTTCGGAGGGTGTCCTTGGAGTTTCTGATCCTGCGCTCATCCCTAGTTCCATATTCCAGTGTTAATTATCTCCATCTTGAAGTTCTTTGCCTAAACTCAGCACAGAGAATAGCTCACTTGCCAGCTTTTCCATGAAGGTTGGCTTTCCTCCATGTTGCTTGGCCGCCTCTCTCGCCCTGTCTCTTTCCTTTAAATTACTTCCCATGCTTCTACCCCGTTCTAACATCCACTCCAAATTTTTTCCTCCAGCTCCCCAGGCAAGACTAAAAAATTTATGCGACTGAATTATATACAGCAATTTAGCTCTCTCTCCCGACCCCAGACTGGGTTCTGCGCCTTCCTTTGAATTGAGGAAAATCATTCCACACATATTTATTGAACACTTAGCAGGAGGCACTGTGGGTTCTGCTATGGGACAGCATCCACCTTCAGAACAAAGAATGGGTTGAATTTAGATTTTTTTGAGATATCCTTATATTTGGATGAGGTAAAATTCTTAGAACCCTCACCTATATTCATTAGAAGCATTTTCTAAAAGTTCTTGTTGCACTTAAAAAAAAATTATTGTGATCTTCAGAACCATTTCATCATCCCTGTCTGAAACTCTACCTATTAAACGACAACCCCGCCCCCAACTCCAGCCCCTGGCAACCGCCATTTTACTTTCTGTTTTTACGAATCTGCCTATTTCATCCACCTCATATAAGCGGAATTGTATATTTTCCCTTTTGTGTCTGACTTCTAGCACCTTAGCATGACATTTTGAAGTTTCATCCATGTTGAAGCATGTACCAGAATTTTGTTCCTTTTTAAGGTCGAATAATATTCCACGGTATGTATGGCTATATCACATTTTGCTGATTCATTCTTCTGTTCATAGACATTTGGTGTGTGTGAGTGTGAATGTTTGTGTGTTGGTTAGGGAAGATGTGTGGACATTCTTGAGCTAGTCTGTGAAACTGGCCAGGCTTTGGGGAAGTGGACAGGAAAAGCTCTCTCCTGGCTACCAGAGTAAGATCCCAGGTGGGTGTGGTAGACACTGTCACTACTCCACCCAGATCCTCTAGGTCCCTTCACCTTCTTTCATCTGCCACCCCCCGGGTCAAAGAGTCTGCACCTTTGACTCTTTGAGGGCTGCCCTTGGACCACGTGGACCAGTTTTCCTCCTTGCACAGAGATCCAGAAACGTCTAGAGTTTATACCTCATTGTATAAGGTACACCCAGTCTCTAGCCAAGGACTTGCTGGTGTAGGAGTAGAAAGACCAGTAAACTTCGCTCCTGAGGCTTACTTGAAAGCTGCAGACTTCCTCTGCTAGAGCAAGCTTACGCTCCCGTAGCTCTCCTCCGTGGGAAATTGCACCCCATCTTTTTGGAGGGAGGCATTTTTTTCCCCTCTTGAATCTAGCTTCCTCCAAAAGTCAGCTGTACACTAATCCTCATGTCAGGGACTCTGGGGACACGCCCCCCTCCCCCCGAACAGAGTAGAAATGTGTGCTGGGAACAGCAATCGCTCACTTTAACGGTAGGGAGGAAAGGTAAGTCATGGCTAAGTTACAGGGGCTTCGAATGGCCAGCCAGCCATCAGTACTTTCCTCTGGAGGGGGCAGGATGTCATGAGCAGTTTCTCAAGCTGAATTAGCCTCCGAGTGAGGGGGATTAATAAATAAGTCAGAGTGCAGGGAATCTGGACGCCGTAAGCCGGCTCGAAGGCTATCTCAATAACCCAGTTACCGGCGGATTAAAACGTTTGTAGGATGTGGCAGCAGGCAGAGAAGGATGGGACCTACCTGTGAGGGGGACTCCGGAGGCTGCGCGGGCACAGTGCAGAAGCTAACACTGAGGACGAGAGAGAGAAGGCCCCTAAGCGAATGCCTGGTCCTGGGTCTCGGCTGTGGGGAGACAGGGACACCACACACCCAGAAAGCAGGGCGGGTTTAGAAGGAAACTGTGAACTTGGCCTCCGCGTATGGTCCGCCACCCTGAAACCACCCATTTTAGCCCAGGATTAGTATCTCCTCTCCTTGCGTGCCTCACGATTTATCTCTCGAGAGCAGACATTCCTTGCCTAGTCGTCACCTTGCATAAATCTTCGATCGCGGCGGCTTCATTGCTGTTGGATCATCCTCAGCCTCAGTTTCCACATCAAGGGAGCATTTATGGCTAGGGGAAGAGGTCTCCTCATTGCAGTGACGCAGTTTCACAGAGCTCGTGCCTTGTTCTTGCACGGGTTCCTGAACGGCGTGCATTGCATTGAGATAACGCCTAACGCCGACCAAGCAGCCGGCTGGGAGAACCGAGGTGTGAAACTGTTCCATTTCACTGTAGGGCTGAGTTTACTGCACACGTAAAAAATTAACCGTGTCCTTCTTCATGATGCTACGATACACTCATTATTCTGCAGAAGCAGAGCGGGCGAACTGGCAGGCCAAGCGTTCCAAACAATACAGACATAATATAACCAGTGTATCACTGACATCATTCTTCTTACAGACACAACACTTAGCTTTGTTGTCAGTGTTATCTAAGATTGCATTTTGCCTAAGATAATGAGCCCCTGGGCTAAGAACTGAGAAATACTCACAGGCGCCTCACTTGTAATTTAAACACGAGTTCAACGTACCGTCCCGGAGCAGGGATGTGGTCCTTGTTATCGCTGTATCTGGGCTTTATTGCTCTTCAAATTTACACGCCCCTCGTGTTGCCTGAGGTGCCGTGCCCTCTCAGCAGCTCTCGGTGGGAGATCCTGAGGAGACATGTTGTATTTAGTAAACAAGGACCAAAACACTGAAGGATGATGCCTAAATTAATTTAATTATTCGTGAGTTGATTCAGACTCACCCACATTTTTGAACGCCTACAATGAGTGAGGCGCACATTAACACAACGAAACACAACGCTGGCTCCTGCTGCACAAAGACTTGCAGGCCAGTCAGGATTACTGACATCGGAAATGGATGATTCCGGTGCACTGTGGTGCGGTACACAAAGGTCTTACCACATAGCAGAGAGGAGGGGACACTGCTGGAGGGTACAGAAAGCCCATTCCAGGTCTCCACCCCCACCCGCATGTTCTAAATGAATTGAAAACTCCTGGTAGCTGGCACTTTAGAAAGCGAGAGGACTCCTCCAAAAGTTAAATATAGAATTTTGATCCAGCAATTCCGCTCCTAGGTGGACACGAGAGAGACAAAAGAAATGAAAAGGTGTCTACACAGAAACGTGTTGCCACGTTACTCACCACAGCCACGGGGTGGGAACAGCTCAGATGTCCATCCCTCGATGAATGGATAGACACAGTGTGGTCCAGCCATACCAGAGAATACTATTCAACTATAAAAAATAACGAATTTCTGACACATGCTACATGGATGAGTGGATGAATCTTGAAAACATTATGCTAAGTGAAAGAAGCCAGACATGAAAGAGCATGTATTGCATGGTTCCATTTATAAGAAATATCCAGAAGGCATAAAGCCAGAGACAGAACACAGATTTGTGGTTGCCTGGGACAAGGGGGAGGAATGGGGATAGTCGTGGAGTTTCCTTTTGGGTAATGAAAATGTCTTGGAACTAGATAATGGTGATATTGCACAACTGTGTGTATTCTCATGTGACTGAGTTGTACATTTCACAATGGCAGATTTTATGTATGTGAATTTTATCTCAATTGGAGACAGAGAGAAGAGAGTCAGAGAGGAGAGACCTAGGTATTTGTGTTCAGACCAAAGCTAAAGGGACAGCAATTAGGCAGTCTGAATTCTTTCACCTGAGAAAGCCATTAATAGGGGAGAAAAGGACCTCTTTAAAGTTATCTTTGGTTCAGCACGTTTTACATCAAAATATACTCAGTCTTTGAAATAGAAACAAAGGTATTCTGATTCTTACTGTTCCTTTTGCAAGGGGAGAAATGTGCAACAGGCTGACCCTCTTGTTCTCCACTCTTTACCCTCCCTTCAATTCTAGAATAATCTCTGGGCCCATGGGATTTCAGAGGAAGCCTTCCAGAGAAGAAGGTTCCTGTCTTCAGAGCATTGAACGGTGAATCGGAGCCATTTAGATGAAGACTTTGGGAAGAAAGAGTGGGAAGAAGGAACTGCAGTCTGAGGAAACAGCATGAACAAAAGAGCAGAGCGTAGAAAACATGGTGTATTTGGAGGTACGAGTGGGTCATTCTTACTGTATGGGAAGGTGAGGCAGGGACCAGAAGATGGGGCTGTAGAGGTAGAAAGAGAAGGCCTTCTGTGTGATGCTAAGTAGTCTGGGTACCAGAGGCCGGTGGTATCCTGCAAATGGCTAGCTGATTATGCAAATCTCCCAACTTGGGGTTCATTGGCCAAAGCAAGTGCTCCTAAGGTGTGAAGTGTTGGCCTTTGCACAAGAACTCATATTTGACATTATATGTTAAAAAAAGAAAGAATTCATGTTTGGTTTAATGCTTTCTTATTGCTGTCTTTTTTTTTTTAAGATTTTTAAAAATTTTATTTATTTGACAGAGAGAGAGGGAGAGATAAGTAGGCAGAGAGGCAGGTACAGAGAGGGGGAAGCAGGCTCCCCGCTGAGCAGAGAGCCCGATGCGGGGCTCGACCCCAGGACCCTGAGATCATGACCTGAGCTGAAGGCAGGGGCTTTAACCCACTGAGCCACCCAGGCGCCCCTCTTATTGCTGTCTTGACATTCTGAATCATTTTTAACAGTCAACCCTACATGTTCATTGTGCAGCAGACCCTATAAATTATGTAGCTGGTCCCGCATGGGAGAGTTTACACTGCAGAAATTGGCAAATGCAACAAATCGGGGCTTTGCCCTGCAGGAGAGAACCAGTTACCAAACAAAGATCCTCACACTGTTATCCGGAAGGAAACTACCAACAGCCGCAGTTTCCGAGGTGTGGCTGGGTGGGAAGCAGGATGTTAGGAGGCTCAGAGGGAGGCTACGTAATGAGTTCCTGGTTTAGGAGAGGACATGAACGTGAGGTGAGTTGTGCATCTGCTTATTGTATCAAAGAAGTAGGTAGTGACTGCCTGTTCTGCCTCGAGTACTTAGCTAAGCACTAGGAACGAAAACCAAATAGAACTCAGTCTTGGGGAAAGAAGGTCAGGGAAGACTAGCCACTAATCCGAATCATGAAGTAAAATGAACTTAGGTGCAAAAGCGAGTGAGCAAGAGATCTGGGTCCTTTTAGAGGCTGGCACCTAGTCCCATGTGGCTGAAGCTGGGTGCTTCTGGGGGGGCAGAGTGGAGACCGAGAAGTGGTGAGATGCCTATTAGACCACCGAAGCCGTGGTCACGATTTTGGCTTATTTGGCAAGTGGTGAGGAACCACGATAGGATATAAGTAGAGTAGCGATATGCCTAGATGTTCAGTGTGGAAAAGTCCTCTTTGCCAGCGTGGGGCAAGAGGTTAGGATTACGCCCAGGTTTGTGGCATGAATATCTATGTGGGAATAGAAAACGAAAACAATTTTTAAAAATCATAAAACCGTCTCTTCGATCCCTGAAACTATCTATCTTATTTTTCTTAGAGAGGGTTATGTTAGTCCCACATAGGCAATCAAAATAAAGCTGTGGAAATGTACTGTTCAATGAAAACATGCTCCAGAAAGAAATTATACAAGGAAACCTTGGTTCGATACAAATGCATCTTGTTTTGGAGCCAACTTGGGAAAGGTAGGCACAGTTCTGTTTCTGATTCATGAACCCAGTCAAATGGTATTCTGCATCTCATTGGTGACCTGTCACCTTAATTTCCACAGGATCCAGGCGAGGGGAGATATACAAAGCTGGTGAGAGGGCAGTTATGTAATTGAGGTCAAATCGGCCACAAGTAGAGTCTGCATAGTTGTTAGCAGAGGGAGCTTGCTTCAAATGTCTTGCTTCAAACAGAGGGTGGTACAGTACGGTGCGTTTAGAATTTTGTGCGAAAGGGAAAAATAAACCCCATGACTGTAATAGAGAAAATGAAATATAGTCAATTTACTTCCTAAAACATACAAGTGAAATTGATTCGATTTAATTTTCAAAATAATTGTCTTAGACTCGGGCCCTTGGAAACACAAACACAAAGATTTGATCTCTGTTCTTGAGGACCTTATAATCATGAACAAAAAGAGCCAAATATAATAGATGCGAGACTGAATATAAAATGGACAATAGCCAGACCTATGGTAAAACATTAAGCTATAAAAATAAAAATCTGGCTTCAGATCTGCAGCAAGCAGCTCAGAAAGCCAGACTACTGTCTGTAGGTTAGACTCGCAGGTGGTCAGACCACTCTTTCTGGCCAATAGTCCAGGAAGCCAAATCATAACCCCTGTAATCATTGGCCCCAAGTGGCCAGGATTTAATTAATATCTGACAGTTCCCTAATCTTTTTTCGTCTCTGCTTCCACCTTGGTACCGATCAGAGTAAGCCAGACAGGCACCCCTAACCAATTGCTCAGAATTGCTGCTCCCAGTTGACCTATCTCCAGCTTCCCCCGGCCCCCAGCTTCCAATCTGGGCACCCCTAGAGCCTTCCCTCCTTCCATTATAAAGCACTTCCCCTCCCTGCCTCCTTGTAGTCTCTGTGACATGTGAGTGGTGGTGGCTCACTCCCTTGTCACAGCTAGCTCTAAGTAAGTAGCCTTTTCCTAGGGTGCTCGGGTGGCCCAGTTGGTTAGGCATCTGCCTTTGGCTCAGGTCATGGTCTCAGGGTCTTGGGATCGAGCGCCCTGTCAGGCTCCCTGGTCAGCAAGGCAGTCTCTTCGATTCCTTTTGTCCCTGCTCATGTACTCTCTCTCTCTCTCTCTCTTGCTCGCTCACTCTTTCTCTCTCAAATAAATGAATAAGATCTTAAAAAAAAAAAAATAAGTAGCCTTTTCCTGTTCTTACTTGGGTGGTCTTCATTTTCTGCTCCATAGAGAAGGCAGAATAAAGTAAGTGCCAAAAATACCTACAAATTTCACACTGTGTGGGAATAAAAGAAAGAGTAATTGGTTCTGTCAGGGAAGGTTGGGAATGCAAACTTGCAGCTACTAGCTGAAAAACACCCACAGATGGTGCTTTCCTAAATAATTTCTCCTATAAATTTTTGTCCATTAGCGCTTTTGACAAAAGGAGAGATGTGGTTTGACCTTCAAGGGGAAACGGCAGTTTTGGCGGCTATGGTTGAGACCTCCCCTCCTGCTTCGGACTCGAAGAAAAACTTGAGTCACGGAAACTGGCCGGGGCTCCTCTGGACGTCAGGCATTCTCTGTCAAACGTGAGCATCAACTGTTTATGAGTGAGAAAAGCTGTGGGTTTCATTATTATTCGCTAAGTAGCATTTTGAGATATTCATATTTCAGCCCAATTTTCTCCCTTTATTCTCCTTATTCAAACAGATAGTGGACCCTGATGTTCCTTGTTCAGAGAAGGATTGGGGCTGACTGATTTGTTTCCAAACCCAAACCACTGAAGAGATAAGACTGTGGGTCCCTGATAAGGAACCCCCACTAAGACTGTTCTGCTTGGAGATCTGATGGTGTGAAGGAGGAACAAGAGGTGTGACGGAGATTTCCCCTCTCCATCTCAGCCTCTCCCCACCACAGATTAGAAAGAATTTAGATAAAAGTAGAGGGAAGTCTGAGGGTCTTGGAGGAAGGTGTCTTGGTTATGGCTTCCCAGAAGTACTTGGGCTCAAGGAAGAAATGGGAGTGACAACCCTTAGCTTACTTAAGTGGATGGGTTCCCACATGCTGGGCCACACAAAGAGAAGTGATAATCTGATAACCCTTGTCCAGAGGACTGATCACAGAACCGTGACAAACCTCCATAACCTTGAGAACTCTCCAAGGAACCGTGAGAAACTCTGAGAGTGATTCAGGTTACA
The DNA here is from genome assembly GCA_028533885.1 of Nasua narica. Classification (NCBI taxonomy): domain Eukaryota; kingdom Metazoa; phylum Chordata; class Mammalia; order Carnivora; family Procyonidae; genus Nasua; species Nasua narica. The sequence goes on along the minus strand of CM052810.1, from coordinate 8,913,981 downwards.
TTTTCCACCAGACTTGCTCTATTGGACTTGAATCAGAAATCACACTGATAAATGTAAATAAAGAGGTGGGAGGGTTTTTGCACCCAGATGTGAGTCGTGGATACTTACATGAAATTAACACCAACACAAGGACCGCAGAATAAATACTTACAAGTTATGTCATATGGTGTGTGTTCAAGGTCCCAGGATGGACTGTGTATATGGAAACACTCAAGACTTGGGGGCGGGGGGGGGCGATGGAAGATGGGCAGGAGAGGTAGATCAGTTATTTAGCCAGCAATGGCTTGTGTCCAGGAGAATGTTTGTTTACATTTGCATGCGGACCTTTTGCCCTTCCTATCCCTTATTACAGATTTTGCGGCTGTTCTTTGTGTCAGGATTTTGTTTGGGAATTGGGTAAGAAGTTAGACTCCCTTAGGGAAATACATTGAGTAGGAGTTGAAAGAAGAGTAGAAATGATAAGGACATTAGGAAATATCGAATCTTTATTATATAAATTCTTGGTGTGTTTATATTATCTGGGTTTAGAGAAAAGAGAGCTAGAACATAGTTCTTTTAGGAAAGAAATTTTTCAAAACTAGCAAGATTTAGGGAAACACATCATCTACATCTAGAGATTACAAAATGTGGTTTCATGAAAAATATTGACTGGATTTCAAACAGAAAAATGAACTGGTCCTGATTTATGCTTTATATGGACAATCCGTGACTTTGCAGCCTATTATTGTTCCTGCTTTTCTGCTGCCAGCTATAGTGACAAGAATCTTTTTGGTGGCCATGGTGGGGAGAGAATGGCGTGGATTCTGGCAACTATCGGTACTGATACTGGATCCTGGGGGCAGAGCATGTTGGATAAAAGATATCTAGAGGCGTCAGGCAGTTCCTAAAGTACCGCACAATTGTAGCACAACGCCAGCCTGTGGGCAAGCCCCTGGGGAGGGACGAGGACCAGTTTCTCAGATGTGTGCACATGCCAAGGAGACCTGAGTCCCTGGCAGGACAATGGGTCAGATTAAGGAATCAAGGCGTCAGGTAAATTGGAGGGTTTGGTGCAGCACCCAAAGGTTTTCCTGTATGTAGAAGGCTTGCTTTAGGCACAGTAGATTCTGGGTCTGCTTGACAGCAAAGGAAACTTGGGGGGGAGTGGTAGACAGAATAGTCCCCCAAAGGTGTCGAGACCCTAATTCCTGAGCCTGCGAATATGTTACACTACATGGCAAAAAAGGATTTTGCAGATTAGTAACCAGCTGACAGGAAGATAGGGCGACCATCCTGGATCAAGTGGGGAAGGGGAGGGGGGACCCATGTGGTCATGAGTCCTTAAAGCAGAACACTTTCTCTGAATGGAGTCCAAGAGAAAGGGCAGAAGAAGTAAGAGAGACTCTAAGTGCAAGTAGAGTTCCATGGGGCATTGCCGGGTTGAAGACAGAGGGGGAATCAGGATGAGGGATGCAGGTGGCCTTAGGGAGTTCAGACAGGATTCCAGAAACAGACCTGGTCCTATAGCTGCAAGGCTGTGAATTCCGCCAACAACCTCAAGGAGCCTGGAAGCAGATTACCCCCAGGACCTCCAGATGAGAGAGAGCCTGGGCAGGCCAGGATCTGGATTTTGCCTATGAGACCCGGAGCAGAAAGAGCTGAGCCCATCCAGAATTCCAGGAGCGAATATGCATTTTTGTATTGTTATAAGGAGTTAAGTTTGTAGTAATTGGTTATAGTAGCAATAGAAGATGAATACAGAGGGGATTGGGCATCTTAGTAAATTCTGGATGCTTTAACAAAAATGCCACAGGCTGGGGGATTTAAACAACAGGAATTTATTTCTCACAGTTCTGGAGTATGGCAATTTGAGATCAAGGTGCGGGCATGGTTGGGTTCTGGGGAAAATCTTCTGGTTTGCAGATGGCTCTTGTTGCTGTGTTCTCACGTGGCAGAGAGGGCAAGCTTGGGTCTCTGCATCTCCTTGTTGGCGTTCATCCCTACTTAGGGCCCATCCTCCAGACCTATGACCTCCCAAAGGACCCACCTCCAAATACTGTCAGTGGGAGGTTTAGGCTTCAACACATGAACTTTGTGGGGGACAGCTTCAGTCCACAGCATAGAGTGATGGATCCAGTCCAGCTAGATGGTGGAGGTGGTTTGGACAAGTCTGGGGTGTAGGACTGAATCTTTGGGAAGGGACATCCATGATCCCAGTGCCAGAAGACAGAGATACCAAAAAGAGCAGAAGAGGACAGTAACCTGGTATGGCAGAATTCTCTGCAAGTTCAGGGACTTTTGACTCAGCTGACTTGATTGGACGGGTGGCAGGCTAATCAAGTTAGCACATGGAAATGTAACTGTGCCATTCCCGATGGCACAGGAATCAGTTACATTTTGGTCATTCTTCATTCTCAAGCCTAACTGTCCTGTGTTTAATTCTCCTGCAAGCTGTTAACACTTTTCCAAGAAATCAGTTAATAAAACAAGACATCGGGCTGAGAAGGGAAGGGTTTTTTCCAGCCATCATCTACTTTCCTTGCTATCGCATTTTGGAAGGTAAGAGACGTCTCTTCTACAACCCATGTGAAAACTGCTGGCAAAGTTGTTTAGGAAAACAGAAGTATTACAATTTATATTGTTTTTATCTGAAAGAAAGTCGCAACAACAACAAAAAGATAAAGCCTCACTATTTCTTCAAAGTGATGTCACTTGGAAATATTTAAGACTCAAAGGTCTGTTTGCAATTATAGTGGCTGCTTGATGGAAAGCAGTGAAAGGACATTAGGGACCGCTGGTGGATGCCACGTACCAAATGCTTGCTTCGAATACAGCGCCAGCAGAGCCTTCCCTGATTCCCCGGGACCGCGAGGCAGCTGCGGTCGCCACTTCTCCCATCTCAAAGGTTGAATAAATCACCGTGTTCCCCAAGCAACCGAGCAGCTTTTCATCAGTCACACCTGCACAGACCGTAGGTCGTGACCTCTCAAGAGCTAATCTGTTAATTAGAACAGGAAATTGCTCTGGAGTGCCCAACAAGGACGGTCCTTAGAACAGCTTCCGAGAGCTCTTCCCTCATCCTGAAGGAATATTTCTTCCTTTGCAAGTCTGAGCCATCTTTAGGATGTGAGATGCCATGTTCAAGATTTCACTGGCATATTTAAGTCTGCATTGTCCATGTGAGTAAGAGACAGGGGAGGCAAGGGAGGGACGGGAGGGAAGACAGGTAGGGGCATGTGACTAGGCTCACATAGATGTGGAGAGATGTTATAGACAAGCTATTAGCCAGAGAGAAGAGAACATAACAAACCCACCTTGTTTGTTCTAAGTATGGATGAGATAGTTTCGTGATATTTACAAATCTACCTTGTTTGCCTTCAGTGTTATAGACAAGATATTTACCAAGTCCCCCCCTCCCCCTTCAGTTTTCTATAAAAGACTGGCCATAAAAGTCCTCAATGGAAACCCATTCATGTGACCCTTCTCACTCTAGAGAGTTTTCCTTTCGTTCTCACCTTCCCTTGATAAATCTTCACTTCACCCTATTGTCCCTGAGATTCATCATTCGAGTTGGTGTGAGACAAAAACCCTGCGACACAGGGATAGCTAGCGATTTCAAATATTACAAGTAATATGGCTGATGGTGCACTTGTCTGGATTTTTTTTTTTTTAAGATTTTATTTATTTATTTGACAGAGAGAGAGAGACATCGCAAGAAGGCAGAGAGGCAGGCAGAGAGAGAGGCGGAAGCAGACTCCCCGCTGAGCAGAGAGCCTGATTAGGTGCTCGATCCCAGGACCCTGAAACCATGACCTGAGCCGAAGTCAGAGGCTTAACCCACTGAGCCACCCAGGTGCCCCTTGTCTGGATGTTTTAACACAGAACTAAGTGTTCCTATAATGGACCAATGTAGCCTGACCCCTACCTCTCATAGATTCCGTCTCCAAATCCCATCATTTTTCTCTTTAAAATCTCCCCCAAATGTTATCACTGCCATTACTTCCACAAATCCCACCCTAATCTGAGCCCCCATCATATATTGTTTGGACTGACTCAGTAGCTTCCAAAGTGGCCAGTTTACATCACTTGCCAGCTTTTCCTTCTGGTTTCTTGGTTCTTAAATAGCAATCCTATGTGAGATTATGATACATACCTATTGCTTTGTGTCTGTTTCTTTACTGGAATGTAAGCTGCTGTTCATTGTTGTCTCCAGTGCCTATAATAATGCCAGTCATGAAGGAAGCACGTGAAAAACCGGATGTTGAACTAAAAGCACTTGAGTCATATGTATCAAATTCATAGACATGTTTGGATTTATGCCTGCCATCTTATTTGCATTTGTCTTTCGGTTGCTTTAACTGGATTAACTGGTATTGTTTGTTTTCTGCTTTTCCCTTCTGTAAGTTTGGAAATGTACACATCTTATATGTAAACTTGTAATGCTTACCCTGAAATGCTTAACATCGGCTAGAATGCATAATTATCTAGAAATAATCCAGAAGTAATCAACTTTGCCTGGAATTAGTTTTATCTTCTCTCCTCCACACTCCCAACAAAAAGGTAAACTTTGTTGCCTTTTGCGTTCCCCTGCCTATTCACAATCTCACTTGTCTCTGTGAACTTCCAGGCTGCATGGGATGTCTTCCTTAAAACTTAAATATTTAATACTTGTTTTAATGTAACAATTTCACCACTGTGATTGTAACTGGTTCCTTTATAGATCTCCCCTCTTCATCCTAAACCTCCTTTCTCCCTGTCCTCATCATTTTAATCGTGATGCTTCCAGGAAGGGTGACTGAATAGTAAACTTTAGGAAAGTTTATGTCTGTAGGTATCTTTATACTGAAAGCAGATGTCAGGAACCTTTTTCTTCTTTTCTTAATGTAAGCTCTACGCCTAACGTAGGACGTGAACTCAGGACCCCGAGAATAAGATGCTTTATTGACTGAGCCAGCCAGGTGCCCCCAGGAAACTTCTTTAAATAGTACAAATAATAAGTATTTTAGGCTTGCAGGCCATATGGTCTCAGTTATAGCCACTCAACTCTGCCATTTCAGTGCAAGCCGCCACAGACTACACACACATAAAGGCAACAGGTTAAGTGAATGGGCACGCTGTGTCCCAAGAAGCTTTTAAAAACAGGTGCCAGCCCACTGGCCATACTTTGCTGAACTCTGTTTTAAAGGATAGTTTGGGTATAGATTTTTAGGCCCAAAGTTGTTCTCCTTTAGATACTGAAGATAATTGCGTCATTGTCCTTATGTATTCACTGCTGTAGTCACCAAGCCTGACATCAACCGGATTCTTCCTCCTTTGCAGATAATCAGTTCCTACCTCTCTAGAAGGTCTTAGGGTGTTCTTTTTATGTCAGTGAAGTTTCTCCATGGGTTTTCAAGAGCCCCCCCCTCCAAAATATCTACTGAAAGCAACTTTTTGATAAAGCCAAGCCGAGTTTATTAAATCGACTGTAGAAAGGGAGACCATCACTGTGAGAGGCTCTTAGCATTGTCTCCGAAGGGGAAAGTCAGGGGGAAGATATTTACAGGGTTCTAGATTCAGGGCTCATGTGATTTAAGGCAGGTCTTTCAAGGCAGGGAACTGATTAGGATTGGGCAAAATTCCGAACGAATAGCATAGGTATGGTGGACACAGTGAAGCTCAAAGCAAATATCGATACATAAACTGTTGTTGATAAATGAACTGTTTCCTCAGGTGTAAAACACTATTGTCCAGGGAAGAAAACTGTTTGCTCAGATGCACGTACCCTTTGCCCAGACAAATTGGTTTTCAGGAGTTTCCTGAGGTAAACAGCAAGTATTTATTGACTTATAGCCTTATCTTTCTGGGCAAGGATTTCCTGGAACAAACAAGTCATGTTGAAACAGGTAGTGTTGGTTCTTGATCCCAATAGCTAAGCTATGAGGACATGACTATTCTCTAGTATCAATTGTGTCTGAATGATTTTTTTAAAAAAATGATCCTACCGGGCAATGAGTTCTTCCAGAGACCTCATGTTTTACTTTAGTTCCGTCAATTTCTAATCAATTATTTCTTTACATTTTGTTTTCATTTCCTCTAGGCTCTTTTGTAATTCCTTTTTGTAATGGAAGCTGGAATGAGATTTATTCTATGAAGTCTCTTAATTTTGTGTCTTTTGAGCAAATTCTATGTCTTCATTTTCCAATTGATTTGCTCCTCAGCTGTGCCCATTCTGCTTCTCAATGCATCATATTAAGTTTTCAATTTCAACAAGTATAATTTTAATGCCCAACAGCTTTTATTAGTTCTATTCTTTTGATTGTGTTATTTCTTTAAACCTTTGGTATAGTTACATGTCTTTAAAAAAAAAAATCTACGATTGCACTATTCAATCTGTTTCTTTAGTTGTATGTTTTCCTTTTTCCATTCATTTTCCCACTCCCCTCTACGCTATGGTGTTGGCTCTCCTCAAACATTTGATTCTTACTTAGGTACTTTAATGTTAAGATTCCCTGTTACAGATCTGATGTAACAATTTATGCAGACTGGTTGAGGGGGTGTAGGAACTGCCACTATTTTCAGTGAGCGTGGCAGAAGCTTCTGGGATGTGTCAGGATAGGCTCTCTCACAGCTGATCCTTAAGGCACCGGGACCCTGCCCTCTGTCTCTTGCTTCCAGAGTTCCTGTGCCCACTGCTTTGTGGAAGGTGAGAATGTGCACCATGGCTGCCTGCTGCCATGCCTGGGGAGGAGGCAGGATGCTCGGGGGCTGCCCTCCTGTTCTCGCCTTGGTGGCTCTCAGCTGCCGCCTCCTCCTGGATTCCCTCCCAATTGGTCCGGTGCACCCTTGAGGCTTTTAACAAAATTCTCCCACCTCCATCCTGGGCTGCAGTTTTTCTTCTTTAATCTACTCTTGCCTACTTTGTAATTTTCAAAGATTCTTTGTAGTTCTGCATTGATCCAGAGTTTTCTTTCTTTCCTCCTACCCTCTCTCACACACCCATTTTCCGCCTCTCCGTCTTTGGGATGTAATCTGCAGAAGGGACTGGAAGCTACCGGGTAACCCAAGGCCAGGGGCTAGAATCAGCTAGCTGGTAGCATCTTCAGTTACATGCTTGCTGTTTGGTGCTGGCCGTCAGCTGTGTTCTCAGCCAGGTTCTTAGCTCAAACACTTATATGTGCCCCTCCCACAGCATCTCCACCTGGACTAGTCCGGGCTTCCTCACAGCGTCGTGGCTGAGTTCCAAGCACCAGCTTCCCGACGTAGGTGTGTGTGGCATTGTTAAGCCTTGGCAGTCATGAAGAGCCACTTCCACTTATCAGCTCTTCCACAGCATCGTCAAGGGCTGGCCTGAGTAGGAGAGCTTCTGCCTAGTGTGTAGGCCACAAGCTTCCTCCTGAAACCTGCCCAAAACAAACCTGCCCGTCTAAGTAAAGATGGTAAGCATCCTGCTGATGTTAGAAATATTAGAAATGTTGAAGACATGGGAAAAAAGACAAAGCTACCAGCAGCCCCAGAAAGGCCCCTAAATAAACATATAATCAGATTGAAACCAGGGTGCTTATTATATGTCTTTTATAGTAATTTAAAAACATTAGAAAAAATACGTGCTCCATTTCAAAACGAAAGGGGGTGGGCATCCCATGGTTACATTATGTTTGGAAAAGCTAGGTATTATAGTTGTTTTGTTTTCAGATTTACAGTACATAAGAGAAGTCTAGAGTAAAACACCCTTTTTCTTCTGTATAAAACCATTTTCTAGAATGACCCCAGCAAGAACACAGTTTTGAATGTAAGCGAAGACGATAACCTCTAGAGTCCATTGTAGTTCTAAGTCCTATGATTGTTTTCTGAGTCTGAAAAGAATAAACCCCAGACGGTATTAATTCTGACATTTATTTGCTGCCTTTTCCTGAACTCAGGGATTCTTTCTGCCACAGATGTGTCTGGATCATGACAGATGGGAAAGAATCTTCTTCAGTGACCAGAATCTGTGCTGACAGCCTTGGGAGCCCCAAGTAAGCTGCATTTATTTCCTTGGGCTCCCTGAGCCCTGGATGGAAGGAGGGTCCTCAAAATATCTGAGGGCTGCTTGAATACCAATATTTTGTGTGTGAATAGTTTTCAGTTGTTCTCTTTGTTAGTAATACTAATGTGGATCAAAATCCAGGAGAATATACTCCTAAAAACTGCTCAAACTCTTTGTAGAATGTTACT
>CM052810.1:8811609-8905306 GCA_028533885.1 Nasua narica | reverse complement strand
ATTTATTTATTTATTAATTTAGAGAGAGAGAGCATGAGCAGGAGGGGCAGAGGGCGAGGCAGACAGAAGCTCAAGCAGACTCCTTGCTGAGAGTGGAGCCCCATTCAGGGCTTGGTCTCAAGACCCTGAAATCACAACCTGAGGGGAAACCAAGAGTTTATTGCTCAACTGACTGCACCACCCAGGCGCCCCCCAAATTCTAATTATTCAACAAGTTGCCAGGAGGTTCTGTATGCCCTTCCTCAAAGGCGAACAGCAAGGGAAGAACACGTAATATTTGCAAAATCCCTTAGATAAATTTCTTCTTTACCTAACAAGTTTGGTGACTGCTGGTCAATGGCGTCACTGGAGAAAAACTGCCCATTAAACCTTATCAAATGGGTTAAGAGAGCGATGACTGGATTCACCATGACCCAGATTACCAGTGTGCGAGCAATAAGACACCTTCTCTTTGTGAAGCAGCTGGCTGAGAGTGCCATGGAGTTTGGCTGTGACTTGCCTACAAAAGCTTCTTTGTCCATTATCAAGAAGAGTCCAGGCCTACTTGGATGTTTGAAAAAAAAAAGAAAAATTCATCTCAACAGCAGAGGGCTGAAACCCCATATGGATAATTTGTCCATGTTGTTATCATTGTCTTAGATTGAGAATTTTTTTAAAAAGTATACTAATTGGAGGGCGCCTGGGTGGCTCAGTTGGTTAAGCGACTGCCTTCGGCTCAGGTCATGATCCCGGAGTCCCGGGATCAAGTCCCATTATCGGACTCCCGGCTCTGCAGGAAGTCTGCTTCTCCTTCTGACCTTCTCCCCTCTCATTCTCAGTTTCTCTCTCTCTAATAAATAAATAAAATCTTAAAAAAAAAAGTATACTAATCAGGGCACCTGGGCGGCTCAGTCCATTAAGCATCTGCCTTCAGCTCAGGTCATGTTTTTCGGGTCCTGAGATCAAGCCCCATGTCGGGCTCCCTGCTCAGTAGGAAGTTTGCTTGCCCTTTTGCCTCTGCTGCTCCCCCTGGTCATATTCTCTCTCATTCTGTCAAATAAATAAATAATTTTTTTTTAAAGTACAATAATCGTTGACTGTTATCCATATTTTGGTGTACTGAAACTGTCAACTAATAATCTTTTCCCCTCTGTTATTTTTAAATTTTTATTTATTTTATTTTATTTATTTATTTCAGAAGGAGCGAGTGAGAGAGAGAACATGAGAGGGGGTAGGGTCAGAGGGAGAAGCAGACTCCCCGCTGAGCAGGGAGCCTGATGTGGGGCTCTGTCCCAGGACACAGGGATCACCACCCGAGCCAAAGGCAGACGCTTAACTAACTGAGACACCCAGATGCCCCCATTATTTTTTATTAAAAAAAAATCTTCTGTCTTTATTATAATTACCATGTATGTAGCATATTGACCGCACTTGAGTTTCTGTCTGTTATTATAATATCTGGTTAATTGATTTGTACATGAGAAATCAAAACATTATTCCTTTATGTTGGCTTTAGAAAACCTTACTTCAAAAAATAGTTGTAGCTTATACTAACAATACCAAGAGGATTCTCATTAGTGAATGTGTAAAACTGAAGTGCGATGGAGAGATTGACCTCATTACGTAGCTCTTTTACTTAACACCGGAGACAGGAGAGTGTTTAATACATTGTACAATTTCACTCAGGACCCATTCTTTTGTTAAAGCTTTTGGTAGGGAAAGTCTAAGAGATACAATCCCCCTTGATTTCAGCAAGACTTAAAATAAGAAGTTGGGAAGTACGGAAAGGAAAAAAAAAAAAACCCAACTATTGTGAAGACAGACAATGCTGCCTTCTAAATGGTGAGCATTCACCCCTCAGAGATGAGCCAGCTCACTCGGAAATCTCAGTGGATTCAATGCTGTTGGCTTACGGTGCCCTCATACCCCATTTCTACCTTTTCGGAGAAAGGAATCACAGTGGATGGAAGAATGAGTTGGCTAGATCCAGGTCTGTACTTTCTTTCTGCTACTTACTGTGTAACCTTGGGCAAGCCCCTTGATCCCTCTGAGCCTCTGTTTCCCCATCTGTGTAGTGGGGATAATAAGAGCTGCCGCATAGGTTATTGTGTTTATCACATGAGAAAGTGCCGTCATGGCCTGGGACTCAGATGTTGAACCACACGTAAAGCTGAGTAAGAAATGACACTTGCCTTTAAGTAAGTTGTAGTCTAGCAGGCATTTGAACACTGATTTGCTATGATTCAGGCATAATATAGTGATTTCATGCTTGCTGCTGATGGATGTTATTGCATTATTCTAGTGAGAGATAGTATGGTGGGAACTCTATAGGGAAAAGTGGGAAAATGTCTTTTAGAACAGTGTGAGTGTGCTAACACCTAATCAAATAAAACATTTCAGGATTTAAAACCTAGTAACAACCTTCCTCTCTCCTGTTTTCTCCCTACCTCAGTCTCTGTAAAAGATAAAACCACACAGTCAACCTCAAAACTCACAGTGGTTACTACCCAACTGAAAGAAAAGGTGGGCAAAGGAATTAAATAGACATTTATTATGGGCTGAACTGTGTCCCCTCCCTCCCAAATTAATATGTTGACTTGCTAACCCCTAGTATCTCAAAATGTGACAATATTTAGATAAGGTCTTTGAAGAAGTAATTAAGATTAAATAAGGTCACTGGGGTGGGCCTTAATACAGTAGGACTGGGGGCACCTGGGTGGCTCAGTGGGTTAAAGCCTCTGCCTTCGGCTCACGATCTCAGGGTCCTGGGATCGTGCCCTGAATCAGGCTCTCTGCTCAGCGGGGAGCCTGCTTCCCCCTCTCTCTCTGCCTGACTCTCTGCCTGCCTGTGATCTCTCTCTCTCTTTCTCTCTGTCAAATAAATAAATAAAATCTTAAAAAAAAAATACAGTAGGACTGATGTCCTTACAAAGGAGATTAGGACACAGGCACAGAAAAAAGACCCCAGGAAGGCATGGGGAGAAGACAGCCCTCTACAAACTATGGAGCAAGACCTCAGAAGAAAGCAAATCAGCCAACACTTTGAACTCAGACATCCAGCTTTCAGAACTGTGAGAAAATAAATTTCTGTTGTTTAAGCCACCTTGTCTGTGGTACTAGGTTATGGCAGTCCTAGAAAACGACGACCCTTCTCCAAAGAAGATCTACGAAGAGCCAACAAACACAGGAAAAGATGCTGAATGCGACTAGTCAACGGGGCACTGCAAGTGAAAACCACGAGACACAACTTCACACCTACTACAGCGGCTATAATTAAAAAACGACTCCAAACCGAAAATAAGAAGGGTTCCAACGTGGAGCCCTTCCACATTGCTGGGGGGACCGTAAACGGGTGCAGCTGTGGAACATAGTTTGGTGGGTCCTCAAAAGAAGCTAACTTAACATATGAGCGAGCAATTCCACTTTTAGGTGGTTTCACCAAAGAACTGAAAAGAAACTCAAATAGATGCTTGGGGGCTAGTGTTCACTGCAGCGTTATTCACAAGAGGCAAAAGGCAAGAACAACTGAAGTAGCCAGCCATCGATGAATGGATAAACGAAATGTAGTGTATACATACTATGGAAAATTAGTCAGTCATAAAAAGGAATTAAATTTTAACACACACTACAACATGGATGAACCTTGAAGATATTATGCTGAGTCAAATACACCAAACACAGAAGGATAAATATTGTATGATTCCATTCACATGAAATATCTAGAATAGGCAAATTCAAAGGGACAAAAAATTGGTTAGAGGTTACTTGGGGCTGGGAGGTGGGGGGAAGAGGGAAGGATGGGGAGCTATTGCTTTATGAACAGACAGTTTATATTTGGAGGGATGAAGAGTTCTGGAGATGGATGTTGGTGATGGTTGCACAGTTTCAATGTACTTAATGGTCCAGAACTATGCACTCAAAAATGGTTAAAACAGGGGCCATTAAGCATCTGCCTTTGGCTCAAGTCATGATCCCAGGGTCCTGGGATCGAGCCCTGAATCGGGCTCCCTGTTCAGCGGGAAGTCTGCTTCTCCCTCTCCCTCTGCCTGCCACTCCCCCTGCTTGTGCTCTCTTGCTCTCTCGGTCAAATAAATAAATAAAATCTGTTTTAAAAAATTCTTACAACAGGAAATTTTATGTTATATATATTTTATGATAATAAAAATGATCTTACCCAAAATGGTTAAAATGAAAGATTTTACATTATACATATTTCACAACTTAAAAAGAATGAATAATGTGGGACACCTCAGTGACTCAGTTGGTTAAGTGTTTGCCTTCGGCTCAGATCATGATCCCAGGGCCTTGGGATTGAGTCCTGCATCGGACTCCCTGCTCAGTGGGGAGCCTGCTTCTCCCTCTGCCTCTGCCTGCTGCTCCCCCCTGCTTGTGCTCATGCTCTCTCTCTGACAAATGAATGAATAAGATCTTAAAAAAAAAGAATAATGTAATATACCCAAACCTACTGGATTATACACTTTAAGTGGGTGAGTTATATGGCATGTGAATTACATGTCAATAAAGCTGTTAAAAAAAAAAAAAAACCCTCCCCAAACCCACAGCAGTTGAGAAAAGGAAGGCAAGGGAGAATGGGTGAAAGTGAGAAGCCCTCTGGGCTTTGCCTCGATTTTCTTCTGCCCTCTAGCCCACCACTGAGGCTCCGGAAGCACGGGGACAGCGGAGATCACAGGCTTTCCTCTGTAGTAGCCCTTCGGTCTGGAGTTGGAACAGTTTCAAGGTTAGAAGGCTGCACCATCCAGGTGCTGCTTCCTGGGCTGACCAGCCGCTGCTCCAGCAGAGAAGGGCTCACCCCGTGTGTCTCCACCGGCCTCCTACTCGTCAGGGGCCCCCGGTTTTCTGTCGCCGCAGCACGCACCCCCCGTGACACTCTAAACACCGATCGAACATCAGTCAAGGACCCAGTGGTGGGGCCTCTAAGTGGGATTATTATTCACTGTGACGCAGGATGGTTTTGCGTGCCTCCACACCCCCAGGGCTGTACGGTAGTGTTTGCTTTCGGGGCTTGACTGAAAGGTGGTTCTTCACGATCATAAAAACAAGTTGAAATCATCTCCTGTGGTCCAGTGTGCTGCTACCAGCTGCACTCTTTGCTTTTCCATTATGCATGATTCTGGACTGCTCATACAGGAGGAAAAGATACACAATTCCATTAGTGCTTCCCGGGGTTATGCCAAGCATTTCCAGGCTACTGCTGCTAATTAATGCTAATATGGAACTGCTTACATATTTATGTGTTAGCACATGCATCATGAAGGTGGCACAATGGTCCTCTTATTTAGGACTGATCAAGCCAACTGAAGCCGATGGAAAGCGAGAGAGAGATGACTTTGCAATGGATGGCTTTGGCAATGCTGCTTCAGTTATTTTTTTTTTTTTAAGGTTTTACTTATTTATTTGTCAGACAGAGAGAGAGAGAGCGCACAAGTAGGGGGAGCCTCAGGCAGAGGGAGAAGCAGGCTCCCTGCCGAGCAGGGAGCCTGATGTGGGACTTGATTCCAGGACCCTGGGATCATGACCTGAGCGGAAGGCAGAAGCTTAATGGACTGAGCCCCCAGGCGACCCCGCTTCACGTTATTAATCAGGAGTCAGCCGCGTAGGTGACGTTCTGTCTGGGGCTGCTGCTGCACACACATATGTGCGCCCGCTGTTTTGTACTCTCCCTCCTCCCTGCTCCTCCTGCCACATTCACAGCATTTGATAACCAGTGTGGGGCCAGTACCTGCATTCATTCGTCCATGATGTGTCCACCCGGTCCGGTTACAAGCTCCTCCCTGAATCACACACACCGTGCACATGACTGCAGCAAACAGTGATCTCCCTCCTCCTTTCGGCTTTCTAACCTCCCTTCCTTTTTGCCTCCACTCTACTTTCTGCTCTCTTCTCTCCCTCTCTGAATTGTCTTCATTTTTCTAAGTCAAAGACTAGAAGTGAGGGCCAGGGAGAGTGAAAGAAGCAGGGCAGAGAAGCCAGTGGAAGGGAGGGACATTTGGCCTGTCCCTGCTGGGGGGCAATGGGATCAGTCCCCTCAGCCTCGGAGCCGCTGCAGCAGAACTGTCCACTCAGGGGTGGTCTTGGAAGAGCATCTATCCTGTGGCTCTCACCCTGGGTTGCCCTGAGGACAGTAACTGCTCCCGGAACTCCCAAGCTCTGCCCGGAAGTGGACAGAACGGCTTCCTTCCCAATTCTCTGAGAGGTGCGGGGTGAAGATAAGGTCCCTGGGCAGACAATAGGTGGAGTGAAAGCTACTTGGGGCTGCTGTCCACACCTGCAGCAGGAGTCCAAGGTGAGGTGGGCATGAGGCAGGCATCTGCTGTGTCTGGGAAACAAGAAGCCCCATCTCAGCTGCCCCAGCGACCCCGACTACCCAAGGATGTCTGTGCGGCTAGACTGGAATTGGTACCCCTCCTCATTCGGTCTCCTTTTCTCATTTCCACCCGAATCCTCCCCGAGTTAACGTGGTCATAGCTCTTCAGTCACCCATTCAAGCATTTCGGGAGCGGGCTCTTTGCTGGTGCTGGGGGACAAAGAAAATCAAGGCCAGGACTATGTTGTCTTAGAAGCAAGACATGAAGGCGTGGCCCCTGAAACAGACTGCAGCGGGAGACGTGTCCACCAGGTAAAAAGGCTCACGCGCTTATCTCAGATACTTACTCTCGCCCTTAGCTCTCCCCCTTTTTCTCCCTCTCCTGAGGATACAGTGAGAAGGCAGCTATCTGCAAGCCAGGAAGAAGGCTCTCCCCAGGAACCTAACTGGCTGGCGCCTTCACTGGGTCCTTCCAGCCTCCAGAACTATGAGAAATAAATGTCATTTCCGCCCTCCAGTCTACGGCGCTCTGTTAACGGCAGCTAGAGCTGACCGGGACACCTTACAGATGGCGTGAAGGGGCGGGACCCGGGCACCTGAAGGGTTGAAGTTCCCCAGGCGATTCCAGTGTGGCTAAGTCATGAACCTGCAATGGTAAATACAGGCAGTTCAGTCCTCTCCTTTGACAGCTGAGAAGACCGGCCTGGAGAAATGATGCCATTTGCTCAAATCTCTTGCCACTGGGACTGCCTCCCCGGGATCCTGCTTCGAGCCATTTCCCACATAGGGTCAGAGTGATGTGTAAAGACCTAAATTACAACAAGACGGTCCTTTTGTCAAAACCCATTAAGGGCCTGCCAGTATTATGCCTATGAAATCTGAAACTTCAACAGTACAAAGAATTCCTATATGTTTTCACCCAGCTTCCCCAAATGATAAGATTTTACAAAACTGCAGTCCAACTATCAAATTCAGGAAATTAACAGTGATGCAAGTCTTCTCCAATATGCAGACCTTGGTTGAACGACACTCAACTGTCCCAATAATGTCATTTTTTGGAACCAGACCACACGTTTAGTTGTCTTTTCAAGTCTTCTTTCAGCGGAAAGAGTTCCTCAAGCTTTCTTTGTCTTTCAAGACCTTGATATTTTTGAAAATTATGGGCCACTTATTTTGTAAGATGCCCCTCATTTTGAGTTTGTCTGATTTTTTCATGATTAATTCAGATTATGCAGCAATGGGCAAGAATACCAGAGAAATGATGATACGTCCTTCCCAGGCTTCCTATCAGGAGGCATATGATGGCCATTGCACCTGTTAACTTTGCTTAGTTGGTTACGTCAGGTTTTTTTTGGTACTGTCAGGTTTTTTCACTGAAAAGCTATTTTCAAAATACAAAACTGGTATCACAATGGGAAGGCCTGATATGATCTGGCCTCTATTTACCTCTAGTTTCTATCTCCTTCCACTGTTCCTTTCTTTCAGTTCCTCAAATACACAATCTCTTTCCTACCTCCTGGCCTTTGTTCAAGCTGTGCCCTCTTCCAGGACCTCCCTTCCCTCTCTCTTTGCTGGCTAGCTCCTTCTTATAATTTAGGCCTCAGCCTTTTGGGGCCCCACAATTTAATCTAGGTCCTCCCCTGATAATTTCTTGAAGTCTTTTGCATTGTTTCTCACAACATTTATCTACTTTTTAAATTACATATAATCTGCACAAAGTCTTTCTCCTTGGCTAGACTTCAGGGTATTTGAGGGGAGGCACCCCATCACTTCTGTTTACTCTTAGGTTTCTAGAACCTAGCACAGTCAGTGCCTGACATAGAATAGTCACTCAATGACTATTTTTATGGAAAGGTGCATGCTACAATTTTTAGATCCATTTCTAAATTTCAGTGAATGTGCTCTATGCAAAAATCAGGAATTCGGGTTAATCGCCCCAACTTTTAAGCAGTTATGAATTGGTCTATATTCTTTCTCAGGCCTTTTCAAGCTTATTGCTCTGAACACAGTAACGTCAAGGACTGGGTAGATCAGGGTGGGTAGCAAGGTGCTGGTACTTCCCAATTGTGAAAACAAGAAAATCACCCAACTAGGAAACAAAGATTCTCTTCTACCCAGTCTGCTGCCCGCACATAGGCACCCACGCGGCACAGAGATACACATTCTCCATACACAGCTGCCACAAAGATAGCAACCCTGGTGGTTTGGTTTCAGATCCACAGATTCTGCATGCCCTGTCTTAGGCTCTTTGCTTTGAATAGAGATTTAGAAAACCTCTTTTTTTTTTTTTTAAGGGCAATTCCTTTCTTTTGCTACCCTTTCAACTATAAATCAAAATGTCTCTACTGGGTTTGATGCAAAGGAGTAAGTCCATGGGCCTCTGTGAGCTTCTTGGCTGCTACCTAGCAAGAACCTAGGTAAAAAGAAACGACACGAGTCATATTTTCTTATTCTCCTTTGGTTCCCCATAATCCTACAAGTCACTCGCCGCCCCCCGCCCCCGAAAGAAATTCACCCACAGCCTGCCTAAGGGTCGACGATGGTGCAGTGTTCCCTCTCCTCAGACTGCTGCTCCACTTTCCCCTTTCACTCCCCCACCTGGAGCCCCCATCCATTACCCTGATGCTGCCTGTAGCTCGCGCCCTTCGCCAGGGAGCCTGAGGCCACAAGGAGAAAAAGACTTTCATGAATTTCGGAAGCATCCACACACATTAGGTTCTTTTTTTTCTTAACATCTTTTATTTTATTTTTTCAGTGTTCCAAGATTCATTGTTTATGCACCACACCCAGTGCTCCATGCAATACGTGCCCTCCTCAATACCCACCACCAGGCTCACCCATCCCCCCACTCCCCTCCCCTCCAAAACCCCCAGTTTGTTTCTCAAAGTCCACAGTTTCTCATGCTTTGTCTCCCCCTCAGATTTCCCCCAATTTACTTTTCCTTTCCTTCTCCTAAAGTCTGCCATGTTATTCCTTATGTTCCACAAGTAAGTGAAACCATATGATAACTGACTTTCTCTGCTTGACTTATTTCACTCAGCATAATCTCCTCCAGTCCTGTCCATGTTGATATGAAAGTTAGGTATTCATCCTTTCTGATGGCTGTGTAATATTCCATTGTATATATGGACCACATCTTCTTTATCCATTCACCTGTTGAAGGGCATCTTGGTTCTTTCCACAGTTTGGCTATTGTGGACATTGCTGCTATGAACATTGGGGTACATGTGGCCATTCTTTTCACTACATATACATCTTTGGGTTAAATACCCAGTAGTGCAATTTCAGGGTCATAGGGTAGCTCTATTTTTAATTTTTTGAGGAATCTCCACACTGTTTTCTAAAGTGGCTGCACCAATTTGCATTCCCACCAACAGTGTAATAGGGTTCCCCTTTCTCCACATCCTCTCCAATACTTGTTGTTTCCTGTCCTATTGATTTTGGCCATTCTAATTGGTGTAAGGTGGCATCTCAATGTGGCTTTGATTTAAATTTCCCTCATGGCTAGTGATGATGAACATTTTTTCATGTGTCTGTTAGCCATCTGTATGTCTTCTTTGGAGAAGTGTCTGTTCATGTCTCCTGCCCATTTTTTGACATGATTATCTGTTTTTTGGGTGTTGAGTTTGAGGAGTTCTTTATAGATCTTGGATATCAGCCCTTTGTCTGTAGTGTCATTTGCGAGTATCTTCTCCCATTCCATGGGTTGCCTCTTTGTTTTGTTGACTGTTTCCTTTGCTGTACAGAAGCTTTTTATCTTGATGAAGTCCCAAAAGTTCATTTTCGCTTTTGTTTCCTTTGCCTTTGGAGACGTGTCTTGAAAGAAGTTGCTATGGCCAATGTTGCAGAGGTTACTGCCTATGTTCTCCTCTAGGATTTTATAGATTCCTGCCTCATGTTGAGGTTTTTCATCCATTTCGAGTTTATCTTTGTGTATGGTGTGAGAGAATGGTCTAGTTTCATTCTTTTATACAGAGCTGTCCAATTTTCCCAGCACCTTTATTGAAGAGACTTTTTTCCATTGGATATTTTTTCCTCCTTTGTCAAGGATTATTTGACCAGAGAGTTGAGGGTCCATATCTGGACTCTCTACTCTGTTCCATTGGTCAATGTGTCTGTTTTTGTGCCAGTACCATGCTGTCTTGGAGATCATAGCTTTGTAGTAAAGCTTGAAATCAGGCAACGTGATGCCCCCAGCTTTGTTTTTCTTTTTGAACATTTCCTTAGGGATTTGGGGTCTTTTCTGGTTCCATACAAATTTTATGATTGTTTGTTCCAGCACTTTGAAGAATGCTGGTGGAATTTTGATTGGGATGGCATTGAAAGTATAGATTGCTCTGGACATATAGACATTTTAACAATGTTTATTCTTCTGATCCACTGCTTCTGCCAGAGCTCCCTCTGAAGGCTAAAAGCTTGGAATTTCTCCAAGACAGGGACAGAGAGTTGGGCTAAGGTCACCGAAACATCGTTTTTCATTTTTCTTGGTGGAGCTTAACATCAGTGCTGTACCCTTTGCCCCCTCGCTGGGTGTTCACTTCTTTGCTGCCTTTGCTGGTAGTCTCAAGCTGGAGAAGTCGCCACAGCTTTCACTGGGGGGTGGGGGCAGGGGGCAACAACATCTGCACCCACTGGTACTGGGGGTTGCCAGGCGTTCAGGCTGTTCTTGCTGTTGGACGGCAGCTGTTGGAAGGCCAGGCCAAGCTGTGTAAGCTGAGTGTACATGTGTTTCTCTGCCCTGGAGACCGAGGGAACCCCAAAGGTTGTCTGGCTTCCTCGTTTAGCAAGACAGTATGCCCTCAAGTAAAAGATGGATATCTGCAGAATCCCATCATCTAAACCCCTGCCCAGAGGGCAGTGCTGGTGAAGACCCCTCCCCAGAAAGCCAGTGCCGGGGTCAATGGCATGTCCCCAAAGTTAGGGGCCTGTGGGACATGCAGTGCACTGAGAACCACGAGCTGTTGGTGCATCCAGGAGAGCCGCTGGCTGTTTTCCAGTACTGCAGGGAGCCCGGCGGCAGGAGATGAGCTAATTGTGAACAATGTGGAGTTGACTCGTGTGGGAAGAAGACAACCTTTACACTGCCAACTTACTTACAGCTTTAGTTAGTTCACACATTGCTGACTGGATGGCGTTGATAGAGTCAAAATGTATTCGAGAATTGAGGCAATTACCCACATTACTCAAGTCGCAGAAAACACTTTCGCACAATCAGCAGGATATTTCTTTCTAGTGAAAGTAATTGGAAACCTTGAATTATAGAGCTAATCCCGTCAGTTAATTTGGCATTTGGAGATATGACCCATATTTCCCGAACAAAACAACTTCTCGAGGCACTTCCCCTAAAGATATGGCTTTAGCTTGTCCTCTACTCTCTCTAGTTCCTTTACCCTTCTTGGCTCCGGTATATTGTGTGCGAGAAATATGGATTTGGGCCGGGCTTTTGTGTCTTATGAAGAGTTAAACTGTGCTTTGCATTTGGTTTTTCTCAGTGACACCTGTGAAAGTCCAGTTTTAAAGTCCTGATGTTAGCCTTTGGTATCTGGCTGGCATGTAAGCATCAGCTTTAGCAGGCGTCTTATTCTGTCGGGGATGCTGTAGCAGAAACCCACAGATGGTGCCTTATAAATAACAAACATTTATTTCTCACAGTTCTGGAGGATAAGAAGTCCAAGATCAAGGCACTGGCATATTTGATGTCAGCTGAGAGTCTACTTTCTAGACACTTTTTTTTTCCTTGTGACCGCAATGTTGGAAGGGATGAGAGAACTCCCCGAACTCTCTTTTATCTAGGACACTAATCCCATCATGGGGGCTCTGTCCTCATGACCTAATCACCTCCAGAAGGCCCCTACCTCCTAATACAATCACCTTGAGGGTCAGAATTTCAACATGTGAAATTTTTGCAGGGGGACACAAAATTCAGTCTATTATAGGTGATGAATTATATCTAAATAGAGCTTATGGCCATGCTATTAGGTTAGAAACTGAGTTGCTTGAAGTCTGCAGTCATGTACACAATAAGAGGGTAAGAATTGTTGCTCCCAATCTCCCCCTTCCCTGAGGATGGGAGCCACAACCGAAGGTTTTCTTTCTCTTCCCTCTGGCAGCCCCCCGACAACTAAATGGTGGTCCCAACCGCACCACCCTGGTACTCAAAAGACCCCAGTCTTTTTGTGTGTGTGAATTTCTGTGCATTTATTTTCCAAGCAGTAATTGATCTGTCATTGTACATGTTCTAGTTTATAGCACCTTTGGCCAACATGATCAGGGGTCTATTCCAGAACAAAAGAATTCATCTAAAGGAAGTGATGGGTGTAATTTTTTTTTTAAAGATTTTTTATTTATTTATTAGAGAGAGAGCATCAGAATGAGAGGGGAGAAGGTCAGAGGAAGAAGCAGACTTCTCGCAGAGCCGGGAGTCCGATATGGGACTCGATCCCGGGACTCCGGGATCATGACCCGAGCCGAAGGCAGTCGCCCAACCAACTGAGCCACCCAGGCGCCCGATGGGTGTAATTATAAAAGACACTAACCATGATAATCCATGGTAAGAGTGGGAAGTTCCCTATACACAGGAGGAGGACAGCAATTGTGCCCATCTTTTCAAAGGACGAAGGATGAGTTCAGTAATTACTGAGCAGTTCCTTTTACCTGCTATACCTGGATGTGACTAGGATGTGTCACCCCCCAATCAATTTGTGATCACACAGAAAAGCAAAAGGTGATACAGAACAATCAGGCTGGCTTTGTGTAGAGCAGATGAATTTTTTCTACAAGAGAGAGAAGGGCTGAACAAAACAAAGTGTGTGCACCATTCCATACAACATTTTCATCCTTGGGCTGGGAGGGTTTGGGTTGAGTCTTGTTACTGTTTGGTAAAGGGTGAGTTACTGGTAATTTCATGTCAGCCTGGAGGGTAGTGCAATTGACTAAGACATCAGAGAGGTCAACCCTTTGGGTTAATTTTGTATAATCTTGCTAGGAGACAGGCCACGCCCACTAACAACTCTCACCCCCAGACACCCACATGACTGCTTTTAGTGTTCCCATTCCTACACTGGGTCTCCCTGAGAGTCAGTGAGCCAGTGATTGTGGTGGTCCTGGCTTGTGCCCACCTCTCTAAGACCAGTGAGAAATGGCAGGTAACTAGATATTTTCTCTTTGCTCCTTTGTGGGGGATGGATTCTTAAATTTTTGCAAAACTAGTGACAGGCATATTCTGTTTGAAGATAACCTCCTTCATAAGTCGTAGTTAGACTTTGTTGAAAAGCCTCCCCCAGCCCCCCAGCAACTGACTTTTTTTAATGACACAGTTTGGAAATTTGCGAGTTAATGATATCATGTAGAAGACTTTAGAAAGCCTATGGACCACTTGAAACATGCAGAATAGGAATTTCAGGATACAGCTGACATTGAGAGAAGTGAACCTCAGAGACGCACATACACTCATTTCTTATTACTACAAAGAGTGCATTGGGAGGCAAAGGGAATCCTAGTTCTCACAGCCAGTGTTTCTTTACCACCAAACATTTTAAATGCACTATTATCATACCCCATATGAAGACAGAGATCTTCATATCGCAAAGTCACAAAAGGAAGAGATGGGAGAGCTGGGACCCAAACTTGGCTTTGTTTGACTCAAAGCCCATTTTTAAAGATTTTTTTTTTTTTTTTATTTATTAGGAAAGACAGAGAGTGAGAGAGAGCATGAGAAGGGAGAAGGTCAGAGCGAGAAGTGGACTCCCCATGGAGCTGGGAGCCCGACGTGGGACTCGATCCCGGGACTCTGGGATCATGACCTGAGCCGAAGGCAGTCGCTCAACCAACTGCGCCACCCAGGCGCCCACAAAGCCCATTTTTAAATCTCCACCCTTCCCAATTTCAATCTCTTGAAATAAATAACACCAGCAACCTGGTTTTTAACCTTTCACAACTCCTTTTGTGCTTGAACAACCCGTATACACATGTAAGGCTTAAATTTTTGTTTACTTCATAAAAAGGGAACACATTTGCATTGTTCTCTGTAATTCATATTAAGGTCATACTAAGTATGTCTTCCACTTTTTTCTAAGGTCTAGAAAAAGCTAAGAAATAAGAATCTTCTCTTATCCAAAAGTTGAAAGCAGCAATAAAACCAAATGGACCCTGTGCCTTTTTTAAATACTAGCTTGTTAATATTCCAATCTCATCTCTTGGTATTGGTCTTTTGAGGTGTTCTACTTCTTGGATTGCTTTTTGTAATACTAATTTGTTTTTAGATATGCAAATGTATTATTATAAAGTGCATCTAGTATTTTTTGAAACTTAATATACTTCATACCTATAGTAAAATCTATGTGTTCATTCCCAAGAATTATACATTAGCTTTCACTTTTGGGGGATTATGTTTTTGAGGGATTTTGTTTTAGGAATCTTTTCAAATAACAAGTGTTAGTTATAATTTTTATCTTTTCTATTCAATTGTTTTCAGCTTTTATCTTTTAAAATCAATTTTCTACCTTTATTTTTGGCAAATTTTATTCTGTTTCCTTAAACTGAAAAACTTAGGGGAAGTCTAATGTAGTGATTCAGTTCATGAACTGAACACTAGGTATTTTGGTTCAAAGTCTGGTTTTGCCACTTACTAGCTTCGTGACCTAGGATAAGTTACTTTAACTCTCAGTGCCGAAGTTTTCTTACCTTTAAGATGGGTTGTGAAGATTAAATGAGTTAATATATGTAAACTCTTAAGAAACTGCTGGTACATAGTATCTACTTGATATAAATATTTAGAAAGAAAAAATGAACTCTTTTAAATAATAAGAGCTAAGGCGATATTATTATTATTTTTATTCCAGCAAACACGGTGTTATATTAGTTTCAGGTATACAATATCATGATCGAGCAATTCTGTACATTACTCAGTGCTTATCTTAATAAGCATATTCTCAATCCCCTTCACCTATTTCACCCATCCTCCCCACCCATATCCCTTCTGATAATCCTTCTGATAATCATTAGTTTGTTCTTTGTAGTTAAGAGTCTGCTTTTTGGTTCATCTCTCTTCTCTTTATTTGTTTTGTTTCTTAAATTCCTCATATGAGTGAAATCATGTGGTTTTTGCTTTTCTCTGTCTGACTTATTTCACTTAGCATAATACCCTCTAGTTCCATCCATATCGTTGCAAATGGCAAGATTTCATTCTTTTATAATGGCTGAGTAATAGTCTATTGTATATTTACATATATATATATATATACACAACTATTTTTTTAATCCATTCATCTATTGATGGGCAAATGGGTTGCTTCCATAATTTGGCTATTATAAATAATGCTGCAATAAACACAGAGGTGCATACATCTTTTTGAATTAATATTTTTGTATTTCTTGGTAAATCCCCAGTAGTGGAATTATTGGATTATATGGTAATTTTATTTTCAATTTTTTGAGGAAACTCTACACTGCTTTCCACAGTGGCTGTACCGGTTTGCATTCCCACCAATAGTGCATAAGGGTTCCTTTTTCTCTACCTTCTCATCAACACTTGTTTCCGGGTGTTTTTTATTTTAGTCATTCTGTCAGATGTCAGGTAATATCTCACTGTAGTTTTGATTTGCATTTCCTGATGATTAATGATACCGAGCATCTTTTCATGTGTTTGTTGGCTATCTGTATGTTTCTGGAAAAAGATCTGTTTATGTCTTCTGCCCATTTTTAAACTGGGTTATTTGTTTTTTGTATGTTGAGTTGTATAAGTTCTTTATATATTTTGGATACTAACTCTCTATTGGATATGTCATTTGCAAATATGTTCTCCCATTTAGTAGGTTGTCTTTTAGTTTTGCTGATTGTTTCCTTTGCTGTTACAGGAGTAGTTCCAATAGCTTACTTTTGCTTTTATTTCCCTTGCCTCAGGAGACATATCTAGAAAAATGTTGCTTTGGCCGATGTCAGAGAAATTATTGCCTGAGCTCTCTTCTAGGATTTTTATAGGTTTAGGTCTTTCATTTAGGTCCTTAATCCATTTTGAATTTATTTTTGTGCATGGTGTAAAAAGTGGTCCGGATTCTTTCTTTCTTTATTTTTTGTATGTAGCTGTCCAATTTTTCCAACACCATTTGATGAAGAGACTATCTTTATCCCATTGTATAGTCTGCCTCTTTTTCAAAGATTGATTGACTATATAACCGTGGGTTTGTGTCTGGGCTTTCTATCCTGTTTCTTTGGTCTGTGTGTCTATTTTTGTGTAATTACCATACTGTTCTGATTACTACAGCTTTGTAGTATTCTTGAAACCTATGGTTGTGATGTCTTCAGTTTTCTTCTTCTTTTTCAAGCTTATGTTGGCTATTCAGGGTCTTTTGTGGTTCATACAAATTTTAGATTATTTGTTCTAGTTCTGTGAAGAATGCTCTTGGTATTTTGATAGGGATTGCATTAAATCTATAGATTGCTTTGGGTAGTATGGACATTTTAGTATGTTCTTCCAATCCCTAAACATGGAATATCTTTCCATTTATTTGCATCATCTTCAATTTCTTTCATACATGTTTAATAGTTTTCAGAGTATAGGTTTTTCACCTCCTTGGTTAAGTTTATGTTTATTCATAAGTATTTTATTATTTTTGGTGCAATTATAAATGGGATTGGTTTTCTTTTTTTTTTTAAGATTATTTATTTATTTATTTATTTGACAGAGAGATCAGGTAGAGGTAGAGGTAGGCAGAGAGGCAGACAGAGAGAGAGAGGGGGAAACAGGCTCCCTGCTGAGCAGAGAGCCCGATGCGGGGCTCGATCCCAGGACCCTGAGATCATGACCTGAGCCAAAGTCAGGTCACTGAGCCACCCAGGCGCCCTGGGGTTGTTTTTCTTAATTTTTCTTTCTGCTACTTCATTATCACTGTACAGGAATGCAGTGCATTTCTGTATATTGAGTTTGCATTCTGCAACCTTACTGAAATCATTTATCAGTTCTAGTAGTTTTTTGGTGGAGTCTTTAGGATTTTCCACAGATAGTGTCATGTCATCTGCAAAAAGTCAAAGTTTTACTTCTTGACCGGTTTTGATGCTTTTTATTTCTTTTTGTTGTCAACCGGATTGCTATGGCTAGGACTTCCAGTACTGTGTTGACTAAAAATGGTGGGAGTGGACATCCTTGTTGTGTTCCTGATCTGAGGGGAAAAACTCAGTTTTTTACCATTGAGTATGATGTTCACTATGAGTTTTTCACATATGGCCTTTACTATTTTGAGGTAGGTTTCCTCTAAACCTCCTTTGTTAAGGGTTTTTATCATGAATGGATGTTGTACTTTGTCAAATGCTTTTCCTGCATCTATTGAAATAAATGATCATATGGTTTTTATCTTTTCTCTTGTTGACGTGATGTATGATGTTTTCTGTACTTTGTCAAATTCTGAAAGATGTATATTGTAATCTTGTTATAATTTTTAAATGCTCCACTAAGTGTATGTCTTCTATTTCAAGTTTTCTTCTATATTCTATATTCTAGATTTCTTCATATTCTAGATTCCCTGACACCCAACTATCCATTTAGTGTAGCTATAGATTGAAAGGATCATTGTCCTCTCCCCTCATCTTTTCCTCTTTTGGGGTGTCTGATCTCAGTCAATTGGCATTTGCTTAAGTCTTTCTATTTTCCTCAGCTAGGGAACATTGATAGTACATATATCCTGAATCCCTGCAGGTATGAAAAAAAAATTCCTGCCCTTATTGCTGAGGGGTATGTTGGCCTGATTGCTCTTTTAAACCTCTTATCTTTCCCCTTGGGATTTCCATTCCATTGTGTTTTTGCTTTGGGCTATGAGCTCTTGATCTTTTGAACCATTAAATTGGTTCTTGGCCATGATCATCTTCTTTTCTAGTTCATATATTGGGTATTTAAATAAAGATACTAAATGTCTTAATCAGTCCAGGCTGCCACAACTAAATACCGTAGACTAGGTAGCTTAAACAATAGGAATTTGTTTTCTCACTTTTCTGGATGCTGTAAGTCCAAGATCAAGGTGCCAGCATTGTTAGTTTCTGGTGAGAGTTCTCTTCCTGGATTGTAGATGTCTGTCTTCTCTGTGTCTTCATGTGGTATACACACATACACACACAGAGAGAAAGAGAGAGAGAGAGAGGGAGAGGGAGGGAGAGAGACAGGGGCAGAGAGAGAGGAAGAGAGAAAGAACAAGCTCTCTGGTGTCTATTATAAAGGCACTAATCCCATAGCCTGGGCCCCATCCTCCTAACATTATCTTAACCCAATTATCTTCCAAAGACCTCATCTCCAAATACCATCGCTCAGGGTTTAGGGCTTCAACATATGAATTGGGGGCGGGGGAGAGTTAAGCAAGGCAGTCTATAGCATCACAGTTTTTTCTTTCTTCAACTTCCAGAACATGTTTTAGGTATTCTATTTAAATCTTCTTGGGGGTTCTTATTAGTCATCTGTTCAAAGTTATCCTTCAGGTATTCCCTTAGTTCTCTTCCAATGGGAGCCCGCATCCAGATATTCCATGACCTGGCCTTCCTCTCTGTTTCTTTCCCAGGCTACTGAGTCCTCTTAAATAAAGTGTGTGTGTGTATATATTAAGATTTTATTTATTTATTTGAGAGATAGCAAAAGTGAGAGAGATCACAGAGGGATAGGGAGAAGCAGATTCACCACTGAATAGAGCCCAAGGCAGAGCTTGATCCCAGGACTTTGAGATAATGTTCTAGCCGAAGGTAGACACTCAACCAACTGAGCCACCCAGGTGCCCCTAAGTTTATATATTTTTAACCTGATTACTTTGGTGTTCCTTCAGCCCTCTAACTGGTCAAGATGTTGAGATGGGAGAAACCATGGCCTCAATGCGCCCTCCAGACTCTTCGAGCCGTATTGGTGTTTCTGCTTCAGAGTGTTAAGGCAGAGAGGGGATCAAACCACCATCTTCCCCCAAGTTTCTCAAACCCATGCTTTTAGCATAATAAGCATTATGTCCTGATAGGATAATTTCTGAGAATGTGTTTTGCATCACGCCTTCTGTCAAGTGTGGAGATGGTGTGCTCTACCTTCTATCAATAGAGTTAGGAGAAGTACAGGATTGGGGTGAGGTAGACACCCTGAAAGCTATATAAAGAATTAAGGTCACTTGCATTATTAGACCCCAAGGTATTTTGGGGGGTAGAGGGTCTCTGAACAAGGAGGAAAAATCCACTGAGGAAAGTTTTAAGGCTCAACCAAGATACATTTCAGAAAATACCTGGGAAGCTAGGTACATTTTTGGACCAAAGAGGAAGGGAGTGTGGCAGCCATAAGCAGTTAGGGTTTAGCTCAGCCGATCTGGGGGTAGAATACTCCAGCATAGCATCTGTCTGCAGGGATACAAGATATGCAGAAATGGCTCCTACAGGGTGAGGTGGGGCCAGAACTGGACTAGTGGGTGACACTGAGAGGAGAAGCATCTCCCTGTGATGTGCAGATAGCACACACTCAAAGGAGCCTAGTAGAGGGTGCAGGTGGGGGCTAAAATCCCAAGAAAGGGCTTGCTTTTGTAATTTATTCACTCACAAGGTGCCATTTTGTAATTCTCACAAATGTGACATAATAGCAATGACTCACTGCTGCAATCATGGGATAATTAGATCATGGAACTGAAGTTACATAATGAGATTTATTATCTGTTGTGAGATCTGGGACAAAGACAACGGTGAGAGACTTCAAGAAAGTAATCTCATACCTTTATGCCATGCACGTAAGGCTTCACTGACACACCCAGTTCTAGTCTAGGGATGGCGTTGATAGAAGGTGCTCGGTCAAAACTAACTGAACGAACACATGCACAAAGACATAAATGAGTGCTGAAAAAATACCAATCTTTTTCTCTTTGGAATATTAAATGTGCTGATGCCTCTCTCTGTTCTGCTTACCTAATTCCAAAACACTGGAGTATCACTTTTCCAAATGTAGGAAATATAGGTCCCTGTGGTAGTGGGTTTGGGTAGTCCAGGAGGCAAAAGTTGTAACAAAAGTTATGTCACAGCAAGGAGTCATCTGGTTTTCAATTCTGGGGGCATTTTACAGATGGGAATGAAAAACGGAAGATTCCCACTTTTGGTTAGGAATTTACATCTTGAATTTTAGCTTCAATAAATAGATAAATAAATAAAACTGTGGTTCAAATAACGCCTTGTATATCTCTGCCGTTTCCAAATGTGTCGTAACTGAACTGGAGGAATTACTGAGAGCAGAAGCTAACCCATACACTACACATACCCTACAGCAAGAAAAAGGACAGGCTTCACTCCACTTGCCCAAGATACATTTAAATTTTAAATAGCCTTAATTATTGCCCATTTGTTGTGCAATATAATGGAAGTTTACAGAAAGAGCCAATGGAAAACAGTAGGTTTTGTAAAACGCTTCAGGGATTTCACGTGTGACAAACAGAAGCCACACATATAGCAAGTGACTATCCAACTAGGATGTGCTTTTCATCACGTTTCTTTTAATAGAAAAATGCTATTGCCTACGTATCTCACCATTATTTACATTCTAATCACCCTCTAGTGATGAATTCAGATTGAAGCATTTTTCATTAGACGGTTTGCCATGGCAACTCGTGTTGGGGAAGGCCCTTCTGCTGGTTCTGTCACTGGGCGGGCAGTGGGCTTCTCTCTTCCTCAGCTCTCATTGACCTCCTGCTAGGATATTCATCTTCTGATGTGCACTTGGTGGCAAATGGGACCAGAAAACCCCTACAAATTCTCATTTGGAAAGAAGAAAAGATAGTTTGTCTCCAATCGTTGGAAGTTCAATTATCTGTTGATAGACAAATACAAGGCTGGAAAGGCAGGCGTTAATAAAAAGCTGTAAAATCTTGTTTCATCCAGTCTGAGAAAGCTAAGTGGGATATGTCACTATTGACCCTGACTGAGCTTCCATTAGCATGGCAATTCTTAAATCGCCACATCTTTTGATCTTTTGAAAAGGGTCCTGGGTTTTCAACCAGTTGTCAGGAATGACTGAAATTGTTGGTAAGAAAATCTGGCTTTGGTAACTTTGTTGGCAGCTACAAACAAAGACAAGGAGGGGTTCCAGGAATTACTAGGACCAGTATAATTTAATACCTTTTATATATGTTTCAGAGAAAATACACAACTGCTGAAGAACAAATGAATGTTGAAGCAGGTTTTACAGAGGTCCAAGTGCTAATGTAGTTTGTTGATTACTGTGCCCACTCTTAGTTTATTCAAGAGTGTCTATCATGAGCTAGGTTCTGGGCAATATTAAAATAGACATCTGTGTCTTTCGATTGTAGATAGTCTTGTCTGTTCTCTGATATAAAACTTACCTTAGTCTTAAGGAGATTTTTAACACAAGGACAAAAGACAATAACACATAGAAAAAAAAGAAAGAAAGAATATATAATATCTTTATATAATATAGATATATAACATATATTTATAAATATATATAATTTTTTATATATTTACATACATATTTATATATATACAAACACAAATATGTACATATAAACAGTGGACAAAAGATCCAGCTGCAAAAACATTACTGAAGTGATGGAAGCATATGGAGCTAAGAAGGAGGGAGGATTCTGATAAAATTTCATGGAAGAGGTAGCCTTAGAATAATTGGTATTTAGTTTAAAGATTACAGATATATGAGTACATACAATGTTTAAATATCACAAATACATCACCGGTAAAAGTGAAAGTCTTCCACATTACTACCTCTTACAATACTGTTGAGTAGAATCCTGCAACCTTTTAATACATATCTGATTATATATTTTTTGAATCTTTTCAAAAACATTTTTATAAAAATAGGGTTGTGGTACACATAACGCTCTTCAATTTGCTACTCACCAGACAGAAACAGTATTGTGAGGTCCTAGGAGGATGACCCTAGTTATCTGGAAGGTGGACACAGAATCAAATGGATGTGGCGCAAAGGTGGGTGAAGGAAGAGGTCTTACTGATGGGCTCAGAGTTTGTTTTGCCAGAGTCAGAAGAAAGGTAGCAATCACCAGAGTCTGGATGGCCTGTGACGGGCTAGATACTCAGCAGGTAAGACTTCACGTTTATTAACATGATCATATCGGTTAATGGGAAATTTGGCTTGATTTTCCATCTCGGTGTGATTAAAAAGGCAAAAAGGACTCTGAATCTTAGGAAACGAACTGAGGGTTGCTGGAGGGGAGGGAGGTGGGTGGATGGGGTAACTGGGCTGTGGACACTGGGGAGGGTGTGTGTTGTAATGAGCACTGGGTATTGTATAAGACTCATGAATCACAGACCTGTACTCCTGAAACAAATAATACATTATATGCTAATTAATCGAATTTAAATTTTAAAAAATGAAAAAAAAAAAGGCAAAAGGGAAGTATTATAGCCATGGGAAAGGAAACTTTGAGGAATAGGAAGAATGTTGAAGAATATAGTTCTGTTTACAAACTGAAGAAAGGAGAAGAAACCAGAAAGCAGGGAAGCTCCAGGATGGGCCCCATCATTCCAAAGAAAGCAGTGAAAAAAACGAAGAAATACCTTGTTGAAACAAATTAAAATTCAATGAAATTCTTTTTTAAAAACCATTTGATTTTTGCTGCTTATTTCTTTTTCCTTTTCTTTTTCTTTTTCCAGTTGGAATTGTTGTGCTCTTCTGAACTCAGCTAAGATGAACCCTGACACAGAAACGGTTCATCTTTCATTTCCTCTTCACTTTCATTCTGACGCCAGCGTTGGCAGATGAGGGTTCGCATCCAGAGTTAGACAAAATAACAGGATAGGTTTGTTCATTCTTTGAAATTGATTCTTGATTTTCCTTTGAATGTGTTCTGTCGGATATGTATGTTGGATATGGTATGGAAATGGCATGGGAAAAATTGCCTGATTGTTCACAGCAGCGCAAAAATCTTGCTGTCTTGTTCTCAGCCTGATTCCAGATTCAGTTTTCTCTTTATCTTGATTGCAAATAAAAACATACAATCTACACATATAAGAAAATTCTGTCAAACAGTTCTGGGGAACATCAACAAAAATCCAAGTTGCTTTTGGTTTCATTACACGGGCTTTGTAATTGAGTTACTGAGAGAAGCATTTATTGAGTGCATCTAGAACCAAACAGGGACGTGAGGAGAGGTACTGTAAAATGCACTCTGTACAAAGTATTGTCGTGACATGCAAGTGAATGTTCACGCCGACAGATACTCTGTTTTTCATGTTTCGTACAAGGTAAATTTAAAATTTTTTTGTTTTCAAAGCAAAACCTATACAATATAAAATACCTGTACAAGATCTCCACTATTAAAGCAAACAAAAACCTTCTGCATTGTTCTGTTTTTATTTTTGAAAACCTAAGGAACCTAAAATTAAGGAACCTAATTTTGAGGAAAGCAGTTTTCAGGTATATTATGCATTCTGGGAGAACCTGGGGAGAGAACTTTCCTTTTGGTTATGTCAGCTGCGTTTGAGTATACTCTAACTCATCGGCATGTCCGCTGCTGAACTAAGTGGTCACCGAGCAACATCTCACTTAATCTTCACAGCGATCTGTCTGGGATCGATACTGCCCTGATCCCCACTTTATAGAGTGTTTCATGCGAAGCAGTGGCCGGACCAAAGAACAACTGGAAATGGAAGGCTTAAAGTTTTATAGGCTATTTGGTTTTGCACGGAGCCTTCTGTTTTTTTCTCTGCAAAACTCTTCCCCTCCCCCGTGGTTTCCTTGGAAATGAGACTTTTGTTCTATGACCTCTGCTAGTCTCACTCTGGCTCACACCCCGGACAACCTCATTCACGCTCAGGGCTTCAGTTGGGCTTTATGTGGATTTACACCCTCTACTTCAGAGCTAGCTCACACATCTCCCCGGTGCCAAACATAGCCGACGGCTCCTCCGCTCCTCCATTAGATGTCTAACGGCCTTTGCCAACTGGATTCCTGAGAATCCTCTCTAGAATCTGCTTTTCCAGTCGTCTCAGTCTGTTTGGGATGCTATACCAGATTTCCAGAGACAAGGTGGCTTATCAACGACAGAAACTTACTTATCAGTTTTGGAGGCTGGAAATCCAAGATCAAGGCACCAGGCGAGAGCCTGCTCCCTGGTTCATGGACAGTTGTCTTCCCACTGTGTCCTCACAGGCGGAAGGGGAGAGGGTCTGTTGATGCCTGGTTGTTGGTTATTCTTTTTGAGACTGTTCTCCTGCCTGCTCTGTTTAACTTAGCAGGCCACAGGGGAATGTAGTGGTGGTGGTGGTGGGGGGGGGGGGATTTGGATAATTTGTTCTTTTGGGGGATCCCTGCTCCTCCTCGGAGCTTGTAGCCACCTGGGAGCCCTGTTCTGCCCTTCCAGTCTGAGCCACGCTCATTCGTTCATCAGTACTCAATGAGCAACAACTATTTGCCAGATGCTCTTCTAGATTGGAGGGATCCAGCAATTGAACCAAGTAAAACAAACTGCTGCTGTAGCCACCCACGGCTGGAGGGGGCAGAAGTAGGCGCAGTTCTGGAACTATCACCCTGCAAGGTACCCAGGGCCCGTCTCACTGTTCGGATCCTTGGCTGAGAGCCAGAAGTTTCTCTTGATCTCTCTTGGGCTCTGATTTTCCCTGTGAAATGTGTCCTATTTGCATTTCATCTTTTAGACATTTACTTTAAAATTTCTTCTTAAATTAGGTGCTCAGTCTCCCTTCTTGATCTAATCCTCTGAAACAGTCTTCCAGAATCCCCTCCTGTCCCCTTCTGCCTAACGCATTCATCATCTTCAAGTGATCTTTATAGAATATTACATTGATTGTATCACTCTCCTCCTTAAAACACTTCAAAAGTGTCCTGGTGCCCTTAGAACTACGTCCAACATTCTTAGCATGGTCTACAGAAACCACAATGATCACAGCCTCTGCTTGCCTCAGCTAGTACGGTTTCTGCTTCCATCTCTCCAGCTAACCCACTTTTCTTGATTTCTGAAATACGCCATTGTTCCCCGTGAGGAAGCCTAGGACACATGGAGAAGCGACACACTGTTATTCCTGCTGACAATCTCAGCCGAGATCTTGGCCACTACCATCCACAGACCTATACGTGAATTAAAACTTCAGGTGATTCTATCCTCTAGCCTCCGGGTCTTTCAGCTAAAGCCCTAGACATTGCGACCTGCGATAAGCTGTCCCCATTGTGTCCTTCTGTGAGCAAAACAGTGGTTATTTCACAGTACGGTTTTGGGGTCATCTATTACATAACCATAGCAACTGGAACACAAAAATACATAATATGGATTAGCATATGAGTTGCCTCATTGACCTCTTTGTCACACTGGGTCCTAGCGCTTCAGATACTGGAATGTACATTGGGTTAAAGAGATCCGGAAGAGCAATGCGGAATGGCTCAGGAACACGACCTGGGCTCAGGTGACCTACCTCCTTTATGCTCACCTACTACTTACGCTCCTCTTAAGAGAAGATATGATTAATGGTTTGTGGCAATCCTAATGTGTCCACGAAAAAAGATATGTTGAAGTCCTCACCCCCAGTATCTCAGAACGTGACCTTCTTTGGAAATGGGATAGTTGCAGATGTGATTAAGATGAGGTCGTATGGGAGTCGGTAGGGTAGGTCCCTAATCCAGTATGACCAGCACCTTTATAAAGAGATGGCCATGTGATGATAGACATGAACAGAGAGGAGAGGATGTGCAGACACACAGGGAGGAGATGGTCCTGTAGTTGGAGTGGTAGCTACAGCCAAGGAACGCCAGGGATTGCTGGCAAACCCTGGAAGCTGGGAGAGGCAAAGAAAGATTTTTCCCTGGAGCCATCAGAGAGAGCACAGCCCTGCTGACACCTTGATTTTGGATTTCTACACTCTAGAACTCTAGGACAATATATTTCTGGCTTTTTCACACCATGCAGTTTGTGGTATTTTGTCACAGCTTCCCCAGCCAATGAACACAAACCTCGAGAGGAGTTTCACCAAGCCACCTCAAATCCAGCTGGGCTCTCCTGTGCTTCTTTTTCTTTTTTTAAAAGATTTTGTTTATTTATTTGACAGAGAGAGAGATAACAAGTAGGCAGAGGGGCAGGCAGAGAGAGAGGGGGAAGCAGGCTCCCCACTGAACAGAGAGCCCGATGCGGGGCTCAATCCCTGGACCCTGAGATCATGACCTGAGCCGAAGGCAGCGGCTTTAACCCACTGAGCCACCCAGGCGCCCCTCTCCTATTCTTCTTATCGATGGGGCTGTTTTTACCTGCTGTGTGGCTCCACCTGCCACACGAGGTAAAGTGTATATGTGATGAACACTTGAGACTTCATCAGTTCAGCCTGTAGTCTGATGATTTTAGCAAAGCAAAACTGCTCTTCTTTTTTCTTCTCTTCTACTTTGTTACCTTTCTTTTTTACCTGAAATTCACTACTAGCAGTTTCTGATACATGGTAAGCCCTCAGTAACTGTTATTTCATTCATCCATTTGTCCATCCCTTTGTTTCTTTGTTTTCTTTCTTTCACTGATGCTTTTGAACCTCTACCTTCTATGACTTCAGACACACTCGAATTTCTTTTTTAAAAACTATTTTTGGAGGGTATGTGCTGTGGTGAGTGTTGTGAATTGTGTAAAACTGATGATTCACAGACCTGTACCCCTGAAGCAAATAATACATTATATGTCAATAAACAAATAAATAAAAAAATGAATGAATAAAAACTATCTTTACTTGAGCCAGCTGCTTTCTATTTTCTCTTCAGCAGTCTTCACTACCTTGTCTCTTTCCTTACTCTTCTCCTTTCTTGGCTCCCGGACACTGTCACTTGACTTTGTCACTCTCAGGAGGCTGATCTCTCCAAGGTCACAATGCTTTTTTCACATTTGTCCTCATCTCCCTTGGCCTTTGTTCATTTCTGCCCATCCCTTTCTATTTATAATATGTCTACTTATGCTTAGCCATTTTTCCCTTTTTGTTTCTAATAAACTTTTTTTTTTTTTTTGATGAATAACATACCTACAAAAAGTGTACAAAGTATAAGTGTATAGCTTGGAAAAGTTTCAGAGTGAACATACCCTTGTAACTACTACCCAAATCAAGGAATTGAACATTCTTAGTACTTGAGGGGCCCCCTTCTCGTCTATTTTCTTCCTCTTCTCTAAAGGTAAGCAAAATCTTAACTGTAATACCATAAATTAGTTTTGCCTGCTTTAAGACTTTATATAAATGGAATTATACAATATTAACTATTTTTTTTTGCTTAAGATTATGTCTATGAGAGTCAATCATATTGTTGTATGTAGTTTATTCATGTTCATTGCTGTACTATATTTCATTGTATAAATACACCAAAGTGTATTTCCCCATTCTACTATTGGCGGACATTTGGATAGTTCTGAGTTTGGGGCTCTTATGGACAGTCCTGCTTTGAACCTTTTTGTACATGTCTATTGTGGTGTTATATATATTTTTCCATGGGATAGATTTTAGGAGTATAATTGTTGTGTTATAGGCAGAAGTTCACCATTGATGAACATTAACAGTTTTCCAAAGTGATCGTACCAATCTACACTTATACCAGCAATGTATAAGTGTTTTAAGTGGCTCCATGTTCTTGCCAACTATCTAGTAAATTTGTTAAGTTCTATTTAATTTCAGCTTTTCTGGCAGGTGTACAATGGTATTACATTTCATTTTCCCTGGTGACTAATGAAGTTAAGCTCCTTTTACTATGTTTATTGGTCATTTGAATATTCTCTTGTAAAAAGCCTATTCAATTCTTGGACTGTTTGTATTTTGCAACTTTCTGTTAATTTGGCTTTTAAATTAAGGTTGGTATATTTGATGTCCTGTTTAAGAAAATTTTTCCTACACCAAGGTAATATATATATTCTTCTATCTTATCTTTTAAAAACTAACAGTTTACTTCTCACATTTAGATCTATCTGGGGAAGGTTTCATGTGGTGTGAGGTATATGAAATAGATATGCTTTGGTTTTCATGTGGCTATCTAACTAACCTACACCCTAAAATTGCTTCACATTGCTTTGTCATAAAGTATGTGTCCTTATATGTTAGAACTCCAAAATTTTTGAATGGCTGTTTTTATTGATGCTTCGGCAACTAATCATTCTAAAAAACAAACCAACCAAACCAATAAACCTCTCACCAGATTTCACTAGACAATATTTGACAGGGAGGCTTCCAAACTAGAGACACAGAAGAAGGAGGCTGGACTTTGGGTTAGGCCATTTGTCCCAATGTTAGCTTACTGTTTTACTCATCAACCACTCTGCGTATGTTACTTATGCACAGCCTTTCTCATCTATAAAACTAGAATAATAATAATGACCTCATCCAGTTATAGGGATTAGTAATAGGATAGCTAACAAGGCCTGGCACAGACTGGCTCTCCAAAAGTTATAGCAGTTACTAATACTGTGAAAGGTGCGGGAAGGGAGAATTTGAGAATTCATTTCCATTTCAGAAAGACCTTAGTTGTCTTTGGAACAAGGAAACTGCTTTCATCTATTTGCTTTGTTTGGGGGTTTGAGGTAGCTGAACATACTCCGAGGACCATGAGCTTTTTGGTTCCTGCCTGCCTTTGGCTTGAGAAAACCAACAGGGACTCAAGAGACAGCATGTTTGAGACAACATATGGAAAACTTTCTTGCTACATTCATGCCAACACACACACAAACACACACACACACACAAAGAAAAGAAAAAGAGAGACTCACATAAAAAACAAACTATTGCTTTGTGTTCACAGGACTTTTTTCCCCTTGGAGAGACAAAAAGCGTATTTAGATAATATTTCTGTAATTAATTATTTATTATTAATTTTTAATTTCCCCTAAAGAAAGGAAAGCACTGATTGATCTGAAAATAAAACAAAGCAAAATAACATTTAAAAAGCCATAGGTGAGGACATTTTTCCAATGGACCTTTAGCCTCCAGATTCCTATGTCACTGTTTTTATAGCTCTCACTTAGCTTTGACCCTTCCCAGGTGGCTGGGAAGGCTTGGAACATACCACAGTGTGCATACTTAAGAAATAAAAATTTTTTATACCTATTGCTGTCGGAATTATTGATATTGTACCAATTATTATGTTAGAAATCTCCTTGGAAACCTGGAGGAACAAAGCGGTCTTTACAGTGGGATAGGAAAGCATCTTTACAGTGGGATAGAAAAACACAGCAGCCCATCTTTGCTTTGGGTTCTCCTACCAAGTAAATATCTAAGTTAGTGATAAGGGTGGAAACGTGCTGATTTTTGGACTTATTCTACTAAAAACTCAGAATAAAATGATGGAAATAGACATAATTAAAAGGTGTCTGTCGAGTTTCTCATATTCGTCTTCATTTCATTCTGAATGCACACATGAGGTGTTTTGGATCAGCGATTTCCCTTCCCCCCCAACCTTTTTTTTTTTTCATAATAGTATCCAATTCGATTGCAAGATACAGTTTTACTCCATAAACTATGATTTTATAATGGTATCATCAATCAACTTTTCAGAGACTTTGTCCTCTCTTGGGATTCTTTCTTTACTACTCCGTAAAAGTGCACAGCGATGCAGCCCTTGCTTTCTGCGGCTCAAGGGCTCGTGGGGTCTGAGCACTGGTCCTCAGTCACCTGTTTGGTCCCCTTTCACGAACCCTAAGCCGGGGCCAAGCAGTGTGACAGGAGGGGAGAAAATGGGCACCCAGAGCATGAGGATGACCGGATCCCGCAGGGGCTGTGACTCCAAGGGCGCTGGCCGCCTGGCCCCGCGCCCCTGCCGGTGGGGGCTCTGGAGCCGGACTCCCGCGCACTCGGCGCAGCTGCCCGCGCAACGTGGCGACGCAGGGGGACACGGGCGCCTCGGCGCCGGCGCCGTGGAACAAGGTCGTCGGGAGCACCGCAGCTGCCTGAGGGCGCCGGGAAGCAGGTAGGAGCTGCGGCCAGGTGCAGGGGTGAGGCCCTGGGCTGGCGTGCTGCCGCCGCGAGGCAGTGGGGGCCCTGAGGCGCAAGGCTTTGAGCTCACGCCTGGCCCCCCAGCTTTCAAGACCTGCACCCGAAGGACGAGCCCCCAAACCTCTAGCTGGCAAGCCCCAGCACCCACCTCCAGACTCCCGCCGGAACCCCAAGACCCCAGGCCACGTGAGGACTCACCCTACCGGGCTAGGCGGCCTCTGCTGCGGAGCGGAGTCTGGCTGCTCACGGCTGTCCCCGCGCTGTCCCGGCCCCAGGGCCATGTCTCCGGGGCGGGGGGGGGGGGGGGCTCCCCATACTGCTTGCGGGGTTCGCATCTGCGCTAGGATTTTACTCCTGCGGCTCTGGGTTTACGTTCGCCCTCATTTGAGTCTGGGTCGCGGGCCTTACATCCGGGTCCCAGTTTGGGCCTCAGTGTCGGCGTGGGGGGTGGTCTCCTCCCCTTTTGCTGCCAGAGCCCGGGGGCTGCTGTTGGGGGGCTGGCCCTGGGTCCTTTGCGACGCCACAGGACTGTATTTTCTGCACACTTTTAAAGCTGCTGCTGGAGGGGCTGCTCCCGACCAGTCTGAAGCTGGGTGCTGACTGGGATGGACCCTTTGGGACGCCCCCAGGTCTTGGTATACCTTCAAACACTGGCAGCCATGAAAGAGAAAATGGGCTGCGTGGACAGGCACAGAGCTTTGAGGGACAAGCGGGAGCGGCGGTCGGGTTGACTGGCTAGGATTATCTCCTGGAGGCGGCCTCTCCTTCCAAACTGGGAGAGGGGATGCTACCTGTGGTGCGTGGAGACCAGCACAGGGTCCCCCAGAACGAGACGCTGGCCACACTGCCGTGCAGGAAACCAGCAGTCGTGTATGTCCTGTGTTACGTGCGGACGAGGGCAGGCCTGGGCCTGTGCTCTCTTCTCAGCGCAGTGGCACACACCTTCAGAAGGTCACAACTCCAGACATAGTGGGGTGTCCTTCTGTCTTCCGTCCAGAGCCTTTGGCATACTCGATGCCACTGGCAAAGGAGATCGATAGTCCATGCCAAGGCCAAGTT
This sequence comes from Nasua narica, assembly GCA_028533885.1. NCBI lineage: Eukaryota > Metazoa > Chordata > Mammalia > Carnivora > Procyonidae > Nasua > Nasua narica. Next base: position 8,874,018 of record CM052810.1, on the reverse strand, counting down.
CAGCCCCCCGGGAATCTGACTAAACCCATGTTGCAAGGCAAGGCTTATTTTCACTGGGAACTGCTTCCTTTGGTGCTCATTATCTTGCACTTGTCACTAAGTGTCAAAGCTCTACCATGTCTAAAAAATTGAATTTGTCGCTTTTCTCTGCCACAGTGGTGTGTGTGTGGTGGACTCTGGTCCTCACCATGTCTGCTCACGACTTTCAGGAACAAGTGACTCTACATTGGCGATGTTATGAAAGGACGTAACTCAGGAAGAGCCCGATGGAAGAGGTGCATAGAGCCAGGCATGGGGAAGGGGTGCAGTTTCCATGTCCTCTCCAGGTGCCACTCTCTCTGAATCTCCACGTGTTTGCCGACCTGGAAGCTCAGAGATTTCTTATTATTTCTCAGTAAATTTCAGTGTGTCAACCTCTTGTACCTCTGGGTGACATATAAGAGCCAGTGGGGATTTTTCCTATCTAGTAGTGGACTAGGTGAGTGAGATGCAAAAAATGGTTTATCTCTGCTTATAAAGTGGAAAGATGCAGCTGTTCTTAATCCTTCTGGTGGTAAAGAAAATCCCTCTAGGAACCAGGTAGCCCCGTGTGACTTGATTTTATGTCCAGAAAGGTAATGGGTCTCCCCAGCATCCTTGGAGCTGACTTTGGTACCTGTTCCAGGACAATGACTTTGCCTTTGGGGAGGTAAGAGAAGATTTATTAACTTTTCTGATCAGAGCAATTAAGTAGACGAATGGCTACAGATCTGCCTTTTATGGCATGTGGAGGGTCTCCGGAGGTTGGGGCTTTCCCAGGAGCACTAGAATTGTTCCTTCCATCTGGGATGTTTACATGTAGTGAAGGCATCAGACGGGTGACGGGGGCTGTTTTCTCTAAAGTGTAGTAGTGACCATAGAATCACTACTACCAGGATGAGTGAAATATATATGCTGGCTTTTTGTGGGATGTGATGGAGGAGATTCTCCCCCTCTGTTATAGCATAAGAGCCTCTGTTTTATGTAAAAATTTCCAGTTGTCAATATGGTAAGAACAAATAGGGTCAATAGCCAATAACTGATTATATACACCTCCCTCCTATTACTCCCTTCATCTGTTGTGTTTAGGTGAGTTGCTTCAGTTATTTACTTGGAAATGTGAATGGCATCAACTCTTATCTATAGCAGAGGGACTTTTGGTTACATCCTTATTCTACGATACTGTAGTTCAGGGGCTGGCAAAATTTTTCCCTAAAGGGCCAGATATTTTAGGCTTTGCTGTCTATATATGGTCTATGTCTCATATTCTTCTCCGTTTATCTTATAACTGGTTAAAAAGCAAAAACCAGGGATGCCTGAGTGGCTCAGTGTGTTAAAGCCCCTGCCTTCGGCTCAGGTCATGATCCCAGGGTCCTGGGATCGAGCCCCTCATCGGGCTCTCTGCTCAGCAGGGAGTCTGCTTCCTCCGCTCTCTCTGCCTGCCTCTCTGCCTACTTGTGATTTCTCTCTCTCTGTCAAATAAATAAATAAAATCTTTTTTTTAAAAAAAAGTAAAAAGCGTTCTGAGCTTGCAGGCTACAAAAACAGACCGCTGGCAAGATTTGGCCTTCCAGGTTATACTTTCTCTAGAACCTCTTCTCTCTGTGGTTGGGTTAGGTTTCAATAAAATGATTTTTGGAGGATATGATTTCAATGCCTATTTTACACCATTGTGTCCTCATTTACAATGATGTAATTCTCAGAAGACAGAACACAGATATTCTATTCCTCCCTTGTTACTGGATCACCAAAGTGATAGGATCTTTGCGAATATTTGTTTCCAAATTCCATCTGCGTGACTTGACGTATTCACAATTTAGCTTTGTATCAAGCTGCATAGAGTAGGTAACTTGATACCCGCAGGTCAGATATCAAACACGATAGAGTGTCTGTCTTTTCTGATCTGAACATTAAAGAATGAAACAGAGTTTAATCATTATTTCAACATTCTCAAGTTGGGGATTTGGAACGAGGGAAGCAGACACAGACTGAGAAAGGGGAACTGGAGCAGGAAGAAGAACATTTTTTTTCCAGGGAGGAGATGAGCCTCGAAACAAACGATAACCTCACAATGACAATAGCAACAGGCGGCATTAATCACCAAGTGACTGGTATGGGGTATGAATGCAGGACACGGGCTGGATGACTTCTGAGCTTTCCGTGGCCGTGACCCTGTGATAAGTCTGTTTTGTCCACAACCTGTCAATATCTTCTTCTCAAAAATTTCCAGCCCAATAACTGGGCTAGCCAAGGTTATCAACAACAAACTGGGGGTCAAAGATAGCATTCTATTCACATTGCAGCTTTTAGTTTCCATCACTGAATTACGTCCTTAGTTCTTATTTGTTTTTAATTGGAAGGGGTTTTGTGTTTATGTGACTTATTTTGTTAGTCAGTAATTTGGGGGAAACAGAAGACCTCATTTTCCTGCTGACTTATATATGCAGTGTTTGTATTAGGAAGGCTGTGGCAGTGCTGTTGGCCCATACAGGGTAAGGTCCTGTGACATGTGTGTAGGGAATGGCCATTTAGTGGGAAAAAATATTTCTGTTGCCTAAATCCCCACAGTCTGTGGTACTTTGTTATGGCAGCCTGAGCAGACTAATAAGAGGATCATGGGCTGATACCCACCTGGCAGGGGAGGGGAGTAGGCAAGGGTGCTCCAAGTTGTGCCCCATTGGGGCTATCTTGGTGATAATTTACAAAGTAGGTGGAATAAGAAAGGATCTGGGATCTGGGGGAGATGAAATGTGGTAGAACAAGAAACCTATACTTGGTAAACTGTGCAGGTTCTATGCCTCCTGAATTCTCTTTGGCCTAACCTGCCTCTGCTCATAGAGGGCAGCCTAAGCAAGTTGAACCCTTAGCCAGGGAGCAACATGGTCCTGTGGGGGGTCAAGGCCATAGAGGGATTGGGGTCAACCCCATAGGTCAGTTACCCCTCATCATGGTGAGTTTTAAGTTTTTTTCTGAGTACTAACTTTGAGGGTTTTGCCTTTGTTTTAATAAGGTAGGTGCTTTCCTTAAAAGAAGAGAGAGGGGAAAATGCTAATTCTTTAGGAATCAGGACAAAAAGGACTGAAAATTTTCTTTCCTCATGGATTTGTGCCCTTTCTTCTGTCTTGTCTTGCTTCAAGTACCCCTGATGCCACCTCAGACAAGAGTTCCCACTTCCTTCTTATCCTTATTCTTTTTTAAATTATACATATGTATTTATTTAAATCCAATTAGCCAACATATGGTACATCATTAGTTTCAGATGTAGAGTTCAATAATTCATCAGTTGTGTATAACACCCAGTGCTCATTGCATCACCTGTCCGCCTTAATGCCCATCACCCAATTAATTATCTCATCTCCCCCCAATCCCCTCCAGCAACCCTCAGTTTGTTTCCTATAGTTAAGAGTCTCTCATGGTTTTTCTTCTTCTCTGATTACTCCCCATTCAGTTTTCCCTCCCTTCCCTATGAGCCTCTGCACTGTTTCTTATATTCTATGTATGAGTGAAACCATATAATTGTCTTTCTCTGATTGGCTTATTTTGCTCAGCCCAGCCCTCCAGATCTATCCATGTTGATGCAAATAGGAGGTATTCATCCTTTCTGATGGCTGAGTAATATTCCATTGTATATATGAACCACATCTTTATCCATTTATCCATTGAAGGACATCTCGGTTCCTTCCACCGTTTGGCTACTGTGGACATTGCTTCTATGAACACTGGGGTGAAGGTGTCCCTTCTTTTCACTAGTTCTGTATCTTTGGGGTCAAGATAGTAGTGCAATTGCTGGGTCTTATCCTTACTCTTAATGACCGTCTCTCTCAATCTTTGCTCAGATCCCTCTGGTAAATACAAGCCCACAGTGGTCTCCTTTTTCATTCCACTTATGGGCTGAAGCACCTCTCAGTCATGACACTGAACTAAGGATATGGACACATCTGTACTGAGCCGGAAGTGGAACATGTGACAAAGGGCCAGGCTTTTGTCATGGAAAGTCCTAGAACAGTTCTCTAAGACTCACTGGAAGACCCACAAAGGTTGCTGTGCTCCCCTACCTGCCTTTAACTGAACTGTTTCCCTCCACCTCTGGTCATTTACTTATGTGTTTCATGAATGAAATTGCCAATGAGCTTTTAATTTTTTATTCTAAATATATGTTTAAAACATCTGTAAACCTATTAATGATATATTCCTTTTATAAAGAATCTGAAAGCTTACCTTGCTGACTGGTGACCTGTTCAGTTGACAAGAAATCCATCGGGGGCGTCTGGGTGGCTCAGTGGGTTAAAGCCTCTGCCTTCGGCTCAGGTCATGATCTCAGGGTCCTGGGATCAAGCCCCGCATTGGGCTCTCTGCTCAGTGGGGAGCCTGCTCCCCGCCCCCCCACGCCCTCTGCTGGCCTCTCTGCCTGCTTGTGATCTCTCTCTCTGTCAAATAAATAAATAAATAAATAAATAAATAAATAAATAAATTTAAAAAATCTTTAAAAAAAAAAAAAGAAAGAAATCCATCACCTCTTACAATAGCCTATTCCCTGGCCAAACAACTCTGAAGTTAGAAGATGCAAGGTGTGCCTGGGTTCCTCAGTCTGTTAAGCATCCGACTCTTGGGTTCACCCCAGGTCATGATCTCGAGGTTGGGGGATCAAGCCCCGCACTGGGCTCTGTGCTCAGTGAAGAGTCTGCTTCAGATTCTCTCTCCCTCTCCCTCTCATGCAATCTCTCACTCTCTCAAATAAATAAAATCTTAAAAAAAAAAAGATGCTTCTGTCCCCCATGTACCCTCCATTTACGGGTTTATGTTAAATTGCTATGAGGAATATCAAACAACTGACTCCCCAGTTTTGAGAACCCAATCTGTCTGAGATTGGGTTGAAAATGTTGAAATGCCTACTGCTGTGGTTTAAAAAATATATACCAGAAATCAGAAATTATTGTAATGAATGAAAAATATCTCTCACATGTCTAGCAGAGAGAAATGTAATTTTGCTCTGAGTAGAGGCTGTCCTCGGGCTGTGATCTCAGCAAGGCCAAGCTGCTGAAGAAGGCAGCCGAATGGCATATTTGTCGGCACCCTGGCAGATGTCTGGGAGTGGAAGAAAACGGATACCACACAGCGCCCCCCATTCCTGAGGCCACAACAAGCAACTCCTTTGATCTGGGAACAACCACAGATCTGACTTCTTAGACCAGCTGGGGCATGATGAATTGTGGAGAGGAGATAGTCTCCTTCCAGAAGGTAGAGGAAGGGGAGTGAGGTGCTCTTGAGTGGCCCGGGCTGCTTGCCAGGGGGCAATGGCCATGTGGTCTGTCCAGGGAGGAGAGCATGAATGCACTAATGTCGCCTCTTACATGTGAAGCATTTGGCCTAGGGAGAAGTTCCATGATAACATGAAAGAAGAAAACTCTAAGGAGCACTCCCAGTACTGAGGCACCCGGCGAAGACAGCCCTTCTCCAGAGTTGAGTCAGTATGAGTTGAGATGGAGAATTCTGTTGGCTGCTTGACGCTTTTCCTCTATTATTATTATTATTATTATTTAGAGAGGTGAGGGGGGCGTTGGGGCAGAGGGAGAGAGTGTGAGAGAGAATCTTAAGCAGGCTCCATGCCCAGTGCAGAGCCCAATGCGGGGAGGATCTCATGACCTTGAGATCATGACCTGAGCGGAAATCAAGAGTCAGATGCTTAACTGACTGAACCACCCAGGTGCCCCATTTTTCTCTACTTTTTTATAGAGTGACCTACCTAAATACTATTAGACATGGTGTTTTCCTTCTTGGGACTGCATATTATAAATGCTGAAAAATTCTAAGCCCCAATACTCCCTCTTATTATAACGTTTTTTATGAGTTAGAGAAATTTGCCATTTCAGGGTCCCTTGCTTCCGATGCGTCGTGGTTGTGATGATAGCTTAATCTGTCTTAGTTACATTTTAGGATGCCTACTTTCGGACCTTCCAAGTCATCAGTAAATTTTCTCCTCTTCACATCGTAGGATGGCTTGTTTCTGGGAAGGTTTTGGGAGATGGCTAATTCTAACCATCATTTGCTGCTTCTGGAAATTTCTCTCTCCATTCTGGAATAACAAGTTAGCTTCATGGCCTGCAACTCTAACAATGGCTTACAGACTTTCTCTTTTTGACTTGTGGGTGGGTGTGTATCTATGTATCTATGTATATCTTTGTTCAGTGCAGCATAAATATAGCCAGACTCTTGTTTGTAAGACTGATTATTTTTATTTCTCCCTACTGATTCTACAGATTGAAAATACTTTTAATTTCAGTGGTAATTCATTGCACCAGGTATTTATGTCTTTAATATAAAATGTATTTATTATCATATACAAGTGACGCAAAGAGTGAACCTTCCAAAATAAGGAATTGCTTTCATTTTTATCATTTGAGAAAAATGTGCTTTCTGGGGAATGAACTCTACAATAAATACGGTTCATTTTAATTTTTGTAATAAACCATGCATACAGTAGAGACCTCTGAGAGTAACAACAGCTAATTTATTTTTAGATATTATTTGCAGAGAAATGTCATTTATAAATTATATGTGATTTTAATTGATATTCACAAAAACCTAATGAGGCAAGATGCTCTCATTTCTTCATTCTTTTATTCATTCAACAAAGCACATTAGTCGCTAGCCGGTACCAGGCACATTACCAGGCACTGTTGAATCACTGGTGAGCAGGGTAGTTGTGGTCTCAACCTCAGGGAATTTACAGTCAGGCATGAGCAGGTATAATTAACATTCCTGTTACCAGAGTTCAGGTAAATTTGTATCTGTCTATAACTTAGAATCTCTGAGACCTCATTCATATTCAACTGCCCCCATCTTATGGAGGTGAGATGGCTGGGAAGCAGATGTTAACTCAAGGATGCCTCCATGGGGCATTTATGGGCTAGAAGCTATGTGCAGGTCATTGGAAAACACTTCTCCCTGAATCTGGGATTACTTTTGAAGGGGGGCGGCAAGGCAATATATTTCTGGGTGTGGGACTTTCAAGGACCAGAGCTGAGGTTTTGTATCTGTATAGACCTCTAATTGAATTTCTTGGTAGCCAGCTAGGGACAGAGGTTTGTACTTATTCCCCTTAGATAAGTAGAGATGCACTCAGTCAATGTCATTAATTAAGGGGGTTTTAGACAAATGAGAGACTGCTGGTATCTACTTGACGGAGGCCAGCCTGCCCCAGGAGGCGTCCCTCTAAGGAGCTCCCTGTGGTATTGGCAGTGATGTGGGTGACTGGCCATGAGGGCAGGCACGTGTGAATTTCTAAATACCCGTGGAGAGTGCAGAAGTCACTGGGGCAGAAACTGCATGGTTGAGGCACCTTCTGTCTGGGTGCATAACCCTTTAGAGGGCGGACTTGGCAGGGAGGCTCTTTCCCCCCCCCCACTGGGGGGGGGGGTCAATCCCCTTGGCTCGGTCTGCCCGTGATGCTTCTGGGGTGCTCTGCTGCAGCTTAGTAGACAACTTGGGTAGAAAAAAGCTCAGCCAAAGCCTATTTAGTTTAAGATTTAAAAGGATGACAAAAGCATCAATTGTAGAACACCAGTTATGAAAAGGCTCCATGAGAGTAAGTGGGGCGAATTTAGAGACTATACCCTTTCCCCACCTATAGTCTCTATATTCACCCGCAAACACGTGTTGAACATTATCTAGGGAGTGAGGTTAAAGAAAAGGTCCATGGGGCGCCTGGGTGGCTCAGTCGTTAAGCATCTGCCGTCGGTTCAGGTCCTGGTCCCAGGGTCCTGGGGTTGAGCCCGCATCAGGCTCCCTGCTCAGCAGGACTCTCCCACTCCCCCTGCTTGTGTTCTCTCTCTCGCTGTGTCTCTCTCTGTCAAATACCTAAATAAAATCTTTAAAAAAAAAATAAAGAAAAGGTCCAGTTCCCCCATAACACCATCCACATATCATATTTCTGACTATTTCCTTTGGGTAACAAGAGTTGCCGGGAGTTTTACAAGCTGTGTGGCTCTGGGAAAATTGCGTGAACTTTCAGAATCTGTTTTGCCTCCGCAAAATAGGGAAAACCAAAGCACTTTCTTCCCGTGGGATTTTAGCCCAGTGCTCACTACTTGGAAAGCATGGACTAGGGCTCTCAATTACCCGTTTTTTACCCTCTGCTTTCTCTTTGCCAGATTTTGGTCAGAACTCTCTCTTTCCTCTAGGGCCTTGCACATTGCCCATGCCTAAGTCAGAGCAGTGGACCCTGTCCCTCCTAGTTTCTCCTGGGAGTCAGCTGGCTATAGCAGATGCTCTTTCAGGCAGACCCCACTGGTCATTTCTCCTTCCTTGCCTAGATTCCCCTCCAAAGATTCTGTTTATCTCTGCCTGCCTCTTACCATACAAAAGAAAACCCTTTTTCTGTTTGATTTTGAGATACCTGCAGACCTTGTGGTCACTAACCCCCTCCCTCTATCCCGAGAGCCCCTTTTCATCCCTCACAATAACCTTTGAACAGAGGTCTGTCCTCGCTGAGTCCTGGTACCTTTTTCTTTTGACAGCACTTAATATACCGTAGCTAGTAACGATGAACAGTCTTTTTGATCAGTTTGCCAGCTTTAACCGGTGTCAGGATTCAGGGAGAGAAAGCCAGGCAGCCCAGGGCCGAGCAGCTTCCATTGACAGTATCCGGTGGACTCAGAAATGACTAATGGTTTAAGTCTTTAGGTCTGACTACCTTTCCAAAATGCCCGGCCTTCGGCGGTTGCATTTTGCTTTCCAAGCAACAGACAAGAGATAATACACACTGCTTTACTCTTTTGCATCTGAACGTTCAGATGTCCGCTTGGTTTGGGAAGAAAAATGAGTTTCTCTCTCGTTCTGATTTAGGGGTGCGTGTGGTACCCGTGGGGTGCCCAGGCTGGGTCCACCCACGGTTTCTGCAGGGCACTGATGGTAAGTCACTGCAGGCTGGAGGCCGGCACTTTGAGGAAGCGGGCGGGCACAAGCCACTTGGTGAGTCTAGGCCTTGCTGGACTCAAGGCTGCCCTGCTCTCTTCTGTGTTGGCCCGAGGGCTCTCAGAGTCGAAGGAGGGTCAGGCTGCAGTCTGCTTCCTGGGCCTTCCTTCCTGGGCTTTACGTCTCCCTGGAACTGTTTCACTGAATTAAGGATAAGGGGAATTCTGCTTGGAAAACGACCCTGCAGAAGGTGCTCTTTGGAGTTTAAGGACCCCCTGGATTTGTTTTAGTAGCAGAGAAGGGGAATGAGCTGGGGAGCAGTGACAGACTCCCCTCACCCTCCTGATTGCTTAACCCCCTGCCCTGGTTTCTCCTTGCTGCCCCCCCCCCCCCCCGTTTCCTTTCTTGCTCTCCGGGTCTTGGCTCCCTCTTGTGTAAATGGCACTTACCCTTTACTGGGCCTACCTGCCTACCTGTCTATACTGCAGAACCAAAAGGAGGCACCAAGAGTTACAGTCTTCTTTATGACCTTTCATATTCCAGGCAGCAGAAATTCCCAAGTGGGGGAGATTTTGTTATCAGGGTGACTTACAGGTCGACTCTCCATCCTTGAGGCGATCCCCAGCACAGCTCCTTGGCCACCGACAGTCTCTTCTTGTCCAAACTTGAGACTCTGAGCCCCCTTTCCACTAGGCCCTGTCCTTGAGCCTTGTCCTGGAGAGCCCAGTGTCACCGGAATCTTTGCTAAGTCAGTCTTGCAAGAATCTGCACCCTCTCTATCTGATCCCCCTGGGTATCGGATCAAATTTCCTCACCCTCCACCTTCCCTCGGTGATGGTCTCTGGTCACCCAGGTCTGCCTTCAGCAAGAGTCCCCTTACATTGGCTCTGTTGAACCAGATCCCCTCCAGTTCCTGGTGTTTCTTCCTAGTCCTTTTCCCTTCACTGACCCCACCCTGCGCCTTGGCTGTAAATCCCCGCGTGTCCCATGTGCTATTTAGGAACTGAGCCAGTTCTATACGGAGGCCTCTTTTCCCCTATTGACGGTTCCTGAATAAAATCTGTTCACTTTTTTACCCGTACCCCCTCGCCAGGTTTTCTTTAACCGCTATAGTAAAGACTGCAATCACGTTTTATTTGTTGATGATAATGGCTGGGAAGTTACCTTTTAAAAATTGTTTTTACTCCTCCCAACTCAATTTTTCATTGTTTCTTTTCTAAAGAAACCTATCCTCCCTCTCCCCATTTAAAGAAAAAAAAATCCCACCCAATTTTTGATCACGTGGTTGAGTTTTGCACACTTAAAGTAAGATTTCAGAGTAACTGGACACCCAGAATAAAGACAGGAGGCTGTATTTATAGTTCAAATTATCATCCAGCAATTGGCAGTTCTGTTTTGATTTAAAGTCCTGTCTCTGATAATAGGAAATAGAATCACGGCTTATCTCTGGCTCTAAGGCTTTAGAACGGTCCTGTAATTCAAGGCTTATCTCTGGGAATGCATGGCTTTTAAAAGTGTAAATCTTTTCTCAGCGGTGATAGTTGCCATCTTTCCCTTTGAGACAGAGCTAAGCTAAGGATAAGAATGCCAGTTTTATTTTTTGAGGTCTTAGGAGCAGATTCTACCCTGATGACATGAACTGGACCAAATATGTCTATTCCAGATTTTCTGATCTAGCATAATTAACTTGATCTGTTCTATTTGGATGGTTTCATTGATTAAAAAAAAAAAAAAAGATACAGAAAGAAGTGGCGCTACTATGCAAAGACCTGCTTGTCCTAACATAAGATGTTAGGGTCAAAGAATGAACTGATGTCTGTGACTGCCTTACAAAACCCCAGGAGTCACATTTTTGATCATTTTTATTATGCCAGATATATTCTATAGTGCCTTTCTTTGTTTATCTATTTCCGGTCCAGGAACCAAGAATACTTACTGGGTTTCTCCTTGCAGTACCTGTATCTTTAAGGTTTTCTTCTTTCTCTGAGATTCCCCATGTGTTGTAGACTGTTTAGCCTGCTATAATAAATACCCATGGACTTGGTAGCTTATCGAGAACAGAAATTTCTCATTGTTTAGAGGCGAAGAAATTCAAGATCCCAGTGCGTGAAGACCATTTGGTGAGAGCCCGCTCCGTGGTTCACATATGTGCGTTTTCTCGCAGTGCCCTCACCTGGCAGAAGGGACGAGAGAGCTCTCTGGGGTCCCAGTCCACTTCAGGAAGGCTCCACCCTCATGACCTATAACATCTCAAAGACCCCACCTCCTAACACTGTCACCGCAGGGGTTAGGGTTTCAACATATGAATTTGAGGACTACACAGACAGCCCATAATAGCATGTTTGCATGTCCTGGGCTACTAAGAAGGGAGAATCTTGACCTGCTTTAAGGCAGGGACTCTGTAAGCTGCCAATCAGGCATTAGGGCAGTTTCCCTGGAAGATTCTGTAGGCATCATTGCCACCTAGGACGTACGGTGCTTGTTCCTTAATAAATGGGCTGGTCATCCTCAATTAATGGGATTTAAACGAGACATTTCCAGAATTACAAATTTGGTTATCCAATTATATCATCACAGATTCCTACTGAACCTATGCAAATGGTCGCGTAAAGTACAGCCATGAGAAGGAAAGGCATTTGGTGAAGGCGCCTTGATTGTTTGGAATAGTTTTGCAGGCAAAGCCAAGCAATATACAATGTTTTCTACAGACTCATCATCCTTCAGGGCCCTTGTCAATTCATTAGCTTATAACTTATATTAAGATTTCTTATAAAGTATTTCCCCTGGGTTCTGAAGAAGGGTTGGAGCAAGACACCACGCAGTGGGTGTTTTCTTATAGTTTGCACAAGATTGGCCTGCTAAATTCTAGAAAGAAAAGAGAGAATAAAGATGAAAGAAAAGGGTCCTCCCCCCCCCCCCCGCCGCCGCCATGACCAAAGAAAAAGGACACTTACCACCATGTAATTACCCTTTTTCGGTTCCATTTAGTCTTGCACAGTTGACTCCTGTTCTTCTGGATCTTGGGCCAGCAATTGGCTTTCATAAAGTCACCTGCTTCTGAGCTGTGGGAGTCTAGAGAGGTCTGTCTTGGTCCCCAGGGACAGTGTGACAGGACTCACTCACAATGGCATCACGAGTAGCTGGAACAGTGCTCTCCTGTTCATTCTTTTGATATTTCTTCTGGAAAGTTCAATTCCTCATCTGGAGCTTCTAGCAGAGCCATAAGAGAAGAGGGGGACCACCTTTTGGTGATAAGTCTGAATGAATCCAGTTAATTTATTACAGTGATGTCAAAGAAGACATCACAAATGCTTGATAATGGCAGCAAGACAAATTTTCTTCAGTTGACTGCAGTAAGGATCAGAGACTTACATATCCGCTGAGCTCCACTCCAACTAAGACAGATGACTGAGGTCTTTAAAGAGAGAACAGAGAGGGAATGAAAGGAGGCGATGGGGAATTGGGGAAGGGGGAATAAGAAAGGCGACTAGAGGAGACATGGGGAAATGGAAAATTGCAGGAGAGTAAGGAGAGAATTACTGAAAATGGTGTGGCAAAGCTTGGCGGCCTTGTGTTTTCTTGAGCAAAAACGCCACCCAGGCTGCTGGGCTCAACTTTAGGGACATGGAGAAGTACAGAGGGAAGCTGGGCTGAAGTTTGCTCAGTACAGTGTTTTCCCTGAGTTCCTTGTTTCACATGGGAGTTCATAGTGACCAGCAATGAAAGAATGGAGTGGAATCTCCTATTAGAGTATATTAACCATTTTGTAGTGATTGATTATCCTGAGAGTAACAACATTGATGTCATCAAGGACACTGACAATTCTCCAGGACTTTCCAATCCAACAGGTAAAAAAAATTTTTTTCTAAGTTTTTATTTACTTATTTGAGAAAGAGTACAAGCAGGGGGAGTGGCAGGCCGGAGGAGAAGCAGGCTCCCCACTGAGCAGGGAGCCTGATTCTGGATTCGATCCCAGGACCCTGGTGGAAAGCAGCCGCTTAATTTACTGAACCACCCAGGTGCCCGGTAAAGAATATTTTAAATACAAGGACATTTTAAATTCGGGGGGGGGGGAATCTTAAAAATTAATTTATTAATAAGCCGTTCCTTACTTTTCAATGTGTGAGATCTCTGACTCATCCTGATATGTCTACAATGGTGAAAAAAATCATATTAATAACCTAGGTATAATTTTACTTGTACCTAGGGATATGATGAACCGAATCTCTCTTTCTGACTTGAGAGTATCCGTCTTGTTGACTCGGGTAAATGGGTCACTTCTACAATAGTGCTGAGTTATTTGAACGTTTAGAGGATACAGACCCTGGGTGTTTTGGCATCTTTCTTCATCCCCAAGGGTGCCAGGATGGGTTCTGGGCCCCCACAAGTTTCCCTGCCCTGCCCCATGCACTAGCCCTCACCCACAGGCTCTGGCTCTCCCTGGTCATACTTGGGATTGGGCAGAAGGATCTGGTTTCCTAAGATTCAGGACCATTCCTCCTTCGCCCGGACTCACTTCTCACCTCTCCCCTCAGGGTCCTACCCTTCTGTTTTCAGGTCAGCCAACCAGTTAATTCGTGAAGACCCATGAGGATGAGATTAGACATTTGTATTAATTGTTTCTTTTTTTTTCCTGCATTTTTGATGCTTTGATGTCTTGAGGACTTGCTGACCCTGGAGGGACTGCCCCTTCCAGGGTTGGTTGATTCCTAGAGACAGCGAATGACTCACCTGTGCATAGGCCTTTCACGTAGAAACCAACCAGTCCAGAGTCCAGACCCCGAGCTCCCTCGTGTACTGAGCTCTTCCACGCAAGGCCTCTCTCCGCCTGCCCCGTCACCCAGGCCAGGTGCCAGATAAGTAGGGAACGCCTCGACACCCCAGAGCCTGCTGAAATGGTCCAAACTAGCCAATCCTAAATCTGCTTACCTTGCCTCATGCATTCCTGTCCACGGAAACCACAGTAAAGCCTCTTGCCCCCATTTTCCCCTTGCTTCTTTGCCTCCTGATCTACCCTACTTTTTTCTTGGTGGCCTTGCGTGACGTGGTGTGTCCCCTCTTCTCAGGTTCTATGAGCATAACAAGCTCTCACTTCAATAGTAATCATCTCCTGATCTGTTGGCCTCACCATTATCTGACTAATAATAAGAGCTACATTTTATTTTATTTTATTAAAGATTTTATTTATTTGACAGAGAGAGTTAGCACAGGCAGGGGGAGCAGCAGGCAGAGGGAGAGGGAGAAACGGCTTCCCACTGGGCAAGGAGCCCAAGGCGGGGCTCGATCCCAGGATTCTGGGATCATGACCTGAGTTGAAGGCAGACGCTTAACTGACTGAGCCACCCAGGCGCCCCTAAAAGCTACATTTCAAAACAATGTTAGGAACACAAGGTATTACTACCTTTCCCTGAAAATATGGTGGAAATCAACCTCCTCCTCTAACTCAAAGGAAGAAAAATACTTCTCACTCTTTCCTCTTCAGTTATTTCATCCCCCCCCTCCAATGAGCCAAGGACGGCAAGGACGGACTTCCCATCACAGAAAGGAAGTTCTAGAAACTTCATCTTACCAGATAAGATTTGGTAGTCTACTCCGAGATATGTTTCTTTTTAAATCCTCTTCCTGTTTTTGATTTTGTTTTTGATTTTCCTGTAAATATTTAAGGTGTATAACTTGATGATTTGATAAGTCTGTACATTGCGAAGTAATCACCTTGATCAAGCTAATGAACATCCATCACATCACATAGTTCCTTCCTCCCGTCCTTCCTTCCTTCCTCCCTCGCTCTCTCCCTCCCTTCCTTCCTTCTTTCCTTCCTTCCTCCCTCCCTCCCTCCCTCCCTTCCTTCCTTCCTTCCTTCCTTCCTTCCTTCCTTCCTTCCTTCCTTCCTCTCTTCCCTTCCTTTCCCTTTCCTTCCCTTCCTTTTTTTTGTAGTACAGACACTTAGGATCTATCTTCTTAGCAACTTACAAGTATGTAGTACAGTATTGTTACCTATAGTCACCATGCTATGTATTAGATTTCCAGAACTTCCTCCTGTTGCATAACTGAAACTTTGTACACCTTGACCAACATTTCCTCCTTTTTCCTCAGGTCTACTATTCTACTCTCTGCTTCTACCAGTTTGACTATTTTAGATTGTGCGTATGAGCAAGATCATACAGTCTTTCTGTGTCTGGCTTATTTCATTTAACATGATGTCCTCCAGGTCCTGTCATCTTCTCACAAATGGCAGAATTTTCTTTTTTAAGGATAAATAATATTCCATCATATGCTTATACAACATTTTCTTTATCCATTCACTCATTGATGGACATTTAGATTGTTTTCATATCTTGGCTTCTGTGAATAATGCTGCAAAAAACAGAAGCACAGGTATTACTGGGAGATCTTGATTTCAATTTCAATTTCTTTGGATAAATAATCAAAGGGAGATGGCTGAGTCATATGGTAGTTTTATTTTTAACTTTCTGAAGACCTCTCATACTGTTTTCCATAATGGCTCTGCCAATTTAAGTTCCCACCAACCGTGTACCAGGGTTCCCTTTTCTCCATATCTTCATCAATACTTACTATTATTTTATTTTTTAAAAGATTTTATTTATTTATTTGACAGAAAGAGAGATCACAAGCAGGCAAAGAGGCAGATAGAGAGAGAAGGGGAAGCAGGCTCCCTGCTGAGCAGAGAGCCCGATGCGGGGCTCCATCCCAGGACCCTGAGATCATGACCTGAGCCGAAGGCAGAGGCTTGACCCACTGAGCCACCCAGGTGCCCCAATACTTACTATTATTTTAAATAGCCATCCTAGCACATGTGAGGTATATCTCATTTTAGTTTTGAGTTATATCTCCGTTGATGAATGAGCACTTTTTCATGTACCGGTTGGCTATTTGTATGTCTTAATTTAGAAAAATGTCAATTCAGGTTTTGCCTATTTTTCAAATTGGATTATTTGTTTTGTTTTGTTTTGTTGGCTCTTGACTCATAAAGTTCCTTATGTATTTTTGGATAGCAACCCCTTATCAGATAATGGTTGCCCATATTTTCTCCCATTCTGTAGGTTGCCTTTTCATTTTGTTGATTGTTTTCTTTGCTGTGCAAAAGCTTTTTAGTTTGATGTAGTTCCATTTGTTTAATTTTTTCTTTTGCTGCCTGTGCTTTTGGTATCAGATCCAAAAATTTGTTGCCAAGACCGATGTCGAGGAGCTTTTCTTCTTATGTTTTCTTCTGTAGTTTTAGGGTTTCAAGTCATAGGTTTCTGTCTTAAATCCATTTTTGTGGATGTTTAAGATAAGGAAGGGTCCAGTGTCTTTTTTTTTTGCATGTGGTGTCCAGTTTTCTTGTACCGTCTATCGAGATTATCTTCTCCCCATTGTGTATTCTTGGTGCCCTTGTCAGAGATTAGTTGACTATATATGTGTAAGTTTATTTCTAGGCTCTCTATTCTGTTCCATTGGTCTGTGTTTCCATTTTTATGCTAGTACCATGCTGTTTCGCTTCCTATAACTTTGTAATATAATTTGAAATCAAGAAGTATTTTGTCTCTGGCTTTGTCCTTCTTTCTGAAGATTGCTCTGCTAGTCAGGGTCTGTGGTGGTTCCCTATGAATTTAGGATTGTTTGTTCTTTTTCTGTGATTTTTTTTTTTTTTTTTGCTAGAAGAGGGCTCTGGGACCTCTCCACTTGACTCCCAGATTCTCAAAGCGGTACCTCTGTGGACAGTGGTCAAAACGCATGCTTCTGTGGAGGTATGAGGGCTGGAAACTCCATTCTGCCATCTTGCCGAAGCATAGCAGTCAATGTGGAGTGAACCCCCTGCTCTGTGTCGTTCTGGTTCTGTGACCTTTCATGAAACCCAACTCCTCAGGGCCTTATTTCTGCCTCCGTTTATAAGAGTTTCATATTGTATTATTTAATTCTGATTCCTTATGTTTTAGGTTTTAAAATTTTGTCAAAATCTCATGTTTTGAAGGACATTAGAATGTTTCCACTGTAAACAGAATCCAAACAAATGCAATATTTATCTTTGCTGATAGGAAGCAATTGGCCTTGGCTCTCCAGTTTGACTTCCAGAACATTCTTTTGTCTTGACCTTTCTTTCTTTCTTTCTTTCTTTCTTTCTTTCTTTCTTTCTTCTTTCTTTTCTTTCTTTCTTTCTTTCTTTCTTCCTTCCTTCCTCTCTTTCTTCTTTCTTTCTTTCTTTCTTTCTTCTTTCTTCTTTCTTTCTTTCTTTCTTTCTTTCTTTCTTTCTTTCTTTCTAAGAGAGGGATGGAGGGAGAGGCGGCAGGAGAGGGGCAGAGAGAATCTTGAGAAAGATCCATGCCTGGTGCAGAGCCCAACTCAGGGCTTGATCTCATGACCTGAGCTGAGATCAAGAGGGAGATGCTTAACCGACTGAACCATCCAGGTGCCCCAATTTCCAGAACATCATCATCATCATTATTATTTTAAGATTTTATTCATTTGAGAGAGGTAAAGAGAGAGCGTGTGCGGGTAAGGGAGGGTGGGCCGAGGGAGAGGGAGAAGCAGACTCCCCGCTGAGAAGCCAAATTGGACAGACACTTAACCCACCGGGCCACCGGGTACCGCACCCGGAGCCTACTTAACTCACGTGCTTACTCTGGCCAATTCCTATTTGAATATCTATGAAGGCAGAGTTTTTCCTTGATGATTGCCTGGGAGGAAATCCTCTTAGCAGATTATTCTCCCTGCCCACAGCCACCTTGGCCCAGAGCTTGGTGCCTCCCGTCTTCCAAAGGAACTGCCAAATACAAAAGCCTCCAGGCTAATGTTCCTGCTTCCAGCCTCACTAAGTCACCCTGGGTGTTGGTTTCCGAGAGATGCCGTAGCAGGGCATCAAAACGTGGTGGCCTGAGACAACAAAAATGTGTTCCTTCACAGTTCTGGAGGCTAGAAATCAGGAGGCTCTAGAAATCTAGAAATTTTACCCAGGCTCTAGAAATCTAGAAATTTTACCCAGGAGGCTGGGTAAAATCAAGGTGTTAATTCCCCTTGAAACCTGCAGGGAGGGGTCCTTTTCCAGCGTCTGGTGGGCCCCATGGACCCCTCAGGTGGTGCCGGCCTTACCCAATTTTGGCCTCGGCCAAGGTCACCCTCTCCCCGTGGCATTCTCCTCTTGTTTCTTATAAGAATACCAGTCATATCAAATCGAGGGCCTGCCCTACTCCTTATGACCTCATCTGAACTAATTACACCTGCAAGGACCCTATTTCCAAATAAGATCACATTCACAGGTACCATGGGTTAGGATTTCAACATATTTTTTTGGAGGCGGGGGAGGATACACTTCAATGACGAACTCCTTGTTTACCATAAGCACATTAATCTTTCTGTGATACTATTGTTTTCTTTCCATGTCACTATTACAGAGAACACAAAGAAACAATCTTGAGGTATTTCTAGCAAGAACCTGAAGAAAACAGGGGGAAACATTGTCCTCTGATAGCTAAACTATACAGATTAGTTTAGTGCAGGGGGCTGGGACATCAGCCTAAAGACACAAAGCAGATTCTAATCTAGCAGCAACCTGATCGACGCTGTGGTCACTCTGAGTGTGTGCGTGTCACGGTAGATGCCTGATTGGTTAGCTATGGGAGCTGAGACAAGGGAGAGCAGACAGACCCATGAAGGGGATCTTCTATAAGCCCATGAGGTGCAGATCCTGAGCCACAGTGTCCTGGGAAGCAGGTAGCGGAGGGACTAAGATCCGGAGAGTCCCAGATCTGTGTCCTTTCTCCCTTCCTTCATAATTGGGTGACTTTGGACAATCTGCGTAAGCTCTTCACTCCTTAGATAGCCTGTGTTTGCAGTGCGAATGGTCAGACCTCCCTTTGGTTGGTTGTGTATATAGGTCACTTGGAGTGTCTGGGGTGTGGTAAATGCGAGGCACTAGTTCTCACAATAATGATCACGCACCCAGTATGTGTTAGGACCCTGGGTGCAAAAGGCAGAACGCGCTCAGTCCAAAGGTGGGCAGTGCTGGTGAGTACCGCATGGGCAGCGGATGGACCAGCTGGAGTTGGGGTCGTGAAAGTCACCAGGACTCTGTGCCTCTGTGGATTATTTGGGGCCCTTTTCTAAAACTGTGTTGCCTGAGGGAATGAAACCAGGTACTTCCCAAATCTTTTTCCTCAATCTCAGGCTGGGTCAAAGAGGTTTTAATCCTCCTCTCTGCATCCAGCTACCTACTCCTTTAAGAAAAAAGGCTAGGAAAATGAATGTCACTTGGTTCACAGAACCTTTACAATAAGGATAACTTTAATTATGGAGAAGTCGAAATGATCTCAGGAAACTCCAGTTTTCTCAGCAGCACACACCGAAAGGTTCTTTATTTACATACGTGATCCTCATTCACTATTTGCCTAGTTTTTGCTCTCAGTGATCAATTTATCACTATGTTCTGAAGCTTTCAGTCCCAGCACTTTAGATGCTCCCGTGGGTCCTGAAAATGGAACCCAGCCGTCTTCTCCCTTTGTTTCCCTGTTCGCTTTACCACCCCGGCTTTGTTTTGGATTATTAAAACATCGTATGCAGTAGAACATTTCCACAGGAAAGATGAGGAAAGATAAACTACACCAGGACTTATCTGTTTTCAATTTTGCTGAGACTTTATTTTTGTCTTTGCTCAATAGCATTTCTTGCTCTCGGTGAGAAATGGGGCTGGTAATAAATAGAGTCTCATGGGAAAACGATATCACATTATCAAGCTCAAAGCAGCAGACACAGCCAACTTCCAAGGTACTATATGAAAAGCATTCTTAGCTTTGGTTTTCATTCTCTTTTGCTTTCACTTTTGGCTATTCCTGGAGGAGATGGAATACTTTACTTGAATCGGTAGACCAAGAAAATCCTCTAATATAATCATTTTGTTTCTTGAGAATACTTTTATGTATATTCGTGGGATATAAAAATATCATAAACGCACAGGTGATTCATAGACATGTTCACAGATGCAGACACGAATGTGATAACCAGCACTTCAATAGGTGGACCCAAGACCCTATTGAGATGACAGTGTTAGTAACCATCATTGTCCCCCCCTTTTATTTTTTAAAGTTTTATTTATTTGTCAGAGGGAGAGAAAGAGCACAAGCAGGGGAGTGGCAGGCAGAGGGAGAAGCAGCCTCACCACTGAGCAGAGAGCCTGATGCGGGACTCGATCCCAGGACCCTGGGATCATGACCTGAGCCGAAGGCAGCCGCTTAGCCAACTGAGCCCCCCAGGCGCCCCACCACCATTGTTCCTATACCTGCTTCGGAGGTTAGCCGTATTAACATGCAAAACCCCATTGCACCTACTTTCCTTCTAACCATACAAGGTTGATTATTACCCTGACAGGAGCTGTGGAGGAGCAGATATATGCACTCTTTTCCAGTCCTTTGTTCAGACTGGACCCAGGCTGTGGCGCGTGGAGACTGGTCAGGTGTAGTTAACCGCTGCTGTGCTTACAGACCGACAAAATGGTGAGCTTTTTACTCTGCTAGCACCATAAAAATTCCTGTTGTCTGTAGTATGTTTTAGTAGCCTCCGTTCATTCTGGGATGTAGTACTCTGAATTTCCATGGGATGTAATGAGCTGTCTTAGCATAGGTTTTGAAAATGCTTGGAACTGCTGCTCTTCGACACCACTGTTGATGGAATCAAATAAAAAAAAAAAAAAAACCCAACAGATCTATACTTAGCAAGCAGAGGCTTTATTCTAAAGGATTGCGGGAGTGGGAGAGAAAGCTATAAGCATAATGTCTGTAAGTGTCTCAAGAGTCAGGCAAAAAAAAGGAGTTTTCTTTTATAGGGATGAATAAACGAGGCTAGGAGGACCAGGTGAGGGCAATGGTTAGATAATGGATCAGAGACTATTTGACCCTCAGGCCAGCCTTTTCTTGGAGGGGCTGTGTGCGGCTGGGGCTGAGGGTGGCCCAAAGTTCAGGGGCCTGGAGGAAGGAGAGACGCTTCACCCCAGTTGGGTGAAAAAGCATTCTGTTCCGATTCATCATTGGGCATGAGCAGTTCAGCTAATCTTTTACAAAGCCCACAATGGGGATGGCAGGGTGCAGATCTGGCCTTGCCGTAGGTAAACAAGGGGGACATCTGTGAGTCTTATCTAAGTTGTAGGAGGAAGGGGGGTTCTTTGTAGGAAGTTGCAAAGAGTGAGGGCATTCCTTAACCTTCACTGTTGTCCAGAACCGCTGGGCTCAGATAAAATCCAACAGAGTCGAGGGCTGTATTTATAAGGGACCCGGTATCCTTATAAG
Source organism: Nasua narica (assembly GCA_028533885.1). Taxonomy (NCBI): domain Eukaryota; kingdom Metazoa; phylum Chordata; class Mammalia; order Carnivora; family Procyonidae; genus Nasua; species Nasua narica. The sequence goes on along the minus strand of CM052810.1, from coordinate 8,852,815 downwards.
GGACAGGTAGCTGGGCTGAGCTCTAACTTAACCTGGGAGAAGGTGAATCCCCACCACCCGTGGAGGAAAGACTTCATAAGGGAAGTCCACCATAGCAGTGTCTCTGTTTCAGGGAAGGCTTTTATTTAGGGAAAAAGATTGGTCTGGAGAGATTTTGTTTTTCCTTTCCAAAGCAATCTTTTTCCTGAAACCCCAGAAAGGAGCAGACTAGGACCCTCTTTTCTTTGCAAGAGAAGAACAAAATCATGTTAAGAAGGCAACTTTAATAGAGAATTAAGAGTGGGGCTTGGGAGGGAAGCGTGTGGTGATCCCAGATCTGAGGATAGGTTCACGGAAGGCAGGTTTTACTTTGGTTTTCATTTGGTCTGTGTTTGGGATGGCTCATTTGTGATGTCCCTTTCTGGTCTGCATTTGCTTGGGTACTTAGAAATCCTCGATTTTTCGTAGGTACAAAAACCGGGGCGAGTCTGCGTGTGTTCTTAGTTGCTAAAAGCTGCCCCGCCCTGGCTGTGATGTATTCTAGATGCCGGCAAGGATTCATCCCACAGGTCGTAAAATCAGGGCATAGGTTCTATGTTTTGTGCAATTACATAAGAAAATTATTTTATAAGGAGGGCTTTTAAAACTCCGTGTGTGTGTCGATTACGAAGCTTTGTCTGTACTTGAAAAAAAACAAAACAAACAATAAAATTATGGCCCCTCTTTCATATCTACAGGCATCACAGGAGATTTTTATATGCAAGATTTTTGTAAAACTGGATGGGGCCTTTATTCTGGAGTCTCTCTGTATGCAGCTATCAAAGACATCATTTTCTCCTTTTCCCCTTTCTTTGTGTGTTTTGTGTTTTGTGTTTTTTGCCTGGTACATTTAATCTCTCATATCCCCTAGCTTCAGTATACATGAATTGGTGATTGAATAAATTAAGGATAAGCATACTGTTCCGTTCTTCTAAAACCTGTATTTATTGCTGTGATTTATCTAACAATTTACATAAAGTGCTAGTTAGTACAGCTGAAATTATTAATTCTTCAGAGAATGAGATGTTCAACTGTTTCCACAGCTCCAGGCAATTTTTCCACATTGAAATGCAGGAATCACACAGACCACAACTTGTTTTTTGAATTAAAATGCATCATTGATGCTAATTTTAAGGAAGTCTCTATATTGTACTCCTATTTAACCAAACATCACATTTCCTCATTAAAATATCGGCATCCATAATGAAGTACTTTGCTTTATAATTTAAAATGTCCCACTATGTTGAAGGCACATTTGGACATTTAAATGTAATTCTGCTAATGTACTGATTAATTTATGTTATTCTCTGCCACTCACGTGGCAGATTTTAATTGCAATTAGTTAGCTGCTGTCGGGTCTCAGCATGCTGAAGGCTGGGGGAAAGCCTGATCACCGTGGAACAATGACCGGGACTTCTGAGCAGGGCTTGCGTTAGAGGGGGGCCAGAAGAACCATCAAAGTTGTGAATCCTCATTCTCCTGGTAATAGCTATGCTTGGGGGGTCAGCATTTGCTCCGAGGAAAAAGCCAAATAAATGGGAATTATCTGAGCACCATAATACAATTAAGCTGTCACAACAACTTTGGGGACTGATCTTTTGTACTCGTTCCACGTCCGTTGGGCTGCTCGGGGGCTGATGCGGCAGGGAACGTGCTCTCACCAGCGTCCTGGGCTTTTGATGTGTGCACCGTACAGCTGTAACAAGGCGTGGGGAGCAACGCCCGCCTTTCACTCAGTGTTGTTGAGCTACAAATTCATGTAATTAATTTTAAAAAGCCATTGCTTTGATCTTCATAAATATGCCCAGGATTCACATGGAAAACCTCGAGGGGAATTTTCTCAGGAGGATGATGATAGGGCCAAAATGCAGTTTCATTAGGGTCTACTCCTTGTCTATAAATGAGGCTCCCCCCCCAACCTCATGCTTTGTTTTCGGGGCTGCTATTCCCAGCTGCACTGCTATATTATGCAGAAAATCTGCTTGCTTACCCTGCAAACAAACTGCCTTGGTTCAATGAGCTATTTGCAATGCTGTGCAAAGCTTTGCAATATACTGCTATAATTTCATTTAAAGCACTTTCGGTTCTTACGCTGGTTATGTTGTCTTGACTATGGGGCAGTGGCGTTCAGCAATAAGATGAAAACATGGTCTGCAGTATTCATTACCAGCGAGGCACAGAGGAGGGAACCCTTGGCTCCTTGAACCTGGGTTCTAATTCTACCTTTGCCACTTTCTGCTCTCTCTGGACCTCAGTGTTTTAGCTCTTGGGTGGGGGTAACAAGGAATGATTCTTAGCTCCAGATTGTTTAGTAGGGCATATAAATGCAGGTAAAGGAGTTTTGTGAACGTTAGAGTGCAATGTTTAAGGCTTGCTGTTCCAGCAATGTTTGACCTTCGTGTGTGTGTTTTATTGTGGAAGTGATTTTAACTTATAACAAAAATGTTGCCAAGAAGAGATGAAATGACTCCCCTCCCCCGCTCTTCTCATTCTTTAGTACATTGTTTCTAATAACTATAACAAATGGGATAAATTAAACAGGAAGAGTTTTAAGTGGTTAAATTGTAGGGCTTTTAGAAGCCATTATGGAAATGAAATTTAACCCCTTGTTCAATAAAAAGCAACAAGATTGCAAGCAGTCCCCAAATTTCAGTGGTTTAACACAACAGAAGATTATTTCCAGCTCCTGCCGCATGTCTAGGGGTTTTCTTGGCTGTCATCACACCAGGACCCAGACTAATGGAGACCCGATCTTGTCATTCCTTCTATTTAAAAAAAAAAAATTGTGACAAAATACACATAAGATGAGATTTGTCATCTTAATCATGTGTAAGTGCACAGTTCAGTGGTATTAAGTCCATTCACGTTGCTGTGCTGCTAGAGACTGTTCCTGGACATGTGTTTCCAAGGACAACAAGGCAGGAAAAAGGGAAGCAGGGACACGTGCCCTTTCGTGCTTTCCTCCCGGAAATGATGCAGGAAACCTCTGCTCACGTTTCATTGGCCCCATCAGGTCAGGTGGTCACCCCTGACTTCGGAGAGGGCTGGGAAGTGCCTCCTCATGTCCCCTGAAAGAGACAAGAATTGAAATACTTGGTGAGCAGCACTAATGACCACTACACTCTTCCTCTGCTGAATTTAGGAAAATGGGTTGTCGGCCTCTGGGAAGCTGACTTGCCCCTGACAGCCTGAGAAGGGCCATCAGAGCCTAGGGAGGGTGGTTTCGATGGTAGACACCATCTTCCTGATTGGGGGGCGAGGTCCTTATCACCATATACGTCTGTTTCTCCTGCAATGTCAACTACTCAAACGGAGCCCGACCGTAAGGCTGAGACCAAACCTTTTGTTTGCGGGAGGAAGTCCCAGGCAACTCACTCTGGCTCAGAGGCTCATTCACTCTCTGCCCCAACTCTTAATGACCAAACTATCTGTCTGACACTGTGCTGGGCATTAGGGGCATAAGAGGAGTATCATCTTAAGGGCCCTTCACCCTTTCTTCCCTGAACATTGTATAGTTTTCCTTTAGTTGCCTTTTGTTCATAATCCCAGGCTTTAGTCTGCCTTATTTTGTTAGAACTTCTGGTCTCAGGAGTGGAAAAGAAATATTTGGTTCCCACTTGGCTTCATATTGTCACATCCCAGGTGAACCTCTCTTGGCTCTGGTCCCCAGAATTCTGGGGTCTTTATTTTTATTTTTGAAGATTTATTTATTTTTAGAGAGAGAGAGAGACAGGATGAGAGAGAGCGAGAGCACAGGTGGGAGGGGCAGGAGGAGGAGGAGAGAGACTCTTAAGCATGCCCAGGTTGGAGTCCAACATGGGGCTCACCTCTCACAACCCTGAAATCACTACCAGAACTGAAATCAGAAGTCGGACACTCAACTGACTGCACCATCCACGTGCCCCAGAATGCTGGGGTCTTAATGATGGTCTCTGGGAAGGGGCTATGGATTCTAGTCTCTTTTGGCCTCCACATTATTTTTATAAGTTTTCATATTCATTCAGACCTGGTGGCGGAGAGGACTTCTCAAAGAGCATAGTCATCCACTCAGGGAGCATGGCTTCGATGATGGTCCAGAGGCAAGTGAGGATGCTGTGTTCGTGACATGAAAGAAGTTTAGACGGTGCTGTAGGGCTGCTGTGTATGATTGTGTAGGGTGTGCACTGAACAACCACGGGATGTGACTTTTGCCCCATAGTGTTTGTGATTGCCGCTTGTCTCCTGGAATTGGGCAGTGACAACCTATGCAGCCATACACTGCATACACTGGCTGTAGGGGCTTAGAGAGAAGGAGAGAGAGAGAGAGAGAGAAGGTAAAAATGGTAGCAGAGATGATCAGACATGCCACATAACACAGAGCCTTGCAGCCGTGTTAAGTTTGGAATTCCTCCCAAGGAAAATGGAGCCAGCAAAGAAATTGACACATGAACAGGGCATGTGAATAGTGGATTAGAGAGGGGCCAGCCTGGAAGTTGGAAGAGACCGTCATGCGAGAGATTGTGTCGATCAGGGTCTTAATGATAATGTGGATGATGAGAAGTGGAAGACTTGAAAGACGTGCAGAAGGTGGTATCGCTAGGAGGCCTTCAGCCTGGCCTGGCTTGGACACGGTCTCTTTTCTACAGATGTTTTCTTTATTTGCTTCACATGCACATTCTGTTTCACTAAGTCCATTTTGATCATTTTATTTATTTATTTTTAAAGATTTTATTTATTTATTTGACAGAGAGAGAGGGATCACAAGCAGGCAGAGGGAGAGGGGAAGCAGACTCCCTGCCCAGCAGACAGCCTGATGCAGGGCTTGAACCCAGGACCCTGAGATCATGACCTGAGCCGAAGGCAGAGGCTTTAACCCACTGAGCCACCCAGGTGCCCCATTTTGATCATTTTGAAGACAGGGCTTGAATGTCTAATTTCTTGGACATACTTAAATATTTGGACTCAAAATATTCAATAACTGTTAACTGAATCATCATCAATTCACTGGCCACCTGATCTGAATTAGCATGCCAGACAGCAGTCTCCTGTGTTTGGATGGAAGGCATGACCAGAGAGAGGTCCCGAGGGGACAGGTTCTTCCCTGAGAAGCATTTCCAAGGGGCCTGATGGACTGGCAGGATTTCCCTAGGTCACCAGACAGACAGAGATGAAGTGATGTTTCTAGAGCTTTACAGATACTGTCACTGGGGTTATTTATCTTGATGCATTTTACTCACTCACCCAAAGGGTCACTTAATCAAACTCAGAGAACTCTTCCAAGAGAAAGGTTGTAGGGGATATAGAAAGGCAAGCCCTAGTTCCTGCTTGGAATCAAGGGATATTCTCCCCAAGCACAATTCCTAAGAAGCAAGTCAGAAGCACATGGAACAGCTCACCGAATAATACCATGTCTCCTTCACCTGTTAATTTCCTATTGCTGATGGAGCAAATTGCTGCAGACGGGGTGGCACGATACACCTTTATTACTATAGGTCAGAAGTCTGATACGGCTTAAAATCAAGGTGTCGGCGGGGCTGTATTCCTTTCTGGAGACTCCAAGGCAGATGGTGTCCATGCCGTCTGTCTCCAGTTGTGAGAGTTGCCTGCCTGCCTTTTCCTGTGGCTCCTTCCTCCATCTTCAGTGCCAGCAACTTCACGTCTGTCTCCAACCCTCCGTTTACACGCACATCTTTCTCTCTGACTTTCTTCTCCCCTCCCTTCTACTTTCAAGGACTCTTGGGATTACATCACTCTTATTTGCATAATCTAGGTTAGTCTGGGTCCATTCCAAAATCCCTAATTGAACCACATCTGCAAAGTCCCTTTTGCCATGTACTCTAACACAAGCTCAGGTTTTGGGGATTAGGTCTGGGGCGTTGGGGGGGGTGGGGTGGGGGGCATTATTCTGCCTCCTGCATGGACTGACAGTGGCTCAGAGCCCTTGTTCTGGACCAGAGGCTGTTCCTTCTTTGTGTGCATTGCCTCACTCAGCCTGCCCAGCGCTGCGAGGCAAGACTGTGGTGTCCTTGTAAACAGGTGAGAAAATCGAGGCTGAGCAAATGCCTAGTAAAGAGCTGTGGCGGGCTTTGACTCTGCCTTTTGCAGTGGAAAGAACGTGGCTTTGGGAGCAGGACGGGCAAAGGTGTGAATTCAGGCTCACATCCTGCTTACCCGCGCGATACGTGGCTCTTCGGAGCTGCAATTTTCTCATACCCACCGTGCCTGCCATGTGGCCCGTGGCTTTCATCATTAAAGGAAGAGTGCCAATTGAACAAAACTGAGCCATATCCCTAATTAAAAACCTAAAACCAAAAACCAAAAAGAACTGGGAAAACAAAAGCCAAAGCCAAAACAAAAACTGAATCCACCCTCCGGGGCACTGGATGCTGTGGTGGAAAAAAAACACAGGATTTGGAGCAAGACTGATTTGGGATTGAATCCTGGCTCTTCCTATGCAGCAGGCTCGCTGTTGTGGGGCTGGTATGTTTTCATTAGCTAATAGATAGAAGTTCCCTTTTCTTCTGTCATTCATTAAATATGTTTACAGCAGCAACCTGGACCCTGGCAGGCATAAAGACTGGCATGGCTTTCATCGCTATTGTCCAGAGGAGTGGGCTTCTCTATTTCCCAAGAAGTCTGTACCCCTTTGCATTTTTTTTTGAAGATTTTATTTATTTACTTGAGAGAGAGAGAGAGAGAGAAATCACGAGTGGGAGGGAAGGTTAAAGGGAGAAGCAGACTCCCCGCTGATCAGGGAGCCTGATGCAGGGCTCAATCCCAGGACTCCTAGATCATGACCTGAGCCAAAGGCAGATGCTTAATCGACTGAGCCACCCAGGCACCCTTTTCACCTTTTTAAAGGTTGGTACTGTGGACCAGAAAAGGCTGCATCTAGCTGGATTCAAGCACTTCCTTCCCCTCTCTTCAGGAGCTTCCCCTGCTGCTTGCCACGTGTGCTCCCTCGATCCTAGTTTGCAAGATCATTACTCTCTCCCTGCTCCTAGCAGCTGGCCTGTGTCATTATTCCCTGCCGAGTCTACCTCATCAGTGTCTCTCCTCCTTCTTCTCCACGCCCACTGTCTTAGGTCACCATCTTCTTTCAACCGGGTGTGAATCTTCCTATGGAGTTTCCTGCCTCCAGGCTGGTTCCCTGTGGTCCATGGCTCGTAACTTTGAAGACCCCTGGGCTCTCTGAATAACGTGGTGTCCCTGTCCACCTAGAGGATGATAACAGAGATTCTTGGGGGTGGTGGTTAGGAGGGTTATCTGGGTCTCATACTCCCCCTCTTCTGTCCTGGAAATTTAGCCTCTCCATGGGAATGCTGTCAATCATGGCTGCTAACTTTCCTGGCTTTTATAGCTCTGTTTTCTTATTGCCACTTTGGGACATGGACCTTTTGTTTAATTTTCCATCTCACAGCTGAGACCAGCATTGACATGCAAGCATTTAAAAAGCCTTTTCTGCCCATGAGAAAAACACGGAATGACAATACAAGGAATCATTTTGTATTTGTTACTAGTGATACTTGGGAACCTCTTGAGACCCGTAGGTACTCTCTATTGGCTTCTGTGGGCAGAGGCCACATTTTCCCTTCAGGCCGGGAGTTCCTCCCTGCTTCTAGAATCTCCTTTCTCTTCTATCTCACAACAAATTTCCAAGTCCTAAATTCCTGCCCTAGGATCTCAGTCTTCCCAAGAGGGCTGATATTGGGGCTCCACTCCCTTCAGGGCAACTGCACCCCTCACCTGGAGGGGCGTGGCCCAGCCCGGCAGTCTCCATATGAAAACCACATCCAAAAATGATATGCCAACCTCACGATAAGCAGAACAGGAACAGTGGCACGGGCATTGTTTCCTGAAATCTTCCTATCAATCCAATCAAGTTAATGACTGTTGATGATTCATCAATATCTCTCCATTGCCTCCCGAATAAAGTCCGATCTCTGATGTAACTTTTATACCGATGAGGCTTTCTAACATATATCATTCTCTGTCCATATTGAAATGCTCGATGCTCCTTGAAGGCATTCTGCTCTCTCAGGCCCCTGTGCTTTGTACCTGCTGTTCCTTCTGCCTGGAATTCCTTCCACATGGCAAACTCCTATATTATCTTCAAGACACAGCACAGGCATCCCCTCCCTCCTCTGTGAATCTGTCCCTGGCCTTTCCTGTCCCTTCTTAGAGATAATCACTTTCTTCTTTCTGTTCCTAATACCCATATACATCTCTGCAGGGGAGGGGGAAATATTTTCTTTACTCTCTCAGGTTCAGTGACTGGGGGGGGGGCAGTGAATTAAATGGACAAAGGACAGATTAATAGAATAAAAGGCATATATTTCTTTACTGATGTTAATATTTTTACATGCATGGGGGCTTTACAGGAAAGAAGTGAAAGCCTAAAGAAGGGTTTAGATCTGAAAGCTTATATACCAGTATTATGAAGGACAATGCAACGTGAAGTGACCGTATAAAGAAAAGGGGATGTAGTCTTCTAGGGGTGGTAAACTGTGGAAAGGTAAATATGGGAAGAGACTCATGAAAGATGAGGGGTTTGTTAGTAAGGCTTGTGTGTGCAGACTTATCTTGGTGCTGACTTTCCATCTTCCTCAGGGCCATAAAACTCCCCCTGGGAGAGTTTTTCAGAAGTTCCTGCTTTTAGTCAGATAAGAAAAGCTCTGAGAAAGTCTGCGTCTGTGGATTCTCAATTGACTCCAGCTCAAAATAAGCTGTATGCCGAAGTGGCATATTTTGGGATGGCATTTTTCCCTTTCAGCTCTCTAATATGGCCTAGGTTACATTGTTTGCTAGTCTGCTTATCTGTTTCCTCCTCCGGCTGGTCATCCAGAGCTCACCCAGGCCCAAGCCTGTGAATTATCTATCCTTGTGTCCAAATACTTACTGATGCTCGGATCCCACATTCCCAGATTCTGATGTAATTGATCTGGGGTGTGACCTAGGCACTGGGATATTTAAAAGCTCCCCAAATGATTCTAACCTGCAGGCAGGGTTGAGAACAACTGCCTCAGACAGTGTTTTATTATTTTTTGCATGTTTTAAAAAAGATCTTATTTATTTGAGAGAAAGAGAGAGCAAGCACAAGCAAGAGGAATGGCAGAGGGAGAGGGAGAAGCAGACTCTCTGCTGAGCAGGGCGCCTGATGTGGGGCTCGATCCCAGAATCCTGGGATCATGACCTGGAGCTGAAAGCAGATGCTTATCCAACTGAGCCACCCAGGTGCCCCTCAGACAGTATTTTAGATCCTGCCATTTTCCTAGCATTCTCCCAAGCTCTTGGGGACCTTACTCTCAAGGGTTGTCAGTGATGAGAGGAAGATGCTGAAACCAACCTCCGGCTCTGGTTTTGTTTGGAAATCAGAGTATGTGTGAGGGAGAAGGTGGGGATGCTAAGGAGAGACCTAAAATCATATGGGTGCCATATTGGTACAAGCACTGCTTCCCAGGCCTCAAAATTAGAAAGCATGTTAAGGTGTTCTCTAGATCAGACTTCTGTTCTGGCATTTCGGGACTAAGATACTTGGGGAGGGGAGACCCTCCTACTGAAAAACAACTTGATTCTAAATAAGATGTACTTTCTGATGAATGGCTTAGTTTGAAGCATGGAGGAGACCCCCCCCCCCTCACATCCTCCAGCCCCCAGTTTTCTCCAAGGGAGCAAACTGTGAGTGACTCTGGCTAATAAGCCAGCAGGAGGAAAAGGTTATCCTGGGAGCAAATGCCAACAGCAACATTTTGATGAACAAGTGGGTACTAAACTGAGAACCAGAAGCTGAAGGGCAGCTGGCCTGGAGACTTGGCATTGACTCATTGGTATAGTGTTTATTGGCTAAAATGCACAGATTAAGGATATTAGAGCCAGACATCACAAAGAGGACTTTGACCATGGGCTGTGGAGCTTTAAGCTGTATGGTTTGGGAAGAGACATAATAGCAATATGATGTGGCAGAACTTTGGCTTCAACACTGTTCTGTCAACTCCATGTTTATGGATGAGGAAGTGCAGCTCATCCCCTGGTATGGTCAGAGGGCTACAGGCCAAGCTTTGAGGTTGACTAGGATTGATCACCGTGAGCATTGAGCCATGGCTGGTTTCCACATTGCTTTGCAGGAGGCCAAGTTCTCTTCTAGAAGGCTAGCCTTCAGGGAATCTGTCTTGGACAATTTAACCCTTGCCACTTATAGATAATGGAATCACAGAGATGAGCAAGCAATAGAAGACATCAGGAATGACCAAGAAGATTCATAAAGGAGCAACATAAAACCTCTAAAATGAAAACGATCATTGTTGGAATAAAAAAAAAAAAAAGAAAAACTTCAGTGGGGCTAAAGAAATAGTGAATTAGACACTCTTAAAAAGTGAATTATTGGAATACATATTTGAAGACATTAGAGAGTACACAGAGAGAAAGGAGATGGAAAATATGGCAGAAAAGTTAAGAGGGAGCATAGAACTTAAGAGATTCTTGAAAGGATAACACGAATCCAGTGAAGCAGCATTTAAAGAGAGATTTGCTGAGAATTTTGCAGAATATTGAAAGAGATAAATATGTGGATTCTATACCTAGACAAAGCATAGTGAAACTTGAGTTACTAAGGTGAAAGAGAAAAATGTAAGGTTGTCAGAGGAAAAAAAAAATAGATCACCAGTGAAGAAAGACAGAGATTAGGTTTCTCAATAGCCCCAATAGAAGATATAAGACAATAGAATAATATCTTCATGGAGAAAATACATGTCTTAGAATTCTGTACCTAGCAAAATTATCTTTTAAAAGTGAGAGAAAAATAAAGACATTTTCAGATAAAAAAAAAGATAGGATTTACCACCAGCAAATTAGCATTAACCAAAATGATCAAGATGAAGGTCTGAGAGGCAAAAAGGAATGGTCAGCCAAAAAATGCTAAACATATAAATTTAAACAGAGTTTGTGGGGAAGAGAATGATGATTAACTTATGTTCTTAAAAAAGACACAGAATTAAAGCCCTTTTCAACTATGAGCTTATCTATATAGTATTAGGGAAAGGATAGCTATGTAAAAGTCCAGAGTCCTTTTATTTTGGGTAGAAGACGTTTATGGTATAATTTATTATTTGATGTTGGTAAGTTAAATATGCAATTGCAAAAGAATCACTAAAAGAACAAGTTTAGAATGCTTTAATTTCCCCACCAGTAAAGGGAATTAATGGAAAAATAATATGAAAACAAACAAAAATCTGGTCAATTAAAAAAGAAAACCAAGAAAGAAAAAAGCAGCATTGAATAGGAGAGACAAATACAAATTAAAAAGATGGTAGAAGCAAGTTTAACTATATCACTAATCTCAATGACAATAAATAAACTGGACTTAAAACTTAAAAGAGATTGTCAGAAAAACAGTTAGAATGGGGGGAAAATACCAAAACAAATCTAGTGCTATGATGTTTCCAAGAAACACACTCCTAAGAACAGAAAGCTTGAAAGAGGTTGGAAAAAAATATATACGTGTCAAATACAATTAAAAAGAATACTGGGAGGGGCGCCTGGGTGGCTCAGTGGGTTAAAGCCTCTGCCTTTGGCTCAGGTCATGATCTCAGGATCCTGGGATCGAGCCCCACATCGGGCTCTCTGCTCAGCAGGGAGCCTGCTTCCCCCCCTCTCTCTACCTGCCTCTCTGCCTACTTGTGATCCCTCTCTCTCTGTCAAATAAATAAATAAAATCTTTAAAAAATAAATAAATAAAAAGAATACTGGGATAGCCAAATTATTTTCAAACAAAAGTAGGTTCTAAGACAAAAAGCATTATTAGGGAATGAGAGGGTGACTTCTTAATGACGAAGATTCAACTCACTAGAAAGATTTAATATTTTAAATGTGTATGTACATAATAAAATATCTCCAAAATATATAAAGCAAAAACTGATAGAACTGAATTGAAGAACTCATTGACAAATGTACCAGCATACCTCTCTCAATTACTGGTATGTCAAACAGGCTAAAAAATGGTAAAAAAGATTCGCCCAACACAGTCACCATGCCTGATTTTTTGAACATATGTAGAATTCTGCTTCAAGGTGCATTCTTTGCAAGCACAAATGGAGCATTTACAAAAATTGACCTCATAGTAGGCCTTAGACAAGTATCAACCACTTTCAAAGAACTGGTAATATTCAGACCATATTTTTCTTTCCACAATGCAGTTAGGTTAGACATCAATAGCAAGATTAAATCAAAATGTATCCCTATACATTTAGAAATTAAACCACATGTCTGAAGAGCCCAGTGGATTAAAGAGATCGTAATGCAAGTGAAAAAGATGATCCAGAGTTGGGAATCATCCAATCCAGTCCGAAATGCCCTTGCCCCACAGAACCAAGTGGGAGGGATGACAATGGCTCTGGGAAACTCTACAGGAGGAAAGATACTGAAGCAATTAAGGCAAAAGCACCCAAATCTCTGACCTGTAGAGATTTCAGTTCTCTTTATTGATTGGTCAAATGGTTTAAATTCCCTAGCTTGGGTTACTTCTTCTCTAATTAAGGATAAAAGTGTTTCTGTGTTGCATTGCATGATGTTGGGAAAATAGCCCACTGAGCAGATCATGCAGCAGACCATCATACTTGGAAGTATGATTTTATCTGGCTTTTGGGATGCCTGCTGGACTGTAAGCCCCAAGTAGGCATCCATTGTTTGTTACAAGGCTGCTAACATAGGCAGGGCCTTCTGGGCACCGCAGGAGAGGACATTTGATGCCTGGAGACAGCTGGCTTCCTTCAATTTCATTATCAAGATCATCGTCCACCCAAGTGTTCAGTCTCGCAGCTAACTGCCTTTGGACTGGCAAGCTAAAAGAATTGATGGTACCCTGGGCTTTTCTCCGTCTTCTTCCCTACTCTACTTTCAGTTCCTGCTTACCCTGAAGGAGGGTGGGGTGGGAGAAGCCCGCATTTGTTTTCCTGCCTTAACAGATTGCAAGGATTGTGGGGTGTATCTGTGCCAAGCATTGTGCAAACTGGCCAGTCCAGTGAGCGCCCGTCGTTTTGACTCTAATCTTTTCGTATGTTGACCTGGAGAAACTCAGTACCGTTTCTGCATTCTAATGCTGGCCCATAATGTTAGGGTAGCGCCAACCAACCCAAATTATTTTTTGAACTTATTAACATTAGAACGCAAATTTGTAGATGATAGAGAACCTTTCCTCTGTCTAGTTCACTGACTCTTAATTCCTTCGTATCATTAGCGAACTGACTGATCCTAAATGATGAATCCTAAAATTATAATGGAAATAAAGTCAAACCCCCTACTTCCTAAATGCAGCAAACTGCCATATGAGCCAAAATGATGATTATTTCAATCTTTTGTGGATGGTGCATAAATATGAACTCCTTAAACCAAATTTTTGCGCAGATGGGGCTGGGTCTAACAGTGTCACACTAGAAAGCCCTGTCTGGCTTTTTTAACTGGATTTCGAAGTACAGCTAAATATCCTAGAAACTTAAGCTGTGTTGTCTGCCTTTTCCAGGTGGTTAGTAGCTGGTATTTATCTGTCAATATGGAATAAATTTATGAGCAAACAAATAATATCTCTAACCAAATCCTGCAACCAAATTAGGGCAAATATGCTCTTGCTCTACATTTCATCTACTGTTCAAAATAGGCCGAGAAAAGAGGCGTCTTACTCTCCTAAAAGGCAATTTTCAAAAATGAGTGGATTTGAATAATAATGTCTGAATAATATCAATAAAAAGAATAGCCACAGCACACCCCATAAGCAAATGGAGACATAAGATTACCGTGTCTTATTCAAGCAATGGCTAGGTCTAGAAGAAGGGGTGGGAAAACACACCTGCATCACTTGAGGCAAGAAAATGATCCAAACGGAGACTCTTCTTTCCTACCCCTGACAAAATTGATATTATTTCCCTGTCTATTTTCCTACTTGCTCCTGGCCAATACTATAATTAAAAGGCCTCCCTCCAAGGAGCTCAGAGTGCTTTGAAGACATGGTCTAATTAATCCTCCTGTAATGTCCACAAGCTCCAGGCCCTACTCTGCAGGGAGAACAGGCAGCCCGGTCTAGGTGTGCGCAACCGCTCTTCTTGAGAGGTTTATGGAAAGTGACAGCAGCAGTCGGAAGCAGCCTCTCTTTCCCAGAAGCTGTGAGCACAGCCTCTCTTGAGCGCCAGGGCCGGTGAGTGTCCGCTGAAGTCAGCAGTCAGCCCCCGTACGCATAACCTGCACGTTCGCTCCTCCACGTAGAGCTCTGTTGCCTCCCTTGTGGCTGGAGCCAAACCTGTAACCAGGCAGCAGCCTGTTTTGGAGACTTTCAGCCAAGTCATCTTCCTAAATGAGTCTTTTTTTGACTCTAGGTTTTGCTTTGTTCCTTATTATCACTTACCCGGCCTGTTCTGCTTCTTCTCCAGTTTTACCGTTTGTGAGGTGGGAGACGCCATTACTGCGTTGGCTGGGTTGATGATGATTATGGGTTCTGTTTTCTGTGCAGTTCTAATGCCGATAGGGTTAAATATTCTCTTGGCCATTGCAACCCCAAAGACGTGTTGGGATAATGGTTTTCAGCCGCGTTGTCAACTTCAACTCTAGATTTGCTTCCTACCCTGGGTAGGGAGTTCATCTGAGAGCCCTCAGGATGTTGTTTGCCTAGTAGTAAGTATGAATGCCTGGCAAGTGGATTTTTGGAATCTCATAATTAGGTTAGTCTTCTTTGAAGTATGTTTTGTTTCCCCGTCTGTCATTTCCCCCCTCATTCATATCATTGTCTGAGGTCTATGATGGTGATGACGGTGATAAAACATCAGGACAGTCTTCTGAGGAAAGGTTGCAGAGCCGGTATTTTCTAGTATCTGAAAGAATGTTTCTCATTTTATTATTTATTCTATCACCTGATAGTCATATGGCACTTCGATACCCTCAATATGATTTTTTAAAAGATTTTATTTATTTATTTGACAGAGAGAGAGAGAGATCACAAGTAGGCAGAGAGGCAGGCAGAGAGAGAGGGGGAAGCAGGCTCCCTGCCGAGCAGAGACCCTGATGTGGAGCTCGATCCCAGGACCCTGAGATCATGACCTGAGCCTAAGGAAGAGGTCTTTAGCCCACTGAGCCACCCAGGCGCCCATCAATATGATATTTTAAAGAACACTATGAAGAAGATACAATGGTAAGAACATTTAGCCTCGTGTCCCATAGTGAAATGAAGCTCAGAGAGGATAAATACTGTTTTCAAGATCACAGAAGTCAGATTCAGATTTGCTTTTGTACAATATCAATTTTCTTTCTACTCTCTTCTGTCAATATGCACTCTCTTTCCATTACTGCCTATTTTTTATTCAATGGTTATTTACTTTATGTTAGTTTTTGTTGCCAGACACTGTGCTAGTGACTAGATATACAAAGATAGACAAGATATGCTAAAAAAAATAATATTTGATGTGGGAATCATGATTGATGTGATACTGCATGATTGAGGATATGATCAGATGGCCTGCACAAGGTGGAAGGAATTCTAGAACTAGAAATAGAGTGGTAAGCAGAGAAGGGAAGAGGATATGCAAAGACAGAGGTAGACACCAGGATGCAGGGTCTGAGGAACTCTAAATAGTTCAGTCTCTAGAGCTGGGTTGGGATGCCACAGAAGAGAAGGATGGAGCGACCATTAGGACCACATCATGGAAGGCCTTGTAAGCCTTTCTAAGGAGTTTGGACTTTGGTCCTCAAGACCATGAGAAGTCATAGAAATCTTATATGCAGGAAAGTCACATGATCAAAAATGCTGATCCAGTCAAGCTCTCTGTGTTTTTCTTCGAGCCTATCCAACTGGCAAAGATGGAGGGAGTTGACTATGTTTCATGTGGTGACAGGGTATCCAAGTGGAACTCCTTACAAAATGTTAGTAAAAGTGTCTAGCGATACACGGTTGCTAGAAAGAACTTTGGCAATATGTACTAAGAACTTTTTTTAAAAAAGATTTTATTTATTTATTTGACACAGAGAGAGACAGTGAGAGAGGGAACACAAGCAGAGGGAGTGGGAGAGGGAGAAGCAGGCTTCCTGCTGAGCAGGGAGCCCAATTTGGGGCTCGATCCCAGGGTCCTGGGATCATGACCTGAGCCGAAGGCAGAGGTTTTAACCCACTGAGCCACCCAGGCGCCCCATGGGTAACTGTTTTTTAATAGCAAGACACTAGAATAATCTAAAATGTCCAACAATGGGGGTAATAGGTAAGAATATAATATACTCATCTATTTATAATGAATCTGATGAAAAGTTTTAAATGTAATGATATAGTGGACAATTGCATGCTTATTTTGCCACCCAACACACATGCACGTTTAATTTTAATTTTAATTTATTTTTTGTTTTTATTTAAATTCCAGTTAGTTTGCATATAGTGTAATATTAGTTTCAGGTGTACAATATACATGTTTATTTTTAGAAAAAAGTTTTGCTTTCTGTCTGGTTCCAGGGGTAGAATATGGGACCAAGGTTAAACCGTAATCAGCACTCAGCACTTCATTTATGAATTAAGTGAATGAATAGACAAAAGATGATTTATTTGAAGAGATTCTCCTCCTATCTTAAAAAATTACTTTCCTAGGAGTGCCTAGGTGGCTCTGATGCTGAGTTTGTTAATCATCAGAATCTTGGTTTCAGCTTAGGGCATGATCTTGGAGTCATGGGTTCAAGCCCCAAGTTGTGCTCTGTGCTCAGAATGGAGTTGGCTTGTTTCTCTTCCTCCCCCTGTGCACACAGTCTCTCTCAAACAAGCGAACAAATAAATAAATAAAATCTAAAAAATGACTTTCCTCTGTAATATACAACATCAAAAAGCTGGAACAAAATAGTAAAGAAGTTCCCAAAGATTCAATATTAATGCCATTGTCACACTCCAGAGTAAACCTTTGTTAATTGAAATAGGGAAAAAAGTCACTTTCCTTTGAGACTTGCTAAGCTTCAGTGACCAAAGCTTCAGGATTGTGGAATGTGAAATTTAGGCAGCAAAATGTGGCCTCAGAGTATGACTTTGCTGATTTGACTTGTGTGACCTCAAGCAAAGTCTCTTAAATTTACCTCTTATAGAAGCATAGGTTGATTTCCAAATCCGAATCACTCCGGGCTTACCATATGATGAAGAACTGACAAATCTGACAAAGTATAAAGTGAATAATGTCAAAAAAAATTATTTTCCTGGGTATAGATTTCAGCCTATATTTGTCTCGGGAATATTTCATTTGGCCATTTGGGGATATTAAGGTTGAAGGTGACTTGGCGCTCCTCAAGGTCAGTGCTGTTCCTTACAAAGCACAATAAAAGCTTGCAGGAGGCTGAGGGCTCTGTGAGAAAATTAAGTATCGATTGAGGAGTAGATATGATGTTGTGCAATGCAGTTATTAGGCTCAATTCAGTGCTGTTAATTTGAGGTCTCGCACTTTCTCAGAAGATTACACCAGCTAACAATACATTATTGAAGTCTGAGGTGCTTTCGTTCTCTGATCACCGCATCCTCTTTTCTCAGCCGTGGAAGACGACTTTGCGCAATCGATATGCTTTTATTGAACATGGGTGCCTATAACCACTCAACTCAAATACGATCACTTTCAGGAGTATGTGACACTTGGCAAAGTCAACTTTTCTTGCAAGTAGTCTCTTTCTATCAAGAAATCGGGAACTCCGAACTCTGTTGTCCTCATTTACAGTTCCCATGAATTATAATGGGGCCTCGGAAAAGCAGAAGAAAGGAAATTCATCCTTCTGCTTTTAGTGATTCTCTGCCATTTGCAACAAAGCTGAACCTGGCAAGACCCCTGAACGTGAGTTCAGGGAACTAGTCAAGTTCCTTCATTGTACAGATGAACACTTTCTTATGCAGAATGGCAGTGACGAGCTTAAGTTCTGTAGCGAGTTAGTGGCAAGCTTGGGAGCGTCACTGGAGTGTCTTGACTCTGCATGTTTCTTTCCACTGTGCGTTCTCCTTGCACGATTGTCGTGGTTATGGACAGCGAGGATCTCAGAGTCAACAATCCCCTTATGAACACGTACAGTTTATAAAAATTAAATTTACATGAGATAACTTCCCCCAACCCTTAAATGCCATATGCAACTAATTACATGGACTTCTGAGAACCTCGTGCGTGGTTTCATTGCATTTTCTAATAACTCTGTTTTTATAGAGAGTGAACTTTTTTTTTTTAAGATTTTATGCATTTGTTTGACAGAGAGATCACAAGTAGGCACAGAGGCAGACAGAAAGAGGGGGAAGCAGGCTCCCTGCTGAGCAGAGAGCCTGATGTGGGGCTTGATCCCAGGACCTTGAGATCGTGACCTGAGCCGAAGGCAGAGGCTTTAACCCACTGAGCCACCCAGGCGCCCCGAGAGTGAACTTTTTAATTGTCCCCACTCCACTGAAGACAAAGCTGAGGCCCAGAGAAGCTAAGTGGCTTGTCTCAAATGGCAGAGCCATTTATGGTCGACAGATAGATTCTCAAGCATGAGTCTTTATACTCCGAATTCAGTGCTCCTTCTACCGTTCCAGGCTGCCTCCATTGCTTACTCTAAATTTGTCCTACAAGGCTGCAGGCACCTAACACTTCTCTGGTTATTCTTCCCCCAAGTCCTATGTTCTGGAAGAGGCTACTGTGTGCCCAGTATTTTAGCACGTACTCTGACTTAACGCTCATGGTTAGAGTTGAGGAGAGAATATGATATTATTCCTGGCTTCTCTGGGCATGGAAGATATTGGGCTGATTACTCCGTGTTTGCAATCATTCTCATTATGCCCAATAGGAACATGATACCCAACATATGAGTCATTTATTAGCCTCTCTAAATTTACATTCGGTAACATTCCTCACAGCCTGCACAGCGAAAACACCCAGCCTCACTTGTGAGAGGAACCGCGATCTCTTGGAAACAGTGTTCCTTCCTCAGCCATCCTCTGTGACTAGCTCTTTCTTTCCCAAGGAAAATCACTCCGGTCAACAAGGGCTTCTAAGGTGGAACTCTTTTTGAAGTGATGACAATTTGTCTTTTCCAACCACATGGGAACGATTTGTGTTTTCTTACAACTCCAGAGCTACCATAAATATGGGGTAATAGATTTTTCAATGCCTAGTAAGAGAATTGCCCCAGGGAGGAGATTAACGTGAAGGCCAGGGGCCATGAGTGCAGTGCCCTCCCTCCTCCTGTTCCACGTGGCTTTCCCAGACGACCTAGAGAATAAGGCTGGAGGAAGACAGCTTTAAATTCCTCATGCTAAATTAGTTCTGAGAAGCTTCTGGGCAAAGACTGCCAACTGAACTCTGTTTGGAGTTTGGAAATATTGATAATGAAACATGACGAAGTAAAATTCAAGTCCCAAATCGCCCCAACACAGAAGCACTGAAATTGCAATTCTGGTTCTAGTGACACCTCCAATTACTGAAATGTGAAGTAATTCTCTTTGGAAAATGACTTCACTTTGAGGAAGTGAATACTGAGTAAGGGTTATGATACACACATCAGGGGCTTCAAATCCTGTCTCTGGTGTTACTGCTGACCTCAGGCAGGCACATTGGACTCACTGTGTCTGTTTCTCCCTCTAGAGGCAACAAAATTACCAACAAGAGGTGTTCTGGGGCTCAGCACAGGGCCCCGAAGCATCATCAGACAGCTCGAGGAGTGAAAGCACTGAGCGAAGAGGGAGTTGCAGTCCTAACAATTGATATGATGTGATTTTCGGTGCCGCCTGTTCCTTTTGTAGGCAATGCTCATGCTTTTTGACAAAGCTCTTCAGTGCCATTGCTTTGAGACTGAGAGTCAAGAGCAAACAATATTTCTGACACAAGCTGATAGTTGCTTTATTTATTAGTGAATGAATTCATTTATTCCTTTATTCAACAGGTATTTACTGCATGCTTACCATGTACCAGATGTTGTGCTCGAAGCTGAGGATGTAACAATGAATAACATTCATGTGGCAATTTCCCAATCAGATAGTAAGGAAATACAGGGTCAACTTTCAATATTCAGGGTAGTGACGTTCTATAATTTTCTACAAAGACTGAATTTGTGCATGCTCAACCATTGCTCCTAAGGGAAATACAGGGTTAGGTTCCTGTGAACCTCTGGTCTCAATATTTTTGTCAACATCCATGCATAACCTTGTTTTACGTGTGTTTCTGTTTAAAAACTATCCCTGATGCTGGAATGAAGCCCACACATATTTTCTCTGTAAGGCCCATGACAGCTGGCTTTCTTTTGGGAGGACTAGAGAAAACCAGTTGTGCAGAACCAGTCTGACCTTGGGCAGATTTCTCTGGGAAACAACGAACTCCCTGAGACTCTTGTAACATCTCAAGAAAGCTCCTTTCTCCCACCCCTCACAGAATGACGGAGACTTGCTTTCTATCCACTGTAGCAGCCTGGAGCCAAGTTATACTCCAATTTCCCCACTAAAAGGGAGAGATCATTTCCTACACTTGGAATGTTGTAAAGCAAAACCATACTGGCGTACTAGTAAACTAAGCAGGCATCTTGGTTTTATATATTCAGGTATTTTTTTGGTGATTACAGAATGTGTCAGCCGTAGCACTAATTACGTTGTGTTTATTCATTTATACTGACAAGGAAATGATCAGCTTTCAACTTGTCTTACAAGCCTTCTGATTACCCAAAGAGAAAATTTTTAGTTTGTCGTGGTTTTATCTTATTATGGCCAGATACACATGACATAAAATTTTACCATTTTGGCCATTTTTAAGGTGTACAATTCAGTGGCAATAAGTACATTCACAGGGTGCCTGGGTGGCTCAGTCGGTTAGGCATCTGCTTTCCACTCAGGTCAGGATCCCAGGGTCCTGGGATTGAGTCCCTAGTCAGGCTCCCTGCTCAGTGGGAAGTTTGCTTCTCCCTCTCCATCTGCCCCTCCTGGCTGCTCATGTTCTCTTTCTCTCAAATAAATAAGTAAATAAATAAAATCTTTTTTAAAAAGTTAGTATATTCATGATGTTTTGCAATCATTATCACTTACCCATTTCCAAAACTTTTTCATCATCTTGAACTGAAACTCCAAACTCATTCAATAATAATTCCCCATTTCCCTCTCCTGTCTTTGTAAATTTGACTCTTCCAATTACCTCATATAAGTGCAATCAAACAGTATTTGTCCTTTTGTGTCTGGTTTATTTCCTTTAGTATGTTTTCAAGGTTCATGTATGTGGTAGCATACATCAGAATTTCATTCCTTTTTAAGGCTAAATAAGTATTCCATTGTATGGATATACCACATTTTTAATTCAGTCATATTATTGTATTTTTGTTCTACGTCCCTATAAGACTCTGAGTTCCTGGAGGTCAGAGATAATGTATAGTGTGTCTTTACTCCCAGCACCTGGCAGGGTTGAAGGAAAGAAAGGACAGATGGTCTTTATTGATAATTCAACAATAGACAAGGAGTTACAGCTCCTCTATCACTTGGAGGCGTTTGAATTTGTCACTAGACTTAGATCTATAGTCCTGAAAGATGAGGCTGTCATCTTTAGCTGTGTCCTCATAGGACAGCCCTCTGGGGACCACATGCTTACCCCACTTCTGTGTCTTGGGGGAAGAGCATGGCATAGAGTAGCTTTGCTTCATCTGAGGTTTTGATTCACACAGAGGCAAGCAGGAGGGGATTAGGGGGTTAGACAGACAGCATTCAGGTAGAGAAGCCTCTGACTCACTGCTTTATAGTGTTAGGCAAAATCTAAGAGCATAAATAGCTTCTGAGGGAAAATTTAATTTTTTGCCATATCTTGCATTTTGCAATACCCCACATAATCAAATGTGACCTTTGGAATGGATCCAGTTTTGAATGGAATGAAATAAAAATTGATCCTGCCAACTTAGTCAAAGACAGCCTAGCAAATGATATGCCTCAGACTTCAGAAACAGCTGAGAGAATTTCTACAAATACAGAAATAGCTAGGCAGCCGTGCTACATGACAGAAGATACTCGCTTTAGTGCTGTAGTTCACTTGTGCTTTTTATCCTTTTCTGCCTGGGGCCTGCGTGTACATTTATTTCAAGTTTGACAACCATCTCATATGGCTTTATTAATGCCCAAGAAAGTCCCGGTGAAGAGATTTGAAATGTGTAGACAGTGAAACCAAGAAACTTGAGGAGGAGCAGAGGCCTTGGCTCCCGTGTCTGGAGGCAGATAGACCCCTAGACCGGGTTCTCAGCCTACATCTAAGTAGCTGGGTGACCATGGGCAAGTTACTCCCTAAGATGGAATTTTCTCCTTGTAGGACTGATTGGAGGCTTATATTACATATTTATAGGAAACACACACACAAAATGACAGTCATACAGTAAATTTTAATATAACTGGTAGTAATTCTTTTTTTAAAAAATATTTTATTTATTTATTTGACAGAGAGAGAGATCACAAGCAGGTAGAGAGGCAGGCGGGGGTGGGGGAAGCAGGCTCCCCACCAAGCAGAAAGCCCAACGCGGGGCTCGATCCCAGAACCCTGAGATCAGGACCTGAGCCGAAGGCATAGGCTTAACCGACTGAGCCACCCAGGCGCCCCATAACTGGTAGTAATTCTTAATATTTTTTAATTAACATATAATGTATTATTTGCCCCAGGGTACATGTCTGTGAGTCATCAGGCTTACACATTTCACAGCAATTCTTAATAATTTTTAGTCTGTATGATGTGGTTCTCTATTATACTAGGGAACAGTAGACCTTGGAAATACATCTGGCCTTTGGGGTGGAGGAATATGGAGCTAATTTGGATGGATATAATGGATATAATTTAAAGAGGTTCTAATATATAGGTTTGCCAGATTTAGCTAATAAAAATGCAGGATACTCCATTAAATGTCAATTTCAGATAAGCAACAAATGTGTTTTTTAGCATAAGTATAACTTATTCAATATTTGGAACATACTTATACTAAAAAATTATTTGTCATTTATCTGAGATTTGAACTTAACCAGACATCCTCTATTTTTATCTTGCAACCCTACAGGTAGGGCACCTTATCTAAAAGATCTATTTTAGATTCATTCCTCTGGCTCCTAAAGGTCTTTCTTTCTTTCTTTCTTTCTTTTTCTTTCCTTCCTCTCACTCTTTCTCTCTTTTCTTTCTTTCTCTCCCTTTTCTTTTTCTTTCTTTCTTTCTTTCTTTCTTTCTTTCTTTCTTTCTTTCTTTCTTTCTTTCTTTCTTTCTTTCTTTCTTTCCTCTCACTCTTTCTCTCTTTTCTTTCCTTTCTTTCTTTTTTTTTTAAAATTTTTTTAATGATTTTTATTTATTTATTTGAGAAAGAGAGAGAGTGAGAGAGAGCATGAGAAGGGAGAAGGTCAGAGTGAGAAGAGGACTCCCCTTGGAGCTGGTAGCCCGATGTGGGACTCAATCCCCAGTCTCCGGGATCATGACCTGAGCCGAAGGCAGTCGCCCAACCAACTGAGCCACCCAGGCGCCCATCTTTCTTTCTTTCTTTCTTTCTTTCTTTCTTTCTTTCTTTCTTTCTTTCTTTCTTTCTTTCTTTCTTTCTCTCTCTCTCTCTCTCTCTCTCTCTCTCTCTTTCTCTCTCTCTCTCTCTTATTTTTCTAGAGCATTTCTTCATTAACATGCCAGTTTAAGCATCAGTAATGTGTAGACAAGTAATGGTTTGATGATACCCACTTGAGGACAGGCATTGTGAGAATGAAACTCTAGCCAAATCCCTATCTTTGGCTCCTGCCTTGCCTTTGTTCTATGGCAAAGTAGAATTAAGGTTGCAGGTGGAATTGTTTGCTCATCAGCTGTAGGAGATCATCCTAAATTACCCAGGTGGGCTCCACAGAACCACATGGGTCCTTACAAGGGGAAGAGGAAGGTAGCTGAGAATCAGAGAAAGGACAATGGGAGAAAAACTCGATTTGCTGTTGCTGGCTTTGAGGATGGAGGAAGAAGGCCAGAAACCAAGGGAGGGGAACAGCTTCTAGAAGCAGGAAAGGACAAGGAAACAGATTCTTGCCTAGAGCTTCCAGAAAGGAAGGCAGCTCTGTTAGTGTCTTGATTTCAGCCCCGTGAGACCCACTTCAACTTCTGAACCAGAGAACTGTGAGATGGTAAGCGTGTCTTAAGTCGCAGAGTTTGTGTTTGTTATGGCAGCAGTAGGAAACTAATTACAGGGACCAGCTCGAGGAAGGAAGTGGCCAATGAAGTGGCTCAAAGAATAACGGGCTGGGAGTGGGGGTGTGCACAGTTGTCTTAATAGCAAACCCTCCTCGTTAAGAGAATTGTCTACGCCCAGAAGGTAATGGATCGAACAAACATCCTGCCCACACGGAACCATCAAATAGCATCCAGAGAGGGTAGAGTCTGAAGGAATCCTAGGGATCCTCTAGTCTGGCCTCTTCATTTCTCCAGTGACACATCCAAGGCTCAAAGAGAGAGAATTGCTGGAGATCGCAGGGCAAAGTATGGAATGAGCCAGAATTAGAATTCTGTTCTCCTGACCCTTCGGCCAGCACTCGCTGCACCACATCACACTCCCCAAATCATTATTTTCAGATGAAAGGATTATCTGTTGAAAATTCAAAGAAATCTTTAGGATTATTTTTGAACCCTCCAATGTTAATTCATGAATTGACTCAGAGCGGGGAAAGTGGTTCTGCCTCGTGGACTCCCCATGGCTGTGTCTCTGCCTATGGGGTCCTCTCTTTACTTTTTTTTTAAATAAATATTTATTTGTCAGAGAGAGAGAGAGAGAGAGAGAGCGCACAAGCAGGGGGAGGGGCAGAGGAAGAAGCAGACTCCCCGTTGGACCCTGAGATCCTGATCTGAGCCGAACACATAATCAGTTGAGCCACCCAGGTGCCCCTCCCTACTTCTTATTTGGACCCACAGCTGTGTGTCCTCAGGACTCAGCTCACTGACTGTCACTTGCTCAAGGAACTAGAGTATGGTGTTAAGAGAGCCTGTGTGGGCATTGGGCCCAGATAGGCCTGAGTTCTCATCTTGGTTTTGCCCCTGACATGATATGGTGTATCATTTAGAATAATGTGGGTAATCTCTTGGAGACTCAGCATCCTTATCTATAAATGGGGATAATAATTGAATTTAATAGGATTTAATATGGTAATTCCTGTAAAGCATTTAGCACAGAGTGTGGGATGTAATATTGTTCTTAGGTATCACACAGGGCTCTGTAATTTACTTGAATTTCTCACTGCTCTAGACTATAAATGACTTGGAGTCTGTGTTCATGGCTCCTGTGTTTTTATATTTCCCAGCACCATATACATACAGTACCCTGACTCAAAATTTGACCAAAAAAAACCCCAAACCAACAGCACTAACATTTATTGCGTACTTACCATGTGCCACTGTTGGATATACTACACGTAGTTCATTCTATCCTCATGGTACACTTGAAAGGTAGGTAATGACATACCCATTTTATAGATGAGGAAGCAGAACTATCCATTTTCCCGTCTTTCCTTTATTCCCTCCTTCTAAATTTTCAACTATTTGTCAAGTTGTCTTTCTCTTTCAGCTAGATCACTTGAGCTACAGAGTTTTCTAGAAAGAAGCACAGAGAGGTGGCTGCTAAAGCTGGGGGGCCAATTACAAATTCCAGGGGGGTTATATGCAGGCACACAGAGGCTTTCATTCTTGAAAAATGTCTGTTGAATGGATTAATAAATGAACAACATATATATTGGATAAAAACAAACCAATCAACTAAACAAACAAGAAACAAATAAGCTGGGGCAGCCATCCGTTAATACTCTAAAAATAACTCAGTCTCTAATGCGGCCTCATTTGAAAATAAAGTACCAGTTTGAAATCTCCTAGTGTTTCTGGTTGGTCTTCCAAGCATAGCAGACAGGTAATGACTACTAATTAGTTAGCTATTGATTTTTCGGATTTTGCCTTCCCAGTATGGGTAAATGAAATTCTCAGTGAAGATGGGAAGGGGCGATGATTACTTTTGATTTCTAGAAGCTCTCTTCCAATTCTAAGATCCTGTAGGCTTTGACATTTTTATATTACACTTGTGTTTAATTGGAAATTTCCTTTCTTGATACTGCTTATATTCTATGCAAGATTAGATATTTAGTGAGGAAATATTCCTGTGAATACATGACACTGGAGGGGTGTCACTGACAGTTCCCAGTAGACTCTGGGAATGGTTATTGCTACTGGATTCCCTATCAGACATGCACCATGGTCCTCCAAGTGGGATTGGTATTCCCATACTGTAGTTTTGGTTTTTTTTAAAGATTTTATTTATTTATTTGAGATAGAGACAGTGAGAGAGAGCATGAGAGGGGAGAAGGTCAGAGGGAGAAGCAGACTCCCCGTGGAGCTGGGAGCCCGATGTGGGACTCAATCCCAGGACTCCGGGATCATGACCTGAGCCAAAGGCAGTTGCCCAACCAACTGAGCCACCTAGGTGCCCTCCCATACTGTAGTTTGATGGGGAAATTTGTTTTCAGATGAACTCTAAGATTTGGAGAATATACAGATCCTTCATGAGCTAGAGAGAGTGACATCTTTATAGTTTTGGGCATTGAGAAAACTCTGAAGGGAAGCACTCTCTCTTCCAAGTATAAAAATGAACTGATACCAACTAATCTCCCTTGAGTTTTCTTTTGTCTAAAATTTCTAAGTGATATATGAAGAGAATTTCACTTCATTATCATAGTCGGAGGAGGGGACTGATTAAGCTGTTGGACTTGATTTCAGATGAAAATACAGTGGAATAACCTCATCCTGCTCTCACTACGTGGTTCTGGATCTCTAGTTCCAGGAACTGCCTGTGAAGGTTTACCATCAGCTGGAAATAACTAAGATGTGGGAAGCTATTTGTTTACCAACATTTGTCTACACACTTATGAGTGGAGGAAGAGAAGCTCTCCAGCTTCTCTGAACCTAATCCTCACAAAAGGATTAAAATCTTGGAAAAGAAGGTTTATTAGTAAAGGTCTCTAATTATTGACAAGACAAGACCAAGGACTTGAAATAATGCTTCTCGTCTACTCAGAGTGGTTTGGCCACGACAGTAGATAAATAGGCAAAGGACAGAAGATGAGTTTTCTTAAAAGAACTAATGGTTACTCTACCTTATTAAGAGATAGTCAACATCATGAACACAAGAAGATGAAAATTAAAAGAGAAAATGTAGGATTGTTTTTCATGAATCAGACTTGCAACAGTTGCCAAGATCGGTTTCTACCCAGGAGGCTAGGGTGAGGGAAGGGGGATTCCCTTACTCTAGTACAGTACAGAGTTCATGAGCATTTGTTTTAGTCTTCTTGGGCTGCCGTAACAAAATACCATAGACCGAATGGCTGACACAACAAATTTATTTTCTCAAAGTTCTGGGGCTGGATGTCCAAGATCAAGGTGTTGGCCAATTCAGTTCTGAGAGAGAGCTCCCTCCCTGGCTTGCAGACAGCCACTTTCTCCCTGTGTTCACATGTGGCAGAGATTCTCTTTTTCTCTCTCTTCCTTCCTTTTTCCTTCCCTCTGCTTTTAAGGGCATCAATCCCATCAATCCCATGCTTTTATGACCTAATCACCTCCCAAAGTCTCTACCTTCTACCTCCTACCTCCAACTAAAGGTTGGAGCTTCAATAGGACACTATGTATCAAATCATTAACAAAGAGACCACTTTGCTCCAGCAATTCCAGGTATAAGAATTTATCCAAAGTGGGCCACGTGGGTGGTTCAGTCAGTTAAGCATCCAACTTTTGGTTTCGGCTCAGGCCATGATCTCGAGATTGTGGGATCGAGCCCCATGTTGGGCTCTGTGCTCAGTGCAGAGTCTGCTTCAGATTCTCTCTCCTTTTCCCTCTCCCCCACGCTCTCTCTCTCTCTCAAATAAATAAATAAATAAATAAATAAATAAATAAATAAAATCTTAAGGAAAAAAAAAAAAGAATTTATCCTAAGGGAAAACTTGGACCAGTGTTGAAAAGTGTATCTACAGGTTGTTCTCTGCAGTGGTGCTTTTCTTAGATGTTGGAAATGCCACACATATCCATTAATATGGGATGAACTAAGCAATTTATGATACACATATACCAGAGGTCAGTACTTTTCTTAAAGGGCAAGATAAAAAAAACTTAGGCTTTGGGGTCAAGAGGCAAAATTGAGGATATTATATAGGCACTAATATCATAATTTAAAATTATGATAATAAGAATATAAAAATCATCTGTAGCTTATAGGGATACAAAACCAGACAGAGAGCTAGATCTCTGGTCTATACAGTAGAATACTATAAAGCTATTGAAAATAATGATGTAGGTCTATATTTATTAACATGGAAAGATATGTTAGGGGAGAAGCTTGTATAGTATGACTATATACTATCGCATGTGTGTCTACATACAAAACAGCATGTTAATTATATCTCTATTTTTGGAAAAATCAATTTTTGTCTACAATTTTTGTATGCATACAAAGTGTAAAAGGCCACAAAGATCTTAACTGTGGTTAACTCTGGGCTGGGTTGTGGATTGGAGTGATTTTTATTTCTTTCTTTAAAAATTTCTGTATTTTCAGGGTACCTGGGTGGCTCAGTGGGTTAAAGCCTCTGTCTTTGGCTCAGGTCATGATCTCGGGTCCTGGGATTGAGCCCCGCATTGGGCTCTCTGCTCAGTGGGGAGCCTGCTTCCCCTCTCTCTCTGCCTGCCTCTCTGCCTACTTGTGATCCCTCTCTCTCTGTCAAATAAATAAATAAAATCCTTAAAAAATTTTTTTTCTGTATTTTCTGATTTGGGAAAAAAATGGGAATATATTACTTCTAAAATTCTAAAATAACATAAAACTATTCAAATTTCATAAGCACCTCCAAGAAACAAACACAAATTAAGAAAACAAGGTGCTATGATACAGAATATTGCTAATTGCTAAGTATTATGCCAGAATTGGGGGTCAGGAACTAAGAAGAATCAATCTGTTTTTCAGATAATAGATTTAGGATAATATTTAGACATGAGAGCATTAGCAGGACTTTCCCCCCTACATTTCCTAGAAAGTTACAAGTGGAAATCTAAGGAAGGGAATCGTCTGATTCAACCCTCAAGACCTTTTCCAAACATCTGATCTTTGCTATTGCTTATGTTAAACACAAGTTTTAGAATCCACACTGACGTAAAACTCTCATAAGACAACCTCGGTGGGGATGGAAGACACGTTGATATTTTCTGCCATAAAGAACATTGGGAAAGTTTACATTTAATCAGAGCTTTCAGTTTTAACATGAGAACATTGCAAAGCCAGTGAAAATACCGTCCTCTTGCCAGAATAAGAATGTAACCAGGGAACAGAGATTTCCAAAAGATAACACTTAGCTCTTTAGCTAAAATCAATAAGTAACTTATTTTACATCTCAAATGAATTAATTTTGCACTGCTTGCAAAATATTTCTGTTGGATGCGCTCTTTAAAATTAGCTTTTTGAGACTCGACTCTGGGAAACAAACTGAGGGTTGCGGAAGGGGAGGAGAGTGGGAGTGTGGGGTAATTGGGTGATGGCCATTAAGGGGGACACGTGATGTGATGAGCACTGGGTGTTATATGCAACTAATGAATCAATGAATGCTACGTCAAAAATTAGTGATGTGTCCTATATGTTGGCTAACTGAATTTAAAAAGTGCTTTGTTTTTAGATAATAAAATAAAATAAAATAAAATAGTAAGCTTTTCAAGTTTTCAGTACAACCAGTGGAAGAAATTCCCTCTCTGAGTGGATTCTCTGAATTGTCAATTATCCCTAGTGATGGCAGCTCATTTTCTATGGGAAATGCTGGTGTGTACGTATACCTGATGAAAATGTTCTCAATGAGTGGTGGTCTGTAACGTTGAGGAGCTTTTAGTTTGTCAAGGAAATAGATGCTTACATGTTTTGAGCTAAGTAGTTCTGTTATATAGCAAAGCCAAATAATGATGATCATGATAATAGCAAAAGCTTTGATTTGTCAAATACTTACTAGGCCGGGCACAATATGAGATCACAAGTCTGCTAGGACACAGGTGTTACTATATTCATTTTAAGACGTGGGTTAACGTTCAGAAAGGCAAAATAACTCTTGAGGTCACCTACTAGTAAGTGATAGAGATGCAGTTCAAATACAGATCTGCTTTAATTTTGTCCACTTTCTGCTGTGCCACACTGCCCACCATATAGTACAAATACAAACTATCATTGTACTACTCGTCTGTTCTTGTTATTCTCTAGCACACTTAATGCCTTAGTCCGGTAATGCTACTATAACAGAATCCCGTAGACTGGGTATTAATTGGCTTAAACAACTAACATTTATTGCACAGCCTGGAGTCTGGAAGTCAGAGATAGTATGCCACCATGGTCGAGTTTTTGGTGAGGACCTTCTTGCTGATCATGTCCTCACATGGCCATTCCTTAGCGCATCCCCTTTTTATAAGGGCATTAACTCCATGAGGTGCCTCCACCCTCAAGACCTCATTTAAACCTAATTTCTTCCAAGTACCATCATCCTGGGGGTTAGGGATTCAACATAGGAATTTGGGAGGGACACAAACAACCAGTGCATGGTACGTAGTAATGAGTTGATTGCTGCTTCAAAACTGTATCTGAGAGGTATGTTATGAATCTTATGAAACCATGATGAAGCCATTGAATGTAGAAGGGACCCAGTCTTGATTATTAAAAGACAGCAGCCATGTGCGTTGCCTCTGTGAACATTTGTGGTTATCAGTCCCTTTTCCCTTCTCACAGAAGTATGCCCTTGACATTGTGTTGTCCTTGGTAATGGATGGCTGCTCTCAGACCGCAGCCTCTCATGATGTGTGCTGCAGTCTCAGGTCTTAGGGAGGTCACATGCTTGTAATTCACAGACTGCTATCTCTGTAGCAACCCATATAGTGGCCTGATGTATGGTTAATTGCTTCTTAG
Source organism: Nasua narica (assembly GCA_028533885.1). Lineage (NCBI taxonomy): Eukaryota > Metazoa > Chordata > Mammalia > Carnivora > Procyonidae > Nasua > Nasua narica. The sequence goes on along the minus strand of CM052810.1, from coordinate 8,821,903 downwards.
ATAATCATGTGTTCCAAAGATTTTGCATTTACAAAAATGAACTGAGGAGAAACAGACATTTGAACATACAGTTTCATGGTCAGTGCAGGGAAGAAACCCAACAAACTAACAAACAAAACTGCTCTCTATTCTTTGCACGTAAACTCTAAAACACATCCCAAACTTTGCCCTTGAGTTTTCAAAACATTCTCATATTTTCTTGATTACTTTCCTTAGCAAGGGGCAGCACTCATTCATTTATTTGTATAAGCCCTGTTCATTCATTCCACCATTGTTTACTGAATGGCTATTCTGGGCTATATCGTGGATATAGGGCACAAAACCAAATGAAAGATGGGCCCTGCCCTCCAGGGAATTTTTGGTTTTGTGTTATATAGTCCTAACATTGTGACTACAAGATATTGTAACATGGATGAAAAAATGGGATCTATATGATGGTTAGCTATCAATCCTTGCAGTGATGCTGGGTAGCATACCACTCCCAAACTCAATGGCTCCAAACAGTAGTCATTTACTCTTACTCATGGGAGCATGGTGGGTGGTATATATTGGTGGTATAGTCTGTAGTATCAAAATACTACAGACTGGGTGGCTGAAACAAAGGAAATTTATTTTCTCACAGTTTTGATGGCTATCAGTCCAAGATCAAGGTGTCAGCGGGTTAGGTTTCTTGTGAGGCCTCTTAACCTGTAAGGTGACCTTCTCTTTGTGCCTTCACAGGATCTTCCTTCTATGTGTGTACATGTCTGTGGCCTAATCTCTGATTGTAAGGATATCAGTCAGATTAGATTAGGGTCAACCCATATTAAATCATTTGGCTTTACCTCTTTACCTCTGTGCTATCTCAAAATATAGTCGTATTCTGACGTACGATAGGTTAGGAGTTCAACAATAAATTTGGGGAGACAGAGCCCAGCCCATAACAGATGGGGGTTAGTTGATCTAAGCTGGGTTTGGTGGGCTTGGCAGGTCTCATTTCTCCCAGTCTCCTGGAGATGTGGGCTAACTGGGGCACATTCTTCTCAAGGCAGAGGTTGAAAGTTTCCAGAAGGGGCAGAAACATGCAGTGCTTCTTAAGGTATTGGCTTACGATCACTTCCGCCCACATTCCCCTGACTGAAACACATCCATAGCAAAATCTAACTTGAATGGGATGGGGAATAGACTTTACCTCCAGTAGAAGGAACTGCAGTCACAAGACAGAGTGCGAGGACACAGGGAGGGATGAAGAATGGGAAGCAATACCATAATCTACCTTGAAAATGGAATGCGTTAATTCAGTCTGGAGTTTTCGCTACCTGATAAGAACTGAATATTTAATTTGCTTCTGAGTATTTAGCATTGAGTAGTTTCCTGGAGATTTTAAAAATGTGTGCCAGTATGCTTGTACTATTTGGGTAATTTCGAAGTTCTTTTCTGCAACAACCACATTAGCCATCATATTAGTTGAGTAAACGTGATCGCAACGTAGTATCCAGTTGTTTCTCTCAGTAGGTAGAGCACCAGTAGTGTAGATGCAGAGCAACAAACTGGTGTCCCAGGTCTGATGGGTATCAGACATAACTTCTGGTTTACTTCTATAGAGTCTTGGAAGGTTCTCCATCTGATGTACGACAGGAGGAGAGACGAGCAGATGTTCGCTGTCATGACAAAAAACATTTCAAAATGAAGTTCCCTTTAACGGGTCAGTAATATTTAGAACAACATGAACTAGGTAATAATGTGGTGTAAATAATTCAAATAACCTGGAAGCAATTGAAGTGAAAGGAGCAGTATGAAAAAAGGAAGTATCATCAGTACTTTTGCTGAGAGAGAAAACTAGAATGGCTCCTCTTATAGTTACCTAGTAGGTCGCCCTTGGGTTACTACATTCCTTGGCTCAGCCAGGTAGCTTGGGCTCCACCAGAAATAAGGAGGTGGGATAGGTGGGAGATTACTATCTGTGGGATTTTCTATTAGACAAGAGAGAGGAAGTAACATGGACTGGGTTATCTTAGGGAGGAAAAGGAAATTTATGGGAACAAGATGATTTCAGCTACTGACATAGAGAAAAGAAGGTAGAGAAAGAGTAAAGGCTAGATTGAAAATGTCCAAATGGCCTTTCTGGCCCCTGGAGCTTATGGTTACATTCTCTAGGGTTCATGAGTTTTATACAACTTTATAGTCTTTATACTTTCACTTCTCTTTATCTGATGGCAAGCCAAAGAAAAATTAATCGAAGAATTTCCTAGATGACCCACATGATTATCTTTTAACTGGCTACTGTTGGGAAATTTCAGGCCTGCATCATTTCTTTTTTCTTTTGTCTTTTTTTTAGGCCTGCATCATTTCTAATAACCATAATATTTGTGCTAAACATAAGCCAAAAAACATGTTAGGACCTTGGGTAAAGAAGTGATTCATAGTAGTTAAAATATGAAAAGAACAGAGGTCAAATTAAGTAACAATTGCTATGTGGCTGCTCAACACACACAAAAAAGAACTTATTAAAGTGTTGATGTTGCTCTGATCCTGAATGTACATACCTCTTTGCAATAATTTATTAGCAACAATTAATAGTATTAAATATGACAGTATGGATTTTTTTCTTTAAATCACATAGGAAAAGATTCCAGTATTTTATTTTTGGGTGTATTGTTACATGGTCAGACCCATCAATAAAATGGAATAGGATTACGATTTAATTTAAAGGTAGAAATCAGGGGTGCCTGGGTGGCTCAGTGGGTTAAAGCCTCTGCCTTCGACTCAGGTCATGATCTCAGGGTCCTGGAATCAAGCCCCGCATCGGGCTCTTTGTTCAGCAGGGAGTCTGCTTCCCTTCCCTCTGCCTGCCTCTCTGCCTACTTGTGATCTCTCTCTCTCTGTGTCAAATAAATAAATAAAATCTTTAAAAAAATCTTTAAAGGTAGAAATAAAAAATAGTGAAAGCTTCAGTGGTGATCAATCTTGCTTATAGTCGAAAGAATCAAACAAATGTAGGGGCCAAGGGCTTGTAATTCCAAGATGGGCCATGTTGACATGAAGATTATTTTGAGTTAAAAAAAAATAATCAAAGCCCAGCAGATTCAGAAAAAGCTCTTCACCTCTTGCACAACTGGCTACAAAGAATTTAGATGGAGGACCTGCTTCAGGAAGAGAGCTGTCACCATAGGTGACTACATTATGCTGTGAACTAGGTCTGGTAGAGAGGGAAGAACCTAGCCAGACCTGTTTGATCAAAGTCCTCTCTCTCCCATTGTTTCTGCGTGGCCCAGCAAACATTTGTTTACCATTCACTCCTTTTCATTCTTCCTGAAGGTTGCATTCCTTCGCCTTGAGGTGCAAGACCCATACTTGCTTCTCCTTAGTTCAGAATGACATGTATACCTCATTTTGCCTGACTGTCTTTGCAATTTCCTCTCTGTGTGGATTCCCCATATGTATAAAATTAAATGTGATTTTCTCTTGTTAATCTATTTCATGTCAATTTGATTTTTAGTCAGGCTAGAAAGATTTTGAAGGAAACAGAAAGTTCTTGCTCCCCAACACCAACAAAAAGTGAAACCAAAAGGCATTGTACATCTTTCCTCTATTAACTTCAATGTTGGTGATTTGCTCTCAGTAAATATCAAACATCACATTAATGATTTTTGAAAAATTGTATTGATGTTGTTTCATTTGTATTTACTCTGTGAACTTATTTTGGTTATAGAGTTCACTAAGAGCTATAAATGTAGAGAGTTTATACTTAGTTTAATGTTTGTACATGTTTTTGAAACATTACAATTATTTACATTAATACCACAGGTATTTGAAAAATTTTTTTCTCCTATAAAAGTAATTTTTTTATAAGTTTGGTGAGAGATGGCGATGATAGGAGGTGGGTAATGAGGCAAAGTTTTCTAGAAGGATAATGGGAAGTCGAAGAGGATATATTACCTTCCTACTGTTGTTGTAACAGATGTAGGGGCCAATAGCAGGCAGCTCCAAGATGGGCCACTATGGCATGAACATTATTTTGAGTTCAAAGCAATCAAAATGCAGCAGATCCAGGAAAAGCTTTTTACCTCCCCTTTGACGACATGCTTGTACCAGGAGGAGAGCTATTGGCAGATTCCTCTTTACCTAAGAAACTTGTCTACATAATAGGGCAAACTTTGCTTTCCAAACACCTCCTTTCACCTTCCTACTAATGGCCTTTCTCCCCTTTGTATCTTCAAACTCTACCCTTCTCCTTAGCATCATGTTGCCTGTCTTTGGTGTTTCCAGGTCTGTGTGGGTTCCCTGTACATATGCTACTATTTTTTTTAAGATTTTATTTCTTTATTTGAGAGAGAGAGAGATGGAGCACAAGCAAGTGGGGGGAGAGGCAGAGGGAGAGGAAGAAGCAGACTTCCCACTGAGCCTGACACATGGCTCAAACCCAGGACCCTGGGATCCTGACCTGAGCCAAAGGCAGACGCTTAACTGACAGCCACCCAGAAGTCCCTACATACGATACCATTACATTTGATTTTCTCCTATTAATTCATCTGATGACAATTTGATTCTTAGTCCAGTAAGAAGGACCTTAAAGGGTAGGGGAAATTCTTCCTTCCCAACACAGACTACTACAAATTTAGTGTTATAAAACAACACAAATAAATTCTCTTACAGTTCTGGAGGCCAGAAGTCCAAAACCAGACTTAGTAGGACTAAAGTCAATGTATCAACAAGGCTGGTTCCTTTTGGAGGTTCTAGTGGAGAATCTATTTCCTCACAATATCCAGCTTCTGGAGACCACTTGCATTCCTGGTTCATGATCCCTTCCTCACATTGCTCCTCATGTTCTGTTGTCACATCTCTACTTTCTCCTGTGACTCCCTTACCTCTCTCTTAAAAGGACCCTTGTGATTACATTTGGGTCCATCTGGATAATCCCCATCTCAAGACTTTTAACACGGCAAAGTCGCTTTTGCTATAAGCAAATAATCAAAAGTTCCAGGAATTAGGATGTGGACATCTTTGGAGACCATTATTTATCTTAGCACAAAGGGAGGCATTAAGACCATATTAAGACCCAGGTTAGAAGAAGAAATGGGGGCACCTGGGTGGCTCAGTCGGTTAAGCTTCCGACTTTGCTAAGCTTGATTTTGGCTCAGGTCATGATCTCAGGGTGGTGAGATCAAGCCCCATGTTGGGTTCTGTGTGCAGCAGGGAGTCTCCCTCTTGCCCCTTCCCTTGCTCATGCTCTCACTATCTCTCTGAAATAAATAAATAAATAAATAAATCTATAAGGAAAAAAAACATGAAATAAGGTTGTGCACGAGAGGTGGTTCCTTCATAGAGTAATGTATCTAGTTTTTACTTAATCATTTGATGGTTTAAGCAGTATTTGTAAGTAGATTCTTTAGAAAGAAACACTGAACACAAGGAAAGGCTTGGAAATAAAGTTTTGGGAGAATATAAGGGTAATGTAAATGTTTTTCGAAATGTAGAGATACAATTTTGGTAATTAGCCATTCTTCTTGTCAACAACTACTGGATGTTAGTAACCAACTCTTGTGTTGAAGGATGCAGAATATGCCACCCCAAAATATGACTCTTTGGTATAAGAATTATTTTTGAGAAACAGCAGACACAGGAGGAGCTTGAAAGACAAAGTAGGAGCTATCCTTTTGTAAGGGAAATTTACATTTATAAAGGAAATCTCAATTTATAAGGGTGTCTCCCTCTCTGTACCAGGAAGAAAAGGGGAGCTGTAAATCACAAAAGAATCTTATCCATGGAGAAGGCACTGATTTAAATCTGCACAATAAACCTTACCCTTGCTTACAGTGCTTTTCCTGTGTACCCACCAGAACTGGCTCCCACCCTCTCCCACCCTCCCTTCCCAAACCTTTCTTTTGTCATTAGCAGAGAATGGTATTTAAGGTCTCTGCTTTGGGCCATGTCTGGGTGTTACTCAGTTTTCCTGGGTATCTCCTGTGTACATGGAAGGTATACATGTTAATAAATTTGTTTTTCTTGTTTATCTATCTTTTATTGTAGGTGAGTGGTGTTCAAGTACTCAGAAGCATAGAGGAATATTATTTTTCTTCCCCTACAGTTCATATAAACCACAGCAATATTGGGTTAGATTCTAGAGAAAGGAGGAAAGTGTCATTGGTTTTTTGGTCAAATGAAATGATTACCGGAATAGATTTCTAAAAAATGATTTGTGATCTTCTGGAAAATTTAAAGATGAAGATGAAACATTATGCCTCTGAAGGTCCTGGGAGACTGTGAGGAGAGGTACAGTGTGATGTGAATTTAATTTTTAACTGTAAATGAGTCATAGCTGGCCCTTTCTATGGTGCCTTCAATATATAAGTTTGTTTCCAAGCCTTTCTTGTTGGTCAGCTGACTTGGAAGAACTTTCTGGCCCATAGTGACTGGTTCTATCTTCATGGAAGCAGAGTTACAGACCTCTGTTAGTAGCTTCTTGAAGCTTGGGGTGGTCCTGACCATGTTTGCCAAGCACAATGGTAAAGAGTTGGTGAGGTCCTCCCGCACTGGGTGTACATAGCAACCTCCCAAGGTGGGAGTCCCAGCCGGGCTGCTGCAGGCTCTAGGGCAGGCTGCATATAGCTCGTACACCCACCAGCTTTCTGCGCGTGCACTCTGCGTGATTGCTTGGGGTCCCTGTGTTTAGAAGGGACCTGCGCTCCCTTTAATGCTCTGTTGTTGCCATCTTGAAAATTTTAATAACTTTTGAACAAAAGGATCTGCGTTACCATTTTGTATTGCAAATTATGTTCCCGGCCCTGCCTGCACAACTTCATCCAGGGTCCCTGTCACTCAACTCTGTATGGTGAAGCCTGTCTAAATTAAAAAAGAAAAAAATGCACGCCCCTTAAAATCCTGCCATAAGGAGAGAAGAAACAGCAGTGAAACGGTTAACAGGTTCTTAGTTATTACACCAGGCACTGTTAGGCAACATTTCCCATTAACTATCCCAGCAATCCAGTAAAGTCTATGTTATTGCTCTTATTCTTAGAACAGAAAACTGAGCCTTGGCTGCAAGAAAACTTGCTCCATTCTTCCAGAGCTGGTACACAGCAGAGCTAAAAATCAGACAGAAATCTGTGGTTCCAAAGCTTATGCTTCACCAAGAACAACTGTCTTTCCCTGGCAGGCATTGTACTTGTTGGGGAGCAAGAATTCTGCCCCCTGAAAGGTTCTTCTGGCTGGACTAAGAATGAAATCTACATGAGACAGATTAACAGGAGAAAATCAGATTCCATAGGTGTACATATGGGGAATCCACATGGACATGGAAATTCCAAAGACAGTCCAGCAAAATGAGGTATATATGTCATTCTGAACTAAGGAGAAGGGGGTCTGGGATTTCAGAGGAAAGGAATGCATTTCACAGGGTAATAAGAAAAGCAGGTGTTTGGTAATTAGTTGTTTGCCCTGCCATACCGATGGGTCACTCAGGTAGATTTATCTCTGCTAATAATCCTTATTCTGGGAAAGACCTGCAATTTAGATTCGTCTGTGTAGTTAAGGGAGGGGCAGATTTTGTTTTGAGCCCATAGGGTCTCAAGTGCCTTCAGCTCAAAATTATCCACATGCCAAAGTGGCACATTCTGGGGGTGGGGGGGGGACTGCCCTGAACCCCTTTATACTTTAATAGGGATAATTGCCTTCTTGGTTATTTTCACAAGGGGCCTTGCTTTACTTTTGGACATTGCCAACTGTAAGATGGTTCTTAGTCTGAAATATAGAAAAGGCCTTGTATATAGTATACTTATCACAGCAATGTTTAAATATATAGAACAATCAAAACAGTCTTAATAGCCAAGAATGTGTGGTGGTATATCTACAAAATGGACTGTTATATAGTTACATAAATTGCATTTATGAAGATTTTAATGATGTAGAAAGTATTTTTTTATAAAGTTAAGTTATAATACAAAATTGTTTATTTAGACCATGTGAAGAGTGCACAGAGAAAACACTTGAAGGGAATATCGAAGATATGAATAGGGATCATCTCAGGCTAAAGGATAATTTGTTTTTCTTCTTCCTGCTTTTTTGTGCTTTCCAAATTTTCTAAAATCAATGTAAATTTTATTGATAATTTAAAAAGGTAGATGGAAAGTATGTCATGTTACTTATCCAATAAATATTTATCGAGCACCTACTATGTGCTAGTCACTGTTCTTAGCTCTGGTAGTAAATGAGACCAAGACTTTGCCCTCATTTAGTTTATGTTCTATAATTCTTATTTTAATGGAATCTGTTACCATTACTTAGACCTCCATGTCAAGCTAATAGACACTCGTGGATTTACAGGCAACCCAAACTTTATGTGTATGTGTGTGTGTGTGTGTGTGTGTGTGTGTGTTTAAATGAACTGTTAAGTCAATCTTGTTCTTAGAAAGTTGATTTTTTTCATCAAATAGGCCAGTCTCTTGAGATGTTTTTACTTTAGGGATTTTAATTCTGACAAAGAGTGTATTTCTTCTAGCATTGAGACATTTATACATTGTTCAAGCATATTTTCTCTGACTTTTGTAGGGGAGGAAAAATCTCTCCTCTGCCCATCTTAGGTTTTCTAGCTGAGTCTTTTGAGTTAGGCCAACATGAGACAGATTATCTAGAGAAAAGCAGAGTTTATTAACATGTCCCCCACACATACAACACAGAGGCATGGCCAGAGATGTGTAACTCAAAGGTATAGTTAGAACTTGAGTTTATGTAGCATCTTAGCAAAAGAACAATAAGTTTTTAAAGAAGTGACAAGACAAAGGAAAAGGATCCTGTGTCCCTAGGTGCGGCACATAGAAGGAAGGCAAATACGTGGGAAATGAATGGTGGATCAAAGCTGGTTGGTGAAGTTTGTTATGTGGATTCCTCTGGTGCCATCTCCAGGCTGATGAAAGTCTCAAGTTGTGTCCAGTGATTAACTTTTCTCCTCCCCGGTAGAGAGGGGAAAAGGGACATCTTTGTAAATTGATATCCCACTTTTAGCAAATATGGGGAGGGCGGGAAGCTTTTCCTTCATTTCCTGCTTCTTAATTGTCTTTAGCTCAAAATAATTCCCGCATCAAAGAGGCATATTTTGGGGTGACATATTCTGATTTCTTTCACTTTATTCAGATCAACACTAGAAATAATAAAGGAACAGTACCAGATACGGAGTCAGAGCTTACCTTAAAGTCCTCCCTCTGAATCCCCGGTACTTCCATAGATTCTGGATATGGCTGTCCAAACAGCTGGTTCATCTACTGAACACGTCTGCTAGGAAGTCAGGAAAGATGATTGAAATTGACATTATCAACATTGGGATATATTCATGGAATCCTCCTGGTAAGCCAGTTTAGCAACTCAAAGAAGAAAACGAGGGCAGTTGGCACATCTCATTCTCAGAGAGCCCATACCATTTCTTAGGGTCCACGGGCTGTGCACAAGGTATTTTCTAAATACATCTATAAACCATCTGTTAAGTAATTCATCATAGAATTTCCCAGTGAATAATATTAAGTTCATCTGTCTACGGTTTTGGAATTTGCGTTTTTGTAAATCAGAACAATATTTTCCCATAATAAAGTCCTTGATGGGCTGAGTGGAGAATCACAAATACCTTGATAGGTGGTCCTTGAGATGGAAAATTGTCTCTAATCCTGATTAGCCAGAAGACCATAGCACGGCTTGGCCTCCCCTCTGTGGTCCTGAAGGCCCTCTGAGAGAGGTGAGCTCTGTTAATTAAACACTCTTCATCTAAAACAAAGCTTGCCGGCACAGGGAGATTTCAGAAGAACCATAAACGTGAATTTTATTTTGCATTTAAAAAGCCACGCTTTATGCAATTGACATGTCGGAGAATAGATTGATAGGGGAACTTCTTAAGAACATGAGAGGGCCTGGCAATTTGCATATTAATTTATGTACCCAAAATGAATGCAGACAGCCATAAAATGCACTTGTAATAATTATACTACCATTGAACTGTGGGCTTTTAATTAAATGGAATGTTTTTATCTTGTGTTCTTCACGTTCGCCACGTTGCTATGGGTGGCAAGCTGTTCTCGCCAATCAAAGCATTGGAGGTGCCTGATCCTGGACCCTCATCGCTCCGGGCCCGCAGTGGCCCGCATTCCAGGAGGGCGGCAGCTCGTCTGGTGCTCTGGGCACTCTGCTTTATGCACGCTTGAAAGAAGGGCGCTGGAGACCTAGCTCAGTCCCACTGGCACGGGACAGGCATGCCAGACCCCAGCTTTGGAAATGAGGAAGAAAGGAGTCTTGCAACCTGAGAGCCTTTTAAATAAATCCGAAAACGAAACCA